>BSYO01000002.1:11256625-11856625 GCA_033239525.1 Nepenthes gracilis
AAGGCGGGTTCGGCTTGATTTGAAATCGGGAAGGTCAGGGGAGAAGATGAACAGTGCATAGAGGATTTCAAATCACTCCCCAGTGGAGCTTAAGGCAAACAACACACAAAACCCGTATTACCACCCTCTCGTACTCTGCTAATATTAATGGGGAAGCGGTTGGTTTTTTTCAAAGGGGGTAAGGGTCTTCGCCAAGGTGATCCAATTTCTCCTTACCTCTTTGTGCTGGCGATGGAGGTGTTGAATGGTATCATTGACCTTAAGGCTCGCAGGAACAATAATTTCACATTACATTGGAATTGTGAAGCGACCCATACTGTCATGCTGGCCTTTGCCGATGATCTTCTCCTCTTCTCTCATGCTGACGTGTGCTCCATCCGGATTCTCAAGGAATGCCTTGAGGAATTTCATTGGCTTTTTGGCTTGTCGGCGAACATAAATAAGAGCGAGACCTTCTTATGCTCTAAAGACCCAGCCCTTATTCAGAATATCGTTGATGTTTTGGGTTTCAAAGTGAGCTCTCTCCCCATCAGATACCTTGGCATCCCTCTGATTACTACCAGGCTGTCGATTCGAGATTGTTCGACCCTCACTGAGAAAATTACCCAGCGCATTAAATCATGGAAGAATAGGTGGCTCTCCTTTGGAGGCCGCTTACAATTGGTTGCCTCTATTCTCTCATCTGTCCACCTCTATTGGGCTTCGATCTTCATCTTACCCAAATCCATTCTTAATCGATCGATATTTGCATCTGAGGCGGTTCCTTTGGAATGGATCTACTGAGGGTAAGGCTAATGCAAAAGTGGCTTGGGCCGATATCTCGCAACCCAAGAACGAAGGAGGGTTGGGTCTCAAGAATTTGCAGCTCAAAATAAAGCCCTCATCGTAAACTTTTTGGCGCATCATGTCTAATGATCCCGATTCGGCTTGGTCTTCTTGGATCCACAAGACTAGAATCAAGGATCGTTGTATTTGGACTCTCAAAGTCCCTGACTCTGCTCCCTGGAGCTGGAGGAAGATTATGAAGCTTCGTCCTTTCATGTACGCTCACACTACTAAGATCATTGGTGATGGCATGGATACCTTTGTCTGGCATGACCACTGGCATCCTATTGGCCCTCTCAGTAGGGTTTGCACTGACCGCATTCGTACTGTCACTGGGTTATCTAGGGACGCCAAGGTTTCTCAGATAATCAGAGATGACCATTGGGCTTGGCCAAACCATTATGATCAGGAGGTTTCTAGCCTCGCCGAAAACATGCCCCATTATCTGCCCAACACCGAGCGAAAAGACTCCCTGAGATGGGTTGGAAGCCAAAACGGTGTCTTTTCGACTAAGACTGGCTACCACCTTTTTCACCCCCCCAAGCTGAAACTGTGTTGGACCAAATTAGTCTGGGGCCCATTCCATATTCCTGCCCACGCCTTTACCCTTTGGTTGACAATCAAAGGCAGACTAAATACATCCAACCGAGTTCACGGTGTCCCAAATCTATCCCTCACTTGCTCTCTATGTGACTCGGATGTTGAAAATCATGACCATCTGTTCTTCTCCTGTCCATTTTCCACTTCCGTGTGGACCACCATCCAACGGAATGCCGGTATTCATTGGCCCTACCCAAACTGGTCACAAAACGTCAATTGGGCTGCCCACATTTGGAAAGGCAAGAATCTAACTGCTTTGTCTAAACGTCTCTCTCTGGCTGCAACCGTTTATTACATTTAGAGAGAGCGTAACAACCGTATCTTTAAGAAAACTTTCCCTCAGGACATTTCCCATATATGCTCTCAGATATCAAACGCTGTTCGGGACAAGTTGAAGGCCTCATTGCCCCGTGCTAGTCGCCCTAACCGTTCGTTGGCTAGGCGTTGGAACATATAAAAAAAAAAACATTTATATATTATATTTTTGTTCTTTCTTCCTTTTCTTTCCTAGTTTTTTTTTTTTTTTGGCCTTTCTTTTCTTCCCTTTATTTAGGTTTAGCCCATTTTTTTATGCTTTCTTTTGTTTTGTTTTTTTCTCCTTTATGTGTATTCCTCTCTGCGTCAGTGTTCGCCTGCCTCCCTTTGCTCTTGAGGGTTGTATGTTGGTGCTTAGGCCCTTTCAATTGTTGGTCCTTGTCTCCTTTGGATTCCCTCCTCTACTTTGGAAAAAAAATAAATAAAATAAAATAAAATTTTTTGCTTCCCGGTGCCTTTCCCTTGGCTCTTTTAAAAAAAAAAAAAAAATCCAATTTGAAGTAGTGATGTCAAGGTTGCCGCTTTGCTACCTTTCTTAAGTGATGTCGGGTGTGTCTTTGGCCTTTCGCTTGCGATGCAAGGTGTTGCTGGAGCCATTCGATGTTGTTGGGGAATTGGAAATAGAGGGTTGCAATTAGGTGGTTGGCAGGTCTTGGTCTGTGCTGCTGCTGGTTTCGTGGATGGATTGCGGTTGGCAATCGGTTGCTGCTGGTTTTGCTGGTTTGCAGGGGACCTGAAGTTATGGTGCTTCTGAAATGGGACCTGGGGTTGTAGCAGTTGAAGGGGGTTTGTTTTGATGCACTGTGTTGATCTGATGGGGATGTGATATTGCTGCATTTGCTTTGGTGCAGCTCTCTGCGGGCTTTGGTGCTGATTTCATTTGTTCGGCTGGGTGCTGGACAATTTTGAGTGTTGCACTATTGTCTTGTGAAAACTGCCTCTGGGTTCTTTGGCGTGAAGGCTGATTGGCTTGATGCAGAAAGCTGGGTTTGGTGGAATGTCTTGCTGGGTTTACTGAGATGCAAATATTGCATCTGATGCTACTCATTTTCGACTGTGGCCATGCTTGGGGGTGAAGATTGACCCAGTTGAGAAGCCCGATTTCTGGGTTCAGCCGCCGTCGTTGGTGTGGTTCAGGATGTGATGCTGAAACATATTGAGCTGGCTTGTTTGCTTCCTATTGGTGAAGCATGGATTGTTCTGACCATGGTTTTTAGCATGATAGCTGCCTGTGGAGATGTGTTGCAGGTGTTTGAATGTTGATGCCCATGGTTGCTGCCTATGGTGTTGTTGGCTCGCTGTTATTGTCAACTCCACAGAACTGTTTGTGGAGGCACTGAGCCCTTTGGGGTTTCGGTGACGTCTTTCTTTGTACCGTTTGCTCGGGGTATACCCTAGCTTTTAAATGTTTTAAATCCAAGTCAAGATACTTGGAGATAAAACATTAATTTTGTAATTTTTTCTCCCTATAATCCAAAATACTTACTTACCAAAAAAAAAGGTGCCCTGTATGTGCGCTACTTAATTGTGGTGTGATTGTGATGCTATTGTCTGGCAATTAAGGCCAGTTTGTTGCTGTTTATTAGGTGCAATTGATCCTGCTGCGGTGGGAGTGTCCTCCTGTTGTGGAATGTGCTGATGCCCATTGGTTTGCTGTGAGCCTGCAACTGCCGTGTGGTTGGGTGGATTTCCTTTGTTCTACGGATGCATGGCTTGGGATGATCCTGATGCAGAAGGGTGCTGGCTTGGAGTGCTGTTTCTGTATGAAGTGGTTAATGCCACTTTTGATGTGGGAACCATATGCTGGTGAGCGTTGGGATGCTGCTGTTAGGCTAGCGTGGAGGTGGAAAGGCTGAACTTGATTTCCTCTCTCCTGCTTGCTGCAGTGGAAGCTGTGTTCGGATGCTTGCTGGGCCAGGTGGCAAGTTCAGTCTGCAGATTCATTGCTGCCTCTGAATTGTAGGATCCGTGTAGCTTGTTTTGGGGGTTTTGCTGTGTGATTCAGAATCTGCTTCTGATGTGTGGTGCGGCCTGTGTTGTATGGAATTTGCTAACATCTGGAGCCAAGGTTCCTTTTGTGTTGCTGCTGTTATGGTTTAACAGTGTAGGCTGTGTTCAGTCTTGTTTATGATGGAAATGCCATATTTTGTCGTTTTCGGTAAACATTATCCTCCTAGAGGTTTTTGTATATTCACATGTACTGTCCGCTCGGGGTATACCCTAGCGTATTATGTTTTATCTTCAAGTCAAATTACTTTGAGATAAACATATTATTTTGTACTATTTTTCTCCCATTAATCCAAAATACTTACTTACTAAAAAAAAAAAAAAAAGGTCCCTCTCTGCATCCCACACCCACTCTTCCCTTCGCCCTGATTCAGCCGTTCCGGATGTCGGTTTGATCGGTCATCATCCGTCGCCTTCCTCGTCTGTCCCGTGCGCTCCAGATAGGGCCTTCCTTGCTTCGGTAAGGAAGGATGACCGTTTTGCTCAATCACATTTGCTGGTTTCCTCCCATGATGATGGGTCTTCCAATGGAGGCCTGGAGTCGACGGATGGATGCTGTGGGATTGCGGACTGCTTAGGAAATTCTAGTTGCCCTGTCGGGCCTCATCCCATTTTGGCTGACCCTCCTTCAGGGTTGCTGATCAAACGGTTTCGGCTGGGCTTCAAACTGCACCGGTTGTCTCAAGGAATCGAACAAAATCCTTGCCTTCCGGATTCCGGCCTGAGACCACATTTCAGTTCTAATCTAAGCCATTCTCAAGGCTGCCCGCTCCGCCTTCCCAAAGGCAACGGTGTCCCGGGTCCAGTGAAGACATTGATTCGTGCCATCCCGATAACAAGGGCTCGGCACACGCCGGCGTCTCTTGGGCTTCGGTAGTTGATAGCGCAGCTGGAGGAGGTAAGTCCACTCTTAAATTTTTGCCTCCCAATTCTTCCGATATGGCTAACTTAATTTTGTCCCCCCTCCTGATGTTATCCAACAGAGTGTAGACTTGTGGGGCTCCACTCTCGTGGGATATTTTAACGGTAATCCGGTTCATTTCAATGCTGTAAATAACATTACTAGGAAAATTTGGAGGCGGTTCGAGCTACAACATGCAGCTGGGAATGAATCGGGCTTCTTTTTCTTTCGCTTTTCCTCTAACGCAATGCTCGACAACTGCCTTAATAGTGGCCCGTGGTCTATTGCTGGCCATACTATTTTCCTTAAGAAATGGAAGTCGGGAATGGTTTTATCCTGTGAAGAGCATAAATCATTTCCTGTTTGGATCACTATGTCTGGGATCCCGGTGGAATATTGGACCCCTCTGGGTTTATGTTGGATAGCGAGTGCGGTTGGAAAACCTATTCGGTTGGACCCGGTCATGGAAAAATTAGAGCGTTTGGGATTTGCTAGAGTATGTGTCGAAATGGGGGCCGAAGCCCCCCGACCGGAATCGGTGAAGATTCGCACAAATGGTAGTGGTGACCAATCGGATGATGTTCTTAGGGAGATTAAGTTTGATTACCAACATAAGCCGGTGCGTAAAGAGGTCCTCATGAAGAATGAGAGTAAAGGCCCTCTAACCAAAAAATCCTGGGTCCCTAAGAAGGTGGACCTTCCACAGAATTCCAATGCTAATGCCCCTTCTAAGGTGTCTTCCAGTAAGAAAGCTGTCTTATCCCTCGGAACTTCTAATTAGAAGGATTTCCAATCAAACAATCCTTTCAAGTGTTCTCCAGAGCCTCTCATAGAAGACCCTATGGTGTGCGATGTCTACATCCCGCCGTATCACCGGAATGAGGCTTCCATGGATCACACTCATAGTGACCCTGTCCCTACCATCCCCCCAGGAATCCAACATGCCCATCCATCTAATGGCTCTGAGGCCCCGGTCTCAATTCCACGGGTTGAGTTCCTGCCTAGGTCATCCCCTGCCCCCGATTCGGATAGGCCACGCGTTGGATCTGATTGCTCCAATGATGAGGCCGCGGCCGGTGACTTTTATGTCCCGCGACCGGTGATGGATCATGGCCATGTGGATGAATCAGGCCAATCCTCCCTTGAGAGCCCAAATGATCCTTTGAGTCCAGGCCCTGCTGCGGATGGATATGACTCCATTGGCTTTGAAATTGTGCCTAAGAGTAGGAGGCGTAAATCCTCTAAGAAGACTAGGAAAGTCCAGGGGCCTAAAAAGCAAAACCCCCTTTCGCCGGTTCCTAATGATTAACATAGCATGCTGGAATGTGAGGGGACTCAATGGGGTTGTGAAAGCCCATGAAGTCCGCAACCTCATTTGGACTCACGCTTGTTCCATTATTATTATTATTATTATTTTTTAGTAAGCAAGTATTTTGGATTAATGGGAGAAAAAAATTACAATTTTAATGTTTAATCGCCAAGTATCTTGACTTGGGGATGAAACATTATCTGCTAGGGCATACCCCGAGCAACTAGTACATTCAAAGGTACACAACAACCTCTAGGAGGCCAACGTTCTACATAACCAATAGAGAACATCACATTCGAACACAGTACATCCTCAAAGGGACCATAATCAAACCGGCAGCAGGTGCATCAAATCCACGTCCGCAAACCGGCTGAGATCAAGCCAGCGTCGAAGCCAATTTAACAGATGCCTGAATAAAAAATTCAAACCGGGACCAAATGGAGCAGAATCAAGATTACGCCATAATCACAATCCATTCCGGCATATGACCCTGAGCAAACCGGTTTGCAAATGAATTGAAACCCGCATTTATTCATTCCGGCAAAACCGCGAATATAAAGTGCAAAACCTGGAAGTTGTTCCATTATTGGCCTGGTTGAAACTAAAGTGGCAGAGAATAACGCGGCCTCCATTTTGGATAGGATTAATCCTCAATGGCTTTGGTCCATGAACTATTCCACCTCCTCCGTTGGGAGGATCTGGGTTGGCTGGGACCCAATGAAGGTGGATGTTAAAGTTATTTCCAAGGATGACCAGGTTTCCATACTGATGTGACTTTCCTTGAAGATAACGTTCATTGCCTCTTGTCCATTCTGTATGGTGCTAACTTAGAGGGTCTTAGAAAACTCCTTTGGCAAAGCCTTAGGAGGCATTCGGGCCTCTCGAGTGATATTCCTTGGGCTGTCCTGGGCGACTTTAATGCTATTCGTTCAGCGACTAAGGCCCTTGGAGGATCCCCGGCACTATAAGAGTTCCATCGATCTTAATGATTGTTTTAGACCTGTGACCTTGAAGATGTCGGTCATGAAGGTCGGATTTTTTCACTGAACGATGGTCGCGAACCCACTACTCGTATCTTCAGAAATTAGATAGAGTTGTCGCGAACGGTCCTTGGCTTGATCTCTTTAGAAGATCTAAAGCGCTTTTCCCACCACCCCATTATCCGACCACTCCCCATGCATTCTTCTTCCCGCTGGTTGGGCTGCCCGTAACCGTGGGATGTTACTTACCAAAAAAAAAAAAAAAACCGTGGGATGTTCCGATTTAATAAATTTTTCACCAATTCCCCAAATTTCCTTCCTCTGGTCAAGGAAGCTTGGGAGTCTGAAAGTGCTGGTACCCCGATGTTTAAGCTGGTGTCTTCTCTCAAAAAGGCAAAGAGTGCGATTAAAAATCTTAATGCTCAAAATGGAGATGTTCATGATGAGGTTTTACGTACTCGTAAATGCCTGGAGGATGTCCAATCTAAGACCATCCCTCAAACAGGGAATTGTGGCATTGAACGGCATTGTAAGACTGCTTATTATTCTGCCATGGCTAAGGAGGCAGACTTCCTCCGCCAAAAAGCCAAGATCAAATGGATCAAAGAGGGTGACCAATGCACTAAGTTCTTTTTCAAGACTGTTAGTGGGAACAATAACCGGAATAGGATTATCTCCCTCCTTGATGAGTCAGGTAACCCTACTAAAGGCTTGGAGGATCTTAATAATCTAATAGAAGTCCACTTCAAAAATGCTCTGGGATTTGGGCCCGCATCTTCTACGATGCTTCTCATCTGGCCGGGCGGCACCGGAGCCGGCCAAGGCCGGTCTCCTGGTTGCCTAGCCCGGCTGTCTCCCATTTCTTCTCCTCTTCTCTTACTCTCGCGGCGGCATTGAGACCTCTTAGGTTTTCCGTGTCGTCCTTGCCGCTCAGGCCCCGAATCTCCTCGGTTCGTGCTTTTGGCAGTGCGCTTCTTATGGCTCTGGTTACACTATGGGTGTTCCTCCTGTTCATCCGTCCTGTAGTGGATTGGGATTACCTACCCTGTTTATTAGGGTTGAACGCCCCTGTTCCTGGGCTTCGTGCATTTGCCCCGTTTTTGCTTACTGGCTGGTATTGGTCAGTCCTTTTGCCCTCCTAATTTGTTTCAGGAGGTGCTATTTTGACGCTATTGTCGTCTTTTGTGCTCCTCGAAGAATCTGGCGCTGACGAAGGTATGTTCTTCTGCTGGCTTTTTTGGTTCGTTCCCAGTATGTTTCCTCCTGTTGGACGGGTTGGGGGATGCCATGCTGTTCAGGTTTGGATCTACTGGATGTGGTTCTGAAGAGCTGGCTGAGGACTGCTTTGTTGCAAGAGATCCTTCGGGTGCGATGGATTTTCTTCTTTCATGCCAGCCGGCCGCGGGTCGTAGGTTTCTCTCGCTCGCAGTCTGATGACGACGGTGCCGTTTCTCATGGTGCTGGTTATGCAGCTATTTTCAATTGGCAATCAGCAATGATGCCGAGTTCGTTTGCTGACTTGTAACTATGGCCATATGCTGATTTCGGATGCCGAGTTGGAGTTTCTGCCCAAATGCCGTTTTGGATTTGGTGCCCACTGCCGATTCTGAATGCCGATTTCAAAATGCCAAGTTGGATTTGCTGCCCAAATGCCAATTTCAAATTGCGGCCGGGAATGTTTGCTGACTTGGCATGTCAAATGTCGACGTGGCCTTAAGGATGCCGTTTTGGACCGCGCTTTGAGCAGCCGATTTGGAATTGTGGTGCGGGGATGGTTCTGCTCCTGAGTTGTTGATCTTGTTTTCTGTTGAGGTCTACGTGGATCTGAAGCTTTGGACGGATTGGTTGCTTGTTTAGTATTTGGTTGGTTTAACTTATGGAGGGTCTTTGGTCAGCCCTGCTTTAGGTTGGGTTGCGGAGTTCTTTGTTCTTTGGTTAGTTGGATTTTTGGCTGATGATCTTCTGCTATTGATCAAAGCTGATCTCTTGATGTTTCTTGCAGCTGTCATAGGTTGTCTGTTGTGAGGTGATTACCTCCACTTTGCTGTATCTTGCTGAATTACTAGGCTGTAGTGGTAGTCTTGGTTGGTTGCGGTTTTGGCTAGAGGTGGTGAATCGCTTTGGACAATCGCCGTGGCTCGCTACTTAGTCTTGAGTTTGGCTGCAGCATGTTGGGCTATTTTTTGCCCTTTCTTGCCAATGGATGCTAAAGATGGAATGCCAATTTGGTCGCTTTGGTTCTTGCGGAAGCTGTTGGGGCTTTGCTCTTGGAGTTGAAGGCAGCGTGGTTCTGCTTTGCTGGCATGTGGAGGACTGCCCAGGTGTTGCTGCCATAGTTGGCGCTGTTCCTGCCCTGTCATTGCATTTGCTGCTAATGTCGGGTGATGGGCTGCTCTGCCTCGAGCCGCCTCGAGATGCTCCGACCGACTATCTCGCACCGGAGCCTTGATGGAGCAGATTCATTGTAGTTGGTTGCTGGGTGAAGACCCTAGTATGGCTGACTTTGGCTTTTGAGGTGGGCTGGGCGATTGCTGGCTCTGGTTTACGCAGGAGAGTTTCGGCGAAATTTTGGTGCTGTTGGGTCATGGCTCCTGAAATCATCCGGGCTGTTTTTCTCTCTATTAGACTGTGCCGCTCGCTTTGTGGGCAGCTTTGTTTTTGTCAGAAAGTTCTTTGCGGGCGATCGGATGTTGTTGATCTGTCGTGCCTCAGAGTAAATCGATTTTGAATCTGATTATGTAAAATGACTGTGTTCATTTTCTATTTTCTGTTAGATCGCTCCTTTAGAGGTTTTTTAAGGTATTCTCTGTTGTACCAGCTGCTCGGGGTATGCCCTAGCGTCTTATGTTCTAACTCCAAGTCAAAAAACTTGGAGTTATAACATAGTTCTTTGTAAATTATTTCTCCCTTAAATCCAAAATACACACTTACTTACCAAAAAAAAAAAGCTCTGGGATCTGGGCGATCCCATGGGACGGCGGAGGCAAATCGGCTCCGCCCCTACATTCTAAATACTGTTCCTGACTCTTTAACTGGTCCCCTTGTTAGGCCAGTTAGTGAGGAGGAAATCATTGAAAAATCGATGGCTCTCCTTTGGCAGGCGATTGCAACTCTTTTTTTTTTTTTTTGGTAAGTAAGTAAATTTGGATTAATAGGAGAAAAAAAATACACAATCTATGCTGTATCTCCAAGTATTTTGATTTGGAGTTAAAACATAAAACGCTAGGGCATACCCCGAGCAGTTTGGTACATCCGTTTTTTTTGGTAAGCAAGTATTTTGGATTAATAGGAGAAAAATAAGTTACAAAAATTATGTGTTATCTCCAAGTAATTTGACTTGGAGATAAAACATAAAATGTTAGGGCATACCCCGAGCAACTTGTACAAAAAAAGTACAAAAAAATCCTCCAGGAGGACAACATTCATCAGAAACGACAAAAAAGAAATCTGACAAATGTTACATAAGAAACAGACGATCGACGAGAATGCTGACATTCTTCACAAACACGGCATCAAGGGGGAAGCAACCAATCCGGCAATCGCGCCACGTCTCAAGAGCACAACGCATCGACCACTTCGGTGCAAAGTCCAAACCGCAAAATCAATCCAACTCGGCATATGAGTTACATCATCAAACGGCATTGAAATTGGCAAATGAAGTCGCCATTTGCGGCAATTGAGGACCGTAATGAAACCGCAATTGTACACAGCCACAAAAAGTCAAACCGGCCGAATTTGACATCGCAAGATGAAATCGGCATTTGAACACGTACAACCAAACCGGCCAAGTCGGAAACGCACTTGAGCCGCGCGACCAAAAGCGGCAGATGACATTCCAAGTCGGCAAGCCAAACCGGTTTCAAAGCCCTTCCGCGTCCAGCCCCAATCGGCAGCCTTCGGATAACAAAATCCACGAGCTCAATTGCCGTGCAAAATCCACGAGCAAAATCCAAATCGTCAATTGAACACAGTAAAACCAAACCGGCCAGAATTCGAAATCGGCAATTGAGGCGCATGACCAAAAACGACAGGTGACATTCCAAGTCGGCAACTCAAACCGGTTTCAAAGCCCTTCCGGCCTCCAGCCCCAATCGGCAGCCTCAGCAAAATCCACGAGCTCATCAGCAGCTTTTTTTTTTTTTTTGGCAAGTAAGGAATTTGATTAAAAAATAAAGATTACAAAAACGATGTACTAACTCCCAGTGGTTTGCCAACTTGGAATTAGGACAACGAACTGGGGCATACCCCGAGCATAACCATGTACATCAACATGAAATTAAAAAGGAGGAAAAGGAAAGAAAACAAAGATGAAACATCAAGTAAGGCTATCACAAGCCGCCCGGCACACCAGACAAAAAAAACAGAAGGGTGACACCAAAAGCGCCTATACCAACACAAGAACCGCAGGAGCTGCTCCCAAGGCAGTCACCCTAAACCTCCGCACCATGAACAACATCCATAGTCGACTCAATACACAGCAAAACTAGCAAGAGAAAATGGAGATTCAGCCATAGGACACAACCAAGATCAATGCACAAAAAGAAGAGATGGAAAGTTGAAAGGATCATCGCCAACGAGACCTCCACAAACAAACCCTACATTCGCACCAGAGCCAACAGCATGCCACTCCCACCTTCACAAAAAAAATAGAGCCCAACAAACAGCAAAGGGGCGTAGCACTTATAGGAGCTAACAGCCAAACCCAATCCATCACACTGAATTGGCGGAAAACAGGCCACGGAACATTCGCCTGGGGCCAGTAAAACAATGCAACGGCCAATATGCTAACAGCCTCAATAGAACAGAAACAGCCGAATGGCCATCGACCACGACTCAACTATTGTAATAGCATGGCAGCTTCCATCACCGCACAAGCCCCCATCTACATTCCATACATTGCAGAGCCTTCTTCCGCAACCCGGCAGTTTTTAATACAAAAAAAGGAGCCCACCCCATGCTGCAAAGTAGCACTAAACATAAGCAGCAGTCAAAGGTTCTAAAATCTGCGACCTTTAGCCCGACAAGGGACAGAGATCAGCAACCAATGACAGGATGGAGCAAATTTAGTTGGACGGTCATTGCAACACCAAACCATCAGTAAGATCCAAAGTTTAACAATCGGCATTACGGATCACGGCAAAAGCAAATCCCAATTCTAGTAATCAAGCACCGCAACAGGGTAACACACCGGACGCCCCTGGACCATTGGGACCCTCCTGCAAAAACACTCCATTCACTTCCATACCGAACGCAAGAAGGCAATCACATCACACCGCCCGGTCAGCAACGCCAGCATGACCAAAAAACCATTGAATCAACCAAACCAAGAGGCAAAAGATCAACATTCGTGAGGCTCGATGGGGAAAAGCCGAATCAGCAGATTCAATTACACCCAGCAAATCCACAAAGATAGAAGCCGGATAAAGATCAATCAAATGTGCAGCAATCTCAGAGGTAAGCCCAAAGTACTAAACACAAAGACTGCAGAAGCCGCTACTTGAAAAGCCCGACATTTATGATCCAAAGAAGAGGTAATCGCTTGAGCAAGGGGAAGCAAATCAGCCAACCTGCACCCCAAAGACATGAACTGCCACCTCCAATGAAACAACAAGGCATTCCCAACTCCATCGCATGGCTCCAGCATCACCTTTTTTTTTTTTGGTAAGTAAGTATTTTGGATTAAAAGGGAGAAAAAATTACATAATCAATGTTTTATCTCCAAGTGTTTTAACTTGAAGATAAAACATAGGCGCTGGGGCATACCCCGAGCAAGAGTTACATCAGAAAAAAATACAAAGAACTCTAAGAGGCCAACTAATTACAGATTCCACATAATAAAGAACGGGCATAGAATAACATTAACAAGCCCATCCTATCAAATTTCAGCTCAAGCCAAACCAACACGCAGCTCAATCCAAAATATAAACAGCCATCAACCTAAAGGCACCGCTAGCATTCCACCATCAGGCTACAAAAGGCAGCAACATCTCGCCCATCAAACAGACACCAGCAGAAATCACCCGCAGTTGCATCAGAAGTGGCAAGAAAAGGGTCAAAGTCCGGACCGCCAACCATGAACAACAGTCCAGTCCACCATCACCCAAACCCGATCATTGCAACTTTCAAGCAAATCCCGCCCTGTAATGACAGCGAGATCGCAGCAAGCCGGCAGCAACATATCCAGCGCCTCAAAGACTTCAACGCGACCCGCAGAGGCACATAATCAAGACACGTCCACCTCAAAATAGCAGCAATGAGAAACGTCAAAACATCAGGACTCCCACTACTTGGCCAAGAATCGCCTCCCAGAGGACCAAGAGCTACCTCAACAATTCCAAAACCCCACCAACAGAGGGCTCTTTTTTTTTTGGTAAGTAAGAAATTTGGATTAATGGGAGAAAAAGAATTACAAGAAAATTGTTTTAACTCTAAGTATTTTACTTAGAGGTAAAACAAAACACTCAAGGGCATGCCACGAGCAAATCGGTACATCGAGAGAAGAAAAGAAAAACATTAAGATCTACCACAAAAAGAATATAAAAATGTCATCTACTACACACAAACAAGGCCAGCTAAGCTACGCCCGAATCACCAAGGTCGACACAAAGAAACCAAAAACAGATCCATCTTGGATCATCATACAGACAGGCAGCAACCCACCGACAGGATAGCATAACAACATGAGATAGCGAGTAAACCAGCCCCATCATATGCATCGGGCAAACAAACGGCCGCAAGCACACCGGGAAGCATTATCCGCGATTAGCCGTGATCCCATCGTACTAGGCCAGCAGCAGAGACAACCAAAAGGGTGGACAACCCGACCGGCAACAAAGATCCAAATAATTCAGCCCCATTTAAGAAAAAGCATTTCAAATGGCTCCATTTTAAACAATGGTCAATTCAGCACCATCACACTCAAGAGGGGAAAATAACCCAATGCCAACCCGCAGCAAAGATCCAAATCGAGGCGGCAAACACGGCCAATAAGTGCAAACAATCGAGAAGCCATCCTCCAAAATTCCAAAACGGCAACATCATCATACGCAGCTACCAATCGAGAATAGGCTGAACCAACGAGCCATCACAACCATAGGCAGCTACCATGGGCAGCGCCATTCAAACACCCCCTTTCCAAAGATTTAGTATCAAACCCGAAGCAACTCCTTCAAAGACCTCAAGAACTTCAGCTCAGCAAAGAAGAAGGCGCAAGGCGGGACAAGTCTTCAAGGTCAAGGAACCAACAAGAATCGAAGACATCAATCGAGAGCAAAATAGACAGCACCAGATACAGATCATACACGCCTAGATTGGAGCAAGGCGTTTTACAATCCACATCAAGTTTTCACATCACCATTCACCACCAAGAACCCAAATTCAAATGCAAAGATGGGGGAAACGACAACGAAGCAACACTAGGGCTTCGACTATAATGACTATTCCTCTGGGCCGGTTTCAAAGATCGGTCCAAAGACACATATATTGTAGCCCGACATACAAAGTAAAGCCTTAGAACAAAGGTTGTAATATTCTAAAACTTCTAACACCAGTGGCCTCTAGACAATGGGTCCAATCACTACCGCACGCCCATACCCAAGCAGGACCATGAGCTGCCACCATATTCCACACCTCCCGCCAACGAAGCCTCTAGCCAAAGAACCACCATCAAGAACCGGGCAGCAGATCCGAGAACAACCACACAACCTCAGCCCAAAAAGGAATAGAGCTAGTGTAACCGAAACAACCTAATCCAGAGCACCTACAAAGCTCACCGGCAAAGATCCCATTTTAATAGGGCAGACTCAACATTCATCAAAGATCCAAAGCAAGCATTCTTTATATTTTAAACCAGCTAACATCAGCAACCCCTGGAAGTCGTGTCCAGGACGTGCCGCACAACCCATTCCGCGAGACCGAGAACCGCCCCAAAATTACAAAGCCCCCAACCAACAAATGGCTTCAAAGAAGAACCAATTACCTTCGTGTTTAATCCCGAGCTTCGACAATCGGCCAGACAAAGATATCGGATAAATCCGGTGATCACCCATTAACTATATGGCAATCTCATTAAACTTCAAAGAACACCCCGCCACAAGACAGCAGGATGCAAAGGCTAAGGCCGCACCTCCACCACGACTTGGTAGAATAAACATGCCATCCGAAAGTGATATTGCAACAAAACGCCGATCCATCAAGGCATCCAAACCAGCATATCAACCTCAGAACAACAGAACATACGCACCAACCTCCATCATGAAGATGGCGGGAAGGGAGGACCGAACCATAATCGCCGGACTCAAACCCGAGTAATGCCATACAGAGAGTGCAAATATAGCGGCATCTCGTGGCATCACCATCCAACCCTTCAAGCCCATTGACTAGCCGAAACAAAGATC
This sequence comes from Nepenthes gracilis, assembly GCA_033239525.1. Lineage (NCBI taxonomy): Eukaryota > Viridiplantae > Streptophyta > Magnoliopsida > Caryophyllales > Nepenthaceae > Nepenthes > Nepenthes gracilis. The sequence continues at coordinate 11,271,959 of BSYO01000002.1, forward strand.
AAGAACCAAACTTGCACCGGAAAGTAAATCAAGCAAACCGCCCAACCGAGTAAATGGGTCATGCAACCGACAAGTAATGACATCAAAATTCTTCGAGTGCAACTTCACACACATGGAAAATGAGTGACATCACAAAACCAGACTTTGAATTCCTCACACAAACCATCACAAGAAAAGCCCTAACAACTTCCCCGCACTTTATACACACCTCACTAAAGCAAAAGCCAACTACGACTTCTCAGCAAGGCAAGCTCAAGCCAGCAGAACCATCAACCACCAACCCATTCCATCCCAAGGTCCCCAATAGCATATCAACCAACATGTTCATCATCCACATAAATCAGACAGGTGTAGCACCACCACCACATAGGGACAACCAAAATAGTGACTTCAGCCAGGAATGCCAACCCAGCATCACCATGCATCAGCAAGCAACAACTAGCGAGCCAGCGAATTCGCACAGGCCAGCACACACCCAAAAGCATCAATTATAGAAGGCAGCATCAACAAACTTCAGCAACGCAGCCCCCCAGCATAACTAACATGCTATCACCAAGGGCACCAACTCTCCCTACTTCATCTTGAGAGCGCAGGCATGCCCACTCAAACAATACCAGCTATATATTCTACAATGGTTTTACCCAAAACCATCCTCAAAGCAATTGATTGCATTTTACGCCGTTTCCTTTGGAATGGTTCTTCCGGCAGAGATCCGTGCTAAAGTAGCTTGGCATGATATTTGCTTCCCAAGCTCAAGGTGGGTGGGTATTAAGAACCTAGTGGATCAAAATAAGGCTCTCAATTGCAAGCTTCTAAGGCGTCTCTTAACTAAAGACCCAAATTCAGCCCGGTCTTCATGGATATATAAGAATGAATCAAAGACCGGTGCATTTGGACCTCGAAAATCCTGAATTTGCCCCTTGGAGCTGGCGTAAGATTATGAAAATGAGGCCTTTATGCGAACCTACTCTGTCAAGGTCATTGGGGATGGTTCTGATACCTTCCTCTGGCACGATAACTGGCACCCCCTCGGCCCCCTGAGTGAGGGGAGTTTTGATCGTACTCACCTTGTTTCGGGTTTGCACTGGGATGTTAAGGTTGATGCAATAATCAGGAACAACGGTTGGTCTTGGCCCAACCCCTTTTTTTTGTTTTTTTTGGTAAGTAAGTGATTTGGATTAATGGGAGAAAAAATTTACAAGTAATGATTTATCACCAAGTGTTATTCCGACTTGGGGATAAACCAAAGACGCTAGGGCATGCCCCGAGCACTTCGATACAACAGAGGAAACCAACAAAAAGACAAAAATGCTGGTATTCATACAACACAAATAAACCACTCTAACATCAGCAAAGCGGTTCCTAATCAAAAGAAAAACCTGCCAATCCAAGGCAAAAACCTTGATTCCAGCAATCACACCTTCAGCAGGGGAGCTTGATGTTGCCAGCAACCATCTGCTATCCAACACTAATCAACTGCAGACAATTCAGTTTGCCAAATAAACCCAACCCCTTTGACACTGAGGTGTCCCACCTTGTCATGAATATGCCGAAAAATCCCCCTCGTAGCAATCAGAAAGACTCATTGAGGTGGAATGGGAATGTCAATGGCAAATTCTCGACTAAGTCTGCATACCATCTCATCCATCCTCCCAAACCTAAGGTTTTTTGGGCTCAATTAGTTTGGGGTCCATCCCATATCCCTTCCCACGCCTTTACCCTATGGCTCGCCATTATGGGTAGACTGAATACCATTGACCGCCTACATTATATCCCAAACCTCTCACCACGATGCATTTTCTGAAAAACGGGAAATGAAGACCTTGGTCATCTTTTCTTTTCTTGTCAATTCTCCAGAGCTCTATGGGATAATATTCAAAGACACTCCGGTATTCATTGGCCCCATCCTGAATGGAATCAAAACATATCTTGGGCTGCTTCTATTTGGAAAGGGAAAAACCTTCTGGCTGTTTCTAAACGCTTATCTCTGGCCGCCACGGTTTACTTCATGTGGAAGGAGCGAAATAACCGAATATTCCAAAAATCCTCCCCCCAGGACATTTCCCAACTGTTCTCTTCGGTGGTCAATATTGTGAGACTTAAATTATTGACCATGTCGGTGCCTGATAGGGGTGTCTCCAGGTCGACTCGGTTGCGGTGGGGTTTATAATAAAATAAAAATAAATAAATAAATAAAATATTTATATATATATTTTTGTAAAAAAAAAGAAAAAAAAAAGAAAAAAAAAGAAAAGAATTGAGTGTAGATGAAGCTGCCCCATGCCTACTGGTTGATCTTTGGTGGTTATTGCCTCTTACTCGTTTTGAGTCTGCACGAAATGACATTTGGATTGGCTGGCTCTCATGTGGTTTGGTTCCCGGTTTTGGTTTGTTAGTACATGAATAATACTTTGTATTGTTTTCTTGTTAATGGATGATGGTGTTGCTTTGGTGTTGTGCTGTCCCCTCCATCATCACTGTGATCCCTCCCCTCCCCCCCCAAAAAAAAAAAGTGTGAGTGTGTGATCTCGAGCTGCTTGGGCGCTCTTGTCTGTGTGGGTTTGTGATCGAGGTTGCAACCTATTGGGTGGGGCTGGCTCTGCATTGGGACTGCTTTGGCTGATGGGTGGTCAATGAAGTGGAATGTGTTGGTTCTCTAGCCGCAGACCTTCCGTGCAGCTAGTGTTGAATATGATTTGCCTGGGTGTGGATTGGGGTCGTTGTTTTGGTACTATATTTCGATCTGTTGGGGCTTTATAAAACTGGTTATGCATTGTTGGAGCATTCGGGAATCGGTGCTTATCTCACAAATTTGGATAAATCTTGGTTCTCATTGCTGTAATATCTTTGGAGGAATTTTATTCCTCTTACAAATGTTGGTTGCTGTATTTTTGTGACTACTATGGACATATTGGTACGCCTTAGTTGTCTTGGATGTTGATGCTGTCGGTGAACAAATAATCGGTATCGCATTACCGCCGCTTGGTTTCACCGATCTTTGGTTGGGGGTTGTGGTCTGTTTGCTCTCTCCTCCTGCGCAGGTTTGTGATGTCCATGGTTTCTAGCAAATTAGATGTTATATGAAGTTGTTTTGCTAGATTTATAATGCTGTTGGTTTTGATACTTGATGCTAACGGTGTGCATCGCCCCCGCTATTATCCGGTTTCTTGTCATATGATGTTTGCTGAACTATGGTTATTTGTCTGCGAGATGCTATGGCTTGCTATGTTTTATGAATGTGCCGATATAAAACCAGTGCCAAGGTTGCAGTTGACCATCTCGTATGTTGCTTGGCGGTTTCAAAGATGTGCATGTGGATGACCCTGGTTTTTCAATCGATGTAGTCTCAAAGATGAGGCGAAGCTTTTATGGGTGATGCATCTCTTGTCTTGTGAACACCGCTTGTGGGCATTTTGGCGTGATGGTTACCTGGCATGGTTCAGAGGATGGGCTTGGTGTGAATGTAATGTTGTATCCTATAATACAAGAAAGTTGGCACCGATGTTGCTCCGGTGTTTGGTTCTCCTCCTCTACCATTTTGCTATTTACTGTCGTTGGCTGGTGGGATGAAGAATATATATTGTATTGTTTGAGCGGGCATGCCTCGCGCCCCTGCCGGGTGTGAGAGTTGGTGCCCTGGTGATTAGCATGTTAGTTATCTTTGGGGGTTCTTTGAAGTTTGATGATGCCGCCTTCTATAATTGATGCTATCGGGTGTGCAATGGCTGCCGGCGGGTAATTTGCTGGCTCATTGTTTACGCTTTTGCCGATGCAAGGTGATGTTGGAGCCATGCGATGGAGTTGGGAAATTGGAAATATAGGGTTGCATTTTGGTGGGCGGCAGATCTTGGTCTTTGGCCGGTTGATGTTGGTATGCCTTCTGCTTTCCGTTGAGGTGGCAGTTCATGTGCTGGGGTCCAGGTTGGCTGATTTGCTTCCCCTTGCTGAAGCGTTTATCTCTGCTGGATCATAAATACGGGCTTTTCAATTTCATGGGTCACTTCTTGATCTTTGGTGTTAGTACTTTGGGCTTACCGCTCGAGAGAGCTACCGATGAGCTCGTGGATTTTCTTGACCGAGGCTGCCGATTGGGGCTGGAGGCCGAAAGGGCTTTGAAATCGGTTTGACTTGCCGACTTGGAATGTCATCCGCCGCTTTTTGGTCTTGTGCCTCAATTGCCGATTTTGAATTCGGCGGGTTCGATTTTTCGTGTTCAATTGCGATTTGATTTTGCTTGTGGATTTTGACGGCAATTGCGCTCGCTGATGGATTATGCTATCTCGAGGTTGCCGATTGGGGCGGAGGCCGGAAGGGCTTTGATGCGGTTTGGCTTGCCGACTTGGAATGTCATCTCCGCTTTTGGTCTTGCGCCCAATTGCCGATTTTGACTTCGGCTCGGTTTGGCTTATCAGGTTCAAATGCCAATTTCATCCGCCCGATGTCAAATTTGGGGTTTGACTTTTACGTGGCTGAGTACAATTGCCCTTTCAATACGGGTCCTCAATTGTCGCATGTGGTCGACTTAATTTGCCAATATCAATGCCGGTTTGATGTTGTAACTCATATGCCGAGTTGGATTCGATATTGCAGTGTGGACTTGGTGCCGGTGGGCGACGCGTTGTGCTCAATGATGTGGGTGCGCTTGCCGATTGGCTACTTCCCCTTGATGCCGTGTTTGTGAAGAATGACAGCATTCTCGCCGATCGTCATTCTTGTGTAACATTTGTCAAATTTCTTTTTGTCGCTTTCGATGAATGTTGTCCTCCTGGAGGTTTTTTTTTTACTTTTTTTGTATAAGTTGCTCGGGTATGCTCCTAGCATTTTATGTTTTATTTCCAAGTCAAATTACTTGGAGATAATACATAATTCTTGTAACTTATTTTTCTCCCTTTAATCTAAAATACTTGCTTACCAAAAAAAACTCCATGAGAATTTGGAGTGGATTTAGTATCAAGATGGGAGAACAGGAAGGAGATCATCATTGAAAGGCTAGCATAACGGTTTGTGTATCATCGCATTTCAGTGGTATTTGAAAGTGGCATCCCGCCCGCCTTGAGCTCAATAATGCCGTTGAGAACTTCCATAACCAGACAAAGAGATACGGGGATAGAGGTTCTCCTTGGCGCAGGACCTTGCCTCCTTTTGAAGAACCCGACCACTTCCCCATTGATGTTGAGGGAGTACGTCGGAGTTGTGATGCATTGGCTAATCCAATTGACCATCTGTGGAGGGAAATTCATGAGGGACAAAATATTGATGATAAAGTCCCATTGAACAGAGTCATAAGCTTTCATCAGATCAAGTTTCATAGTACATCTGGGGGGACCAAGCCCAAGATGATACTTGTGAAGGAGCTCCTGAGCTAAGAGTATATTATCACTTATCTGACGCCCCGCCACAAAGGCCGCTTCGCATTTGTCCACCAGGTGTGGAAGTGTTTCTTTGATTCTGTTTGGGAGAATTTTAGAAATCACTTTGTAAATGACGTTGCAGCAAGAAATCGGGCAATAATCAGAGACCACGTGTGGGGACAGGACCTTAGGGATCAGACTGATCAAAGTGGTATTCATTTGTTTTAATTTTTTCTCCCATTAATCTAAAATTCCTACTTACCAAAAAAAAAAAAAGGTATTCATTTGTTTTAGGAGCTTGCCATGTTTAAAAAAGTCTAGAACAGCTTCACAAACCAAACCACCGGTTATCTCCCAGGAATCCTTAAAAAATTTTGAGGAGAAACCATCAGGACTAGGGGCTCTATCATCCCCAATGGAAAACAGCGCAGTATGGATTTCCTCCACAGAAACCGGTTTAACCAGCGACCCAGTTTGCGCCCCAGGTATAGATGGAGAATGTATGGGCGAATATAATTGGCCTCGGCTGACCCATGAGTACGCTCAGACCCTAAAGCATTTTTGAAGTATTTTTTTTTGGTAAGTAAGTGTGTATTTTGGATTAATGTGAGAAAAAAATTACAAAAAATAATGTTATAACTCCAAGTTTTTTGACTTGGAATTAGAACATAAAACGCTAGGGCATACCCGCTGATCGGGTACATCGAGAGAGAACCTACAAAAACCTCTAAGAGGAGCGATCTAATTTAAAATAGAAAATGAACACTGGTTGCCAGGCGAATACTCTCGCTTCTCTTGAAATTCAAATTAGTGTGGCTCGGTATTGCACCTCATGGTTTGCCGCCGGGCCATGGCTGGTCCGTCGCCGGGCCCCGAGAGGGCCCCGCCTAGACTCGGCCCTCCTCTTCTCCCCATCTCCTTCTCCTTCGCTGCGTTCTCCGTCTCAAAATCTGTCGGTGGGAATCTCTTCTTCTCTTCCACTGAAGACATCTGTCGATTCCCACCGCCCTGCGCCTGATGCTTCCTTCCTGGCTTGTTCGAAACCTAAGGAGCTCTGTACCAGTGGTGTGCGTGCCGCTGTTTCTCCTCTTCCTTGGAACAAGGTCATCCAATCAGATGTAGCTGGGCCGGTATGTGACTTGTCTTACTACCCCCCCAAAATCCCATTTGTGTCTCGAAACCCATCTCTCCCCCACCTAATGTGGTCGACCAAGGCCACGATTTTTGGGGGTTTACTCTGGTGGGTCATTTTTTGGACACCCACCCACATTTCCTGGCTGTCAAAGCTATAGCCAAGAAACTATGGGCTCAAGTTTTATCAAGCACATCACCGAATGACGCCGGTTTCTTTTTCTTCCGTTTCTCATCATTGGCGATGATGAACAAATGCCTTCCCGTGGTCCTTGGGTGTTCTCTGGGAAACCTATCTTTCTCAAGCAGTGGACGCCCGGAATGGTGTTGACGAAGGCAGAGCATTTGCGTTTTCCCATCTGGATTAAACTGAGCAATATTCCGATTCAGTTCTGGACTCAAGCCGGGCTAAGTTGGATCGCAAGTACCATTGGAGTCCCTTTGCTCCTCGATCCCAGAACCGCTCGAATGGAAAATGTTTCCTTTGCAAAAATTTGCGTGGAGGTTGGAGTGGATGGCCCTTTCCCGAATAGCATCGCCATTAGACCTGACCCTAGTTCTGATTCTATTCTGAAGGTGAATGTGGAATACTCGTGGAAACAGACACGATGCGGCAGCTGCCATCAAATTGGCCATGATGAAGCTAAATGTCGGGCTAAGATTGCCGGTTTAATGCTAATTTCCTCCAAATCTAGCCCTCCTGCTCTAGGGTCGTCTGTTCAGACTAGCCCTCCTGATCAATTGCCTGTTGTTTTGGAATCCTGTGTGGTGAATGATCCCCTGTCTCCTCCGGGGCCTCCTCGAATCCCTGATTCCCACTGTGAGGCTTGCTCTGAGAACTCTATGGATACTTCTAAATTGAAGGAAACTGGCCTAAAGTCCTCTGGGAATCCTGCCATCCTTTGCCGGGCCAAGTCTGGTGATGTTTCGCAGCTTGGGTCTGAATGTGCTCCTGATTCGGACCCTCTTGATATTGTCTTGTGTTCTAGGGATCAGAATGGCGTGGATCTTGGGCTGGATCTCCACTTGAATGTGGATTCTCCAATGAGACACCGAAAATCGAGAATTCGTGGGATGGGATCGGCTCCCGGTTGGTATCCCTGCACTGCCTCTGCCCTGCTATGTTGCAGCCTGTGTATTCAGTGAGGCGCCAGCTCCTTGTGCTGTCTGGATGCAACGCCCAATTTCCCGCTACCAATCGTCCTCCTTTGCTGAGATCCTATGTCGTGGGATTGATGTCGCCCTCCGGGATTTTTGGTGGGTGGTGAGGCTTGTTGGCCGATCTCCGAGGAGGAACGATTAGCGGCTCTTGGACTGGTGGGTGCCTCGTTGCTGGATCCTCATCCTCCCGATGTCGCTGTGCCCAAATTGGAATCTTCCCTTCCCTTATTGCCTCTCAGGTCGAGCAGGCTGGTGGTCCGGTTCTTGATCCCCCGGACCCCATGATCTGCGTTGACCTCGGGTTACCCTCCATCTATCTCACGCATCATAACGGGTACTCCTTTGATACTTCTACCAATTGGGTCATGGTTCCAGAGTCTGATTGGTCTCGAGTGTCGCCTTCTGACGGACTCTCACTTGGATACTCCCGAGGTATCACACTTAGGCCCGAATGCGGCTCCTTCTCAGCAGGATTCCTGGCAGCTTGTAAAGTCTCGTAGGAATCAGAAATCCACGTCCAAAAATCACTAAGGGTAATTGAGCTTAAAGGGTTATGGATGGTCCTATGGTCGGGATCGGGTTGTCTGAGGTTTCTCTCGAATGTTTGGAACATTAGTTGTTCTCTCCTCTAGGCTGGTTTGATCCTCCTGCAATGATGTTCTGGTCTGAATTTTGGCCAGAGCTGGATGGAGTCCGTTGGACTTTTTGATGGAATATGATAGTGGTCTTGCCTTTGCAGCTGATGGTGAGGGGCAAGCTTTAGCGTTATGCTGGAGGCAGGTTGGGGAGTTGCTTTGCTAGGGGCAATGCTCCTCTCTTGTCTCAACTGATGCTGATGTGGAGTGGTCTCTAACCTGTAATCATGATGGCTTGCAGTAGGCATCCGTTAGAATGTAGCTGCTGATGGCTATTTGCATGGAATCCTATAACGCTTACATGGAATTGATGTAAGCTGGTTTGATTTTTTCCCACTTTTGTGAGAACCTTTGATTTGCCTTGCTGTTTCTGTTGGTGGTGGCAGCTCATGTGCTGAGGCCTGGGTTGGCAGTTTTGCTCCCCCTAGCTGATGCGTCAATCTCTTTCCTTTGATGGATCATAATTGATGCTGCTGTCTTTGGTAGCTCGTGTTTTGGGCTTCCATGCTAAGAGACCTGCTGATGAGCTCATGGTTTTTGCTGTATGGTCTGCTGGCAGATGGTGCTGCTCCTGATGATCAATACAGTATGCTGATGCTTAGTTGTTGGTGCATGTGATGGATGATTCTCAGAATGCCCCATGCCCCTTGCTGTGCCCATTGTGACTATGCTTTGGTGCTGGTGTTGGATGGGCAATTTTGAATGCCAATCTGAATGGCAGTTGAGCTGGCAGTTATTGTGCATTTTTGCACGTGTTGTCTTCTGTTTCTCTGGGGCAGTTCCTTGCTACTTGACCCGAAACTCTGGTTAGGCCACAGATGCTTCATTGTTGGCATCTGTATTTTTGTTGGCATCTGTATGTTGTTGAATTGCTGATGGAAATTTGGTTGAGGTATATTTGTTGCACTGGTGCTGTCCTGGTGTAGTTGGCCAGTGCTGCTATTTGGTTGTTCTTTGAGCCGATTGTGCCGAGTTGCTGTTGCTGGCCCTGTGAGTTTGATCTGAGCCAGCTAAGTGGAAATTTAGGTGCCGGGCCGGTAAATGTCGATCTTTGGTGGACTCGGGTTGTAGGGGGTTAGTTAGCAGGTGCCTCCTCTCTATTGTGTTGTAATATTTTTAAATTTCTATAGGTTTACAGAGAACGTTGGCCTCTTTGAGGTTTATCATGTACTCCGATTGCATGGTTGTTTCGGGTATGCCCTTTTGTTATGTTTTATCCTCAAGTCAAAATACTTGGTGATAAAACATCGATTTTGTAATTTTTTTTCTCCCATTAATCCAAAATTCTTGCTTACCAAAAAAAAACATTTTACAAAAGCAGATTCAAAATCAGATACTCCCGAGACGACTGGATCAACAACATCCGATCGCCCGCAAAGAAACTTTGCTACAGCAACACAATGCTGCCCACATCCTAAATGCACCCCAAGGTTTCCAAACAGCAGGAGCAATAGGCAGCTGCATCACGCCCACCGCCCCAACGCCATCAAAAAACTGCAGCAGCTGCACAGTCCATGAGATCAGCATGAGCATGGTCCTGGAAATTCAGCAGATGGCTCCAGCAGCAAAAGTGGCACCCTGCAGGCACAAGGCCGAAATGCAAACCCACCAGCAAAACTAAAATGTTCATCAGGGACTGCTCCCGAACACAGCACCTATCAGCAGGCAAAACTGCAACAGCACCATCATGAATTGCAAAATTCACGAATGCCCCAAATTAAGGAGCTGATTGCAAGGCAACAGCCATTACAGGAACGCCAACTGAGGCTTCAGCCATCTGAAGCACTTTGCAAGTGGAGCAACACCAAACTGCCTCCATGAGGAGAGGACCAGTTTTGAGCCCAACAAACAGAAAATTGAGCATCTTAAAACGACCCCGCCGAAGAAGTGGGTACATGTTGCAGCCAAGTATACACTCCACCAAAGAACAAACAAACCACCATTCCCTAGCATCAAACAAAAAAGCCAATCTCATTCATCAGCTGCTGTCATCCAACTTTAGCAGAAGTTGGAGCCCACCACATCAGAAAATTGAAGCCTCATTAGGCCCAACTCATCCTTCCCAACAGTAGGATTCCCAGAATTATCAATGAGGGAGATGATCCTATTCCGATTAAGGTTCCACCAGGAGACTTTAAAGAAAAATTTTGTGCATTGGTCGCCCTCTTTGAGCCATCTGATTTTGGCTTTTTGTTGGAGGAAGGTTGCCTCTCTAGCCATAGCTGAATAATAGTCAGCCCTATAAGAACGTTCAGCTCCGTAGGACCCTAGGGAAGGGGACGTTTTGGATTGGATATCCTCAAGACACTTCCTAGTGCACAGCACCTCTTCGTGAATATCCCCACCCAGAATATTAAGGGATTTGAGCATTCCTCTCACCTGTTTAAGAGAGGATACAAGCCTAAACATCGGAGTACCATTGTCTCGGTATCCCAAGCTTCCTTGACCACTGAAAGAAAGTTTGGGAATTTGGTGAGAAAGTTATTAAACCGAAACATTCCTCGTTTACGGACGGCACGATCTAAAGGAAGAAGGATGCAAGGGGAGTGATCTGATAGTCTTGCAGGAGGGAAAACCGCTTTAGAGCTCCTAAAAAAGTCAAACCAATGGCCATTTGCGACCACACGATCTAATTTTCTGAAAATACGGGATGAGGGGTCACGCCCATCATTCCAGGTGAAGAATTGTCCTTCATGACAAACGTTCTCTAGATCACAATCCCTGAGGCAATCGTTAAGATCAATGGAGCTTTTATAATGCCAAGAGCCACCGAGGACCTCAGTTGCCGAGTGAATGGCATTAAAATCTCCCAGAACCGCCCACGGGAGGTCGCCCGGGAGGCCAGAATGCCTCCTGAGGCTGTTCCAGAGAAATTTCCGAGAGCCGTCCAGATTAGCGCTGTACACAAAAGACAAGAGGCAGCGACAATTGTCCTCAAGGAATAGAGCTTCGATATGGTTGACCTGGTCCTCCTTGGAGAGAATATTCACATCCACCTTATTGGGGTCCCATCCGACCCAGATTCTCCCAACAGAGGACAGAGAGTAGTTCATAGCCCAAAGCCATTGAGGGTTAATCCTGGCAGAAATGGAGGTTGCATTTTTCTCCGCAACTTTTGTTTCGACCAGTCCAACAATACAGCACCCATGTGATCCAATGAGGTTACGGACTTCATGGGCTTTCACCAGCCCATTTAGTCCCCTCACGTTCCAGCATGCTATATTATTCATGAGAGACCAGTACGAGGGGAGTAGAACTTTTAGGCCCCTTGGAGTTTCTGGATTTTTTAGAGGATTTTGAGCCCCTCTTCTTGGATTTACCAGCAGAACCACTAGAATCTGATCCATCGGAAGGTGGTTCTAGGTTCAGAGAATTATTAGGCAAAGCAAGTCCCTGATGGCCGGAGTTGGGAGGGTGCTGGATAGGGCAGAAATCCAGACCAAAAACCACATCCGTCCGGGAGGCAGAGTTAGATACATGATGGGCCTCAATCCCATCATAGTCCTTCCCGATCTTATTCAGGACAAGCGACCGGGGTCGGGGGAAAATATTGCCGAATTACCAAAGCTGGGAGCCATAGAAGACTCACCACAGTATCGTGGTGGTGTAATACTATCCTCCCCCACCACAACCCGGGAAGGGACCGAGAGCGCTAAAGGAATTGGCTACAACAGAGACTTCCGATCCAAGTCTCGAGAGTGGACGGTAGCATTTGACTTTTGAATTGAGGCCGAGATTTTGGGGAGATTTGGCCGACTTTGTTGGTAAAAGTCTTAGCCTTGACAACACCAAAGTTGATTGAGGGCAGAGCCTTGTCATCAATCTTATTATGGGGACTACGACGGAGGCTGGTCTTCGATGGTACTCAATTTTAATTTCTACGTAAGAGCTGTTAGCCTGATCGAGATGGCAGCCTGCTCAACCTTAATAGATTCAGGCTATGGAGCATGCCAAATCAACACACACCCTAGCATAACCCATGCGGTCAAATCTTTCAAAGGAGTGGTCAAGAAGGATAGGCTTGCCAATAGCATCAACAAAATCCCTGGTGTCCAAAGATTCAACCTGGAACCCCTGACAGAGTGATCCAAGTGGGTAAGGATTTGTGTTCATCCTTAGCAAGGACCATTCTGTGCTCCCATTTCGAGAAACAATGGGCGATTCTACAATAGACCAGGGCCGCTAGCCAATCATTTTCGAGCATATTAGTGAAGAGAATTTTTTTTTGGTAAGTAAGTGGTTTGGATTAATGGGAGAAAAAAGTTTACAAATAATGGTTTATTACCAAGTGTTTTTCCGACTTGGGGATAAACCATAAGCACTAGGGCATGCCCCAAGCAAATAGATACAATGGATGAAACCAACAGAGAAACAAAATTGCTGGTAATCATTCAATACAATCAAGACGCTCCAACATCAGTAGAGCAATTCCTAAACAAAACATGCCAATCCAAGAGTAGTACCAAAATTGGCAACAGGTAGATTTAGAGCAATTTTAAATGCACCACTGAACTAGACACAAATTGAAGCAGTAAGCAAACCAAAGACCTGCACACTCATCCCACGGGAATATCAAGACACCATGCAGAGGGCTGCTTCTGTAGCCAATTTAGCAACAGCCTTCCAAAACTGCCGATCACCCCGTTTCATGTTGGGGCTACTTTAGGGGCAGCAAAATAGGCAAAACGACCAGCTTCAGACCAGCTGCACACCAGCAAATCACCTAATCCGCATCCGCACCCACATCACTGAGCACAAAGATATCAGCCACTTCGGCCTCAAGTCCAAACCGCAACCTCAGTCCAACTCGGCATATGAGCAACAGAGCCAAACCGCATGAAGAACGCAATTGAAATCGCCACGTAAAAGCCAAACCGCCATAAGTCGAAATCGCAATTGCGTAAGTCCAAAACGGCATTTGACATTCCATGTCAAGAAGCTAAACCAGCCTCAAAGCCCATCCGCCACCATAAAAATCTCAAACAGGATGAAAGCATTCGCAAATCGGCAAAATAATAAGGCTGGCCACATCGGCGGAGGGATCATCCCACCGCACCAAAGCAAACCGGCAAAGAAGCAAACCTGAACGCATGTCGAAATCGGCAATTGAAGTGCATGTCGAGATCAGCAACCTCAAGTCCAAATCAGCATTTGAAATGCCTAGTCAGCAAATCCGAACCAGCCTCCTGTCAAAATATGCATAAGGGTCCAAATAGGAACCCTCTAGTTCAAAAAATGGCAATTGATAAGCCTTGACGGCTAAGCCAATCCGGCCTCAAAGCCCAACTAGCCTCCGAACCGCAATTCCAAATTGGCACTTGCGACTCAAATCGAAATCGGCAATTAACACGCAAGTCCAAATCGACAATTTGAAGCGCAGTCCAAATCGACACCCTTAAGTCCACAACGGCAATTGTCATGCCAAGTAAGGAAAAAAACAAGACCAGCCTCAATTCGAAGTCGGCAAATGAGCCGCACATCCAAATCGACATTTGTGCTGCAAATCCAAATCGGCATTTTGCACGCAAGACCAAATCGGCTACCTCCATCCCAATCGGCTATAGAAATGCCAAGTCAGCCCGGCCTCAACGTCAAACCGGTGCACAAAAATAGAATCAGCCCATGTGAACGATAGGACACAAAATCGGCCCAATACACATCAAAACCGGCTCCCTTGCACAAACAAAAAAACACACATGCCAATTCAGCAATTCAGAATTCATTCCGGCAAATAAGCTTGTGCACACCGGCTTTACACAAACGAGAGAACGAATTCCAATCTGGCAAACAGCAGATTACAGAGAGCTGCCACAGACCTGTAGCAACCCAACAGCCTGCCCAAAATTCACCCTCCAGACCACAATGGGCGTCGCCATACATACTAACACCAAAGAAGCTCCATGCCGCAAGAGACACAAGGAATAGCAGAAGCCCCCTTTCCACCAAAGATCCCCAAGATCTTGGGCAGCAAGGCGAGTTCTCCAAAATAAGCAAAGCAGACTAAAGGATTTTCACCGCATTAGAAGGAAACCTTGCATCCAAATAGATCACAGTGGGAATACACGCAGAAGAACTGACGTGCTTTTGGGGACGTTAGAATGCACGTGTCCAACGAGAGCAAACGAAAGCCTAGATCCACCCAAGAACCAAGGCATGGTGGAACCATGGAACCGGGCATAGAAGTCCCATGACGACAACGAAGGCGAAGACCCAAAAGAACGGTCGTGAGCATTCATCCCAAATTGAATGGGAGAAACGAATCAAACTCATAACCTTAAGCTCGGACCGAGAGAAGAGGAATCGATCTTGTGGGAGCATCGAGCCGAGCCGAAACCTCGGAGGACGCAGAGCCACGCTAACATCTCCAAGTATACAATGGATCAAGAGTTAGGCCATCGGCACACAACCTTCATCCCAAACTGGAAAGCTGGGAAGCGGATCGGGCTCAAGCCGAAGACGAGGAGCAACAGGGCGGAATCGGGCGAAGCAACAGCAGACCGGCCGAGTCCACTCCGGCGCCTGGTAGGAGGAGTGCGAACCTAGCGCTGAGTTCAAATTTCAAAATGAAATTAAAGGTAGAGAGAAGGAAGAGCTTCTACGTGTGACCAATGACCTCCCACAAAAGATACTCCATGCCTTTTCGAATGAATCGAGTGCAGCGGAGTGCGGTGGATCGAGTAGCTCTACGTAATCCGGGAGTGCTTTTCCTGAGGCCGGAGGCAATGTGGAACTGGAGTGCATTGGAAGGAGTACCTTATTTGGTCACGGAGTGCAATCGTAGGAATACAAACTACATTGGTCGGAGGCAATGGATTTCCTTCGCAGGGGGCGGAGTGGCATTAGGTGTAGGTTCGATTTTGATTCCAACCTTGGTGGCTTGATGATACTGGAACTCCCATTAGTAATCCCTTGTTGAATCTGTTTTCTAGGTTTGTTTGTATTGACTAACCGGTTTGAATACGGCTGTTTTAGACTAATTACACCTAGGTGTGGTTTTTCTATTTTCCTTTCATCTATTCATGATTTGATCATGGTGTTGCTCGGGGTATGCCCTAACTCGTTGTTCTAATTCTAAGTCAGCAAAACACTTGGAATTAGAACATTGTTTTTGTACTTTTCATTTCATTTAATTCATTTAACTTACTTACAAAAAAAAAAGAATAAGGCTCTGGACTGCAAGTTTCTTTGGCATCTCCTTACTAAAGACCCGAATTCAGCTTGGTCTTCATGGATCTACAAGAACAAAATCAAGGACCGATGCATTTGGACCCCTAAAGTCCCGGCATCCGCCCCTTGAGCCGGCGTAAGATTATGAAACTTCGCCTCTTATGAGTGCCAACTCAAGGACATTGGGGATGGTTACGATGCTTTCCTTTGGCACGATAATGCACCCCTTGGCCCCCTTGAATGAGGTGGAGCTCCAATCGACTTCGCCTTGTCTCGGGTTTGCATTGGAATGTCAAGGTCGATGCAATAATCGTGAACAACAGATGGGCCAAGCGAAACCCTTTTCGACAATGAGGTGTCCCACCTTATCATGAATATGCCGAGTAACCCTCCTCGTAGCAATCAAAAAGACTCTTTGAGGTGGACCGAGACGGTCAATGGCAACTTCTCATCCATCCTCCTAAACCATAGGTTATCTGGGCTCCTTTGGTGTGGGGACCATCCCATATTCCTTCCCACGCATTCACTCTATGGCTCGCTATTAAGGGCAGACTAAATACCCTTGACCGCCTCCATTATATCCCAAACCTTTCACCTAGATGCACTCTATGCAACACAGGAGACAAAGACCTCGGGCATCTTTTCTTCTCATGCCCATTCTCCAGATCCCTTTTGGTTAAAGTTCAAAGATAAATACTGTATTCTTTGGCCCCATCCGAGGGTATCGAGAGAATAGTTTGTGGGGCTGCTCTATATGGAAAGGGAAAAGCCTTCTGGCTATCTCTAAACGCTTGTCTCTCGCTGCCACGGCTCACCATATGGAAGGAGCGCGAATAATCGAATCTTCCAAAATCCCCACAAGACATCTCCCAACTCTCTCTTTGTGGTCCATGTTGTGAGGTTTAACTAATGACCGTCTCGGTGCATGATAAAGGTGCTCCTAGGCCGTTACGGATTCATTGGGGTATATAAAAAAATTGGAGAGAAAATAAGTAATGGAAAAGAAAATTGAAAAGATACCATCCGTGCTTCCCGGTAGTTCATATTTGGATGCCTTTTGTTCTCTTGGTTCTAGCCTTTCTCCCCCTTTGGAGGTTAAAAAAAAAAAAATAAGCCTGGTTGGTCCTCCTGTGGGATTGGTTCCCGGTTTTTTTTTCGTTGGACCTTGCATTCTTCGTTTCTCTTGTTTATAAAAAAAAAAAAATGGGGTGTCTTTGAGGGTCTTTCTCTTTTTAGCAATGTCATCCCTTCCCCCCCCAAAAAAAAATGGGGTGTCTTGAGGGTCTTTCTCTTCAAAGAATGTCATCCCTTCCCCCCAAAAAAAGAGGTGTTGACTTCATCGCTGTCTGGCGCTCTTGCCCGATTTTCTTCTTTGTGATCGTGGGTTGCCGCCCATCGAGCGGTTGGTTTTTCCGCGGATGGGTATGTTCGGTTGTTGGGTAGTATGTGTTGAGTGTTGCCGGGTCTTGGGCTTATTGCTGGCTGTTCTAATTGATGCGCGCCGTCCCCGGGTCACGCTAATAGTTGGGGTGCCGATGCTTTTATTGTTTGAACTCTCGAGTGAGGTGTACGGGAAATCTCTGCCGTCAGCAGGCTGGGTACCGATTGTGGACTGGGTTTGTTGCTTTCGTTGTTGATGCTCCATCCGCCGGTGAAGGATTGACGCCGAGTGCCAATCTCGTAAAGTAGGTGCTGGTTGGCCGTAAAGAAGCCGATCTTATCTTCTTTCGCTTTATCTCAACGTGTTTGGAAATGTGGATTTGTATGCTCCGCCAGCTGCGCGGAATGCTGCTCCTGAATCGTGATTTCATTCCCGTCTTCTATGCTGATCTTAATTATGTGGTCAGGAGGGTTGTGAGGGCCGCTGTATCCCTCACCGCACTTGAATTTCCTAATGCTATCCCGATTCGAGGTGGATTGGTGGCTTTCATTTTGCTGGCTTAACAAATCTAATTTAGGTCATTGCTGGTTTGCTGAACCTCGCATCAGATCTGCCTTGTTTTTTGAACTTGTCATTATAGTAGATGGCATTTCTTGGCAGCCTTGGTGATGGTGGAATAGTGCGGATTTCATTTTTGTGTGATGTAAATGTCATTGGTGTTGGCTATGTGCTTGTGAATATTCTGGCGATTTTCATGGAATAATGAATGCCGATTGTCGATTCCACAGGCTGAATGAATGGAATTTTCTCGCAATGTGTGTTTCTTCAATTCTTTGAGAGAGTCACGGGCAAGGCTTTTTCTGGTGTCGTGACTAGGAACTATTGGGATACACAGTTGTTGGTCTGGAATTCTAGATGATGATGTTGCAGCGTTGTTCTTGCTTTTGAGGACTCCGGAGCCGAAGTGTTTCTTCCTGTGCTTTTATATCCAAAAAAAAAAGGGAGGTTCAGTCCTTGCTTTTGTGCACTCCGGTCTTCGGAGTGAAATTGTTCGCTTCTTAAGCCGGAGCTTTGGAGAGCTCCGGAATCCGGAATGCTTTTTCCTCGCTTCTTTGGCTTTGTGGCCTTCATGTTTTTAGTGAAGATTGTATCCGGCCCTTTTTCGAGGACTCCGGAATCCGGAGTGGCTCTTTATTCACTTTTCTGCTGGAGTGGCCTTTGTGCCTGTAGCTCCGTTGATTGAATCCGGAGCTGGCTCCCTCTAAAGCCGAAGTGGCTTGTGTTCGCGAAGGAAAAAAAAAAATCTCTGTCCTGCTTTCGAGGATTTGACCAAGATTTTGTGGTTCCGGAATCCGGTGCGTTCTTATTCGCTGTAATGACTTGTATGGCCCTTATGCCTGCTGTTACAAAAATTGAGGATGCCGTCTCCCATGTCCTATCAGATGGATGGAATGGCTCTATCGTCAACAACTTGAGATGGTCGCCTGCTCTTTGCTCACTTTAGGTCGTGATGGTTTTCAGATGGGCTCGAGCATCAATTGTTCATTTCTTGTGGAATGATCATTGTCATTCGAGGCTTGCCGTGGTTCGGAGTGCATCTCAAATGCCGAACTAGCTTTTCGCTCTCAACGCCGATTTTGATATTGTTTTTTGTATTCAAAGACAGTTGTCCTGCCAGGGTCTCCTGTTTCTATGTTCCTTTTTCCAAGTCGGTGAAACATTGGTATTCAACATAGCTGTTTCTACATTTCATTTAAATTTTAATGCAATTAATTACTTATGAAAAGAAAAAGATGCTGCAACGCCTCTGCCGTAATTACCGGTGCTGAAGATGGAATGCCCGTATGGGATTGGAAGGATATCTTGATGTTTGAAGTTGTGAAAGCCGATTCGTGGATTTGATCTTGGGTTTGTTGTTGCTGTTCAGTTGCTATCTTTGTTGGAGCTTTAATTTATCCCTGATTCTTTGTTGATTTCTTTTTTGATCTTTGGCGGAATGGCTTATGCCATGTCCATGTTGCCAAGGGCGCTGAAAGCATTTCACGGGAACTGGCCGATTTGGTCTTCGCCTCGGAGTGAATTGCGATGAAGCTTGGATTGCCTTCGTGGAGGATGAAAAAAAAAAATTTTGGGCCATGCTTGTGTGAACTCCACTTTCCAAAAAATTGTGTGAACTCCGGATTCTAGAGAGTGAGAGCCCGAAACTGGAGTGTGTGGTGAACTCCGAACTGGAGTGGGTCCAGTAATGTCCGTGTGCCTTCGTCCGGAGTGGCCTGCTTTTGTCATCTGTTTCACGTCAAAAAAAAAAAGCTACGATTTGAGTGTGAGAACTCCTAGGTTTCGGGAGTGAGTGAGACCGAATGGGGAAGTGTGAGAACTCCGGGTTTGGAGTGAGAGCTCGATTTTGGTGTGTAAGAACTCGAGTCTGGAGTGAATCCACTTATGTCCGGTGTTTTCTCGTCAAAGGAGGAATTGCTTTTATCATATCCATGTTCAAAAAAAAAAATTGTCTTTGTAGCCGGAGCTCTTAGACAGAGTGCTCTTTTTTCGGAGCTAAGGTTGGAGGCAATGTCCGAGTGCCTCTTGGCTATCTTTGGACGGAGGAGCGTTTGGTGTGCCGGGCTTGACTCGCGGCTCACATGTTCTTACCTGCCGGAGTGAAATATCGCGGGCGTGGCTCATTTCGCCTCCACGGGAATTCTTGCCGATGGCGATCTTAGAAGCATGGCAACCGTGGATACCGCAATTGATCTTCACTATTGCTTGAATCTCCACGCTTTGGTTGATTGTGGTTATTCTTTCTATCTACATTTCATTTAAATTTTAATGCAATTAATTACTTATGAAAAGAAAAAAAAGATGTTGCAACGTCTGCTGTGTAATTGGCTGGTGCTGAAGATGGAATGCCCAGAAGTGGATTGGAAGGATATCTTGATGTTTGAAGTTGTGAAAGCTGATTCTCAGGATTTGATCTTGTGGTTTGTTGTTGCTGTTCCAGTTGCTATCTTTGTTGGAGCTTTAATTTATCCTGATTGCTGTTGATTTCTTTTGATGCTGTGCGGAATGGCTTATGCCATGTCCATGTTGTCGAAGGCGCGGAAAGGCATTTCTTTGGCCCAGGCTGATTTGGTGCCCTTAGGAGTGAATTGCGTATGAAGCTTGGATTGCCTTCGTGGAGGATGAAAAAAAAAAAAATTTTGGGCCATGCTTGTGTGAACTCCACTTTCCAAAAAAAAAAAAAATTGTGTGAACTCCGGATTCTAGAGAGTGAGAGCTCCGAAATCTGGAGTGTGTGGTGTGAACTCCGGAATCCGGAGTGGGTCCGCTAATGTCCGGTGTGCCTTTCGTCGGAGTGGGCCTGCTTTTGTCATCTCTGTTGTTTCCACGTCAAAAAAAAAAGCTACGACTTGAGTGTGAGAACTCCGGTTTCGGGAGTGAGTGAGATCCGGAATCCGAAGTGTGAGAACTCCGGTTTTTGGAGTGTGAGAGCTCTGATTTTCGGAGTGTAAGAACTCTGGAATCTGGAGTGAATCCACTTATGTCCGGTGTTTTCTTGGCTGGAGTGAATTGCTTTTATCATATCCGATGTTCCGAAAAAAAAAAAATTGCTCACTGTAGCCGGAGCTCTTAGGCAGAGTGCTCTTTTACTCAGAGCTATTAAGGTTGGAGTGCAATGTCCGGAGTGCCTCTTGGCTATCTTTTGACGGAGTATTTTAGTGCAGGCTTGACTGCGGCTCACATGTTCTTCTCCTCTTGATATCTTGCGCGTGGCGGGCTCGCCTCCGACGTGGAATTGCTGATGTGGCGATCTTGAAGCATGGCTTGGCTGGTGGATACGGCAATTGGATCTCCTTTGCTTTGCTTGAATCTCCCAATCTTTGTGTTGATTGGTGGTTATTCTTCTACTGCTGCTGGATTGCTGAACATGTTGGCTAATTCGGGTGGTGCAACTGATCCTGTTGCTATTTTATTATAGCAGTTGGCAAAATTCGGGCAGCAGGGGGATTGCGGTTTCCCTCTATCCTGTGTTGTAATATTTTTCATATTCTGTTAGTTTTGTAGAACGTTGGCCTCCTAGAGGTTTTTTTATGTATTTTCTGATGTACTAGTTGCTCGGGGTATGCCATAGCGGTTTATGTTTTATCCTCAAGTCAAAATACTTGGAGATAAAACATAGATTTTGTAATTTCTTTTTCCTTTTAATCCAAAATACTTACTTACCAAAAAAAAAAAGAAAAAAAAGTGTGGTGTGGACGGAGTTGAATTGAGATTGCCACTCTCGTCTTATACTTCATTTGCCATTTTCGGAGTGTGATTCAAATGCTGAACTTACCAAAAAAATAAAAAGATTCAAATGCTGAGTTGGTTTTGCGTTTCCAATGCTGATTTCGATATTATAATCTTGTTATTAATGACTTTAGTCATGGTTTAGGGGACTCCTTGATTCTATGTTTCTTTTTCCAAGTCGGCAAAACACTTGGTAAAGAACATAGATGATTGTATATTTTATTTAAATTTTAATATAATTAATTACTTAACAAAAAAAAAAGACATCACCACATCAGCATTCCACCCTTTTCAAACTTCTGGATAGCTAATAATCCACCATATCCATCCCAGGAAAATGGTAGGAGCATCAGCCAAGCAAAAAAACCAACAGCCCGCAAGAGAAGCATCTCAGACAAGAGACCACTCCTGAGCCAAAATCAGCAGACTCTCAAGTATGAGGAGTTCGAATTTTCTTGGACACGGCTTTTCACCGTCTCCTAGACTTGGAATGTTGCTAGGTTTCTTCAAGCTCGGGTGAACCTTGAACTCTATCCTCTGCAGAATCTCTCCGATCCAGTCTCTGCGGAGGGATCTTAGATGCATTACCATAGAGACCGGCCAAAAAATCAGCCTGATTGCTAATTTGAATAGCCGGGAAACTCATTGTCGCTTTCAGCAATGAAGACAGGAACCCAAATACTACCTTCTCCTCCTCGAGAGAGAAAGAGGCACTGTGGATCTGAGCAATGTCAGCCGGCACTAACAACTGGAAAGCAGCCAAGTAAGCATCAGGGGAAAATCCTTGATCTTCCACAGCTAAGTAAGCTGAGTTGAACTTACACTTAGTCTCAAAACTTACTTCCTGCCAGCATCTTTTTTTTTTGGTAAGTAAGTAATTCTATTAAAAATAAAAATTTACAGATATATGTCCTAACTTCATGTGTTTTGCCAACTTGAAATTTGAGCACAGGAAAGAGGGGTATACCCCCAAAACTCAAGGAAACAGGCGGGATCAAAGATCACGGATCTAGACATGACAGGTTTAAGAACATACAACCTAACTTAAATCCAAACAACAAGCTAACAACCCAACCGACAAGAAGGCCATCGAGCCAGAGCATCATGCAGCCCATCCCTGAGACCCCATCCCACACTTCAGCCAAGGAGCATTCTCACCAGAGCATCAGCCATCAGACGGCACTACATAGTGTACAGCAGCAACCATCTTGAATTTCAAATTGTACAGCATTAGCATATTCACTAAACTCCAGGTCATTTGGCAGAGCCAGGATGTTTGGGGAGCCACGCTTGTCGGTTTCTTCTATGAAACCCCTCTTCACTTTCAGGCGGTAAACATCATTGCCCGTAAAATTTGGGCCAGATTTGGGCTTCGCCATGTTGCTGGACATGAGAATGGATTCTTCTTCTTTCGGAGTCCACAACTTCGCGTTGGTAGTGGTACTGAGCCTCCAAAAATCCTTCGGGATTTCTGATGAGGGGCCGCGAAGCGGTGGGGCCAGTCACTTAAAAAAGCTAACCCATCACAGTTTTGATGTATAAGGCCACAGGTAGGTTGCTGCCGATCCCCTCGTCTATTCCTGGTCATTCCATTAAGATCCCATCATCACCTAAGGCGGTGGTAAAGGCTAACTGTGCTGTTATGCCCACTTCCAACTCCTTTGAGATTTTAAGTGGGGAGGATGATTTGTCACTTCTGAGGAAGTCAGCTACTCCAGTTGAGTTACTCTCGGAGGTGGAGGATTTGGTTGGTCCAAAAATCCTCGATGCTTATGGTTCTAGGGTGAAGCCTGGTTTCGGTCATTCTCATTACAATGTAACGGATGAGGTGATTGTGACTAATAAAGTTTCGATTGTTCCTCAACCATCACAGATTTGTCAGGATGAATCTGTTTGCCTTTGTGGCTGTACGAACGATTTGGTGATTCCGTCTTGGCGTGAGCGATATTAGCTTGTCTATGGCCCCCAGCAAACCCATATGCAATGAGGATATGGCTAGCAATCCTGCTTCCATAGGATCTTTAAGTGAATATCCGTGTTCGAATGAACCTTAAAGCGGTCCTCCGGGCCGGAGTACTAGATCCCGCACATCCAAAAGACCAGCCGAGAGGGGATCCTCCTCTGGTAAATTGGGTCACATTTCTAGTAAAGCTAGGGAGATTCAGGAGCAAACCAAAAAAATCAATGATGTTCTAAAGAATTCAAAGGGGCCTAAAAGTTCAATCCCCCCTTCCTCCTTGAGTAATGGTTAAAGTGGCCTGTTGGAATGTTCGCGGGCTGAATGGCAAGGTGAAAAGCCAGGAGGTCTGCCAATTCCTCCGATCTTCTCATTGCTGTATGGCGGGTCTTGTTGAAACAAGGGTTCGAGAAAGCTCCTCTTCAGGTATTGCTTGCTCTCTGATGCATAATTGGATTTGGGCTATGAATTACCAGTCCTCACCTGCTGGTCGTATTTGAGTGGGATGGGACCCTGATTTGTTGGAGGTTGACGTTCTCTCTCAAGAGGAGCAGATTATCCTCTGTAGAGTGCGGATTAGAGCATGTAATTAGTCATGTATAATTTCCTTCATCTATGGGGCGAATTCGGAGATTCTATGTTGATCATTGTGGGACTATCTTCATTCCATGTGCAGACAATATTCTGATATGGCGTGGGCGGTGCTTGGTGACTTTAATGCCATAAGAGCTTCAGGAAGGGTTGGGTGGAATTTGGCACGCGAAGCTCCATGGATGCGGACAGGTGCCTTATTGATTTGTGATCTCATGGATGTTTGTCACGACGATTTTTTTTCTATACGTGGAACAACGGCAAAGGATTCTTCCGTTCGCATATACAGGAAACTTGACCGGATTGTTGCCAATGGACATTGGTTGGTACAGTTTGGTGCACCGCAAAGCATCTTTTTACCTGAGACTCTGCGATCACTCTCCTGGCATTCTCTACTTGCAGGAGGAACCGGAGGCTAGAAAAGGCTTGTTCAGGTTTAATAACTTTCTCGCTTCGCATCCCCTGTTTCGGCAGGTTGTGGGTGAGGCGTGGAATGCAAATGTTGAGGGTGTGCCTATGTTCCTGCTGGTTACCAAATTAACAATCACCAAAAAGTGCCTTAAACAGCTCAATCTCACGATTGGTAATATCCATGAGGAAGTAGCGCGTGCCCAATGTCGATTAGAGGATGTTCAAAATAACCATTCGGATGCTAGAGAGGAGAGGCATTGCAAGGCTGATTATTCTAGGGCTATGGCCCGTGAAATTGATTTCCTCTAGCAAAAAGCCAAACGGAACTGGTTAAAAGATGGTGATCAATGTACTAAATTTTTCTTTTGGGCGGTGGCTGGCAATTGTAATCGTAATCGGATTCTTTCCCTAATAAAGGATGATGGTTCCTTTACCCAGAGCATTTTCGAGGTCCAGCAGCTTATTCTTGATCACTTCACAAGGCTTTTGGGAGTGGGTGGCAGTGTCGAGCCGGACTTGAAGAATAGACTCCGTCCATTTGTACTGCGCGCCGTTCCTATTTCTATGCGGGAGGGTTTATGCAGTCCGGTCTCGGCTGAGGACGTTCAGAATGCGCTGATTTCCATCGGTGATTCAAAGGCCCCTGGCCCGGACGGTTTCTCAGCAAAGTTTTTCAAGGAGGCGTGGGATCTTGTGGGGTCGTCGGTTGTTGATGCGGTTCAGGATTTTTTCACCCACGGTAGACTGCTCAAACAACTTAATGCCACCTGTATTAGTCTAATCCCAAAGGTTAAGTCTCCATCTAAGGTCGGGGATTTTAGACCCATATCGTGTTGCAATGTGGTATACAAGATCATCTCAAAAATTATTGCTATCCGGATCAAGGGTGTTCTCCCCTACTTGGTTGATAGTTGCCGGGCCGGCTTTTGTGCACAGGCGTAGAATCAGTGACAACATTCTTCTTGCTCAGGAACTTTTACATAATTATCATTCCCGAAAGGGTGTTTGGAGATGTGCGTTGAAAGTAGATATTATGAAAGCTTATGACTCTGTGCATTGGGATTTTCTTATAGCAGTCCTGGAGCTTATGGAGTTCCCTCCCCAGATGATTCGGTGGATCCAACAATGTATTACGACAATCGCCTTCTCCATTAATATTAATGGTGAATCCGTGGGTTTCTTCAAAGGGGCCAAAGGGCTGCGACAAGGTCATCCCCTATCTCCTTACCTTTTCGTCCTTGCTATGGATGTCTTGAATGGGATTATTGAGATCAAAGCTAGGCGTAATGAGGCGTTTTGTTATCATTGGAAATGTGAGAGAACAAAAGCAATTATGCTTGCTTTTCTTTGACGACTTGATGCTATTTTCCAATACGATGCCACTTGGTCAAATGCTTCAAGAGTGCCTTGATGAATTCCGGGGAGTTTGGGCTGTCCGCAAACAAAAACAAAAGCGAGTTCTTTGTGTGCTCCACTGATGATAGACTTGTCCGGGAGCTACAGGACATAATTGGGTTCAATTTGGGGAAACTCCCAGTCAAGTATTTGGGGGTTCCCCTCATTACTTTGCGGCTGTCGGTGGCTGATTGTAAGGCTCTGATTGATCGTGTTAGGCAGCAAATAAATGCGTGGACTAACAAACTTCTATCTTTTGGGGGCAGACTTTAATTGGTTCGGTCTATCCTTTCATTGATACATCTCTACTGGGCTTTTCTTTTTATTATTCCCAAATCTATATTGAAAATCATGGAGGGATATATTCGCCGTTTTTCGTGGGCATGGATCCATTGGGGGAACAAATGCTGAAGTGGCGTTGGAGCAGTCTGCAAATCTCGTTCGAAGGTGGCCAGGTATTCCCAATCTGCGAGAACTCTAACAAGGCCCCGATTTCTCATCATTATGGAAGATTATTACTAAGGATCACAAATCTATCTGGGTCTCATGGATGTATGAGAATAGATTAAAGGATAGGTGTATTTGGACCATTAAGGTGCCAACTAACACTTTGCACAGTCTTGGAGGAAATTGTTAAACCTTCGTCACGCTATCAGGCCTCATATCAAATAGCGGATTGGAAATGGGGTTGATACTTTTTTATGGCTAGATAACTGGCATCCAAAAGGTCCCCTTGCTGATTTATATTCTTCACGATGATTTGGACTGGCTTCCTTTGGATTCAAAGGTTGCGTCAATTGTGGTTAATGGAAATTGGAGGTGGCGAACCCTTATGATATGGAAGTGGATCAGATTATTAGTGACATGCGACACGCCCGGACCACGATAGGAATGATTTAGTCAGATGGACTGCAGATCCCAAAGGAATATTTACCACCCAATCTGCCTACCGCCTTTTCCAAGGTACCGTGGCTACATGTGGATGGTCTTTTATTGTATGGGGTCCTTCTCATATCCCATCCCATGCTTTCACCCTTTGGCTTGCCATCCTTGGCAAGCTGTCCTTTTTTTTTTGTTAAGTAAGTAACTAGAATTAAAAATAATAATAAAATAACAAAATGATGTTCTCACTCCAAGTGTTTTACCGACTTAGAGGTAGAACAACAACCTAGGGCATGCCCCGAGCATCACCATGACCAGATTCATGAAATCGAATAAAAAGAAAAAAAACAAAAACCAAAACTAGCTTTCATCAAACAGAACCATTAAGAAACCACTTCAGCATCATCATCCGCTTCAGCTAAAACCATCCAACCATAATCCAGACCGGTCGTCCTACACAGACCAAAACGGGCAAAGCAATCGGAGGCTACAGCAAGTGAGATCGACACTTGGGATGCAAATCGAAATCGGCAATTCACCTTTAAGTCCAAATCGGCATTGAGGTGCATCAAAGTGCTCGGGGCATGCCCTACCTATTTAGGTTTATCCCCAAGTCGGAATAACACTTGGTGATAAATCCTTACTTGTAATTTTTTCTCCCATTAATCCAAATCACTTACTTACCAAAAAAAAAATTGGCATTGAGGTGCAAAACGAAATCGGCATTGAGGTGCAAAATGAAATCGGCATTTCACATTTAAGTCCAAATCGGCTATTTGAAGTGCAGTCCAAATTGGCATCTGTAAGACCACCTCGGCATTTGTCATACCAAGTCAGCATTTGGCAAGCTGTCCACGATTGATAGATTGGGTAGATTTGTGAATCTGGCCAATATGTACATTCTCTGCAAAATGTCTAGAGAATCTCATGATCATTTATTTTTTGGTTGTCCCTTTTCCTATGAGATATGGAGCATCCTATGTCATCAGGCTGGGTTATCATGGCCTCCCCCCCCCCCCAAAAAAAATGCAGAAGATTGGATTCCACCCTTCTCACTGTAGGCTGTGGTTATCCCAAAAAAAAAAAAAGTTTGATCGGTATCACCTTTTCCTCCTGTGGCTCGATGTAGCTCATCTGTTCGGTGGTGGCTACCTGCGGAGTATCTATTGCTGCTCCTTCTGAAGATGATGAAGCATGATGTCTTTGTGCCATTGGCCATCTTGCTATTGGTGGAACCGATGCTATGTTGTTTGATGTTGGCTGATTGCGTGCTATCCGGTGCCTCTTTTGCTGTAGGCACCTGGGTGGCATGTTTTTTGAACTGGTTCTGTTCCCCTCTTAATGCACCATTGCAGGTCTTAGATTTGGAAGCTGCTGCAGGTCCTGGGCTGTATGTTGTGGTAGATTTACTGTCTGTCTGTATTGCATCTGTGTGGAGTAGCCTAGGATCCCGATGTACTGGGGTGTGTTAGTGTGATGCTCTGCTGTTGATCGGTTAGTTGGTGGGTATGCACTTTGTTTATTGAGATGCAGCCGGTGGTTGTGAAGCTTGCTGGCTGATACCATTACATGGAGTTGAAGATGCTTTTTTACTTGGTTTGCTGATTGATGATTATGGACGTGTCTGCAAAGGTACTCCAGCTGATGAGATGAACTTTGATATCCGCTTCTGGTCTGGAATCGAGAGTAGATCCAAAGAAAGCGGGGGCATGCACTATGATTCAGTTGTTGCTGTGGTCGGATTACAAAAGCTATGGATCGGTTGAGCCCGTCCATTGCTTGGCTGGTTCTGAAATGTTGAAATGCTTTGAACATTGAATATTATGTGCGTTGGTCATGGTTTTAAATGTTCTCATGGAATCCATTGCTGGCCGTGGATTGGTATAGTTGTTTCTTCTGTGTGATGCAATAATCTATGCTGATTTTCCTGTGATGGGATAGTGTCCTGATGCTGTTGGCGCGGCTGATCTTTTGCTGTTTTTGAATCTACTTTCTTTGTACCGACTGCACAATCAGGATTGACAATGCTGCCAACCTGCACATATTTATAGCACTCAAAGCTCTTAGCTGATGCAGCGGTGTATGTGGATTGATGCAGTGGAAGACAGCAGTTTTGACTCTTGGATTTTTCTGCAGCAATAATGATCGCTGGTATTGAGGTGCTGAAGCGAAAGTGCAGTCTGCTGCAGTGTCTTCAAGATGGTGTGATGAATTAATCGTTGCTTCTCCTATTGCCTTTGGTTGTGGGCTGGTTTGGTTTACCAACAGTACTGATGTGGTTGTGGTAGTGGTGTGGCTGTTCTGTTTTGTTGCTGTGCTGATGCCTTAAGTCCCTTGCTGCAATATTGCTGATTTGTTGTGCTGATGCCGATGCTTTGTTCCCAATCTTCTCTTTGCTGTCGGCTGCTGTTGGCTTATGGTTTTCCATGTATGGTGCCATTGAGCTATGGTCTCATCTCTTTTGCTATGCAGAAGGGCTGGCTCCACCGAGTGGTATATGAATTTAAGCTGTTGGCCATGATGCAGCAGGCTTGTGGATATGCTGTCAGCGATGTTTTGGTGATGCACTCGATACTTTGCCTCAGCGGATAAGGGTTGGGCTGTTTTTGCTGATGATGTTGGTTGGCGATGGTGGATGCTAGGAGTGGCTGGCCACTTTTCGCTGCAGTGTCTTCCCTGGTACGAATGTGAAGATGGGGCTGAAGCTTCCCACTTTTGTCGCTACTACGGTGGATTTTATGTTTTTTTTTTAGTTTTTGAGTTTGTATAGTTCCAGGGCCGGGTAGCTTTCGGTCTTTCTTGGAAATCTCACCTTAGTGAGATTTCTCTTAAACTTCTGTAACTCGTTTCATGATTTTGTTCATGTTGTTGCTCGGGGTATGCCCTAGCTCGTTGTTCTAAGTCTAAGTTGGCAAAACACTTAGAGTTAGAACATCGTTTTTGTAATTTTTATTTTATTAAATTCATTAAACTTACTTACCAAAAAAAAAAAGGGTTATCATGGCCTTTCCAGGAATGGAAGAGGAATATTGAGTGGGCGTCTGGTAGCTGGAAAGGAAAGAATGCCAGGTCACTGTCATTTAGGCTCACTCTTTTTTTTTTTTTTTGGTAAGTAAGTAAATGACATTAAAATAAACAAATTTACACGACGATGTTCTAACTCTAAGTGTTTTGCCAACTTAGAGATAGAACAACGCGCTAGGGCATTCCCCGAGCACCTACATGTCGAAAGACTGAACATTAAAAAAACCAAATGGGCAAGAGACTAACTTAATCACCCACATGCTACCGGCCTAATGCCACATACAGGACATATCAACAAGGGTTCATCGATCCAGAGGAGAATCAGAACAAAACAAAAAAAACAGATGAAAAATGAGTGCAAGATCCAAGGATCATAAGTCACATGTCCCAGCCACGCAACAGCAAGAGACATGGAGCATATTGAATTTAGCCAAATCACCCATTTTTTTTTTTTTGTAAGTAAGAATTTTGGATTAAAGGGAGAAAAAAATTACAATAGCTATGTTTAATTTCCAAGTATCTTGACTTGGAAAAAAAACATAGAAAGCTAGGACATTCCCCGAGCAAAAAGTACAACATATAATACCACAAAAAAAGCCTCTAAGAGGGCAACATTTACATAATCAAAAATGTAAAGCAACACTGTCAAGGAATGAGGAAAAGGCCCTGCCACCATCAGTTCAATAGAGCAGCAGCAGAAGGCAGAAGCCCAGGAAGGAGCGCCACCTTTGTTACACACACCACCTGAGGGGCTGTTGCCTATCAAGCCATCGGCATAATCGCAAACCATCAGCATACAACATTAGTGACCAAACAAGTCTGCGCCCGTTGATGTGGCCCATCAAACAGCAATCGGATGACCCAACCTATGCCAATCCACTTTCGAATCTAGGAGGCAAGAGAGCAACTCCACGAGAACCGAATGTCAATGGAATGACATCCACCACATCATGACAAACAAACAATCCCACTTTGCACCATACCGCGCAGGACATCAGCATACCGAGGCCAACCAAAGCAACCCGAAGCCAACCATTTCAGCAAATTGCCCCTCACCCTGCAGCGAATTTAATCGAGAAAAAGACCAGACAAGCATAGCCAGAGATAGAGCGCCATTGAAAGCGATCGGTATCACCAGACCCAAGCTTTATGTGCAATCTTCAACCCACAGGCGAGTTCATCCATTACAATATCAACCAGCCAGCAGCAGACATCTAACTTCCAACTGCAATCCTCGAGGAGTGACAACCGGGAGTGAATCCGCAAGCAAATAAAAGCATGCAAGACATTCCATTTACTGCGGATCCATCATCCGGCATCATGCAACAGGATCAACATCCCGGCCACATCATCCCATTCAGAACCCCTGCCACCTTTGAAAGAGGAGCTCGAGTTCAGCAGCTCAATCGGGATTATATCTTGCATTCTCAACCATCATCCATTCCAATGAGACACCCCAGCCCATCATCAAGAACCATAAGGTGGTTACATAGAGAAGTAGAGGCATTCCAGCACCCCCACTGGCAGCAGAACGGCCATTCCAAGGCTAGGAGAGTACAAGCTCGTCCATAATTCAACACCCACAGCAAGCGCAACAATATCAGGAATGCGAGCAAGCTGTTTGCATCAATCAGGCCGACAGTGCCAGGGCCTAAAGGGCCGTCAGAGTCAGCTGTGAACCTTCGAAGGCAGCTGAGTCGCAGCAAACCAAGGCACTCCCAAGTCCAGCCAATACAGATTCAATAACCAAGCGCTTGAAGATACAGCATGAGCTTCCAACCAAACTGATTCTCTGCCAAAGTACTTACCAAAAAAAAAAAATTCTCTGCCAAACGTGAAGGCATCCACCAGGCCCACGATTCCAAGAATTTTGCCGTATGAGAAGACACAACCCAGTGCATCCATACGACCAAATAACAAAATCCAACCATCACCCACTTCAATTATCCTCCACCAGAAGCAAAAAAGACAGAAGAAATAATGGAGAGGTTTGGACAAAAAAAAGGAGCCCGTTCCATTGGCCCAACCATCATTGGTGCCATCAAATGGCCTAGGCACCGGGGGGAGCCTTAGGGTTTTGGGTTTTTCTTTTTCGTGACTTTGAGGGTGTCCAAGATTCATCCTCAAGGGCCAACGCCTTATTGGCACTCAAAAATTTCTGAGTGGAGTAAACACGACCCCAATGAAATTTCAGCAGAAGAAGATTCAGATTCCACATGCTTGACAGAATCCAAACCATATTTTTTAGTGATACGACGTATAGAATTTGGCGTACACTCACTATCTGTGTGGGATTCGGGGCCCAAACTATTGGGGAGAGCAATAAGGGGGGCACCCATTCTATCGGTTGCATTTGAGAGGCAGACCGATCGTCCGGGTGCATTTGAGAGGCAGCCAAATCACCCATCACCTGGTACTGCAAATCAGTTCCATCAGACAAGATCATCCAGATGGAGGAAACGAGAATGCATCTTACGCAATAGCCTACGCCCACATCACAACGTGCATCAGCAAAAAAACATCAGCAAGCTGTCAGCAGACCAACCAGCAAAGATTTAGGCTCACTCTTGCTGCTGTTTACTTCATTTGGCAAGAACGTAACCGAAGAACTTTTGACGAGGCCAATGGAAGGACCCCAAATCATATTGCTAACATCATAATTGAGGCTGTTCGAAGGAAATTAGAGATAAGTATCAAGGGAGATGATTGCTACACCAGAACGTTATTGTGCGATGGAATCTTTCGTTTCATACGGCGGAGTGAAAAGTGGGCCGTTACGCTCTGTGGTGGAAGATGGAGTGCGCTCTTGAGATGGAGTGCTTGTAAAGACGGAGTACTGTACTCTTTGCCTTTTTGCTAAAAAGGCGGATTTACCTTGGCATGCTCAACTGGAGCACCTTTCATGCACTTAAAGGCCGGAATGGCTTGAGTGTGGTGTGGACGGAGTGGCTTAAGTTTTCCTTGGACGGAGTGACTTTGCTTCCTTATCCGAAGTGTTATATCCGGAGTGCATTTGGACGGTGTAGATTTGCCCGTCTCTGGGTGGTCAGAGTTGGTTTGTTTTTTTTTTTGCGCTTATTGAATGGAGTGGGTTTGTTCCTTATCCGGAGTGTTTTTTTCCGGAGTGTTCTTTTCCGGAGTGCTTTTGGACGAAGTGCGGTTCCTTTGGACGGAGTCCTTTTGGGCGGAGTGCGGATCCTTTGGACGGAGTGCATATTCTCTGGAAAAGACGGAGTGTTTTTGCAAGGAGGAGCTGTTTTCTTTTACACTGACGGTGCTCTAAATGCCGGAGTGGCATGTTGGGGACGGAGTAGCTTTTTTAGGTTGGAGTGGCATTTTCCTACATATTCTCAGGATTAGTCGGAGTGTTTTTGAGTGCTAAAGGCCGGAGTGGAGTACTGGATCGTCTGCTCAGGTTAGAGTGGCACTTTGAAGACGGAGTGACATTTTGTGGCTGGAGAGCCGGCTGTGTGTAAAATCTGATTTCATATTTTGTTTTCTTTTGAACGCTGTCCTCCTAGAGGCTGTTTTGGTATTACCTGTTGTACCGTTTGCTCGGGGGTATGCCCTAGCTTGTTATGTTTTAAATCCAAGTAAAATACTTGGAGATAAAACATAGGATTTGTAATTCTTTCTCCCTATAATCCAAAATACTTAATTAATTACCAAAAAAAAAAAATCAGTAGAGCAAACAAAAAATTCGCTTTTGTTTTTGTTTGTAGATAGCCCAGAAACTACCTTGAATTCCTCAAGGCATTCATGAAGAATCCGGACTGAAATGGCATCAGCATTGGAGAGAAGGATCAGGTCATTCGCAAAAGTGAGCATAATAGTTTTCGTTCTCTCGCATTTCCAGTGATAATGGAACTCCAAATTGCGCCTAGCCTTTATCTCAAGGATCCCATTCAACACCTCCATAGCAAGGACGAAAAGATAAGGGGATAGGGGATCACTTTGTCTCAACCCTTTAGCACCTTTAAAAAACCCCACAAATTCCCCATTAATGTTAATGGACAAGGCGGTGGTCGTTATGCTTTGTTGGATCCACAAAATCATCTGAGGAGGGAAATCCATTAATTCCAGAATAGCAATAAGAAAATCCCAATGCACGGAATCATAAGCTTTCATAAGATCAACTTTCATGGCACACCGCCGTACCCCCTTTTGTGAATGATAATTATGCAAGAGCTCCTAAGCGAGAAGAATGTTGTCACAAATCCTCCGGCCAGGTACAAAAGCTGTCTGGCAACTATCAACCAGATGGGCTATCACAAATCCACTTGTTGGACGGAGTTGTGTAGACGGAGCTGTTTTCACCTCCGTTATCTTTATTGTATTTTGTGTCTGATGTCCTTAGTCACAATTTATTTTGGGCTAACCCTTTTCTATGTTCCTCTTACCTAGTTGGCAAAACACTGGGTATTTAACATAGATTTTTGTACATTCTTTTAAATTTAATACACCTAATTACTTACCAAAAAAAAACTATCAACCAGATGGGGGAGAACATCCTTGATCCGGTTGGCTATGATTTTTGAGATGATCTTATAGACCACATTACAACAGGAAATGGGTCTATAATCCCCAACCTTAGATGGAGCATTAACCTTTGGAATAAGGCTAATACACGTGGCATTGATTTGCTTGAGCATCCTACCATGAGTGAAGAAGTCCTGTACAGCACCAACAACAGAAGGACCCACTATATCCCACGACTCCTTGAAAAACCTTGCTGAGAAGCCATCAAGACCAGGGGCTTTAGAATCTCCAATGGAAAACAGAGCCGTCTGAATATCGTCGGCAGAGACCACACGGCATAACCCCTCCCGCAGAGATAAAGGGATAGATTTCAGTATAAAGGGGCGGAGTCTATTCTTCAACTCCGGCACACTGCTGCACCTCGAACCCAATGAACATGTGGACTGATCAAGGATAAGCTGCTGGACCTCACACTTGCTTTGGGTACAGGAACCATCATCCTTAATTAAGGAAAGAATGCGGTTACGATTACAATTGCTAGCCACAGCCTGAAAGAAAAATTTAGTGCATTGATCACCATCTTTTAACCAATTCTGTTTGGCTTTTTGCTGGATGAAATCAAGCTCACGGGCAATAGCCCTAGCATAAGCAGCCTTACATTGTCTCTCTTCACCCGCATCAGACTGTTTATTTTGAACCTCTTCCAATCGACAACGGGTCCGAGTTACTTCCTCATGGACATTACCCATCATAACATTGAGTAGTTTTAGGCGCTTTTTGGTTAACATTAAACGGAGACTAGCTGGAACATAGGACGCCTATAACATTTATATTCCACACCTCACTCACGATCCATTGCGGCGGGGTGAGAGGTAAGAAAGTTATTAAACCTGAACATACTTTTTCTATAACCAGGTTCTTCCAACAAACAGAGAATTCCAGGAGAATGATCAGAGAATTTGGGGGGTAAAAAAGATGCCTGGCAAGCACCAAACTGTGCTAACCAAAGTCCATTGGCAACAATCCGGTCAAGCTTTCTATAAATGCGAATGGAGGAGTCCCTGCCATCGTTCCACGTATAGAAATAACCATCCTGACATACATCCATGAGATCACAATAAAAAAGGCAACTATCCAAATCCTTGGAACTTCTGGCGTGCCAAATACCTCCCATCCCTTCATGAGAAGCTCTTATGGCATTAAAATCACCCAGAATTGCCCACGCCATATCAGGATATAATCTACTAATGGAACGAAGAGAATCCCAAAGCCCTCTAATCTGGTGCTGGGTCCCTGTTTGGACGCAGCTCTTGGAGTCTTTGATTACATTGCCTTTCTGCGATGCAAAGAGTGGATAGTTCTCTTTTTCACCTGCTGATCATGGTTTATTTTGATCTTCAGTTGGTCCTGCTGCTGATGTAATTGTGCTTTGCTATTTTTGGAGATGCAGATCGGCTGATTCAGATCTGCTGGTTTGCTGGCTTCATCATTTCCATTTGATGATGATGCGTCTGGCTGCCTTGTTCGAAGGGATACGGCTGCTGTTACTCCCGGATCTGAATGTGCTAAATAGCCGTGGAGGTTGGCTGCTGGCTATACCCTATTGCTGGTGCTTTGGACTTTGCACAGGATTGGCGGTTTATTTTTGTCTAGGAATTGCTTTTGAGTGTTCGCTTGTGTTGTATGAATACCAGCAATTTTGTCTTTTAGTTAGTTTCATCGGTTGTATCAAAGTGCTCAAGGGCATGCCCTAGCTTTTTGGTTTATCCCAAGTCGGAAAAACGCTTGGTAATAAATCCTTACTTGTAATTTTTTTCTCCCATAAATCCAAATCACTTACTTACCAAAAAAAAAAAAAAAGAAGAGAATCCCAAAGTGATCGATGACGTATCTCCGAATTAGCCCCATAGATGAAGGAAATCATACAGGACTGATTACAAGCTCTAATACGAACTCTACAAAGGATTAATTGCTCATCTTGAGAGAGAACATCAACCTCCAAAAGATCGGGATCCCAGCCCACCCAAATACGACCAGCAGGAGTGGATCGGTAGTTCATAGTCCATTTCCAATTTTGCATCAGTGACCTAGCTATACCTGAGGACTGGCTTTCCCGAACCTTAGTTTCAACTAACCCCGCCATGCAACAGTGAGAAGAGTGAAGGAAATGGCGTACCTCCTGGCCCTTCACCTTGCCATTCAGTCCACGAACATTCCAACAGACCACTTTAACCATTACTCAAAGAAGAGGGGGGAATTGAACTTTTAGGCCCCTTAGAATTCTTTAGAATTTCATTGATTTTTTTGGTTTGCTCCTGAACCTTCCTGGCATTCCCTGGGACAGGTTTTGACGTACCAGTGGCGGTCCCCACTTGAGTTGATCGTTTAGCTTTGCGGGCCCTAGTACTCCGGCCAGGAGGTCCACCATCAGGATCATCAGAATGTAAAATAGAACTAGGACTTAATGATCCTAGGGAAGCTGATTTGATAGTCTTTTTTTTTTTTTTTTGGTAAGTAAGTGATTTGGATTAATGGGAGAAAAAAATTTACAAGTGAAGATTTATCACCAAGTGTTATTCCGACTTGGGGATAAACCAAAATTGCTAGGGCATGCCCCGAGCACTTTGATACAACGGATGAAACCAACTAAAAAACAAAAATGCTGGTATTCATTCTACACAAACAAACCACTCTAACATTAGTAAAGCGGTTCCTAATCAAAAAAAATAACATGCCAATCCAAGGCAAAACCCTTGATGCCAGTAAACACATCTTCAGCAGAAGACAAGATGTAGCCAAACAACCAACAAAGATCGCTTACCAGCACCATTGGACTGCACCTTCTAAACACGGGAGCATCGGCCAGCCGTGTCCCCTTCGTACATGGCCAGCAGATGCATCATCACAAAAGGGAGAACAGCGACCAGCGGTGATATCCAACGAATCAAGCCCCAAGAACTGCAGAGCAAACATTCCGGCCGGCTCCAACAAGGCTTTGCCAAATCAGCTCCAGCAATCGCATCGAAGTAACCTTGCACTTCTGCACTCGCAGCCAGCAACAGCACTTTGCAACCCAGCAGCTGCACAGCAACGATCGGCAACCCAGCAATTGGCATGCTACGCGCAGGACAGCATGACAATGCGCAAAGAAGAGACAATGGCGATCCAATCCGGGATCATGTGAGAACCGGATTGCCCATGAGAATCAGCCGGCTGATTCCCATAACAGCAGAAACATTGTCCAAGTCATCAGCCAACCTCAAAGCAGACACCAAATCCCAACACTTGCTGCATCTATATCAGCAGAGAGCACAAAATGGGCTCAGCAAAAACTGAATCAGTTGAACCCAACAGCAGCTGAATCCGATCCACCATCGACAAAGACCTACCAGGAATTCAGAAAGGTAGAGATAGCAGCTCCACTAACAAAGACCTTTGTCAAGGGAAGAAGATCCGTCCAATGAAGTGATAGCCACATCACCACAAGTAAAATGACTCCATCACCACAACACAAACCCTCGGCGGCCATCGGCGGACTCAATCGAGAAGGGCCAATCACCATCGGCAGCTGGCACATGTATCGATTAAGCTTAAAGACCACGGGAACCAGACTCATTAAGAGAAGCTACACCGTTACAACAGTAGACAGAGAGCTAGCCAACAACCGACCCAACAGCCAACCATATCAGCAAACCTGCTGCATCTAACGCAACAACAGATCAGCATAGAGCACAGACCGTGCTCAACAATGACAGGAAAGAAGCCGTTGACCCCAGCAACAGCATAAGCAATTAATCTAAGGCTTCAACCAACAAACCAGTAGACAGCATATCCACACATCTACTTCAACATCGTAGAGTATGCAACTCACAGAGAAGCCTTTATCAAAGAACCAAGCTTCACAATAACAACAGCAAAAGATGAACCCGCCCACAGTATTTGACAGACCACCTCACCACTTCATAGAAGCTACATCACCATAGCACAAGCCCACAACAGCCATACGGTAATCTCAAGCGAGAGAAGGTGCAATCACCTTCATCGGGTAGCCCGAGCCCGATCCCAGAGAGCCAAGCCCACCTAGTAACAAGTGGAGGCAGCAAAGCCCAAAATCGGGGGTTAAAATCGGGGATAGATCAAGACCCCCAAGCATTCACGACAAAAAAACTCAAAAACCCCGATCTGCACAATTTGCACTACATAAATACCCAGAAAACCAAGATATTCAAGCTAACACAAAATAATCAACAAAACAAATGCTAGATTTATTTGATCCATACAAAACCCGTGAGAAACCTCAAAGACGACCCCTAAGATCAGGTGATGCCTTGGATTTTGGATTTGTTCTTTTCGAGAATGAGAAGGCTTCCAAGAATCGCACTCCATAGCCAATGCCTCATTGACATTTAAAAATTTCTCTTTAGAATAGTCCACGGCCGGTTGGTACAGATTTGAGGCGGAGGCGGTTCCCCCATTCTTAGAAGACACCAAACCGTGCTTTTTATAATTCGAGAGATTGAATTGGGAGTTGGAGTCACTTGTCGGGCGAGAATCAATATCCAAATCATTGATCTGCACACCGGGAAGGCCATCGAGCAACCGGAATCATCCGAAGGGCACAATTTTGGCTCAAGAGCGAGAGGAATCGGGAGACGGGGGGCCAAAAACGGGGGTGCGGGCGGTAGGCTCAGGTGTCTAGGATACAGGACCAAGTAGGGGAGGCTGGTTTGGGAATCCAGCAGACCGGGGAGGTTTGAGAGTCCGTCACCGCCACAATGGTGGGGCTACTCCCCTGACTTGACCACTAAGACCCTCAAAGAACCTTCGGGCGGCAAATGGATGTGGGGGAGAAACCGCTGAATCAAGACTTCATGATTCACGAGAAAGTGGAACACAATCATCAATCGCGGTCTCGGGGCAAGGCGATGAGACGGTGGGACTTTTTCCACAAGAGCGAGAAATGGGAGATTTGGAGCGGGAATTACCGGTTGGAGGTTTAGCTTCCTTGGGATGGCATTGAGCTTCATCATGCCTGACAAAGCGGCATCGGCTACATCTGATAGGCCGCCAACTATACTCCACCTTCACCACAATGGGAGCCAAATTGTGGCAAGCTTTAATGGTGATGCTTTTGGGAAAAGGGCCATTGACACCCACTTCCACACAGACTTTTGCGAAGGAGACATTCTCCATACGGGCAGTCAGGGGTCGGTGGAGAGGAATTCCAACAGCACTAGCCACCCGGTGAGGCCGGCATGGGTCAATACTCAATCGGCAGATTGAAGAGTTTGATCCAAATGGGAAAGCGTTTATGTTCATCCTTGTTAAGATTCATGCCCGGCTTCCAACATTTGAGGAAGATAGCCTTTGACCATGATCAAGGACCGGCATGAAGACATTTATCCATCATCTCCACCGATGAGAATCGGAAGAAGAAATAACCATCTTCGTTGCCGAGTATGTGTGAGACCGAAATGGGCCCAAATCTTGTTAGCTATGGCTTTGACCACCAAATAGTGAGGGGGTGAGTCACGAAATAGCCTACCAAGGTGAATCCCCGAAAGAGCGGCCTTGGTCGATGACTTCTAGCGGAGGAGAAATTATGGGCGAGACACCCCCATCGGCCCACGAGAGGAAGAATTTGGCTCCATTCGCGCCTCACGACTATCTTTGCGCACGATGTCGGCCCAGCTAGAGGAGCTGTTAACAGGACCGTCGAGACGCAGTCGAAGCCCTTTGGTTTCAAATCGCCCAAAACACTGGCCTTACAGGGAGGGAATAAGAAGGTTACGAGACACAGGAGCCTTAGGAGAGGAAGGAATTGTGTGGGCGGAAGAATCGGCGCTCGGT
This sequence comes from Nepenthes gracilis, assembly GCA_033239525.1. Classification (NCBI taxonomy): domain Eukaryota; kingdom Viridiplantae; phylum Streptophyta; class Magnoliopsida; order Caryophyllales; family Nepenthaceae; genus Nepenthes; species Nepenthes gracilis. The sequence continues at coordinate 11,311,661 of BSYO01000002.1, forward strand.
AAAGGACCCGAGAGGGGCTCGAAGCAGCCGGCCATGGCCGTCGGAGCCGAAGATTCAAAATCGCAGGCGGGACGAATTTGAAAATTTAGAGAGAGAAGAGAGCGTCTCTCTCTACGCCGAGGATTCAAAGAAGCTTGCAGTGCTGTGCTGATTTGATAGTCATCTCCTCACAGCTGTTGGGAATTCCAGAGGGAAGCCCCAAGCTGGTATCGGCATTGGCGCAAGTAGCTAGCTCCTCCAAGACGCAATGCCCAACAGTATCGGCACAACAAATCTGTGGAGGTTGAGAAGTAATTGAGTCCCTATTAGTTACCAGCACCTCATCAGACGTATCATGGTGAGGTGGACCAGGAGAAGCAAGAGCCAGACTAGAGTTACATGCATTGTGAGATTCGGGTCTATCCATTACCACCACCTCAGGGGGTAATTCAACCGGAGTGACAAAAGTCCCCAGATTTGGCACAACATCCTCCTCAAGAAGAATCTCAAAGGAGTTAGACGTGGATATAGCAGCGTGATGTTCCTTAACAATCTCCTTAGGAGATGATGGCTTCTTTGTAACAGGACCAGGAGACGACGGAGGGAGAGGCAACATCCTTCCTGTGGCCTTATACATCTTCTTCGGTTGGCAGAACGAATGGCCCACTTTTTAACAAGAACGACATCGCACCAGCTTCCTTTGATATTCAATTGTAACCTCTATACTCAAGTCCGGTTCAGCACTCGCATTTGCACTGGGTTTTAACCTAATTTTATCCGGTAGTGTGATCCCAGGTTCAACTTCCACACATACTCGGGCATATTGCATCCGATCCATACGAGCCGTATTAGCATCAAGTTGGATAGGTTTGCCAACCGCACTAACTATCCAGCTCAGACCCAGCGGAGTCCAATATTCAACAGGGACATTAAATAGAGTAATCCAAACCGGAATAGATTTATGGGTCTCTTTAAATAGCACCACACCTGGAACCCATCTCTTAAGAAAAATTGGTTTCCCCCCAAGGGCCCATGGACCATTTGCAAGGCAATTTTCTAACTGGGCATCAGAGTCAAATCTAAAAAAGAAATACCCTTGCTCTTTTTTTTTTTGATAAGTAAGTGATTTGGATTAATGGGAGAAAAAAATTTTACAAGTAATGATTTATCTCCAAGTGTTTTTCCGACTTGGGGATAAACCATAAGCGCTAGGGCATGACCCAAGCACATTGATACAACGAATGAAACTAATAGAGAAACAAAAATGCTGAAATTCACTCAATACAATCAAAACACTCTAACTTCATTAGAGCAGATCCTAAACAAACATGCCAATCCACGGGCATAACCAAAAGTTTGCAACAGGAGATCTGAAAATGATTGTATCATTACAACTCAGCAGCAGGCAGGTCGGAGCACTGCAGAAAAACAGCCAGGGGCAAGTTTATAGACGACCTACCAGAACATGACGCACATTATGCAAATTTCCTGCAACATGACGCACATTAAATCGCTCCCATAATTTACGAGCAAAAGCATTAACCGCATGAAAATGTAACGGCTTATCCAGGAAATACCCCATTAAGGTTGCCCCCCAAACATCTAAACTTTGCTGAGTAACATCCGATGGCGGGGATATGGTGACCACTTTGCCATCAACCGAATCAGGAGGAAAAAATCTGAGTTCAATAGCAGGGGAGGGAACAATACCCAGTACAACTCGAGACCATGATTTGGCAGAGGGCTTAACAACATCAGGATTAGCGGTTGGGACAGCAGAGGCACTGTCAGGAATAACCTTGACCGACTCAGGAATCTTATCCGAGCAAACAGGTCCACCAGAGGAAGGCGAAAGGGAAGGCGCCAACTCTAACACATGTGAGCGAGCTTCCAAAGGAACCGCCGCCCTAGCATTAGCCAAAAAACAGCATCAGGTCCAGAGAAAGGGACCTGAACCTCTTCTCGTAAAGGAGGGAAGGGGTTTGAGGGGTTTGATTCAGAGGCCAAACAGGTGCCACAACTATGGGCAGGGGAAAGCTCTGGAGAAGGGGATGGGCCAGAGGGGAGGAGCAAGAGGGGAAGCGAGGGAGGCACATCTAAAGAATGCGAAAGGAGGAGGGAGCGAAGCAATAGGAGGAGAGCGAGGGGGCGGGTGGAGGACCGGCGCCATGGGTGCGGTGAGAAAGAATGAGAGGCGGGACAGGGCAAACAGGCAGCAGATTTGGGGGTGGGGCAGAGAGAAGTCAGAGCTTCTCTCTCTAATTGAGAACAACCAATCCCGAAAGCTACGTTTTTTTTCCCGAAGTACACGATGCAAACCTCGGGCAACGAGACAAATTCAGCCTGGATTCAGCCCAGCATACACATCCCATATCTAAGGGATTGGAACACGGGAAAATATCAAAATGGGAACAGCCAATCCCGAAAAGAAGAAATTTTTTTTTTCTTTTTCCTTTTTTTTTCTCCTTTTTTTTCCTTTCCTCCTTTTTATTTATTTATTTATTTTTATAAATTCCAACGCATCAAATACATTCTTGGGGTGCTTTTGTCATTTTCCAATGTTGTCTTCAGTTTGTCTCGAGCTGCATTGATAATCGTCGAAAAAATCTGGGGAATATCTTGTGGGGCAGATGAAGGCTGCCGCTAGATTTGCTGCTGAAGCATGCTGCTGCCTCTCGTGCAGTATGCTGATGATAAGCTGTTGTTTTGCTGCTGATAATAATATGCAGCTGTTGCCCCTTGCTTGATATAATGTTCTCTTGCTGCTGGATATCTAGGATGCTATGGGTTGGCGGCTGATCCGGTTTGCTGTAGGTTGTTGCTGCGAGGTGATTTGGTTGGTTGTTCCGGTCCTCTCGAAGTAACCTTTTGCTTTTGTTTTTGTATAACGACAATGTTATTTCTTTTTCTTCCGCTAGATAGATCCTTCCGGGTTTTTGAGGATCTCTCCGATGTACCACCTCGGGGTATGCCCAACGTATTATGTTCTAACTCCAAGTAATAAAATTTGGAGTTATAACATATTTTTTTGTAAAATTTTTCTCCCATTAATCCAAAATACACACTTACTTACCAAAAAAAAAAAAATCTTGTGGGGCAGATTTTTGAAAAATCTGCTTGTTACGTTCCTTCCAGATGAAATAAACTGTGGCTACAAGAGTAATCCTTTTAGACCGAACCATAAAATTCTTTCCTTTCCATTCTGGGCTGCCCAATCAATGTTTTGTTTCCAATCAAGGTAGGGCCACTGAATGCCCGCTTTCCTTTGGATCCGGGATCAAAAATCTTTAGAGAGTGAACATGAAGAGAAGAGATGTTTGTGATTTTCATCAGCCGAGTCACAAAGGATGCATTTAGAAAAGAGATTGGAAACCCCATGGATGCGATCAGTGGTACTTAGCCTACCTCTAATGGCCAACCAGAGTGTGAAGGCATGAGCAAGAATATGGAAGGGACCCCAAACTAGATTAGTCCATGTCAAAGTCGGCTTGTGAGGATGGATAAGAAAGTAAGCAGATTTAGTAGAAAATTTACCATCAGCATTGTCATCCCATCTCACTGAGTCAGATCTATTGGCGTTTGGAAAATAAGTGGGCATTGTCTCCACGAGACGAGAGATTCCGTGATCATATGGATTAGGCCATACCCATTGGTTGTTTCTGATAATCGTATGAACTTTAGCAGCCCCGAAACCAAACGACTACGATCAGAACTTACCATACTCAGTGGCCCCATCAGGTGCCAATTGTCATGCCACAGAAAGGTATCAGACCCGTCACCAATGGTTTGGATAGAATGAGAGCGCATGAATGGGCGAAGCTTCATAATCTTCCTCCAACTCCACGGTGTTGACTCCAGGACTTTAATAGTCCAAATACAGCGGTCTCTTATTCTATTTTTATGAATCCAAGAGGACCAGACCGACTCAAGATCCTTAGAGATGGGCCTCCACAGGATCCTTAGCTCTGGATTTGCCTGGGCTTCAATGCTCTGGCTGCTGAGACCGAGAGCCCTGTCTCTGGTTTCCTTATGGAAGCTACGGCTATGGTGCTGTATGGTTTATGCTGCGCTCTTTGATTTCGGGAGCAGCTGTCCAAAGCTAATGCTATTGTGCTACTCATTTTGGATCATCGCCGATGAACGTCCACGTGCCCGGGTTCCCAAGCCTCTCTCTGCCTGTGAGTTACTTCCTGTTGGATGGGTTGGGGGGAGCCCGTTTTGCTCTTGACTGAGAATTATTGGCTGGAGTGCCGAAGAGCTGGGAGTGGCCTGGTTTGGATGCTGGAAATCCTTCTGATGCGGTGGACTAGGATTGGCCTTTGCCATTTCCTATCAGATAGTGTGAATGATATGGTGGTTGTTAATGGACAAGTAGTGGAACTTTTCATTTCTGCTATTCTCTAAGCTGCTGTTTGAGGTGCCCTCATCTATCTCTACTATTGCATCTGTTGGACAAAATATGTCCCTATTAGTGCGGTCGGTGGAGGCGATGATTGCTGCTTTGTTGGTGCCACTTTTGCCACTCTAGTGATGGCATTCGCTGCTCTTTCAAATGAAGGGTCCCGATATGTCGGCTCGATGTTGCTCGGCTTTGTTTCCCTTCCAGTTGGACAAGTGTGGGGGTACCCAGTGCAGATCCGCTTGGGGATATATGGCTGTGGTGCTGACGAGATGGCCGAGGACTTGTTTGGTTGAAAGAAATCTGTTGGCATGTTGGTTGCAAGTCTTACTTGGTTTGATCACTGTTGTTGGCATGATTGCTCAGCTCCAGAAGTGGTTCACGCTGAGAGTGCCTTCATTTGCCTATGCTGTTGCAATAATAATGTGGTCGCTGGAGGTGTTAAAGGCTGTTGATTGCACTGAATTAAGGTTATTTGCAATGTTCGAAGCTGCCTCCTATGGCCTTCAAGCTGCAATGTACCGAATTTTCTTTCCGGTTGTATGGGCTGGAAGGACTTCTTGTGTAGTTGAGGTGGCCATGGGTTCTATTGCTATGGCCAGCATTGGAATCTTGGGATGTCTCCCTCTTTTGTCTTGGATCTTGAATGGGATGGAGATGTACGCTTTGCAATGGTGGGAGTTTTCTTCAATGGCTTTTTTGCTTGGCTACAGACTTGTTGGGCTATTATTTTTCTCTTGGAATTGCCCTTTCTACTTGCCAATAGTTGCTGATCTTTGGTATGCCCAATCGCTCTTTGTCCTTGCTAAAGATGGAGTGGCGCAGCTCATGGAGCAGTAAGCTCTAATGCCACGTTGTATGAGGTCTTTGGCTGGTCATGTTGAGTTGTATATGATTCTTCCGCTTGAAGTAGTGTTGCCTAGACTTATGTTTGCCACTGATGCTGCCATTGAATCTACTGAAATGCAGTGACTGGGGAGATAATCAGTGTGGCAGTATGGTTAATGCTGTTGGACTTTCTTCTTGGGGCCCTATGCTTCTGAAGTACCTCTGCCCGGGCATGGTGCATCAAATTTGTGTCCTTCTTTGCGTGTGTGTCCTGCTGTTGGAGAGTTCTTTGCTGAAGGCTGATTTCTTGCTAGCTTGATTCGAGGGTATGCAGATTAGTTCAATTTGCCTGGTTGTGGCCAATTGCTGATGAGTGATATGCCCTTCTCTGCTTGATTGAAGAATCTGCCCGATGGCTACTTGAGGGGGGGCTGTGATGGAAACTGCCCTGTCGAGCTATGGCCCTGTGGCTGGTACAATGTAGCTGGTTGCTTTGCCGGCTGCTCTGCTGATTTCTGATTCTTGGCTATGATTTTTTTTTGTAAGTAAGTATTTTGGATTAAAGGGAGAAAAAATTACAAAATTGATGTTTTATCGCCAAGAATTAATTATTGATTCTTGGCTATGATGCTTTGAAGATTTTTTGTGGGTGGCTGCTGGGTGATGAGGCTGGATTTGCTGATCTTGGGTGCTGCCCCTGCTGTAGAACTATGCTTCCTCATTTCGGTTACTGCTATTTCTAGGGGTGGTAAATGCCCCTGCCTTGGATTAGGATGGGACGCGGCTGCTGGTTCCCTCTGATGAAGGAATATTGGCTTGCCTGCCTCAGATTTTGTTGCTCCTGGTGCTGAACCAAATTTCATATTTTTATGAATAATATTTCATATGTTGTTTTTCTGTTGAATGTTGTCCTCCTAGAGGCTTTTTAGATATTACCTGTTGTACCGTTTGCTCGGGGTATGCCCTAACGTTTTATGTTTTAAATCCAACGTACCGCTTTAATGGGCGAACAGCCCAACCCTTGGAACATACTACAGCCCCAGGTGGCGAAGAGCCTACATCGAGGTGCCAAATCTTCCCGTCGATGTGAACTCTTGGGGAAAATCAACCTGCTATCCCTAGAGTAACTTTTATCCGTTGAGTGACGGCCCTTCCACTCGGCGCCGCCGGATCACTAAGGCCGACTTTCGTCCCCCGCTTGACGGGTGGGTCTTGCAGTCAAGCTCCCTTCTGCCTTTGCACTCGAGGGCCAATCCCGTCGGGCCCGAGGAAACCTTTTGCGCGCCTCCGTTACCTTTTGGGAGGCCTACGCCCCATAAAAACTGTCTCACTCGAGACTATCCCTCGGCTTTGTAGGTCCTGACACAAGGTTAGAATTCTAGCTCTTCAGTGGTATCTCACTGATGGCTCGGGCCCCGGAAGGGGGCCTTCTTTGCCCTCCACCTAAGCTGCGCAGAAAGGCCCAAAGCAAATACTAGGGAGCAGTGAAGCTTCATAGGGTCTTTCTGTCCGGGTGCGGGTAGTCCGCATCTTCACAGACATGTCTATTTCACCGAGCCTCTCCTCGAGACAGGCGCCCCGATCGTTACGCCTTTCCCTGCAGTCGGAACTTACCCGACAAGGAATTTCGCTACCTTAGGACCGTTATAATTCTGACCGCTACTTACCAAAAAAAAAAAAATAACGGGCCGCCGTTCACGGGGGGCTTGGTCGCCGGCTCCCCTGTCATGGTCACCAACTTCCTTGACCTTCGGGCACTTTGGGTAGGCGTCAGCCCCCATACATGGTCTTACGACTTTGCGGAGACCTGTGTTTTTGGTAAAAGATCGCCGGGCCGGGGTCACTTCGACCCCCTTTGTGAGGAGGCACCCCTTCTCCCAAAGTTACAGGTGGCTATTTTTCCGAGTTCCTTAGAGAGAGTTGTCTCGCGCCCCTAGGTATTCTCTACCTACCCAATTGTGTCGGTTTGGGTACGGGTACCCTTTTGTTGAAGGTCGTTCAAGCTTTTCTCGGAGTATGGCATGGGTTACTTCAGCGTAGCGCACTGGTACTCGAACATTGGCTCGAGGCATTTTCTCTACCCCTTCTTACCCCTGCGCGGGTCACCTTGCGTCCTTAAATCGATAACCATCTTTCGGCTAACCTAGCCTCCTCCGTCCCTCGGGACCAACAAGGGGTAGTACAGAATATTCACCTCGTTGTCCATCGACTACGCCTTTCGGCCTGATCTTAGGCCCCGACTCACCCTCCGTGGGCCGAACCTTGCGGAGGAATCCTTAGGTTTTCGGGGCATTGGATTCTCACCAATGTTTGCGTTACTCAAGCCGACATTCGTTTTCCGCCCGTCCCACCACGGCTCGCGCCGGTACTTCCCCTAAGGTGGAACGGCTCCCCTACCGATGTATTTTTACATCCCACGGCCTTCAGCAGATCGCTTAGCCCGTTCATCTTCGGCGCAAGAGCGCTGATCGATGAGCTATTACGCACTCTTTCAAGGGTGGCTGCTTCTAGGCAAACCTCCATCTTGGAGATAAAACATAGATTTTGTAATTTTTTCTCCCTTTAATCCAAAATACTTACTTATCAAAAAAAATACATATGAGAGCTTTATTCAGATCCTACAGGTTTCTTAGGCCCAACCCACCCTCACTCTTGGGGTAGCACACTTCATCCCATACTACCTTTGCAGTAAATTTTCCTTCAGAAGATCCAGACCAGAGGAACTGACGAATGATACAATCTATCGATTTGAGAATGGATTTGGAAGAGATGAAAATTGAGGCCCAATAGAGATGAATGGAGGATAGAATAGATGCGACAAGTTGCAAATGGCCCCCAAATGATAGCCACCTATTCTTCCAGGGCTGAATACGACGGGTAATGCGATCGATAAGAGAAGTACAATCCTTGGAAGAGAGGCTCGTGGTAATCAAAGGAACCCCCAAATAGCGAATTGGAAGATTTCCCATTCTGAAACCCAAAAGACCAACTATGTCTTGGTGAGTAGAATTGTCCTTTGCACAGATAAATACCTCGCTCTTATTCCTATTTGCAGAGAGTTCCGAATACAATTGGAACTCCTCAAGACATTCCTTAAGAATCCGAATTGAGGTAATATCGGCATGAGAAAAAAGAAGAAGGTCATCTGCAAAGGCAAGCATGATTGTTTGAGTCTCTTTGCATTTCCAATGAAATTTAAACTGATTGTTCCTCCTAGCCTTCACTTCAATGATACCATTTAGCACCTCCATAACAATTTTTTTTTTTGGTAAGTAAGTGATTTAGATTAATGGGAGAAAAATTTTACAAGTAATGATTTATCTCCAAGTGTTTTTTCGACTTGGGGATAAACCATAAGCGCTAGGGCATGCCCCGAGCACATTGATACAACGCATGAAACCAACAGAAAAACAAAAATGCTGGTATTCACTCAATACAATCAGAATGCTCTGACATCAGTAGAGAAATTTCTAAACAAATCATGCCAAACCATGGGCAGAACCAAAAAATTGGCAACAGGTAGAAACAGTCACCCACTGCTTCAGCAACAACACCAAAAATGGAACTTCATGCCAGCAACACCACTTTCCAACTCCAGCAGCATCATGGCCTGTTATTACATGCTAGCAAGTCCAAAAGATCGGCTACCCTCGCTTCAGCATCAGCACAGCAAAACCCAATTCAAAAAAAATTGTAATAATGCATCAACAATTTGATTTGGTCGTCAGGGACAGCATTCAGTAGAAAACAGCTTCCAGTAGGGGCAGCCAGCAACATCAAATGCAACAGCTGGAGCATTTATGCCACTCAGCCAACCCCAGCATCAAACCAGAGGAGCAGATTCAGAGAGACAATCCCTCCCGAACCACTACCAAGCAATCTAACAATAGCTCAAGCAATACATTTTGATAGCATCTGTTAATTATCCTCAACCAATGCTCATCAAACCCGTTGATTCAGAACAGCAAGTTAGAGAGACGCCCCCTTCAGATTCAGGCGTTGGAGGAGCTCTCACCCCTTCGTCGATGATTCAGGCGCACAGCATTTCAGGGAGCAGCAAATAGTTTAGCACTACTTACTACACAAGTAGCAAAACCAGCTTCATATTCAGCAGCACACTAGCATCAACTGGGTCCCCAGCATCCTTACTGAAACTGGTTGCATCACAATCAAAGGAACCCTGGACAATGCAGCCTCTCCGGCAGGCAACCACAGCACAATCTGCAACAAATGCCTCACTGCAGCAAATCAGCAGATCACCCAACGTAACCTCAGGGTAGCTGCAGCAAATCCCCTCCAAAATCTGCTACGTTGCTGCAACCAGCTAAAACACCAAAATCACTTACAAGCCTATACCATTAGCTTTGCAATTTTGCCAGAGTGCCAAAACACCAAGCTGACACCACGTTCAATTCAATCCAGCAACTAGATAAGCAGCAAGGTCTCCCTAGCAATCTGCACGATTTAGCATTATAGAAGAGTGGCTGACAAAATGATAGCAGGGAACAAGCAAGACATATCAGCAATGGGTAGGAACATGGCAACAGCTCCAACACCCACTGAACATTATCCTACTTGCCAAAGTGAAAACTGCATCAAACTTCATCACAGCAGCAAAAAAACAATATACATGACGGAGCAGGCGACCTATTGACATTTGTCACGGCCAATTCGACACACAGTAACCAGAAAGCACTTGCGCCAGTTTATATCACCAAAAAGTCTGCAGCCCAAACAACAAGCAAGGCAAAAAAGATTCAAAAGGACAGGGCATCAGCTTAAAGGTGATGGAGAGATAGGATCACCTTGGCGCAGGCCTTTGCCCCTTTGAAAAATCCGATTGCTTCTCCATTGATATTCATAGTGTACGAAGGAGTGGTAATGCATTACCTAATCCATTCCACCATTTGAGGAGGAAACTTCATAAGAGTTAGCATAGTAATAATGAAGTCCCAGTGAACGGAGTCATATGCTTTCATCAGATAGATTTTCAAAGTGCACCTGGGAGGATCATGGCCAAGGTGATACTTATGTAGAAGTTCCTAAGTTAGAAGAATATTATCACTAATTTGACGACCAGCAACAAAGGCCGTTTGGCACTTTCCAACAAGAAAGGGTAAAGTCATCTCTAATCGGTTTGCAATGATCTTTGAGATGGCTTTGTAGATGACATTACAGCATGATATTGGTCGGTAGTCAGAAACGGTTCGCGGAGACGGCACCTTCGGGATAAGACTGAAATAGTTGTATTCAGTTGTTTAAGAAGTTTTCCGTGATTGAAAAAATCACAGATGGCTTCGCAAACAGATTGACCTACAACCGCCCATGAAGCCTTAAAGAATTTTGAAGAGAAACAATCCGGGCCAAGGGCTCTGTCATCCCCAATCGTGAAATCACTTTTCGAATCTCCTCCTCAATAACTGGACATTGTTAGACATTCCGGAACAGTGTGATGGATGTAAGGCCTTCTTGTCTCCTTGGACGGAGTGGCTTAATCGGAGTGTTATTCCTCTATTTGGACGGTGTGCTTCTCTTCGTACTCCCGGAGTGTAGTTGTCTTTTAGCCGGAGTGCTTTCTTGGCTCCTAGGATGGAGTGGATTGGCTGCAAGGTCCGGATGGGTTTTTCCTTTACAGTAATCGATTATTATTGTAATCTTATTTCTTAATGACTTTCGTAATGGGTTTAGGGGTCCCCCTTATTTTTATGTTTTGTTTTCCAAGTCGGCAAAACACTTGGTAACAAACATAGTTATTTGTGCAATTTTACTTTAATTTAATACAATTAATTACTTACAAAAAAAAAGTGATGGATGTAAGGCCAAATCTGTGAGACATCAATCGTGCCACCCGTACGTCCCGACCCAAGTGCCTTCCTGAAATGATCCACAACCTATAGACAGCCCCAGTCCCAATAGTCGGGTTCCCAGTCTCATCAAGTAGGGAGATAATTCTTTTCCGGTTATTGTTACCATTTATGGTCTTGAAAAAAAATTTTGTGCACTGGTCTCCCTCTTTAAGCCATTTGGTCTTAGCTTTTTGTTGAAAGAATTCAGCTTCCTTTGCCATGGCATCGTGATAAGCCATCCTACATGAAGATTCCACATGGGAACTACCAAGTGGTGAAGGGAGTTGACCTTGAATTTCCTCTAATTTTTTCCTGGTCCGCAAGACTTCGTCATGGACATCACCTTCCGCTAAAATTTAGAGTTTTGATTGCATACTTCGTGCTTTTTGAGTTTTGACACCAGACGACACATAGGGGTACCTCTCACAACATCAACCCAGGCATCTTTTACCACTTAGTGAAATCTTGGGGACTTGGTGAGAAAATTATTAAATCGGAACATCCCATGATTTCGATTTCGTTCATCTGACAGAAAAAGAATGCGCAGGGAATGATCAGACAGTCTGAGAGGTGGGAAAGTTGCTTTGGCCCTTCTGAAGTGATCCATCCAATGCCCATTTGCCACAACTCTATCTAGCTTCCTGAAAATTCGATTTGAGGATCCCGCCCATCGTTCCATGTATAATGCATACCATCGTGGCACACATCCTCAAGATCACAATCTCGGAGGCATTTGTCAAGTTCTAATGAACTTTTTTGGTGCCAAATACCGCCAACGGCCTTGGACGGAGACCGAATAGCATTGAAATCTCCAAGCGCAACCCAGGGAAGATCACCAGGGAAGGAAGCCACCCGTCTAAGGCTCTCCCAAAGACGCCTACGAAGGCTTTCCAAGTTTGCGCTGTAAATAAACGATATATTACAACAAAAATTTTCCTCCAGAGCCCGGACTTTAGTGTGAATAACCTATTCTTCTGAAGAAATAATTTTCACCCCTACCTTGATAGGGTCCCAACCAACCCAAATACGCCCAAGAGAGGCTTCAGAGTAGTTCATGTGCCAATGCCAATGAGATCTAATTTAATCTGAGATAGACGCAGAGTTCTTCTCGGCTACTTTGGTTTCAACCAATCCCACAATATTTGGTAGTGGGAGGCGATGAGGTTACGGACTTCATGGGCTTTAACCAACCCATTTAGACCCCTCACATTCCAACAGGCTATATTAATCATGAGATGAAGGCGAGATCAGGGGAGACCTTTTAGACTCCGGGGATTTTTTCTTCCTTGGCGCTTTTCTCTCCCGCTTATTGACACTTGCTCGGGAGGACTTATGGAAGCTGGGCTTGCTTATTCGCTAGCAACCCAGGAGTACCAGCTAATTCAGTATCAGAAGATTCTCGAGATGACTCCACATCCACATGACCACCTGAATCAGATGTTAGAAGTGGAGAGGTGGAGTCCGGCTGGCAGCTATGAATCGACCGATCCTCTTGAAGTCCGCATTGCGATTGCAAGCCATTATTCATCTCAGCAGACCTCATAAAAGATTCTAATCCAGTATCGATTGAATTCAGTGGAGTAGAAATGGGAACCACCGCCAGAGAATCTGGAGGGCATGTGCCATCATGAAATGATTCAGCCTTAGCTAACCCCTGAAGGACACTAAAGGAGTTGGAGGTATCCAATACCTTTTGGCCCGACTCGGCAGAAGAAGAAGGGGCCACATCCTGGCTATTCAGCAAAGTGTTCAGCACTGAGCCAGACGGAACGTGGTGATGGTTATTGCCCACCTCCTTGGGGACCCACTTTCTTTTGGGAGATGGAGCCTTTGCCCCACATCCACCAGACTTGGTTTGCTTTAGCTGTCTCCATAGGTAAGCAAGCTTAATTTCAACGAAGGGATTGTCCGAGTGCTCAGCATGGCTTCCCGAACGGACTTTCATAGAGTCAGGTAAATGAGCATCAGCCCCCACTTCAACACAGACCCTAGCAAATCCCATTCTTTCAAGCCTCTCAGTGACTAGATCTAACCGGATTGGTTTTCCTACTGCACTGGCAATCCAGCTCAGTCCAAGTGGAGTCCACAATTCAACAGGGACTCCAGTCATCGTCACCCAGTTGGGGAATGATTTATGCTCCTCTTTGGACAACAACATCCCCGGTTTCCATTTCTTTAGAAAGAAAGGATGACCAGCGATAGACCAAGGGCCACTATTAAGGCATTTCTCCATCATTTGGGTAGATGAGAATCAGAAAAAGAAAAACCCCAAATCATTCCCGGCCACATGTTGGAGTTCAAATCGAGCCCAAATTTTCCTAGTGATATTGTTAACGGCATTGTAATGAATGGGGTTCCCCAGATCTCCTCACCTTGTTGTCTAACATCATCAAGGGGAGACAATATTGTATTCTCTACATGAGAAAAATTTGGAGGGTAGTATTTTAGTTGAGACTTACCTCCGAGAGTATTCTTTGTCACCACTGAGGACCATGAGATGCCCGTAGGACCGTCAACGTGCTCCATGGATAATCCCGATCGAGCATCAGAATTGGGGACAACAACCACACTCCTTTGAGGAAATTGTTGGGTCAACCCTAAATGACTCACCCTCGGATGGCATTCCACTGCAGAAACCATCTGAGCCACTGCCCGTTCACCGTGCACCTCATGCTGAGCATTATCATCCAGTTGACTTCCTTGCCTGGGAACACAGAGGCGATCTCCTAGCAGCAAGTCAGCCTCCGACTCCTTTGCGCTCAAATTGCCAAATTGCCAAATTACGCAGTTCGATTGGGATGAAACCATCCGAAACCAAGTGGCAACCAATGGCGTCTGAATTCAAACCCTCACAGCAAATATTAGAGGATGCCAAAACCCCTTCATCCGACTTAACATCATTCATCTCTGAGTCCAATTTTGGAATTGCAATAGAAACAGAGGACACAAACGATGAACAGGGCATCGCATGTTGTACAGAATGGCGCGATCCCACCTCTTCTTTGCAATAATCGGATTGAAAAACTAGGGTAGCAGGGGAAACAGAGATACCAGCAGATACACGAGGAACTCAATCTCCAGATTTTACATTAAAAGACACCTTTCTGGCGGCTTGCAAACTCGGAAATTCACGTTCTGGAAGCTGTGAATCCATAGAATCCATCGCTTGGGAACCAATTATTGCAGATGAATTCATCTACAATGAACAGATTCGAGAACTTTGGGGGGAAGAATCACTGTCTGGAGATGATGGAAGACAAGAACGACATTTCTTTGTATTCGGATATGGTGTAGAAGACCTTCGAACATTCATCGACATGGGCTCTTACCAGGAGGACACCATTCCACAGACCACAATGACGACGAACTCAGAAATGGAAAAATAAAATTTTCAACAACAAAATAGAGCAAGCGAATCTAGTTGAGGGGAGAGTGAATGCGAAAAGTTTGAAAAAGGCCTCCTAGAGGCTGTTGTGTACCTTTGAATGTACTAGTTGCTCGGGGTATGCCCCAACACATAATGTTTCATCCCCAAGTTAAGATACTTGGCGATTAAACATTAAAATTGTAATTTTTTCTCCCATTAATCCAAAATACTTGCTTACCAAAAAAAAAAAAAAAGAAAAGTTTGAAAAAGATGGAGACAACGAAATATAATAATGTGACTAATCGGTACTGACAACAGTGGAAGAAACAGATATGGAACGGGATGAAACCAATCTATGGAAGGAGATGCGGATGAGGAGGAAGAAACGAAAGACCAGCGTCAATGGCACAATTAGAGGGAGATGCGGAGTAGATAGCTTGCGCTGAGGTCGGAGTGGCATTTTGAAGGCGGTGTGACTTTTGAGGCTGGAGTGGATTTTCAAAACCGGAGTGCCATGTCGAGTTCAGAATGGTACTTTGAAGACGGAGTGCCATTTTGTACTCTTCCTTAAATGCATTTAATTGGAAAAAAAAAAAAAACACTTGATTTCGGGTTTGGATATTCTCTCTTTATTATTTCCCCTTGTTCAAATCCTTTATGGTCTTGACCTCATGCTGTATTGTTCTGATCTTAAGACCTTATTGTTTTTTTCATGGTCTTCTTTTCAAAAAAAAAAATCTTTTTTTTTTGCAGGACACGTTTGTGGACCAATCCAGTCGATGGTTACTGATGCTACCTTGAGCAGGCGTTCCCATGGGTTCTAATAGACGACAAATGAAGACATTGTGTATTTACGGAGTTGTTTGATGCATCAATGAAACTTGGTTTTTTTTTTTTGGTAAGCAAGTATTTTGGATTAATGGGAGAAAAAAATTACAAAATCGATGTTTTATCTCCAAGTATTTTGACTTGGGGATAAAAACATAACCCGCTGGGGCATACCCCGAGCAACTAGTACAACCAAAGGTACATAATAAACCTCTAGGAGGCCAACGTTCTACATAACCTATAGAAATTAAAAAAAATTACATCACAATACAGAAGGAAAGCGTTGCTTTCCATCCCCCTGCAACCAACAACAGCCGACTGCTGTAATATACCAGCAGCAACAAAGAAATCAACATCCAAGCAGCAGTGGGAGCTACAGCAACATTGGAGACCCAACTGCCAGACCCACCAGCTTCCATGCATCAAAATCACCAAGACCATCAGCAGGCGCCAGCAGAAGCAGAGACCAGCTCAGCAAACAAATGGAGTAGCAATGCTGCGCCTACAAACCTAGCATCAACCACATTCGATCACAAAGATAGTCCACAAAGGGAACCAGCCTACAAGGCATCAGCCAACATCACAGCAGACAACATATCCCATCACCTGCTGCATCTAACTCAGCAACATATTAGCATAGAGCACATAATGGGCTCAGCTGTAGCATAAGCAAAGCAGAGTAGCTCCACTAAATAAGATCTTTGTCAGTGGAACAATCAATCTTTACATTTACAACAGCGAAATAGTGACAGCCACATCACCACATCAAAGCAGCTCCATCACCACTACATAAGCCCGCATCAGCCTAACTGCAATTTCAATCATAGAAAGGGCAATCACCTTCATCATCCGGCCTGTAGCCAGTCAAAATGTAAACACAAGAACGAAATAACAAAGAAAAGAGAGCCAGCCAAAACCGACACAACAGCCAGCCATATGAGCAATACTGCCCATCTCCATAGTAGCATAAGCAATTAATCCAAGGCTTCAACCAACAAACCAGCAGACAGATCCACACACCTGCTTCATCGAGGTAGAGTTTGCACCTCCACAGAGAAGCCTTTATCAAAAGAACAACCAAGCTTCAAATTAACAACAGCAAAAAGATGAACCCGCCATTGTATTGACAGCCACCTCACCACTTCATAGCAGCTGCATCACCATAGCACAAGCCCACAATAGCCATACGGCAATCTCAAACAGAGAAGGGGCAATCACCTTCATCAGCTGGCCTGAGGCCAGGCAACCTTTTCTACAACAAGCAGAGAACCGGCCAATGTACCAACAGCCACATCATCATAACAGAGAAGCTTCCATCACCACAACACAAGCCCTCACGAGACCTACAGCTAAATCTCCAAACAATCAGGTAATGGCAATCACCCATCAACTTCTGGACAGCAGCCAGGCAAAATGCTGCGCTAGAAATAGCAGCATCAGGATCAGGTTTCAGCAACTTTCTGGAGGCAGATGATGATCCCAGGAGATCAGGATCACTTTGCCAGAGTCACAGCATACATCCATCGCGGGGATAAGCATTAAATTTCACACCAAGCACTTGTCTTACATATTTTATTCAAGCCAAAAAGACACGCCTAGACATAGCAGGCAGCAGCATAGAAGCTGACCAAAATCAGACCTTCAAAACTAGGGCCCCCGGAGTAAGACCCAGTCAATAAAAAAATACCCCAAGAAGATAGGCCTAAGAGCCAGTAGCGGCCCTGGATTTTTTAGAGGCAGCTTTTTTCTTTTTCCTAGTCTTTGGAGTCTTCCAATCAGACTCTAGGCCCCGCAAGTCATCTACCAAATAGGAATTCGAGGTATACTTCTTAGAAATCCTCTTGATAGAGCTTGGGGTAAGCATAAACTCATCAATATCAAGAGGATGATGATGAGTCACGGAATCAGGGGAGTTAGGAGACAAATCATTAATCTGCGTATCATGAGGACCATCCAAACACCTGGAGGCATCCGATAGGCATTCTTGGTGCCCAGTGTCAGCAGATGAGTTTGATGGAACACATTCATTCTGGATACAGGAACTATGGACTGAGACCGGAAGCAGTGCAACAGGGGTGCAAGCAATGGGGTCCAGAGGGGGGAGCAATGCATCAGGGGTGTAGACAGAATGGGCCAGAGGAGGCAGGGACACCAGATCAGTGATAGAGGTAACTGGGTTCGTGGGAACCAGCAGACCATGGAGGGTATGAGAGTCCATCACAGCCCCAATAGGGGGACTGCTCACATCCACAGAATTGGGAACACATTCATCAGTCATGTGCTCAGGACATGGCGAGGGAACCATTTGGGCTTGTTCCACATCAACAGAGATGGGGGAATTGGAGCTAGAATTACCAGTTGGAGGTTTAATAACCTTGGAACGGCAATGAGCTTCTTTATGCCCCAACAATCGGCACCGACTACACCTAATTAGCCTCCAGCTATACTCCACCTTCACTACAATGGGAGCCGAATCATGGCAGGATTTGATGGTGATACATGTGGGAAAGGGGCCATCGACGCCCACTTCAACACAGATTTTTGCAGATGATACGTTCCCCATACGGGCAGTCCGGGGGTCAAGCTGAAGAGGAATCCCAACAGCACTAGCCACCCAGCTGAGACCGTCAAGGGTCCAGTACTCAATCGGCAAATTGAGGAGTTTGATCCAAATGGGGAAGCGTTTAAGTTCATCCTTGTTCAAAATCATGCCCGGTGCCCAGCGTTTAAGGAAGATAGCCTTCCCCCGCCAAGAGCCATGGACCCGCTTGAATACATTTTTCCATCATCTCCAACGAAGAGAAAAGAAGGAAGAAAAAACCAAATTCGTTGCACGCGGTGTGGGTGAGACCGTAACGTGCCCAAATCTTTTTTGCAATGGCTTTGATCGCCAGAAAGTGAGGTGGGGAGTCATAGAAGTGGCCTACCAGAGTAAAGCCCCAGAAAGCTTGGCCTTCGTTCACGACCTCTGGCAAAGGAGAGATAATGGACGAGTCAGCCCCACCGGCCAAAGGGGGAAAGAATTTCAGTTCATTTCAAGCCTCAATACTATCCTTGTGAACAATATCAGCCCACCGGGTGGAGCTTTGCGCATGACTTTCGGAGACGAAGCCGAAACCCTTCGATTTCGAAGCGTCAAGAATCTTGCATTTCGGAAGAGGACCCGAAGGCACCAAAGCCTTTGGAGAGGAAGGAACAGAGGGGACATGGGAAACGGAGCCCGGGAGGGGACCCGAGGGGGGCTCGAGGTGGCCGGCCATGGCAGACGGAGACGAGAAATCAAAATCGCAGGCGGGACGATTTTGAAATTTTAGAGAGAGAAGAGAGCGTCTCTCTCTACGGGTCGCAAGATTTAAGGCACTCTGGCCTCATCTCACACATCAATGAAACTTGCCTATCCAATATACACATTAATGGATGATGAACATGTGATTTGCTAAATGTCTCCTGTTCCCTTTTCTTCGTGGATGCATATTTCTAATTGACAAGACGAGTTCCTTCAGCTAAAGAGATCTGCGACGATTTAGTTCTTCGTAACCTAGATGAGATTTGCTAATCTTTTTTTTGTACGTTTTCATGAATTGATCTATGGTAGTGCTCGGGGTATGCCCTAGCGTGTTGTTTCACCTTTAAGTTGGCAAAACACTTGGAGGTTGAACATCGTTCTGTAAATTTTATTTAATTTAACCTCATCTTGCTTACCAAAAAAAAAACGGGAAAAAGAATGAAGGAAAGGAGAGGCTGGACGAGAGGGTCGAGAATCCACAGCGGTGGCCGCAGGGGAGGACGATACGGCCGCCAACAGAGACGGGAATTATAGCCGTTGAAAGCCAGGGCAAAACGGAACGCTAGAGAGAAGGGAGAGTTTTTTCAGTTCTTCAGCAAAAACCATCATCAAATAGAGTAATTCAGTAAAAAAATGGAGCAAAGCAGAGTTTCCAAGAATCCAGCAACCCTCGGCAATTGCAGACCATACATTGCTCCACAGATTGGCTACGAGCCAATTCAACAAAGTCTACACTTCGTCAGACAAAGGAGCCACACAGCAGGAAAGTACATCAGCAACGTCGAGCAGATACACTACTCCACCGCATCGATAGGATCTTCTGTATCCAAACAAGGCCACAACCAACTCTTCAGCATCTCAGCCTTGGCATTGTCCCAAGCCAGAGCTGCACGAGCATCCCCCTTCCCGCCCATCAGGAGGGAAACACAAAGGCTGAGAATCATCAGAGCCACCAGCACAGGACCTTCGTCTGTGTCAGAACCATTTAGCAACGCGAGAGCCGATATGAGCATCAGACAGCAGCGTTCTTAACAAAGAATCCATCTGTAACACACCGGGAATGGCAACTCTGTCCAACAAATACAAACCATACAGCAACCAAAGCCATTACTTCCGCAGGGAAGCCAGAACAGGGAATCTCAGCCCCAGCAGCCAGAGCATGGAAACCCAGCTAAAATCGGAGGTGAGAAACCCTAATAAATCAAATTTTAAAACTGAAATTTGAAAACGAGATTTGGAATTTGAAGAAAAAATAGTAAACGAAAGTAAAACCAGAGAGTCGCCAGAGCTCCTCTCTGGAACAGCCGCAGCAAA
Source organism: Nepenthes gracilis (assembly GCA_033239525.1). Classification (NCBI taxonomy): domain Eukaryota; kingdom Viridiplantae; phylum Streptophyta; class Magnoliopsida; order Caryophyllales; family Nepenthaceae; genus Nepenthes; species Nepenthes gracilis. The sequence goes on from BSYO01000002.1 coordinate 11,331,508, forward strand.
AGCTACTGCAAGAGGAAACGTCCTTTACGGACAATGGTGGGATGAGCAATCCGAGTGTACATCCATAGGCGCGAACCGATAAGAAACAAATGCGATCTAGTGAGAGCTTTGGATCCTCAAAGGATGAAAGCAGTCGAAGCCTCATATTTTTTTTTGGTAAGTAAGATGAGATTAAATTAAATAAAATTTATAGAACGATATTCTACCTAAAAATGTTTTGCCAACTTAAAGGTGGAACAACACGCTGGGGCATACCCCAAGCACTACCATAGATCAATTCATGAAAACGTACAAAAAAATAGATTAGCAAATCTCATGTAGGTTATGGAGAACTAAACCGTCGCAGATCTCTTTAGCTGAAGGAACTCGTCTTGTCAATCAGAAATATGCATCCACAAAGAAAAGGGAACAGGAGACATTTAGCAAATCACATGTTCATCATCCATCAGTGTGTATATTGGATAGGCAAGTTTCATTGATGCATCAAGCAGCTTCGTAAATACACAATGTCTTCATTTGTCGTCTATTAGAACCCATGGGAATGCCTGCTCAAGGTAGCATCATTAACCATCGATCGGATTGGTCCACTCCCATGGAAACGTGTCCTGCAAGAAAGAAAAAGACTTTTTTTTAAAAAAAAAGAAGACCATGAAAAAAAAAACAATAAGGTCTTAAGATCAGAACAATACAGTATGAGGTCAAGACCATGATCACCTTCACATTCCTACGTTATGTATACTCTGCTCCTCCGGAAGGGAAAGTCATGATCACCTTTTCTTTAATTGCCCTTTTTCCTCGTTTGTCTGGCGGCAAATGCGCCACAAAGCCGGGTGTAGATGGCCCCACCCAAATTGGAATTCAAACATCTTGTGGGCAACTAAACGGTGGAAAGGCAAAAATCTCAAAACATATTCATTCCGCCTCACTCTTGCTGCTTCCGTCTATTTCACCTGGAAGGAGAGGAACCATTGTATGTTTAAGGATTCGAGGAATCTTAATGCAACCCAAATGGTTACCCAGATTTCTGTGGCAGTCCTGGGGAAGATTGAGGTATCTCATAGTGCAGGTACTGTGCAGGACAGGTGAATTTTGGAAATATGGAACATTCCTTGCTCCAACTTGCACTCGGATGACTGGTTTTCCGGTTGACATTTGGAGGTTGTGGCTTGAATTCGGAGTTGATTGCGGTTGAGGTCTCAGGATTCCGGAGTGTTTCTCTTCCTTGCTTTTGAGGACTCCGGATCCGAAGTGCTTCCATAAAAAAAAAAAAAATTTTTGTCCTTGCTTTTGTGAACTCCGGATTCCGGAGTGTTTTGTACGCTGCTGTTTTCCGCGCTTGTGTGGACTCTGGTGTCCGGAGTGCTTTTGCTTTTGGGGACTTCGGTTCCTTCTTTCTGTGCTTCTAAAAAAAAAAAGGGGGTTCTGTCCTTGGTTTTGTGTACTCCGGTTTCCGGAGTGTTTTGTGCGATACTTTATCCGGCATTTTCGAGGACTCCAGTTTCCGGAGTGCTTTTGCTTCTGCTTTTGTGGACTCTGGTTCCTGCTTGTGCTCTTGATAAAAAAAAAAATTATTCTATCCTGGCTTGTAAGGACTCCGGTTTTCGGAGTGTTTTTCCTTTGAAGACTCCGGATCCGGTTTGGTTTCTTTCCTTCTTTCTGTGCTTCAAAAAAAAAAAAACTTTTGTTCTATCCTAGCTTGGGAGGTTTCCGGTTTCCGGAGTGTGTTTGCTTTTGAAGACTCCGGATCCGGTTTGGTTTCTTTCCCTCTTTCTGTGCTTCCAAAAAAAAAAAAAAAGCCGGAATGGCCTGCTTTCTACAGTGGCATTCTCTCCCATTGAATGCGGCGACTCGATCTGCTTTCTGCTCACTATTGGTCGGAGGGAGTTGTTGCTTCTTTTTTTTTTTGGTAAGTAGGAGGGAGTTGTTGCAATGCCTGGAGCAGAAAAGTGCTTGCTTTTTCGGATTGATGGACTACCTCTACACTCTAATTTGGACGGTCTGGTTTTGGCGATGCGCCCTGAGTGTAGATGCCTCTGCGAGAAGTTGACACTTGCTGGACGGAGTTGTGTAGACGGAGCTGTTTTCACCTCCGTTATCTTTATTGTATTTTGTGTCTAATGTCCTTAGTCACAGTTTATTTTGGGCTAACCCTTTTCTATGTTCATCTTACCTAGTTGGCAAAACACTGGGTATTTAACATAGATTTTTGTACATTCTTTTAAATTTAATACACCTAATTACTTACCAAAAAAAAAAACAAGGGATCTTGCCATCGAATTTGTGAACTTCGGGAGCCGGAGTGTTTTTGATCACTGGTTTAACCGGAGCTCTCGAGGACTCCGGATTCCGGAGTGTTTACTTGTTCGGTTGTTTGGCTGGAGTGGCTTTTGTGCCTACTTTCAAGGTTTTATTATATTCATTTCCATCTGTCATCTTATATCCGGAACCCTTAAGGACGGAGTACTTCCTGTTAACCGATGTTCCTAAAGCCGGATCATCTCTATCCGGTGTTCAAAAATCTGGAGTGTCCACTTTGTGATCATGTCCGGAATCCTTTTGCTTCACTAACAGGAAGGACGGAGTGGCTTGTGCTCCTTGCTGGCCGGAGTGCTTGATGCTCCTCTTGGACGGTGTGGATATTCTTGACCGGAGTGGCCACTTTGCATCCTTTTTCGGAGCCCCATTGTTACACCAAATGTGTAGACAGAGTGGCTTATGCTCCTTTGCTCTCATCATGTGGATATGCTGATGTGGCAGGGCTCGCCTATAGCTGAAGAAGCGTCCTCCTGTTCAGTTCTGCAGGCATTTGTGGTTTCGAGTCTTAATAGCCGATTCCAATGTGTAATCTTTTTTTTTAAGACTCCTGTGTCATGTTCTAGGGGTTTCCCTCTTTCTATGTTTCTTTTTCCATGGTGGTCAGCGCTTGGTAAAAAATATAGCTGTTTGTACAGTTTTCTTAAATTTTAATATAATTAATTACTTACCAAAAAAAAAGAGGTCAAGACCATAAAGGATTTGGACAAGGGGAAATAACAAAGTGAGAATAGCCAAACCCGAAATCAAGGGTTTTTTTTTATTTTTAAATATTTTTTTTTCAATTAAATGCATTTAAGGAAAAGTACAAAAGGCAATCCGTCTTCAAAGTGCCACCCCGAATTCAACATGGCACTCCGGTTTTGAAAATCCACTCCGGCCTCAAAAGTCACACCGCCTTCAAAATGCTTTTTTTTTTTTTTGGTAAGCCTTCAAAATGCTTCAAAATGCCTTCAAAATGCCACTCCGGCCTCAACGCAAGCTATCTACTCCGGCTTCAAAAATCCACTCCATCCTCCGGCTTCAAAATGCCACTCCGGCCTCAGCGCACGCTATCTACTCTGGCTTCAAAATGTCACTCCGTCCTCCGGCTTCAAAATGCCACTCTAGCCTCGAAAACACGCAATTCACTCCGCCTTTAAGAGTGCAGAGGCACTCCGGCTTCAAAGAAAACCAATCCGGCCTCAACACACGCAGTCCACTCCGTCCATTAAGTGAGCAAAAAATCACTCCGGCTTCATAGTGTCACTCCGGCTTCTCAAGTATACGATGCGAACCTAGGGAACAGCCAATCCTGAAAACAGAATTTTTTTTTAAATGTATTAAAGGAAAAGTACAAAAGGCGCTCCGTCTTCAAAGTGCCATTCCGAACTCAACATAGCACTCCGATTTTGAAAATCCACTCCGGCCTCAAAAGTCACACCGCCTTCAAAATGCCACTCTGGCCTCAGCGCAAGCTATCTACTCCGGCTTTAAAATGCCACTCCGTCCTCCGACTTCAAAATGCCACTCCGGCCTCAGTGCACGCTATCTACTCCGACTTCAGAATGTCACTCCGTCCTCCGGCTCCAAAATGCGACTCCGGCCTCAGTCGAAGCCTCAAAGGACACCGCAGCCAGATCTGAAGTCTGGATAGGAAGAGAGGGGGGAAGGGGAATCGGAAACCAGGGAGGAGCCGTGAGGAGGAGCCGTGAGGAGCAGCCAGGAGACCAGCCATGGCCGGCTCCGGCTCCGCCCGGCCAAGTCGGCTGGCTAGCATTTGCCGGTTTACTAATACACTCTGGGATTGAGTGCCTGAATTAGTTTTCTCTCAGTAGCTGAAGAGGGTTCTAATCCATTGTCCCTTAGGCTGTGGCATAGAGAGAGAATCTCTCTCTTCTCTCTAGGATTTCAAATTTGAAATCCATCCCGCCTTCTCCCGACTCGGCAAATGCCGTCATGACCATGGCCGGACTTTTGGGGGTCCCCTCTGGTCCTCCCACGGACATCGTCTCCCCTGCTCTTCCTTTTCCTTCTCCTTCTATACAGCAGGAGAAGCAACAGATTGTCCTCCCGCAGCTGAGGAGGAATGACGATTCCCTCTTTCCAACCCCCGATGCGCCCTTCTTGTCTTCTTCGAAATCTAAAGAGCTTCGTAGCGACCTTGTGAATGAAGCTTCTGCTCCTTCTTGGGCGGATGTCATCCAAAAGGATTTTGCAGGTAAGTGTTCAGAACTAACCAAACCTAGTTCTTGGTCTCGAGTTGTCCAGAGCAAGAGTATCCGCTCCTAAGCTCCGCTAAAATACTTCCCTTCCCTATCTCTCAACGATGTCGATACCCCCATTTATCCTCCGGAGGAAGTCATTTAGCAGTGCCAAGATTTTTGGGGCTCCACTCTGGTTGGGTATTTCTTTGAAAAACCCCTTCATTTCCTGGCTGTAAGCTCCACTGTTAGGAGAATCTAGGCAAAATTTGGGATTAATCATGTTGCTACTAATGGCAAGGGGTTCTTCTTCTTCAGTTTCGGCTCTGATGCTCAGATGGACGCATGCTTGGCTCATGGTCCTTGGGCTTTCAGGAAAAAATTCTTATTTCTCAAACGTTGGTCTCCCGGCATGGCTTTGAATGAGGAGTCTCATAAGACCTTTCCTGTCTGGATAAGCCTACTCAATGTTCCAATTGAAATTGGACCCCGCTTGGATTAAGTTGGAATGCTAGTAGAGTGGGGCGCCCTCTCCATCTTGATCAACGCACTGCTCGGCTGGATTATATGCATGCTGCTCGGATTTGCGTTGAGGTGGGTAGGGACGACATTCTCCCTGGCAAAATTCGTGTATCTGTTGGACCAGAAATGTCTTCATCGTCAGTTGAGGAGGAGGTCGTCTATCATTGGAAGACGAATTGTAGTTTGCTTGACTGCAATTCCAATCAGAGTTGCTCTGTACAGGAGGCCAGGGGTCTGAAGGTTGAGCAGAACGTTTCTCCTTTGCCCTTGGAGCCTGGTCGCATTGGGTTTGGATGTGGGACTTCCCTTTTGAGTCCTTTGGCTTCTGTCCAAATTGATTTTGGCTTGAAGCTGAGGCCCGATTCTGATCTTCCTTCAAGCCTTTCTTCTGGTCCTAATGGAAGTGCTGTTGGCTTTGAGGAGGAGTCTACAGCCCTTAGGGATCTGGCAATATTTTTTTTTTTTTTGGTAAGTAAGCGATTTGGATTAAAGAGAGACAAAATTTACAAGTAATGGTTTATCACCAAGTGTTTTTCCGACTTGGGGATAAACCATAAACACTAGGGCATACCCCGAGCAGCAAGTACATCAGAACAAAAAAGGGTCCTCCAAGAGGACAATGTTCAACAGAAACAACATAATATAATCGTTCTAAAGTCACACACGATCAATCACATGAAACAACTACTTACGAAGCGGCTGAAGCAACTCAGAAAATGAGATAGCGGCCAAGCCATCCAACGCTGAGCAAAACAGCATGCGAAAGCATGCACAACCTTCCAACCGCATCCTCTCGAATCGAGCACCATGATAATTCTTCCACAAGACACGGGACCACGATACACCGGCAAGGGCCGAAAACATTCAGCAGGCAATGTGGCATGCAAGCGCCAATCCAGGAGCTGGCTTCAATCAGCAACAGGGGCACCAATCACCAACATGTGACAAGGAAATTCCATTCATCAAAGGAAACCCTTTGAAACCAGCTGCAACCTCCTCAGCCACACCAGCACAGGAAGGAATATCAAACCGGCTACAGTTCATTATGGAACTCGGCACTCCAAAACCCAACCTGCTACAGCATCATCACCCTGTCATTGAGGCAACTGCAGCCATGACCCATCTGCAGCCAAACCACCATGAGCATCCCTTTTTTTTTTTGGTAAGTAAGAAAACCATAAGCATCCCCACAGGAGCGAAACTACAAGCCCGAGCTATATGGCCAATCAGCGAGTTCAAAGATTACACTCTTCTTAAAGCATTCCGCACTCAGCATTCTGCACCGAGAGCAAAGAAACCAAAACCTAAGGCACCAAAGATTATAATCAGCTGAAGCCCATCGGATCGATTCATCAGCAACAAAGAATTGCATTAAGCAGCAGTAATTAAATTTACGGAAGAGCCGGCCCCTTCCAAGAGCTTATGAACCAGCTTAGCAGGTTAGATCCATTACAGCCCCGACCAGCAGGGTCAATTCAGACACTTGCAAAGCCATTCTTCACATCACAGAATGGAGTTGCACAAAACAGAAGCACATAGGCACTCCAGCAGTAGCAGCCGCCAAATACTATATTAGGCAAATCCATCAGCATAATATCAATCTGTCTAGCTCCATTAAAAGCACTTTTTTTTTGGTAAGTAATACTCCATTAAAAGCACACCAGATAAAAGCACATAGGCACTCCAGCAGTAGCAGCCGCCAAATACTATATTAGGCAAATCCAGCAGCATAAAATCTATCTGTCTAGCTCCATTAAAAGCACACCAGAAAACCCGCATCACATCAAAATTTTGGAAGCATCCCCAGTAGACCCCCTCATCAAGGCCTAGGAGCAAGGGGAAGTCTTGGGTTTTTTGGATTTTTTCTTTTTCCTAGATTTTGATGGCTTCCAGGAGTCGCAATCCAAAGCCATCGCCTCATTGACACTTAAGAATTTCTCATTGGAGTAGTCAATGGCACGGCCCACACAAACCTCTGCCGTGGATTTGATTGGGCTGACAGGGCCAGCACCCACATGCTTTAAAGGATTCAGCCCATACTTTGCTACCAGCCGAGAGATAGGGCTAGGCGTTAGGTCACTATCAAACTCAGATTCAGGGCCTGATGGTGGGCATTCTTCCAAGCCACCCATTGCAGTAGCAGGAATATGCGACCCCTCAAAAATCATAGACCCCGGATGCCCCTGGGCATCAACAGGGGCCAAATGCTTATCATGGGCCAGTAAAGGCTGCTCATCGAGGGTAGATGGAGAAAGATGGGCTGAATCAGATGTGCAAACCTCATCCGGAGCCAGCGGATAATATCCAAGGGCAGTATACCTATCTTCATCAGAGATTGGAATGGGAATTACACAACAACTAGGCATATCAGGAGGTTTAAGACCCCTAGTTACCATCTCAACGAAGGATAAAGGAGCCATAGAATCATAAGCACTGTGATGGTAGGAGCCCTGGGCATTCTCAGGCGCAAACCGTACTACTTTTGACGATGGAGCCTTTTCTAGTGGCTTAAAAGGAGACGCATCAGAAGGATGCACAACAGACGGGTCAACGGGATGTTCAGCACCAGAACCACTCTTTTCAGGCAGTTCTTGGTCAACACCAACAGGCGCCTCAAACACAAGCTCATAATCTACATCTTTAGGTTGCGTGCCATTAAGGGAATCACACATATCAGCATCCACCATCAAAGAAAGAGCAGAGGCACGAGGAGAAGTAGGGGCAGGGGTCATTTCCAGATTACCTGCAATTACCTGCACAGGAGAAGAGACAGAAGCTGCAGAGACCTCCTCAGGCAAGCCAGGGCAATCAACCTCAGAAGGTAAATCAGCCGAACTGGACGAAGGCACAGGACAACATTTAGGCAAGGCAATCTTCTTTGAGAGGATTAATGCAGCCGAATCGCTCTTCATGCCTTGGATTTGGCCTCCTCATGACCAAACAGAGACACCGGCCTACACTTGACGGCTTCCAAGAGTATTCTACCTCCACCACAATTTTGGATTCGTAGGAATGCAAGGTAATCCACGAGGGCAAGGTAGCATCGGCAGTTACGTCAACACAAATTCTGGCAACTTCAAGCATCTCCATTTTTGCAGTTTTGGGACAGAGTTGAAGGGGTGCCCCAATAGAACTAGCAATCCAGGCCAGACCCAAAGGCAACCAGAATTCCACCGGCACTTTGCGAAAATTAACCCAAATAGGGAACGAATCATGTGAATCCCTGGACAGCTTCATACCAGGTTGAAAACGCTTGAGACAGAGGGCTTTCCCTACTATCATCCAAGGCCCGGCCTTCAAGCACCTCTCCATATTTGCCACGGAAGAGAAACGGAAAATGAAATAACCATCGCCAGCGAAAGCAATATGAACCAGGCCGAAACGAGACCAGAGCAACCGGACAATGGAGGAAACCGCCCGAAAGTGAGGGGGGACATCGAAGAAATACCCATATAAGGAGGAACCCCAAATGCGTCTTCCTTGGTTGAGAACCTCAGGGGGAGAAGAGATGCAATCACCAGCTCCAATCGCACACGAAGGAGGAAAGAACTTCAAACCTGGAGTCAAACTTTCACCACCGTTCTGAACAACATCAGACCAGGAGGCGGGATTTGCAACCGGTTTCACCTTGAGCCCGAAAGGATTGATAACATCCTCCACATGCGAGGGAATAATCAGGAGGACATCCAAACGCTAGGAGAACGTGGACGCAGCAGATGCTTCTGCCTGAGATGAGGGACGGACAGAATGAGTGAGGGAGGTGGAGACCGGGAAAGAACCAGGAAGAGCACCCAGGAGACCGGCACGGCAGGCTCCGGCGCCGACATTGCCTGGAGACGGCAACAGCGAAGGAAGAACGAACGATTTTGAAAATCCTAGAGAGAGACGAGAGCCTCTCTCTAGAGACGGCGCACTGTTGTTTTGTACATTCAAGCGATCTGGCAATAGTGGAAAAGGACCATGCCCTTGTTGAGTAATCGGCCCCAGCTTCTGGATTTTCTTTTTTTTTTAAGTAATTAATTGCATTAAAATTAAAATAGAATGTACAAGTAGCTATGTTCTTTACCAAGTGTTTTGCCGACTTGGCAAAAGAAACATAGAAACAGGGAGTCCCCTAACAAGATTACAAAATCGAAATCAGCATTCCGAAAGCAGAAAAAGAAGTACAGGCAAGGGTGGCAGTCTCAAATCAACTCTGTCCCCACCACACACAAGGTCGCTCCAACCTTAAAGAGATCCAGGGCCACTCCGCTCATGAAGAGGGCAAAGGTACTCCGGATTCACATGTCACTCCGTCTAGTGCACGCCGTCCAATGTATTTTTTTTGGTAAGCAAGTATTTTGGATTTAACGGGAGAAAAAATTTACAAAATTAATGCTTTATCTCTAAGTATTTTAACAGGGAGATAAAGCATAATACTCTAGTATTATGTTCGCTGCATTTTGTTAGCGGCTTCTGTCGCTGCTCTGTGAACTCCGGATCCGGAGTGCCTTTTTGTTCGCTGCATTTTCCGGCGCTCTTGTGGACTCCGGATTTCCGGAGTCCATTTGCTTCCCTAATAGGAAGGACGGAGTGGCTTCTGCGCCTCGCTGGCCGGAGTGCTTGTTGCTTCTCTTGGACGGAGTGGATTTTCTTGGCTAGAATGACCTCTTTGCGATCATTTCCATAGTTGCATTGCTTCACAAAAAGTTCTGCTGGCAGTTGTGGCCTTGAATCCCAATGGATGTTTCCTTCTATTGGACGGAGTGGCATTTCAATGCTGGAGTGCCTTTAGAGGATGAAGTGTTTTCTGAAGCCGGAGTGCATTTTGAGGCGATGTGGCCTTTTGAAGCTGGAGCGCCTTTATTCTTTTAAAGCCGGAGTGAACCCGGAGTGAGAGGCATTTTGTTGCCGGAGTGCCTCTTGAGACCGGATTGGCTTTTGAAGCCGGTGTGCCTTTTGCACACTTACAAGCCGGAGTGGTTTACGTGGTTTGCATGTGCTGAGGATGGAGTGCCATTGCAATGCCGGAGTGCATTTTGAAGCGGAGTGGCCTTTTGAAGCGCACTCCGCCTGTGTTTCTTTAAAAGCTGGAGTGAATCCTATGGCTTGACGATGCTGATGTGATGATGATCTCAGTGGCAGGGTGATTCTTCATTCACTTTGGCCGTTCGGATTTTCTTTCTTACAATGAACGAATACTATTGTAATCTTATTTTTTAATGACTACTGTCATTGGTTTGGGGGCTTCCCTGTTGCTATGTCTCTTTCCCCAAGTCGGTAAAATACTTGGTTAAGAACATAGTTTTTGTACAATTTATTTATACTTTAATGCATTTAATTACTTACCCAAAAAAAAAAGCATAATACGCTAGGGCATCCCCCGAGCTGCTAAGTACAGCATAAGACATCAAAATGATGATACAAGAGCATAGTCCCCTAGGGGGAAAACACTCAACAAAATCGGCCAAACATTAGGTCTATCCATTTTAGAATAACAAGTCTACTACGCATGATGAATCGCCGCTCCACCATTTCAGCAAAAAGGCCACACATCAGAAACAGGAAGCCATCACTGGATCGGCAACTCCAGCCAAAGCTTCGGCCAAATCAGTAGCCAATTTAACACGCCGTCCAATGTACTCCGGATAAAGTGAGCAAAGGCACTCCGGCTGCCAGTTAAAGCGAACAAAAGGACTCCGGTCATCCAGAAACACATTGCCACTCCGCCCCACAACAGAGGAACTCCAGTACACTCCGTCCAATAGAGAGAGAAGCTCTCGCTTCTCTCTTCCTTTTTCAAATTTCATTTTGAAATTTGAAACTCGTCTTCTGCGGCGCTCAATCTCGAGCCTCATCTGCAGGGCGGCGCCGGAGCCGGCCAAGGCCGGTCTCCTAGCTGCTTCCCCTGGCCCCTCTCTGAGGCCTTCTCTTCCTCCCGTCGGATCTGGATTCTCGAACTGTCCGTGGCGGCACTGAGCCCTTTGGGTTTTCGGTGATGTCCTTTCGCTCAGTCCCCGAATCTCCTCGATTTGAGCCCTTGGTTTCACTATGGGAGTTCCTCCGGGTCTTCCGTCTCGTAGTAGATTGGGCTTCCTCGATCTGTCTGTGGGCCGAACGCCCTGTTCCCGGGTTCCTTGTGCCTATCCCGATTCTTTCTTTGCTGGACTTGGTCTCTTTTTGCCTCCCGATGTGTTTCGGGAGGTGCTGTAATGATGCTATAAATCGTCTCTTGTGCTTCTCAAGGATTTGTCGTGATCGAAGGTATGTTCTGCTGGCTTTGAAGGTCCGTTTCAGTGTGTTTCCTCGTTGGACGGGTTGGGGATGCCGTGCAGCTCGGGCTTGGATCTACTTGGACGTAGTTTCAAGAGCCGGATGAAGATGCTTGTTGTAATAGATCCTTCGGATCCTTTGCTTGTCGCCTTTTTGGCGATCTTTGTTTGGTGATTTGCCAGGATTCTTCGCTCTCAGCTGTGAGGCCGAGAGCCCTGTCTCGGTTTCCTTTCGAAGCTATGGCTATGGAGTTGTAGCCTTTGCACGGCTATTGCGTTTGTGTTGCTCGCTGGATTAAATGCATGACAATTGTCCTGTGCCCGGGTTATGTAGGCTCTCTGCCTATGATTTCATTCTGTTGGAAGGGTTGGGGGAGCCCGTTTTGATCTAGACCGGGATTTATAGGCTGGGGTCTTGAAGAGCCGGGAGTGGCATTGTTTGGTCGATGGTGATCCTTCTGAGGCGGTAGGTTGCTTCCTCTCGGTTCCAAAGAGTGGAATCTTGCGTCGGGCTGACTCCATGAGTTCTTTGAGGGTCAAGTTCTGCTGGCTCTGATGTTGATCAGCCTATGTTGCCTTCCAGTTGGGCGGTGCGGGGTACCTGTGCCTTCATGTCTTTTGAGCTGGTTCTGGTTCCCTCTTAATGCACCAATGCAGGTCTTCGATTTGGAAGCTGCTGTAGGCCCTGGGCTGTATGTTGTGGTTGATTTTCTGTCTGTCTGTTTTGCATCTGAGTGGAGTTGCCTGGGATCCCGATGTACTGGGGTGTACTAGTGTGCTGCTCTGCTGTTGTTCGGTTTTCTGGTGGGTGTGCACTTTGTTTATTGAGATGCAGCAGGTGGTTGTAAAGCTTACTAGCTGATACCATTTCATGGAGTTGGAGATGCCTTTTAATTGGGTTTGCTGATTGATGATTTTGGACGTGTCCGCAAAGGTACTCCAGATGATGAGATGAACCTTGATTTCCACTTCTGGTCTTGAATTGAGGGTAGATCTTTCAAAAGAGGGGGCATGCACTTTGACTCAGTTGCTGAGGTGGTCGTATGACAAGCTATGGATCGGTCAAGGCCGTCCATTGATTGGCTGGTCCTAATATGTTGAAATTGAAAATTGAATATTGTGTGTGTTGGTCATGGTTTTAAATGTTCTCATGGAATCCATTGCTAGACGTGGATTGGTACAGGTTGTTTCTTCTGTGTGATATAGAATTCTATGCTGATATTGCTGTGATGGGTTAGTGTCCTGATGCTGCTGGCGTGACTTATCTGTGCTGTTTTTCAAATCTTTTTTCTTTGTGCCGAGTGCACAACCAGGGTTGTCAATGCTGCCAACAAGCACATATCTACTCTAAAGCTCTTAGCTGTTGCAGCGGTGTAAGTGGATTGTTGCAGTGGAAGACAGCAGTTTTGACTCTTGATTTTTCTGCAGCATTGATGATCGCTGGTTTTGAGGTGCTGCAGCGAAAATGCAGTCTGCTGCGTGTTTTCATGATGCTTTGTTTCCAAATCTTCTCTTTGATGTCGGCTGCTGTTGGCATTTGGTTTTCCATGGTTGGTGCCATTGTGCTATGATCTTTTCTCTCTTGCTATGCTGAAGGGCTGGCTCCACCGAGTGGTTCATAAATCTACGATGTTGGTCATGATGCCGCAGGATTGTGAATTTGCTGCCAGCGTTTTTTTTTGTGTGGGCTGTCCTGGGTGAAAGGACCTTCATGTTATAGATTGATGCTACTGCTGCTGTGGTTGGAGACGGTACTGCTTTGGGTGCAGCTACTGTGTTGAAATGCTGAACCTGGTGCATGGAGCTTGATGATGTGGATGATCAACTGATCTAGTTGCTATTGCAGCAGACGGAAGTTGGAATGCAGTGGACGCCCTCTTGGCTGGGATGGTTCAGTCTGCTCTTGGTAAACTTAATGATGCTGATGCTATTCTACTTGGTATGAGTTATTTGCTACAGATGGCTTGCCCGGTAGTGGTTTAGAAGGCGTGTTGTGTAGTTGTTGAAGTCGAGGCAGCTGATACTGATGAGTTATTTGGACTTTGCTGACTTGTAATTCCTGGCCAGGGTCTTTGGTTGGCTGATGTTGTTTTCCAGCAGCTGGAATGTTGTGTTATGTGTAGGCTGTGGATGCTGAATATGGTTTTGGGGGCTTGTTGTGGCTGAAGAGCAGCAGCTCCTGCTGTTGCTCTTTGGTGTGGGCTGATATGGTGTCGCCCGATGTTGGGTGACTGCCTGTTTTCTTATTTTTTGCTCAATGCTGTGTTTTTTTTTGTTATTCTTTCTAGGTGAGCCGGGAGCTAAGAGGCAATTTTAGTTGATGTTCATCTAGTCCTTTCTTCTTTCTTTTTCTTGGTTCATATTTATGTACATGGTTCTGCTCGGGGTATGCCCCAGCTCGTTGTCCTAATTCCAAGTTGGCAAAACACTTGGAGTTAGTACATCGTTTTTTTGTAATTTTCATTTTTTTTAATTCATTTTTTTTGGTGAGTAAGTATTTTGGATTAAAGGGAGAAAAATTACAAAATCTATGTTTTAGCTCCAAGTGTTTTGACTTGAAGATAAAACATAAATGTTAGGGCATGCCCCGAGAAAGTGATACATCAGAAAAAAAAACAAAATATCTCTAGGAGGACAATGAAAGACAGACTCAACAGAATATGGAATCTATCAAAAAAATCAGGCACAAAATCAATAGACAAGATCAACCCTACAATCATCAACTCAAACCAAAAGAGCCACTCGCATCCAGCATAAGAAACCAGTCCAGCGCGTTGCAGCATGGCCCGAAGTAACAAAACCAGCATCTCAAATCCAACTTCGCAGAAGCAGAAAAATGGCATGAAAGCAATACGCAGATACAAAGAGCAGGTACATTCCAACTGCATCCACCCAGATTAGCCAAGGAACAGTAATCAAGTGTGAAATCAATAGCATCAGACTCAATGCCACAATCAGCCGGATTGAAGCAGGGCAGCAGCGTTTCACACCATAATTCCACGGCAGTTCCACCACAGAGAACCAGATAATAAAGCAACGAGATTAAATATTCTTTTTTTTTTTGGTAAGTAAGTGATTTGGATATATGGGAGAAAAATTTACAAGTAAGGGTTTATCACCAAGTGTTTTTCCGGCTTGGGGATAAACCATCAAAGCTAGGGCATGCCCCGAGCACTTAGATACAACCTATGATACCAACTAAAGGACAAAAATGCTGGTGATCATACAACACAAGTGAATTACTCAAAAGCAATTCCTAAACAAATTTAACCTGCTATTCCTAGGCAAAATCCAAAAGGCCAGCAACAGGAAATAGCCAGCAAGCAGCCTTCACGGCCTTTAAGCACCATCAGCCTACGGCCATCAACCACAGATAAGAAGAATTGCAAAATCAAAGACCGGGAGCATCAGCAACCGAATCAGCAAAATCATCGGTCGCTGCACTACGGCAGCCAGCAAACAGCATCATGCAACTCCATGCTACACAGCCCAAATCAGTACAGCAGCAAGCAAACCAGCAGAAGAACAGTGCCTTTGGTATCAAAAATACCAGCACATGCTTCAGCTCACTGTCACACAGCAGCTACACCAACACAAGACAGCAGCTCACTTCAAGAGCAACGTGAACTCCTGCATCAGTAACTACCCACATCAAAATTAGCAGCATCCGAATCAAACCAGTAGGCATCAGCACACGGCAGTGCAGAACATCCAACGTGGATTGACCAGCAAAGCCTTTCAGGCTCACAGCATCCAAGAATTGCATCACGGGGCACAGCAGCAGAACAGAAAAGCCGCAGACATTTCAACAATTCCTGGCTGTAATTCGACCAACTTGGCAACAGGATGCATATACATCTGCTCAGCTTCAGCCACGACAGCTCCAAAACAGCAGAGGGCCATCCCATCAGAATGCAGAATGAATCGAACCACATCAGCAAAGGCTCGCATCATGCCTCCAGGACTCCCAACAGCCATTTTAGCTCCCAACAGCCGTCAGGAGTTAACCCGGAAGGCATCACCAGAATCATTAATTCCTGCATTCAGCAGTAAACCACAGCAGAACCCCCATTACCAATTGCACCCAAAGGGCACTGAGGATGGTATGTCAAAGAAATCTGCAGATTCCACATAGCCAACCCCATTACCAACCCGGAGGAGCAAAGTATAATCATTGCTGACTGCTACTTTACATTATCAACCCCACCACCCGGACACAGGACCAGCAAAGGCAATCCCCTCGCAGGCCAGCCATTTTAAGAATATCTGCTCTTCCCTTAAAAGAACGGCAAAAATCAGAACCCACATCAAAGAACTCGGCAGGTTAGCCGCATCAACTTAAATCCAATGTGCCAATTGCCCACACACATGAACAACCGATGGATGTGGAATTTTCAACAGCCAGATCATCAATACATTCCAGCCTGAATCAATCCAAACCCATCTTTGAAGTTGGCAAGAGAAAAGGGCTCCACCGGCTTCAACAAGGTCAAGATTAGGCACCAAGAGCAGAGCCAAGAGCAACAAGCAGTAGAAATTCCATGTAGTTATCTTAAACTACCATTACTACACAAAGAGCTCACAGCCAAGTTCACCCACTACAAGATCGATTCCAATTCCCATCATCAATGAAGGAGCCCAAGTTATACATCACCGTTGTCATCCAATCAGAAGAAATGTAGGAGCCCACTACTTGAGATAATTGAAACCTCATTAGAGATAGCCATCAATCAGCAAGGGGTCAAGGCACCCGGATAAGCCAAAGGTGGGACAGCAGCAGTCCTCCAAGGGTCAAGCTGCATCACAAGCCAGCAGCTCCACTAAAAAACCTCATCCATATACAAACAGCTACCTCACCATAAAAGGGTAGCTCCAAAACAAAAAACCTTAACAAAGTCAAGATTGGGTACCCAAGCAAACCAAAAGGGGCACACACCCAACTTTATTCAGCCAAAACGCAATTCAACAAAAAGCAACAAAGATGTAAGCCGGAATTAAACAGAATCAAGAAAAGACAGGGTCTCGTGGATACCCCTACCAACCTCCGGGATTTATGAGAGCCAGCTTTTCTTTTCCTAGATGAAGACATCTTCCATTCGTGTTCCATACCCCTCAATTCATCCCCCAAAGAGGATTTCGAGGAGTATTTCAACGAAATCCTCTTGATTGAGGAAGGGGTAAGCAAGTATTCATCCAAGTCCAATGGGTGAGATTCAGCCTGGGAGTCATTGGAGGTTGAAACCTCCTGCCAGTGTCTCCGTAGGTATCCAAGAGGCAGAATGAGGTCCATTGTCGACGAGGAAAGGATGAGGAAATAGCCAAGCCCAATTGGGAGGGAATAGGGTCCTGGATTACAGGCCAAACGATATCCAACTCAGGCGGTTGTGGGTCAGCATCATTCGGCAAAAAGGATGAGCACTAGCCGTAAAGGGCCCTTAATCAATTGGGGGTTCGGCCAATTGGGGACCACAATCCTCATGAAGGAGAGATGTGGAGGGATGGACGGAGTCCGCATTAAAGCATTGGGAGAGCTTGCTTTAAGGTCCGGAGGGTAGTGAATCATCCGAGGTGCTGCCGAATGGTCCACCCGAGGCAGAGCCCTCAGCCCAAGGCCGAGCAGCCCCAATTTGGGAATTACTCTCAACCCTGCAGATGGGAACACAGCCATCGAGACATCTGTATAGAACAAGGCAAAGTGGGACGAGTTTGGATTGTTCCACAGAACAGAATCGGGGTTGGATGGAGCAAGAATTACCGGTAGAAGATTTGAAGCCTTGGAACGGCATCGAGCTTCATCATGCCCTGCCCAGATTACACCGAATGCATCTGATTGGCCTCCAGTTATACTCAACCTTCACCACAATGGGAGCTGAGTCATGGCACGATTCGATGGTAAGACATTTGGGAAAGGGGTCATCGACCCCCACTTCAACACATATCCTTGCATAAGAAAGGTTCTCCATACGGGCGGTTCGGGGATCCAGCTGAAGAGGAACACCAACTGCGCTAGCCACCCAACAAAGGCCGTCTAGAGTCCAGTAATCAATCGGCACATTGAGCAGTTTAATCCAAATGGGAAATCGATGAAGTTCCACCTTGTTCAAGATCATGCCCGGCATCCAGCGTTTGAGGAAAATGGCCTTCCCCGCCAGGAGCCATGGACCGGCTTGTAAACATTTTTCCAACATTTCCAGCGACGAGAAACGGAAGAAGAAAAAACCACACTCGTTACACGCTATGTGAGTGAGCCCGAATCTTGCCCAAATCTTCTTCACAATTGCTTTAATCGCAAGAAAATGGGGAGGGGAATCATAGAAATGGCCTACCAAAGTACGGCCCCAGAATGCGTGTCCTTCGGTTACGACCTCTGGTGGAGGAGAGAAGACGGACGGATCATTCCCACCAACCAGAGGGGGAAGAATTTCAGTTCCTTCCGAGCCTCAATGCTGTCCTTGCGAACAATATCAGCCCATCGGGATGAGCTGCACTTGGCTTTCGGAGGCGCAGATCGAATCTTTAGGTTTCGAAGAGTCCGTAAACTTAGAGTCCGGATGATGAGGAAGGCAACTCGGACGATGGGGATGAAGGAGTAGAGAGGACAAGGTTTACGGATCTCTGAACAGAATCCAAGTGGGGCTCGAGCTGGTCAGCCATGGCGGACGGAGACGAGGATTCAAAAACGAAGGCGAAGACGAGAATTCAAATTCGAAAATGGGACGAATTTGAAAAAGGAGAGAGAAGAGAGTGTCTCTCTCTAACTTTCTCTCTCTAACGAGCGAGAGTGCTAAGATTAAATATTCATCTTCAACAGAACCGGCATCAGATAGCATACACAGGGCAGCATTTTAGTTAATCCACATTTAGTAAAAATTACAATGAACAAATGGCCAGAAGCATCCAGACTCCTACATAGAGCATTATTTCAACAGCTGCTCCCTACTTCTTCGTTTTCAGCAGCAACCTCCAGCACCAATATAGCACAGGACAGCCAGAGCAAGAATCCAAAACTGCTAGCAACAGACATACTAAAGCGCAAGAGCAAAAAAACTCATGAATAGGCATTCTGTTACTTCTACTGTGAAAGAGTGCATCACAAAAAAATCCTCATCAGCCCACTGAATAGAGCCCGGCGTAGCAATACTGAGACAACACCTTAATGAAACAACTAGATCCAAAAGTCAGCATAGCGATCAAGCCCACCTTCAGTCCCAACACATCCTACAACTTAAACAGCAGTGAGGAAAACAAGCAAGGGACCAAACGGCCTTCACCAACACGTTTCGGAATGGCTACAGCCCAAACTTCAGCACACTGAGGCATCTCCAACCGCACCAATCCCAGCCATGCCATTCACACAATGATATTCCAAAAATGCAGAAACGGCATGGAAAGACATTAGATCCTATTCCAGTAGTGTTTGAAACACTGGTGGAAGCACTAACAGTCACCCAGGAAATCTGAGGGGGTTGAAGCAAAAAACAGCCGGAGGAGATCAAACACATATGCCAAATCCAGTTACTAAAGCCACAAAGCCAACCACATCAGCCATGCCATCCGGAACCCAATCAACAGAAGCAACTGACCGAGGGACCAGAGCATCAGCGCAGTATGCTCCAAGTCCCCGGCAGTACACAACACATACCACCCAACAGCCTAACAAACCCAACATAGGAACCAGACCGCCCAAATGGTTGCATCCTCGATCACAAAACCAGCACAGGCAAGAGCGCGAAACAGCTCTGAAGCAAAACAATCACCCACGCTCTCTCTCTCTCTCTTTTTTTTTGGGGGGGGAGGGGAGGAATGACAGTGCTGAGGGAGGGAACAGCACAACATCAAAGCATCAACATCAACCCATTTCAAGAAAAACAGTACAATGGATTATGCAGGGACAAAGGAACCAGAACCGGGAACCAAACCACATGAGAGCC
Organism: Nepenthes gracilis; assembly: GCA_033239525.1. Taxonomy (NCBI): domain Eukaryota; kingdom Viridiplantae; phylum Streptophyta; class Magnoliopsida; order Caryophyllales; family Nepenthaceae; genus Nepenthes; species Nepenthes gracilis. The sequence continues at coordinate 11,350,708 of BSYO01000002.1, forward strand.
AACCAATCCAATCGTCAATATTCGCAGACTCAAAAGAGGACAAGGCAATAACCAAGAATGATCAGTCAGTAGGTAAGGGGGCAGCACCACCTACTTCCTCTCTCTTTTTTTTTAAATACCCCAACGCATCCGAGTCCACCTAGAAATACCCCTGTCAGGCATCGAGATGGTCATTAATTTAATTCTCACAACATTGACCACCAAAGAGAAAAGTTGGGAAATGTTTTGGGGGGAGGATTTTTGGAAAATTCGATTATTACGTTCTTTCCATATGAAGTAAACCGTGGCGGCCAAAGATAAGTATTTAGAGACAGCCAGAAGGCTTTTCCCTTTCCAAATAGAAGCAGCCCAAGATATGTTTTGATTCCATTCAGGATGGGGCCAATGAATACCGGAGGGCCTTTGAACATTATTCCATCAGGCTCTTGAGAATTGGCAAGAGAAGAAAAGGTGACCAAGGTCTTCATCTCCTGTGTTGCAGAGAATGCATCTTGGGGAAAGGTTTGGGATATAATGGAGGCGGTTAAGGGTATTCAGCCTCCCCTTAATGGCGAGCCAAAGGGTAAAGGCGTGGGAAGGGATATGGGATGGACCCCACACCAAATGAGCCCAAATAACCTTAGGTTTGGGAGGATGGATGAGATAGTATGCAGACTTCGTCGAGAATTTGCCATTGGCATTCCCCGCCCACCTCAAAGAGTCTTTTTGATTGCTACAAGGAGGATTTTTCGGCGTATTCATGGCAAGGTGGGACACCTCATTGTCGAAGGGGTTGGGCCAGGTCCATCTGTTGTTCCTGATTATTGCATCGACCTTAACATCCCAGTGCAATCCCGAGACAAGACGAGTACGGGTCGAGCGCACCACACCAGTGGGGCCAGGGGTGCCGATTATCGTGAAGAGGAAGGTATCAAAACCATCCCCAATGTCCTTGACAGAGTAGGCACGCATAAAAGGCCACAGTTTCATAATCTTACGCCAACTCCAAGGGGCAGATGCCGGGATTTTTACCGTCCAAATGCACCGGTCTTTGATTCTGTTTTTGTATATCCATGAAGACCAGGCTAAATTCGGGTCTTTAGTTAAGAGATGCCAGAGAAACTTGCAATTGAGAGCCTTATTATGATCCAACAGGTTCTTAATGCCCAGCCCACCTTCCGACTTAGGGAGGCAAATATCGTGCCAAGCTACTTTAGCATTGACTCTGCCTTCAGAAAATCCATTCCAAAGGAAACGGCGTAATATGCATTCAATTGCTTTAAGGATGGATTTGGGTAAAATAAAAAGAGAGGCCCAATAGAGGTGGATAGATGAGAGGATGGAGGCAACAAGTTGTAATCGCCTGCCAAAGGAGAGCCATCTATTTTTCCATGATGTAATCCTCTTAGTGATTCTGTCAGTGAGAGATTTGCAATCAGAGACCGAGAGCCTAGAGGTTATCAGGGGGACCCCCAGGTATCTGATGGGAAGTTTGCCCACTTTAAATCCCATAATAGCTGCTATTTCCTGGTGAAGAGAAACATCCTTTGAACAAATGAAGATTTCACTCTTATTCGGGTTAGCAGAGAGGCCAGAGGTAGCATGAAATTCATCAAGGCATTCCTTGAGGATCTGGGTAGACTGGGTATCAGCCTGGGAGAAGAGGAGGAGGTCGTCAGCAAAAGCAAGCATAACAATTTGAGTTTCGGCGCATTTCTAGTGAAATTTAAAATTATTATCCCGCATTGCCTTGACCTCAATAATGCCGTTTAGAACTTCCATCACAAGGACAAATAAATAGGGGGAAAGCGGATCCCCTTGGCGAAGACCTTTACCTCCCTTAAAGAAGCCAACTTCCCCATTGATATTGAGTGAATACGCCAAGGTAGTAATGCACTGGTTAATCCAACTGACCATTTGTGGGGGAAACTTCATGAGGGCCAGAACATTGATAATAAAATCCCAATAAACAGAGTCATAAGCTTTCATAAGGTCGACCTTCATAGTACATCTAGGCGGGTCTAACCCAAGATGATACTTATACAGGAGCTCCTGTGCTAAAAGGATATTATTACTAATCTGCCGCCCCGCCACAAAGGCCGTTTGGCATCTGTCAACCAGGAAAGGAAGGGTGGCCTTAATTCTGTTAGCAAGAATCTTAGATATCACTTTGTAAATGACATTACAACATGATATCGGGCGGTAGTCTGTAACCGAACGCGGGGACTGGACCTTAGGAATGAGGCTGATCAGAGTGGTATTCAACTGTTTAAGGAGCTTTCCATGATTAAAAAAATCATGGATAGCTTCATAAACAGTATGTCCAGTGATCTCCCACGAGTCCTTAAAGAATTTCGAGGTAAAATCGTCAGGACCGGGAGCTCTGTCATCACCAATGGAGAAGAGCGCAGAGCGGATTTCCTCCTCACTAATTGGCCTAACAAGGGAGCAAGTTAGTGAGTCAGGAACAGTATGGAGAATGTAGGGGCGGAGCCGATTTGCATCCGCCGTTCCATGGGATCGACCAGAGCCCAGAGCATTTTTAAAGTGGCCTTCAATTAGATTATAAAGATCCTCCGGACCTTTAGTAGGGTTGCCTGACTCATCAAGGAGGGAGGTAATCCTATTCCGATTATAGTTACCACTCACAGTATTGAAAAAGAACTTTGTGCATTGGTCACCCTCTTTGATCCATTTGATCTTGGCTTTTTGGCGGAGGAAGTCAGCCTCCTTAGCCATTGCAGAATAATAAGCAGCCTTAGAGTGCCATTCAATGTCCCGATTCCCTGTGTGAGGGAGAGTCTTAGATTGGATATCCTCAAGGCATTTCCGAGTATGTAAAACCTCTTCATGAACATCTCCATTTTGAGCATTAAGATTTTTAAGCGCACTCTTCACCTTTTTGAGAGAGGACACCAACTTAAACATTAGGGTATTAGCACTCTCAGTCTCCCAAGCTTCCTTGACCAGAGGAAGGAATTTTGGGAAATTGGTGAGAAAGTCATTAAATCGGAACATCCCACGGTTATGGGCAGCCCAACCAGCAGGAAGAAGAATGCATGGGGAGTGATCAGATAATCTGGCTGGTGGGAAAACTGCTTTAGATCTTCTGAAGAGATCAAACCATTGCCCGTTAGCGACTACTCTATCTAATTTCCTAAAGATACGAGTAGTGGGGTCGCGGCCATCGTTCCAGGTGAAAAACTAACCTTCGTTGCCGACATCTTCAAGGTCACAGTCTCTAAAACAATCATTAAGATCAATGGAACTCTTATAGTGCCAGGATCCTCCAAGGGCCTCAGTCGCCAAGCGAATAGCATTAAAGTCGCCCAGGACAGCCCAAGGAATAACCCCCGAGAGGCCCGAATGCCTCCTAAGGCTTTGCCAAAGGAGTTTTCTAGGTCCCTCAAGGTTAGCACCATACACAAAGGACAGGAGGCAATGAACGTTATCGTCAAGGAAAATCACATCGGTATGGATAACCTGGTCATCCTTAGAGATAACTTTGACATCCACCTTAATTGGGTCCCATCCAACCCAGATCCTCCTGATGGAGGAGGTGGAATAGTTCATGGACCAAAGCCATTGAGGATTAATCCTATCCGAAATGGAGGCCGCGTTATTCTCTGCAACTTTAGTCTCGACCAGGCCAATAATGGAACAAGCGTGTGTCCTAATGAGATTGCGGACTTCATGGGCTTTCACAACCCCATCGAGTCCCCTCACACTCCAGCATGCTATGTTAGTCATTAGAAACCTTACCAAAAAAAAAAGTCATTAGAAACCGGCAAAAGGGGGTTCCGCTTTTTAGGCCCCTGAACTTTTCTAGTCTTCTTAGAGGATTTACGACTCCTGCTCTTATGCACAATTTTATAGCAATTAGAGTCATATCCATCAGAAGCAGAGCCAGGACTCAATGGATCCTGTGGGCTATCAAGGGAGGACTGGCCTAAACAATCCACATGGCCTAGATCCACCACCGGTCGCGGGATAGAAAGGTCACTGGCCGGGGCCTCATCATGGAGCAATCGGATCCAACGCGTGGCCTTTCCACATCGGGGGCAGGGGGAGACCTATCCTGGAACTCTATCCCAGCATGAAGCCTCACCTCCGTAGAGCCATTTGATGGAGGGGCATGTTGATTTCCTGGGGGGAGGGTTGGGACAGGGTCACTGTGAGGGTGATCCAAGGAATCCTCAGTCCGGTGATTTGGTGGGATGTAAACATCGCACACCAAAGGGTCTTCTGGGTACCTGTGGGTTGTTGATATATTACGGGTCCCCATGATTGATAGACTGGTTCATGGCTTGATCATTTTGCTCTGTTGGCTATAGGTGTTCTCCAGGTTGCGCGGCACTGTAGATTGGATATGGCTGGATCCTCTGTGTGCTGCAAACTGTTAAGTTGGTTCGCTTGATAGATGGCATCCTTTTTATCTCAAATTTTTGATGCTGCAAACTATGAGGTCTCACTGCTTCCGCGCTCAAGCATCTGGTCCGTTGCCATGCCGTCTAAGCTGGCTGTGTGGAGAAGCATAAGTTACAATGTCCTGCGCTGTGTTAGTGCCTTTGCTGAGATTTGCAAACGGGATGGCAGCCTTTGTCTTCCCCCGGGTTTTGATAAAAAATTCGTGGTCAGATCTCTGTGATGTGGATTTCAACCGGTTGTGTTGCTTGAATATAGAGTGTGATGGCGGCAATACAAGTTTTAAAGGGGCTGGCTGTCCTTATCCCTTCCTTTAAACTTTTCTTTACGTACCATTTCCTTTGAATGTTTCCTTTTGACTTGGTGGATGGCGCCAATGGATGTAATTCTGTTTTTGCCGTTTCTCTAATTTTTATATTTCTGTATTGTGGCTTGGCTCGCGTTGCTCAGGGTATGCCCTAGCGTCTGTGTTCTAAACCCAAGTCGGAAAAACACTTGGGAATAGAACACTGCTCTTGTATTTTTTTCTTTTTCATTTATAAAATTTTCTTACTTACCAAAAAAAAAAAAAACGGGTACTGTGGTGCATTCGGGCTTGGGGATATGTGGCTGTGGTCTTGTGGTGGCTTGGACTTGTTTAATGAAAGAGCCCCGTTGGCATGTTAGTTGCAGGTCTTGGTTTGATCCTTTTTGTTGGCATGTTTGCTCAGCCTCTGGGATGTGGTTCACGCCGGGTGTGCCTTCATCCGCCTTTGCTAAATATTCTTGGAGGTGTTGAAGGTTGTTGATTGCATTGAATTTCTGTTCGCTGTAACATTCAGAAGCTGCCTCCTATGGCCTTCTACTGCTGCATTATACCGAATTATCCTCCAGCTCTTTGGCTGGATGGACTTGCTGTGTGTATGATGATTCTGTCGGATGGCTACTTGAGGGGCTGGGTTGGAACTGCCCTGATGAGCTGTGGCCCTGTGGCTGGTGCAATGTTGTTGGTTGCCTAGCCGGCTGCTCTGCTGCTTGATTAAGATGGGTCGTGGTTGCTGGATTTGCTGATGAAGCATCTCCTGCCTGCTCCAGTGCAAAGCTTGGCTGGCGGGATTGAAATTCGGCCCTGCACTTGCAGGGTGCCACATTTGCTGCTGGAGCCATCTGCTGGTGTTGGGGGCTATGGTTGCTGATGTAATTGCGTTAGCCTTGTTGCTGATGGCAAACTCTGGTAGCTGGTTGGCTGAGTTTGCTTTGTTGCTTATTTGGCCTGCTTGGAGGTGGAATGGTAGAATTTCCAGGGCCATGCTCATGCTGATGGATGCTGATCTGCTGGGAACTCCTGGACTGGGCAGCTGCTTTTGATTTTTTGCTGGCGTTGGGGATGGGGATGTGCTGCAGTTGCCTATTGCTTCCTGCTGTTGGAAAACTAGGGGTGCAATTAGGTTGTTGGCAGCATTGTTTTGCTGTAGTAAGATGCTGTGGGGCCATCGGATGTTGTTGATCCAGTCGTCACAAGAGTAACTGATTTTGAATCTTCTTATGTATATTGACAGAGTTCATTTTCTGTTTTCTGTTTGATCGTTCCTCTTAGAGGTTTTTTGAGGTATTCTCTGATATACCAGTTGCTCGGGGTATGCCCTAGCGTTTTATGTTCTAACTCCAAGTCAATAAACTTGGAGTTTTAACATAGATTTTGTAAGTTTTTTTCTCCCTTTAATCCAAAATACATACTTACCAAAAAAAAACACTCTGTCCAATGCACTCCGTATTCTGCAAAGCCACTCCGACCCATGCACTCTGGATATAAAGCCACACCGGAAAAGGCAAAAACACTCCGGATGATGGTGTAAGAAATGCTTTCATAACTAGAGAGAGAAACTCTCTCTTCTCTCTAGGATTTCAAATTCGAAATCCTTCCTGCCGCTTTCCTCGGCTCTGGCGTCGCCGGCCATGGCCGGTCCTTTGGCGGCTCTGATAGGGTCCCGTCTGGACTCGACCTCCTCTCCTTCCCCATCTCCTCCTCCTTCGTCGATCTCCGATTCAAAATCCGTCGGAGGGCTCTCTCCTCCTTCCCCACTGCTGAAGAAGTCTGACGATTCCCGTCGCCCTGCTCCTGACGATTCGGTATCAAGCACATAGCTGGGAATGACGCCGGTTTCTTTTTCTTCCGTTTCTCATCCTTGGAGATGATGGACAAATGCCTTCGCGCTGGTCCTTGGGTGTTCTCTAGGAAAGCTATCTTCCTCAAGCGGTGGACGCCGGGAATGGTGTTGACAAAAGTAGAGCATATGCGTTTTCCCATCCGGGATTAAACATTTCAATATTCCGATTCAGTTTCGACTCAAGCCGGGCTTTGTTGATTGCAAGTACCATTGAGTCCCTCTCGCTACTCGATCCCGTAACCGCTCGAATGGAAAATGTATCCTATGCAAAGATTTGCGTGGAGGTTGGTGTGGATGGGCCATTCCCCGATTGCACGCCATCAGACTGCACTCTGGTTCCGAATCTATTCTGAAGGTGAAGGTGGAATACTCGTGGAAACCGACTCGATGCGGTCGCTGCCTTCAAATTGGCCATGCTGATGCTAATTGTCGGACTAAGAATGTCAGTTTATAGCCTGATTCCTCCAAATCTGCCCCTCCTGCCCAAGGGACGTCTGTTCAGGCTTGCCCACCTAATCAATTGCCTGTTGATTTGGAATCCTATAAGGTGAATGATCCCCTGATTCCATCAGGGCCTCCTCGACTCCCTGATCCCATCAACGAGGCTCTCTCTGAGAGCACTTTGGATGCTTCTAACTTGAAGGAAGAGACTGATTGCTTCTCTTCTGTGAATGAGAGTGCTAGCTCCTTATTGCCACCTTTATCATCTGCAGAAGTTGTAAGAATGGACACAAATCTCTCTGATGCAGATCGGTATGCTGCCCTTGGAGATTCTCCTAAGGATCTGGAATCGGTTTGTTCAACCAATTCAGCCCAGCCTATCCCCTTCGCCCGCCCTTGTGCGGCAGACTTATCCGGCCCACGTTGAGCACCCGAGCCCCGTTGATGCCCACAGGCAAATGAGGACTCAGTTTGAAGAGGGACCGCATCTTACTGGTGCTGACGTAGGTGGCTTGGGCGATGACCCACCATCAGGCCCTCCTGATGCTGGCTTGTCTAATGTATGTGAGCCATCGCCTAGCCAAACTTCTCCCATGCTTTCAAAGTATGGGCGGACTTCTATAAAGCAAGAGGGTGCGGACCCTGCCCTCCCATTCGAACCATCTCCAGAGGTGACTCGGGACTCCCTGCCTGATAATCAGGCATTTTTGGATTCCCAGATGAATTTTGCTGATATTTTGAGTGTCCTGATTCCAAGCATCATAATCATCCCTTTGATATTGGCGACTTTGAGCTTACTCCCAGCTCTATTAAAAGGATCTCCAAGAAGTATTCTTTGAATACCTCATTTAGTGAGGTAGCTGAAATGAGGAGCTTGGACTTTGATTGGAAGACTTCCAAGTCTAGGAAGAAGAAAAAGCTGCCTCCAAAAAAATCCAAGGGCTCTTGTGCTCCTAGGCCTCGTTGATGGGGTTTTTTGTGGGATTCCCTCTTTTGCTGTGGAGGGCCATGGTTTTTGATTATGCTGCTGTGGTTTGAAGCCTTACTAGGTAAGGTGGAAATGTGGTAAGATGCTATAGAAGGATTAGTCCTTTGTCGGCTGAATGATGTGGCATTTTGTTGCTTCTCTCCTCTTAGTGGTAGTAGTTGTTGTCCATGGAACACCTTTCCGCCGTTCGGATCCTATATGATGATCCGTTTGAAATGCTGTTGGATTGTTGTATCTCGTAATAGCCGGGGCTGAGCCTCTTGTCTGCTTGAGAGGAAAGGTTTATGCCGTAACCCCGATGGAAATGGGTGCCGTGTGAAGTTTCTTGGGCATGTGACATTTAGCTGCAGCTGGATGTTGATTGTGATTGATCCATTTCATTGAATATGTAAACATATATGCCAAGCGATGACAACAGTGGCTTAATTGCTAGTGTAGGCCTTACCCCTGCTTTGTTGATCGTGATTGTTTCCTCGCTATTTGGGATTCAGCATTTGCCGCTTCTTTGTTGGTGCGATTGGCCGGAAATCTTGATTTACTCTTTGGGTTTGGCCGCTGGCTTCACCTTTGGTTGGGCGTCTTAGGTGCTATGCCCCTTGTTCTTTATGGTTGCTGTTGCTGATGTACTGATGCTGAGAAATGTTGCTTCTGTAACATTTGTTCTTTGTTGGCGCAGCATTGCTACTCCATTTGTTTGCTGAGCTGGTCTCTGCTTCTGCTGGCGCCTGCTGATGGTCTTGGTGATTTGGGTCTCCAATGTTGTTGTAGCTCCCATTGCTGTGTGGATGTTGATTTCCTTGTTGCTGCTGGAATATTACAGCAGCCGGCTGTCGTTGGTTGCAGGGGGATGGAAAGCGACGCTTTCCTTCTGTATTGTGATGTAATTTTTTTTTTCAATTTCTATAGGTTATGTAGAACGTTGGCCTCCTAGAGGTTTATTATGTAACTTTGGTTGTACTAGTTGCTCAGGGTATGCCCCAGCAGGTTATGTTTTTATCCCTAAGTCAAAATACTTGGAGATAAAATATTGATTTTGTAATTTTGCTCCCATTAATCCAAAATACTTGCTTACCAAAAAAAAAAAAACCATCCACTATTTTTTGAACCAACAGGCAAGAGGGCCATACAAGCCAGAAAAATGAACAAGAACACTCCGGAATCCGGAGCCTCAAATCTTGGTCAAGTCCTCGAAAGCAGGAAAGTGTTTTTTTTTTTTTTTGAACTCAAGCCACACCGGCCTTAGAGAGAACCAGCTCCGGATTCAATCAACGGAGCTACAGGCACAAAGGCAACTCCAGCAAAAAAGCTAACAAAGAAGCGCTCCGGAATCCGAGCCTCCAAAGAAACCGGATTCCGGAGTTCTCAAAGCTCCAGCAAAAGAAGCAAACAAAAGAACACTCCGGATTCCGGAGTTCACCAAAGCACTCCGGAAACCGGATTCCACAAACGCCAAGGAATTTTTTTTTTTTGAACTCAAGCCACACCGGCCTTAGAGAGAACCAGCTCCGGATTCAATCAACGGAGCTACAGGCACAAAGGCAACCCCAGCAAAAAAGCTAACAAAGAAGCACTCCAGAATCCGAGCCTCCAAAGAAACTGGATTCCGGAGTTCTCAAAAGCTCCGACAAAAGAAACAAACAAAAGAACACTCCGGATTCCGGAGTTCACCAAAGCACTCCGGAAACCGGATTCCACAAAAGCCAAGGAATTTTTTTTTTTTTAACGCGAAAAAAACGCCACAGAAAGAAACACTCCGATCCGGAGTCCTCAAGTGCAACTCCGGAATCCGGAGTCACAAAAGCCAGGGCGAAAAGAGAGATTTTTTGCTTTTTCAAAAAAGTACACAAAACAAAAACGCATCAGAAGCCGGAGTCCTCCGGATCCGGAGTCCCCCAAAGCAAAAGCAATCCGGAATCCGGAGTCCACAAAGGCCAGGACAAGATGGTTTTTTTTTTTTGGCAAAAGCAAAGCACAGAAGGAAACACTCAGGATCCTGAGTCTTCAAAAGCAAGGACAAAAGAACACTCCGGAATCCAGAGTCCTAAAAAGCCAGGACCAATTGATTTATCCATCACTAACTGCTTCGGATTCAGGCCACTCCGGCATATAGCAAAACAGCTCCGTCTAAATAGATGCAAGAAATAAACACTCTGGATGACGGCAAATGTCAGGGATCGGAGTCTGCATTTAGGACCACAAGGGGGATGCTCCATCTTATCAGGATCGATCTGTCTCTACGGGCAGCCGCAACATGAGAGAACTCCAGCTTTTTTTTTTTTGGTAAGTAAGAATTTTGGATTAATGGGAGAAAAAATTACAAGATTTATGTTTTATCTCCAAATATTTTACTTGGAGGTAAAACATAAAGCGCTAGGGCATGCCCCGAGCAACTGGTACATCAGAAAAAAACATTAAAACAACCACAAAAATAGAAAATGAAATCTGTCAACTATTTCACACGAACAAGTTCGTGATCAGCTACTCCCAAATCGACAGGGTCGACTCAGCAAAAACAAACAACAAACTTGTCATCCATCTCGGATCTTCATCGGCTCAAGATAGCTGGGAGACGGCCTCCACTGGGTCTCAGCAGATCACATCTGGATCACAGTAGGCTAGTCACCCCCAGCAGAGTAAGTACATGGCAGCAGTATCCCACTGTCCGAACAACAAAAAATCATGAAAACAAAGCAGATCAGCATCTTCATTTTCCGTCGGTGCAAACTCAAAGCAGCCACACCCACACAGAGGCAGTATCAGCAAAGCCAACGGCTTCCAGAATTCATGGTCACTTCAACAGAATCACCAACAGCAACCCGCATCAGATCAACCATTTCTTCGAGCAACTGTAGGAGAATGCAGCATAGGATACCAAATTCTTCAGCATACACATAGCCCCAACATACCACATATAGAATTCCAAAAGACAGCAAAGAGATGGCTCCCAATCAGCTGTACCCATACGATCAGCAGGAACATCGCTTGACTCCACATCAGCTCATACGGCAATACCCGTCACCATCTCGATGCAAATAGCAGTGCACAAGAGCTAGCTTTCGACAGTAACTCCTTGCTTCGTCAACTTCAATTGCCATGTGTCAGAAGATCGCCACTCAGCAATTTCACGTCAGGAGGCGAGCCCAACCACGTCAACGTATCGGACAAGGCACTCCCGCCTTAGTAGCTCCGGGAAAAGAGCACTCAGTCTAAGAGCTTCGGCAATACAGCAGCAAAAATTACAATTTTTTTTTCTCTTCCGGAAAATCAGATGTGATAAAAGTAATCCTCACTAGCCAAGAGAAACGTGCACCTTTTTTTTTTATGTGGAATCCACTCCGGATTCAGGAGTGTACACCACTTTTTTTTTGGTAAGTATTTTGGATTATATGGAGAAAAATATTATAGAATCTATGTTTTTACTCCAAGTATTTTGACTTGGAGTAAAAACATAAACCGTTAGGGCATACCTTGAGCATCTAATACATCAGAAAAAAATAAAAAATAAAAAAACTCCTCTAGGAGGACATACGATCAACATAATCAACAAAATATCGGTCCTGTCTAATATATGACCAAACTCATAATCCGCTACTGCCAAAACGACAGGAGCAACATAGTAAACGAACAACCATGCCAGCCATCGCAGGCTTCAAAATCAGCCAGATGCTTCTTCAGCAATGCAAAATTCTAGCGACCATTTGACACAAGAACCTCAAGGGTTCATCCGAAAAGTCAGCAACATCACTGCCAACAACCACAGTAGAGGAGCTTCAACACAAGCAGCAGGCACAATCCATGAGGTCCTCTGCAAACCAGCAATAACCAGCAGCAACCGGGCAGCAAAGCCAAGGACCGCTGCACATCCCCAGCCCAAACATTTTAACACTGGTGCGAACCATAGTCCACCCACTAATCCAAAGAAAAGATGCAGACCAAGATCTGCCGTCCACCTAATTGCAACCCTATATTTCCAATTCCCCAACACCATCGAATGGCTCCAGCAGCACCTTGCATCGGCAAGCAAAGATACAGCGAACAAGAAAATTCACACAAAGCAACAGACACTGATAAAAGATCAATTATAGAAGGCAAGAAAGATCAAACAAAGAACAAAACGGCCCGGAATAACTAGCATGCTAAACACCATGGGCAAATAACGCTCCTCGTTTACTTTGAGAAAGTAGGCAGGCCAACTCTAAATGTTTCAAGCATCACAGCCCACACCACACCAACAATATCAGCTATACAAAGTCTTCATCCCACAGCCAACGGTAAAGAATAGAAAAGCCATACTTCGCTGCATCAAAACTCACTCATACATTCATTATCAAGACTAACATCCAAAGATTAAAATGGCAGAAAGGAGAACCGAACAGCATCAAAGAACCATGCTCATTCCCAAAGACTCCACGAGAGATTGCAAGGGTAGCAACATTGAGGTGACACTACCTACCAACCCAAAGATGGCCATGCACCCCGAGCAACATCGAGGCAGCATTAATGCATCATACCCAGCATGGCCACGTACACCCGAGCAACATCAAGCAACATTAATGCATCATAAAACACAGCAATACATTCACACCTAGCCCAGCCTTCCCGAACCATGCCAGCCAACCTTCCACGCCAAAATGCCCACAAGCAAGTGTTTACAAGACAGTAAATGCAGCACCCATAAAAAGCTTCGCCTCATGCCGAGACTACATCAGATCTGAAAAAGCAGGGCACCAACATGCACTTCACTATCGCACCAAGATAAAGATAATTTCGCTGAAACTGCCAAGCAGATCAGAGCAATCACATACCAGCAGGAACAACATTCACCACAATTCAGCAACCTAGCTACCTCTACATCTAAACACACAATAGGCTCACAAAGATAGCAACCGCAATAAAAAACTAGCAGGGATAGCAAAGCCAACGCACTGGGGTCTCTTCATATGGAGAAATCATCAGCAGAAGTACAAGATGACCACACGGCAAGGGAACACATGTGATCAAACAGATGCACCACAATCAGATGCAACACTACATTCAACAATGAACCGAACAAGCCATCAGCCAAAAATCCAAAAAGCCACAGCACTTAGAACAAAGGGAACCAGCATCGGAGTCCACCAAGGTAAACACCATGGCCAGCGATTGCAAATCTCCAAAGAGAGGACAGTTCGACCAGCAGCAGATTTCCAGCGCTTCCACTCCAGGAGTGTACACCACACACTCCGGATTCCGGAGCTCTCACACTCCGGAGTCCGGAGTTCACAGGTTTTTTTTTTTTCGTGGAAACCACTCCGGATTCTGGAGTTTACACCACACACTCCGGATTCCGGAGCTCTCACACTCCGGATTCCGAAGTTCACAAATTTTTTTTCGAATCCACTCCGGATTCCGGAGTTTACAAATTTTTTTTTTTGTGGAATCCACTCCGGATTCCAGAGTTTACACCACATACTCCGGATTCCGGAGCTCTCATACTCCGGATTCCGGAGTTCACAAATTTTTTTTTTTTGGAAGAGGAGATAACACAGGCAAGGCCCAAAAATTCATCCACCACAGGGGCAGGCCAAGCTTCATACGCAATTCATTCCGGGGGAAGGGCACCAAAAACAGCCAAGTTCCAGCAGCTGCTCTCCAGAGCCATTTGACAGTAAGGACATGGCATAAGCCATTCCGCATAGCAATAAACTAAATCAACAGCAATCAGGGTAATTTAAGGCTCCAACAAAGACTCCGACGTGGGAGTTGCCGGAGTGGTTAAACGCACGGATGTGCGCCTCCCCCACTCGGGTTCGATTCCCCGCAGAAGCATAAAGTGGTACTGTGCCTCCCAAAAAATCCCGCAAGGGATTTCTGGGTTATGGGGTCGCGAGTGCGGTGGGGCCAGTCACTATAAAAAGCTTACCCTTAACACAGTTTACTTACCAAAAAAAACGCTCCAACAAAGACAACATCTGGAACAGCAACAACAAAAAGCAGGATCAAATCCTGAGAAATAGCTTTTACATCTACATTCATCAAAATATCCTGCCAATCCACATCAAGATCTTCCGGGCTACAGCAATAATAGATCAATGGCAATGCAGCTGACCCACCAGCTGTTCAATGCACTGAAGCAACAGATATGATCAGTCCATTTTGCATCAGAACAACTAAAAGAGATCAAGATTTATGCAAATTTCCCGCTGTTCAGCAGCATCAGGTATGATCAACCAAAGCAGGCATATCAATTGCTGCAATCCCAACTATTGCATCAACAATGAACCACCCAAACCACAAACTGGCAATCCAGCACAGCACCATAACACTCCCTTGCAGACCGCACAGAGGATCCGACCAGCAACCCCAATTTTCTACAACTGCAAAGGAGACTCACCCATACACAACACGGCCAATATAAAGATGGAACTACGCTGCAAATAACCGGCCCCAACCACACCCAGCAACAGTAGCAAGCTCTTATTCCATTTGCAAGAAAAAGAAAACCCCCTCATATAACACAAAAGCGATACAAAAAACGAGAGATTAGGTCCCAAGGAAAAGATATTAGACAAGGTACCAGCGAGAGAACCCAGCTAATCAGGATTCCCCACAATTTTTTTTTCTTTTTATAGATTCCAGCGTCTAACAAGCGGAAGGGAAGGCCAGCCGGCACTAGGCAAGGAGGCCTTCAACTTGTCCCGAACAACATTTTTAATCAGAGAGCATATCTGGACCAGATCCTGTGGGGAGGATTTCTCGAAAATCTGATTATTTCATTCTCTCCATATAAAATAGACTGTGGCCGTAAGGGAAAGACGTTTGGATAGTGCAAGAAGATTCTTTCCTTTCCATTGTTGAGTAGCCCAATTTATGTTTTCCGGCCAATCGGGATAAGGCCAATGAAAACCCGCATTCCTTTGGATAGTGTTCCATAAGGAATGGGAGAAGGTACATGAGAAGAAAAGATGTTCATGGTTTTCGTCATCCAAGTCACAAAGAGTACAGGTTTTGGATATGATTGGGCCACCGTGAATTCGATCAGTGGTGTTAAGCCTGCCTCTGATAGCCAGCCAAAGAGTAAATGCGTGGGCAGGGATATGGAAGGGGCCCCAGACTAAGTTTGTCCAGCTCAGTTTGGGTTTGGGAGGGTGAAAAAGAAAGTAGGCAGTCTTAGTTGAAAAAATCCATTTGGGCTCCCGTCCCATCTCAAGGAATCTTTGCGCTTGATATTGGGGAAGTAATGGGGCATATTTTCTGCTAGTCTAGAGACTTCCTGATCATAAGGATTAGGCCAAGCCCATTGGTCATCTCTAATTATTTGAGATACCTTTGCGTCCCATGATAAACCTGTGACCAGATGAATACGATCCGTGCACACATTGCTGAGCGGGCCCATAGGGTGCCAGCGGTCATGCCAGATAAAAGTATCAACGCCGTCACCAATGTTCTTAATAGTGTGGGAGCACATAAAGGGACGAAGTTTTATGATCTTTTTCCAGCTCCACGGAGCTGAATTAGGAACTTTGAGGGTCCAGATACATCGGTCCTTTATTCTAGTCTTGTGGATCCATGAAGACCAAGCCGATTCGGGGTCTTTAGTCATGATACGCTATGAAAGTTTGCAGATGAGGGCTTTATTTTGTGCCTGCAGATTCTTGAGCCCCAACCCGCCATCACTCTTCGAGTAGCATATGTCAGCCCAAGCAACTTTTGCATTTGCCTTCCCTTCAGTAGAGTCGTTCCAAAGGAACCGCCTCATCAAGGAGTCGATCTGATTAAGAATGGATTTGGGAAGAGAGAAAATAGAGGCCCAATATAGGTGGATGGACGAGAGGATGGAAGCTACGAGTTGCAATCGTCTCCCGAAGGAGAGCCACCTGTTTTTCCATGATGTTATCCGACGAGTAATTTTTTCAGTGAGAGTATTGCAATCCCGAGCAGACAGCCTGGTGGTTATCAAAGGAACACCCAGGTATCTAATGGGTAAAGAGCCCATCTTGAACCCCAAGATATCGGCAATATTCTGAGGAAGAGAGGGGTCTTTAGAGCATATGAAAATTTCGCTCTTGTTCACATTCGCCGAAAGGCCTGAGAGCCATTGAAATTCCTCAAGGCAATCCTTTAGAATACGAATCGAGTCAGCGTCTGCATGAGAGAAAAGGAGAAGATCGTCTGCAAAGGCAAGCATGACAGTTTGAGACTTTTTTTTTTTTGGTAAGTAAGTGATTTGGATTAATGGGAGAAAAAATTTACATGTAATGATTTATCTCCAAGTGTTATTCCGACTTGGGGATAAACCATAATCGCTAGGGCATGCCCTCAGCACATTGATACAACGAATGAAACCAACAGAAAAACAAAAATGCTGGTAAGCATGCACCAGCTGAAGTGACAGCTTCAAATGGTTTCATCCACGAGCTACCAACAACCGAATAATCCAGGAATTGATGTAGCGGCATCAACTAGAACCGAGAGATTTCCTTCGGTCCAAAAACAGAAGCAAGACTTTTACTGAAGCAGCTTCCATCAAACCTCAAGCCAACTTTTCCAGCTCAGCAAGGCCAAACCGGCCTCAAGCCCAAATCGGCATTTGGCCTGCCATATCAATAGAGACAAACCGGCCACAGAGCCACATCGACCTCAATACCAGATCGGCATCCTCAAATCCAACTCGGCAGATGGTCAGCAATGCAAGACCGCAAAACTTGCCGGCGACGACAAGAAACGAAGGCATCAAATTTTAGGTTTGAAATTTGAAAGGCACTCTAGAGAGAAGCCAAAGCTTCTGAGGAATCATTCTTAACGGACAATGGTGGGGGTATCGGCCCGAGCTCACAGCCTCAATTGAAGCCTTAGAGGATGCCGACGAAGATAGATTTGAGGTCTGGACAGGAAGAGAGCTGGAGACGGAAAATGGGAGGCAACCTGGCGGAGCAGCCAGGAGACGGTCCAAGCTCTCTGCCACAATCGAAGACTCAGAAGCAGAGTTCGACGCAGACGGATCTGAGCAGCGGAGAGGTAGAGAGGTGGAGTCGGAACCCAGGAGGGAACTGGGCGGAGCAACTAGGAGACCGACCGTGGTCGGCTCCGGCGCCGCCCGGTAGAGGCATAAGCCTGGAACACTGCTGAAGACGAGGACAAATTTCAAAATGAAATTTGAAAAGAAGAGAGAAGCGAGAGCTTCTCTCTCTAGAACGCTTTTATTGGGTGCCTGTTTCCATGACAGACATGACAGTTTGAGATGCCTCACAGTTCCAGTGAAATTTGAATTTTTCATTCCTACAAGCCTTGAAATCAATAATCCCATTCAAAGCCTCCATAACCAACACAAAAAGGTATGGAGAAATGGGATCGCCTTGACGAAGACCCTTTCCCCCTTTGAAAAAACCAATCGCTTCACCATTAATATTGACAGTGTACGAGGGGTAGTTATGCATTGCTTAATCCAGTCGACCATTTTAGGGGGGAATTTCAAATGGTCAGGATAGCAATAATGAAGTCCCAATGTACTGAGTCGTATGCTTTCATGAGGTCAATTTTCATAGTGCAGCGTGGAGGATCATGACCCAGGTGATACTTATGGAGGAGCTCTTGGGCCAGGAGTATGTTGTCACTGATATGGCGCCCGGCCACAAAAGCCGTTTGGCTCTTATCTACAAGAAAGGGTAATGTCATCTTTAGCCGATTTGCTATAATCTTCGAGATAACTTTGTAGATGACATTACAGCATGATATAGGGCGGTAGTTAGAGACCAAACGAGGGGATTTGATCTTTGGGATCAGGCTAATGATCGTAGTGTTTGTTTGTTTAAGAAGCTTTCCGTGATTGAAAAAATCGCGAATGGCTTCACAGACAGAAGGACCTACAATGTCCCATGATTCTTTAAAAAATTTAGAGCTGAACCCATCAGGACCTGGGGCACAGTAGTCACCAATAGAGAAGATCATCTTTCGAATCTCTTCATCGCTAACCGGATCAATAAGTGGGCCCATTAGCGATTCAGGCACAGTGTTTTGGATGAACGGACGTAGCCGATCTATACGTACACCCGGTACCAAGAGCCTTACTGAAATGATTCACAATCAGATTATGGACATTTTTGACTCCAGTGGTTGGATTCCCAGCATCATCAAGGAGGGAGATAATGCGATTCTTATTGTTGTTACCATTAATAGTCCTGAAGAAGAATTTATTGCATTGATCTCCCTCTTTGAGCCACCTTATCTTAGCTTTTTGCTTGATAAGGTCGACTTCCTTGGCCAGCGCAGCTCGATAAGCTTCCCTACAGCTACGCTCCTTGTGAATACACTCAAAGTTGGATGGTACTTGGCCTTGGATAATCTCAAGATTGTTCCGCGATCGAATAACTTCCTCGTGGACATCACCCTCATGAACATTAAGCTTTTTCAGAGACATTTTCACCTTATTGAGCCGCGACACCAGCTGGAACATTGGAGTGCCAGCGGTGTCGTCCTTCCAAGCGTCGGCAACCAAATTGTGAAAATGAGGGGATTTGGAGAGGAAATTATTGAAACGGAGCATCCCGTGTTTTCTGGGAGGGTCGCCAGAGGGGAGGAGGATACAGGGAGAATGGTCAGAAAGCCTGGCTAGGGGAAAAAGGGCTTTGGCTCGGCCGAAGAGGTCAATCCAATTCCCATTGGCGACAACTCTATCAAGCTTTCTATATATGCGATGGGATGAGTCACGGCCATCATTCCAGGTATAGTGCATACCTTCATGGCATACATCCTCAAGATCGCAGTCTCGAAGGCATTTATCGAGGTCAAGTGAGCTTTTGTTGTGCCAGATACCACCCAGAGCCTCGGACGGGGATCTAACGGCGTTGAAATCACCCAGCACTGCCCAAGTGAGATTTCTCGGGTGATTAGACATCGTCCGAAGGCTTTCCCAAAGAAGTCTTCGTTGACTTTCTAAATTGGCGCCGTAGATGAAGGACAAGAGGCATCGAATATTCTCCTCCCGGAGGAGAACTTCGGTATGAATGACCTGATCCTCCAAGGTGATGATGTTAATCGAGGCCACATGGGGGTCCCAGCCCACCCATATGCGACCATTCGATGACGCGGAGTAGTTCATAATCCAAGACCAGTTTGGTCTGATTCTAGCAGAGACACTTAGAGAGTTCCTCTCCGCGACCTTTGTTCCAACCAGACCAGCAATGCAGCACCTGTGAGAGCTAATGAGGTTGCAGACTTCGTGGGTTTTTACAAACCCATTTAGTCCTCTCACATTCCAGCAGGCAATGCTAATCATGGAGGGTGGGTGAGGGGGGGAGGATTTTTTAATCCCCCGAGATTTTTTATTTTTCCTAGGGGAAACTTGCTCCCCATTTTTGGTAGAGGCTTCAACCCTTGCGTTTGGCATGCCGGGTGGGAGAGGTTTATTCAATGTAGCACAAAGGGAGGCTACATTCATGGAATCTGGTTTGGGTGGTGGGCGTTGTTTAGGGGTAATAGTAATATCTGGATCAGGTGAAGGCCTCAAATGCCCCGATTTTAACGGATCGGGCAATTCTGAGCAAGGATTTGAATTTTTTGATTCGGGGGGGAGGGTTCGGAGGCTCTACTGGAAGGGCCTCCTTCGTCAAGGCAATAGATCAAAGAAGGGGCAGTCGGGGACTCGACGTTTGACTTTTCAGAAGAAGAAACATCTTGGATGGGAGGAGTTTCAGGACCAACTCCACTGGTCGGGGCTGTTGGGGCTAGAATCAGGCAATCTAAAGGTTCATTAGTATCTTCCTCCTGTAAGGCCATAAAAGAGTTTGAATTCGATATGACCTTATGATCAATTTCTCTAGCCGAGGGGGCATCCAAGGCAGAGGCATTCTTGCATGGAGTCACACTCGTGGGGATGGAGGAGGTGTTTTTTCGAGGGGGGTCCACCTGCTTGGGGATCCAGGTAGTTTTGGTTGAGGGACACTTAGTCCCAATCTTATCAGATGCGGCGCTGCGTGACAGCTTATGCTGATAGTCAATTTTAATTTCTCTGATTTGATCATCCGAATGATGAGCGAAGCCGTTTGTACGGATCCTTATAGATGCCGGTCGGGGGGCACCGACTCGTATTTCGACACAAACTCTAGCAAAGCCCACACGCTCGAGTTTTTGGGTGACAGGGTCTAGAAATAGAGGTTTTCCAACCGCACTTGCAATCCAACTTAAACCCAGAGGGGTCCAGATTAATCGGGATCCACGACATGCAGTGACCCATGTAGGGAATGATTTGTTCTCCTCTCGGGAAAGGACCATACCCGGCTTCCATTCCTTAAAGAAGAAAGGATGGCCGGCAATCGTCCAGGGGCCACTAGATAGACATTTGTTGAGCATTATGTTTGAAGAGAAGCGAAAGAAAAAGAAACCCAATTCGTTTCCCGCCACATGTTGTAGCTCGAAACGCTTCCAAATTTTCCTAGTAATATTGTTTACAGCATTAAAATGAATGGGATTACCATCAAAATATCCAACGAGGGTGGCTCCCCATAGGTTCACACCTTGTTGGATAACTTCAGGCGGGGGAGATAACTTCAGGGGCCTAAAAAGCGGAACCCCTTTTCACCGGTCTCTCATGACTAACATTGCATGCTGGAATGTGAGGGGACTCAATGGGGTTGTGAAAGCCCATGAAATCCACAACCTCATTA
This sequence comes from Nepenthes gracilis, assembly GCA_033239525.1. Lineage (NCBI taxonomy): Eukaryota > Viridiplantae > Streptophyta > Magnoliopsida > Caryophyllales > Nepenthaceae > Nepenthes > Nepenthes gracilis. The sequence goes on from BSYO01000002.1 coordinate 11,371,329, forward strand.
GGTCCCACGCTTGTTCCATTATTGGCCTGGTTGAGACTAAAGTTGCTTGAGAAAACGTGGCCTCCATTTCGGCTAGGATTAATCCTCAATGGCACTGGTCCATGAACTATTCCATCTCCTCCGTTGGGAGGATTTGGATTGGCTGGGACCCTACGAAGGTGGCTGTCAACATTATCTCCAAGGATGACCAAGTTATCCATACCGATGTGATTTTCCTTGACGATAACTCTCATTGCCTTCAGTCCTTTGTGTATGGTGCTAACTTAGAGGGACCTCAAAAACTCCTTTGGCAAAGCCTTAGGAGGCATTCGGGCCTCTCGGGGGATATTCCTTGGGCGGTCCTGGGCGACTTTAATGCTGTTCGCTCGGTGTCTGAGGCCCTTGGTGGCTCCTGGCACTATAAAAGTTCCATCGATCTTAATGATTGCTTTAGGGACTGCGATCTTGAAGATGTTTGCCATGAAGGTCAGTTCTTCACCTGGAATGATGGCCGCGACCCCACTACCCGTATCTTCAGGAAATTAGATAGAGTCATCACTAATGGTCAATGGTTCGATCTCTTTAGAAGATCTAAAGCAGTTTTCCCACCGGCCAGATTATCTGATCATTCCCCGTGCATTCTTCTCCCAGCCGGCTGGGTTGCCCATAACCACGAGATTTTTCGGTTTAATAACTTCCTCACCAAATCTCCAAATTTCCTTCCTTTGGTTAAGGAAACTTGGGCGACTGAGAATGCTAGTACCCCGATGTTTAAGCTGGTGTCCTCTCTCAAAAGGGTGAAGAGTGCGCTTAAACGTCTTAATGCTCAATGTGGTGATGTTCATGAAGTGGTTTTGTGTAACGACCCAAAATTTTAAAAAGGAAAATTTTAATCATCAAGTCCGGTCAACGCAAGTTGACCGGAAAACAAAATAGGAAAAGAACATCGGCTTAAGATGGAATCAAGTTAGGTTTTAAGAACTTCGGATTTCCAGGATAAGAAGAAGTCCGGATTCCCTTAATAAAATGAAATCCGGATTTCCTTTGGTAAAAAGAACTCCGGATTTTCCTTGGTGAACAGAAGTCCGGATTTCGTTGGAGAAAAGAAGTCCGGATTTAATGAAAATGAAGTCCGGATTTCCTTAGTAAAAACACTCCGGACTTCCGAAGTAAAAAGAATCCGGATTGGCTTGAAAGAAAGCACTCCGGATTTCCAAAGTAAAAAGAAGTCCGAATTTGCTTGAAAGAAGTCCGAATTCCCTTAGTAACAAAAGCACTCCGGACTTCCGAAGTAAAAAGAAGTTCGGATTTAATGAAAATGAAGTCCAGTCCTGTAAGGCCAGAATACTGTGTGTACGAGATATAGACGGAGTAGTTTTTGGTTCAAAGAGATGAAAAGCCGAAGTTAAAGTAGATGAAGAAGTAATCCGGTCAACGAAAAATGTTGACCGGAGAAACGTGAACAAATGAATAGAAATGAAAGGAGATCGAAATCCGGTCAACGCTCGATAGTTGACCGGAAGTTGTTTTGATGAAAGGCCGAAGTCCGGTCACAGAAAATAAGGAAGAATATTGGGAAGGAGCGACCATCAATAATTTGGCTATTTCCGAGACTTATTGGAAAACGACCCTCCTTGGAAAATGTAAGATTATAAATATCACCCTTGGAAAATGTGAAGCCATAAATAATAGCCACCTAACCCACGGGCTATAAATAATGGCTTTAGAATATCAGAAAAAGGCACCCACTAGAAATTTCTAGAAAAGAAAGAGACCGAAGGCTAAGGCAAAGTAGAAAAGAATTCAGGCAAGATACTCACCCCTATTTCTAAAACTCATGTTTATTTATGTTGCTATGAAAGTATATGATATTCTGTATGAAGTATGCCTTTGCTATTTTATGACTTATCGTTCTGAAATGCATGTTTAAAGGAAATTCTGTTACGCATGATGTTAGATTTATTCTGTTTATGATTAATTGTCAATTGATATGAATTTTGATAAGTGCATGTTTATGGAAAAGAATTTAGGCCTTAAGATGGAACAAGAACTCCTGCTATTGATCTCTAATTTCTGTCAAAAATATCTCTAAATTTAAGATAAAAGACTTATGGCATTTTTACAGAAAATGATTTAGAACTCCAGCATTCTAGGAAATAAGTACTCCGTCCAGTTTGAATAAAGAACTCCGTCCAAAAGAACTCCGGCCTTTTTATGAACAATGTGCTCCGTCCTCTTTTGAAAAGTACTCCGGTTTTAAAGAAGAAGAACTCCGGCCTTTACGTCTTTCAAAAAGTACTTCGTCCTGTTGTTTTGAAATGAACTTCGGCCTTGATAAAAGTGAACTTCGACTTTTACTCAGGCGTTGTAAGAAAAGAACTCCGGCAATAATAAATGAACTTCGGCTTCAGGAACTTCGGCCTTCCGTTTGAAAAGAACTTCGGAAATTTAATAAACAAGACTCTGACCTTTTTATTGGAAAAGAACTTCGGATATTGAACTTCGGATTTTATAAGAAAGTGAACTCCGGATTTATGAACTTCGGATTTAAGACAGAACACACTCCGGATTTAAGAGCTTTGGATTTTAAACAGTAACGCACTCCGGATTTAGAACTTTGGATTTTAACAGAAAGCACTCCGGATTAAGAGCTTCGGATTTTAAATAGAAACACACTCCGGATTTAAGAGCTTCGGATTTTAACAGAAATGCACTCCAGATTTGGAACTCCGGAATTTAACAGAAATGTACTCCGGATTAAGAGCTTCGGATTTTAACAAAAAACGAACTCCGGAATTTAGAGCTTTGTATTTTGAAAGCAAATGAACTCCGGATTTTAGAACTTCGGATTTTATAAGAAAATGAACTCCGAATTTAAGAACTTCAGGATTTTGTACTCCGGTTTTCTTCAAAGAAAGGCACTCCGTCCCTTTGAAAAGAAAAGCACTCCGTTCTGTTATGAAAAAGAACTCCGGCCTTCTGTTTGAAAAAGAACTCCGACCTACTGTAGAAAAAGAGAATTTCGGCTTTTTACTCCGACTTTTTACTCCGGCTTTTGATAACAACTCATGATCCAAGAACTCCGGCTTTTGAAACGAACTCCGAATTTTGGGAGTTCGGCTTTTTATGAAAATGAAAATGTAAAAGGAATTCAGCTATGAAAAGGGCTCCGGCTTAACAAAAGAACTCCGACTCTCAGGAACTCCGACTCTCTGTATGAAGATGAACTCCGGCCTATATATATATGAACATGAAAAAATGCATGTAATACGGACAGCAAGTGGAACACCACAACTTTTGACTTTCGAACTATGATGATTGGCCATTTAAGAACACGAACCAAGAACCGAGTTTCCATTAAGCTTGCTGTTAAAGATGGATGAAGGATATTGGACTGGCACTCGAGGATGCCTCCTTGGCCACGGGAGGGGACCTTTTGGTGGCATTAGAACTACAGACTATGGCCCCGTATGTCGGGTTAATGGCATTACCTCCCGCCCCGGGGAGCATAATGAGGGGATACGGCTTTAGGTTGTGGGATAGCACACAACCCGTCCTCGATGTTGTCCGCTCCCGTCCGGTCCCTAAAGATGATACGAATTCCGAACAATGTTGATAAATTTTCCAAAGACAAGATGAAAAGGATAAGAACTGAAGAAGAAACGATATGATGATTTTTCTTATGCTATGCTATATTATGAATTTATATTTTGATCAAATTATATGTATGTTATGTTTTCTGCATGTGAGTATCCTGCTGGGCTTTGTAAGCTCATTCTTACAACTTTTCAAATGACAAGCTTATGGAGGATGAAGTTGAGTAGAATCCTATGGTGTAGCTGAATGTTTAAGCTGGCCGGAGCAGATCTTTGAGAGTTTAGTTTATTTTTGCTTTTGATATTTTGAGGAGAATTGTAAAATTTATTCCGCTGCTTATGAATGATAGTTTGTTTCCATGATACTTTGAGATTAATGAAATCATAAATCTTTAAAATGCATCTCAGGTTTGAATGAAGAAAAGAAAAATTTTTATATTCACCTATTTATCCTTATATAAATTATATGAATTAGATTTGACGACGGCTTTTGACGGTAATAAAAGTCGGGTCGTCACAGTTGGTATCAGAGAGAAAATTGAGATGCTTTAGGATAGTTTGAATCAACACGGAAACTTAGGACAAGTTTAGTGTTGGCAAGAAGAGTGTTGTCCTTACTTACGCTTTGGGACAAAGACCATTACGATAGTTATCTTTAGACTAATTGACTAACGAAATTGTTCTTTCAGACGCGTCCCACGCTCATGTCTAACAGAGGAAGGAGAAATGATCGATTAACAACACTCTTGATCGGGAGGCAAGATACGCGAATCTATCGGGATGTAATGGCCGAAGTCATAGAAGCTTTGACTCCGACAACTCCACCAACTCGGTGACCACCCCACCCCGTCCATCAGAGAGGTCGGTCCACGATCGATTTACCAACGAACTTAATCCCTGAATTTTTAGGGAACTCGATCCGCTGAAGGCCGACACATGGATTCAACGATCAAAAAGGTATTTGCAGAATCAAGTGCCCATTGGGACATTTTTTTTTTTGGTAAGTAAGTGTGTAATTTGGATTAATGGGAGAAAATTTACAAAATATTATGTTAAAACCCAAGTTTTTGACATGGAGTTAGAACATAAAACGTCGGGCATACCCCGAGCATCCGGTACAACAGAAAGTTCCTCAAAACCTAAGAGGAGCTATCTAACGTAAGAACGAAGAAATAACACCGACGTTGTATACAAACAAACAGCAAAAAGACAATCATCCGACCACCTCAAAGCAACTAACTACAACAACCCGAATCACTGAAACCCATAGCGGCCGAGTTCCAACAAAGCAGGAGAACAGTCGATTTTCAGCAAGCGATAGCAGCAAGCGGACACATCCTAGTTTCCATCTACTCAACATCGATCAAGAGGCCATTAGCTGCAGCAAACAGCCTCACGGCAAGAGCAAGAGCTCAATTGACAAAGCAGCATTCTTCAACAAAGCAGTCTAGCAAGAGCTAACTCGCAAAATACCGAGGAGCTAGAGAATTCAGCAAAGTCGCACTTTATGTAGCCTTCTCCCAAGGCTCCGATGCACCACGCAACAAAGAGCATTCCCAAAGTAGCTTTCTTCTCATCCATGATGGTCTCTTCCAATGAGCAAGACATCACCATCAATCCGCTGTCTCAAAGAAGATCGATCAGCAACAAGAAAGGTGCAAGACTCAAAGAGCTAAGGACCACCTCGTGCTTCATAAGATTCCAAAGCCTCACCGTTGAATTCAGCAACAACAAATCAATGAAGGCATTCTTCACTGTGCAACACCCGCTTACAGCAGGAGGAAAAAACCAGCAACAAGATCCATTAACATCCAAAATTAATCCATCTCCAAGCAAATGCCAATCGCAATCGGTTCCCTGCAAAGATCAACACAGCAGAAGCGTAGCAAAGATCCGAATGCGGCACAAACGGCAGGCACATTTGCATCAAGAAGAAAGATGCACTTGTTAGCTGATTCCCGCCAACAATTGAGCACATCAAAGACATCGACCGACCAATACTCAGCATACCAAAGAGCATCAAGGGGATTGGGACGCTTAGGCGCAACCAAAGATAACAAAGAAAATAAATCAAGCTGCTCAACTTCGGAAAGATCACGAACGTAGGCAGCGGCGTAAGAAACAATGCAAGGACCAAAGAGCATAATACAATCAAAAACAAAGATCTCATTTCCACAAATGCCCAAGCGAAAGCCAAATGCCGATCAACCGTGAGCTAGTGATTATAGGACTAGACAGCAACACATTCCCAAAGAACCAGCCACTCGGATGAAAGTTCAGCACGTAACCCACAGAGGTCTGGTCCAAAGCAAGTGCAGCAATATCTCAATCAAAGCAGGTCAACATTTCATTACAAAAAGGCCTCAAATCACAGCCAGTTCTACCAAACTTCCACCGCCGCACCTCCGTAACCACTTCAGAGCACCACAAAGATCGGGCGCCCAAAACCGGCCAGAACCGAGAATACCCAATACCAACCACTAACCGACCGTGGAACCAAAGATCAAGAAGGGGCAGACCAAACCCCCGCATCCAAGCCACAACCAGCCTACATTCCAGACATTCACACCAACCAAAGGAGACCAAAACCAACAACTCCCATTGAGTTTTCCAAACATAACACCACAAAAGATCCAAAGAAAAACATGCTAGGCAGAGAAAAGGCAACAGAGGAGGACGGATCAGCTCCAGCAGCTCACAACACAAGCATCAATAAATTGTAGAGCCATCCACCAGAATCCAGATTCAAGCCAATTAAACTTAACCATCACCAAAAAAACTAGCCCAAGAAACAGCCAAAAACCACCGTAACCAACCAAGCCATGACCCTTCAAAAAACAGCCAAGCTTGATGTAACAAACCGGAACCAAAAAAACCACCGGAAGCCGCAAGCATTGCCCAAGGGAGGAGCCCCCAAGAATCGTAGAAATTTTTTTTTTTTTTTTCTTTTTTTTTTTTTTACAAAGGAGATGACCAGGACGAAAAACATTTTTTTAATATATATATACATATATATAGATATATATATATATAAATATATATTAATATTATTATTATTTTTTTTTTATAAATTCCAACGCCCTAGCTATCTAACGGTCTTGCCGAGACCAAAGACGGGCAAAGAGGCCTTCACTTATCGCGCTTGACATTTGATATCCGAGAGCATATATGGGAAATGTCCCGAGGTAGAGATTTCTCAAAGATACGGTTGTTGCGCTCTCTCCAAATATAATAGACAGAGCTTGAGAGAGGCGTTTGGACAAAGCAGATAGATTTTTTTCCTTTCCAAATGTGAGTAGCCCATATGACGTTTGTGATTGGTTTGGGTATGGCCAATGAAACCCGGCATTCCTTTGAATGGTGGTCCAAATCGAAGTTAGAGAACGGACGGGGAGGAGAAGAAAAGATGGTCATGATTTTTTGACATCCGAGTCACAAAGAGAGCGGTGAGAGAGAGATTCGAGATCCGTGAACACGGTCGGATGTATTAAGTCTACCTTTGATTGCCAACCAAAGGGTAAAAGCATGGGCAGGAATATGAAGAGGGCCCCAGACTAATTTGGTCCAACACAATTTCAGCTTGGGGGGGTGAAAAAGGAGGTAGGCAGACTTAGTCAAAAAAGTACCGTTATGGCAACCAATCCATCTCAGGGAGTCTTTTCGTTCGGCATTGGGAAGATAAAGGGGCATGTTATCGGTGAGGCTCGCAACCTCCTGATCATAAGGGTTAGGCTAAGCCCACTGATCATCTCTAATTATCAGAGATACCTTGGCGTCACTAGAGAGCCCAGTTACTGTACGAAGCCGTTCGGAGCAAAAGCTATTGAGAGGGCCACGAGGATGCCAGTGGTCATGCCAGATAAAGGTATCCAGGCCATCTCCGATGATCTTAGAGGTGTGGGCGTACATGAACGGGCGGAGACTCATGATTTTCTTCCAACCCGTGAAGCCGAGTCCGGAACTTTGAGAGTCCAAATACACCGATCCTTCATTCTAGTCTTGTGGACCCAGTAGACCAAGCCGAGTCGGGATCTTTAGACAGGATGCGCCAAAGGAGTTTACAAATGAGGGCTTTATTTTGATCCTGCAGATGCTTGATACCCAACCCTCCTTCGCTCTTAGGGTAGTATATCAGCCCAAGCCACTTTTGCATTAGCCCTACCTTCCGAAGATCCGTTCCATAGGAAACGCCTCAAGATGCAAATGATCCGATTAAGAATGGATTTAGGGAGGATGAAGATCAAGCCCGAGAAGAGGTGGACAGATGAGAGAATCGATACAACCAATTTTAAGCGGCCTCCAAAAAGAGCCACCTATTCTTCCAAGATTTAATGCGACGGGTAATTTTTCACGTTAAGGATCGCGCAATCACGAATCGACAACCTAGTAGAGATCAGAGGGACGCCAAGGTATCGATAGGAAGAGAGCCCACTTTGAAGCCCAAAACATCAACAATGTTCTGGGTCAAGGCTGGGTCTTTAGAGCAAATAAAGGTCTCACTCTTATTTATGTTCACCGACAAGCCCAAAAGCCAATGGAATTCCTCAAGGCATTCCTTGAGAACTGGATGGAGCACACGTCCCACCGAGAGAACGAGGAGAAGGTCATCGGCAAGAAAGGCCATGATGACAGTATGAGTCGCCCGCACTTCCAATGAAATGTGAAATTATTATTCCTACGAGCCTTAAGATCAATGATGCCATTCAAAACCTCCATCACCAGCACAAAGAGGTAGGGGGACAGGATCACCTTGGCGAAGACCTTTACCTCCTTTGAAGAAACCAACCGCTTCCCATTAATATTGGCGAGTACGAGGGGGTGGTAATACATTGCCTAATCCAATTAATCATTTTGGGCGGGAATTGCATGATGGTCGGGATAGAAATGATGAAATCCCAATGAACAGTCATAGGCTTTCTTGAGGTCAATTTTCAAAGTACAGCGAGGAGGGCCATGACCTGTGGTACTTGTGGAGGAGTTCTTGGGCGAGAAGAATGTTGTCAATGATTTTGACCCGCCACAAAGGCCGTCGGGCACTTATCAACCAGATAAGGTAATGTCATCTTTAAACGATTGGCAATGATCTTGAGATAACTTTATAGATGACATTACAAAGAAATGGGACGGTAGTCAGAGACCAGCCGAGAGGAGACCGAATCTTGGGGATCGGACTAATGATCGTAGAGTTCATTTGTTTGAGGAGCAAACCATGAGTGAAGAAGTCACGGATGGCTTCACAAACAGATTGACCCACAATATCCCATGCTTCCTTAAAAAAATGGGCACCGAACCCATCGGGGCCGGGCTCTATAATCACCAATAGAGAATATGGTCTTGCGGATCTCGTCATCACTTACGTGGCCTTCAAGAAGGTCCGTGAGTGATTCAGGCACCACCAGAGGATGTAGGCGAATGCGATCCGTGTTAGCCGACCCGTGCGTGCGGCAAGGGTCCCAAGAGCCTTACTAAAGTGATCCACAATCACCTGACATTTTCGCTACCATTGATAGGAGTCCCATCATGATCAAGGAGCGAGATGATCTCGATTCTTATCAGGGTTTCCATTAATGATCTTGAAAAAGAATTTATTACACTCGATCCCTTCTTTGAGCCACCTTATCTTAGCTTTTTGCTTAGTAAGGTCGGGCTTCCTTGGGATGCATCATGGTAGGCATCCTTGCATCTGCGTTCTTCAAGATGAGACAAAGGTTAGGAGGGGTGACCTGGATCTCCTCAAGCTTTGTCCTCGGGCGGGCAACCTCCTCATGGACATCACCCTCATGGACATTAAGCTTTTTTGAGCCTTTTTCACCAACTTAAGACGAGTCACCCGGCCTGAACATCGGATAACCATTAGTGTCGTCCACCAAGCATCCGCAAACAAGGGGTAAAATTTGGGGATTTCATTGAGAAATTATTGAATCGGAACATCCCCTTTTCCTCGGGGAAAACCCGGAAGTGAGAAGAATACAGGCGAATGATCGGAGAGTCTAGCCGGGAGAAAAGGGCCTTAGCCTGGCCCGAATTGATCAAACCGGTGACCATTCGCGACCACGATCAAGCTTTCGAATATGCGAAGGGGCGAATCGCGTCCGTCATTCCAAGTATAGTGCATACCTTCATGGCGACACGTCGTCAAGATCACGATCTCTAAGATGTAGTCCAGGTCAAGCGAGCTTTTATTGTGCAGACACCACCCAAGGCCTCGAAGGGGACCGATGGCGTTGAAATCCCCAAGGGCAGCCGGGATGTTGCGGGATGGTTAGACATCATCCGAAGGCTATCCCAAAGGAGCCTACGAGAGATTTTGAGTTAGCACCATAGATAAAAAGACAAGATGCATCGGGTGTTCTCTTCGAGGAAAAGGACATCAAGATGAACGACTTGATCCTCCAAGGCGAGAACGCGTTACGAAACCGAGGTGGGATCGGCCCACCCAAATCCGACCACCGGGGACGCAGAGTAATTCATGATCCAAGACCAATTGGGTCCGATTAAGTGGAGACAAGTAAAGAGTTTTTCCGCGACTTTGGTTTCCACCAAGCCAGCTATACTACACCTATGGGAGGTAATGAGGTTGCAAACTTGTGAGCTTTTACAAACCCATTAAGGCCCCTCACGTCCAATAGGCAATACTAGTCATGAATAGAGGGTGAGGGGGCTTATTTTTAACCCCAGAGATTTTTATTCCTCCGAGCGGAGACACGCTCCCTCGATTTTGGGAAAGGGCCACCGCTTTTTAGGCAAAACGGGAGATCCAGGAGGAGGATCACAATGAGTAGAGACCATCGTAACATCCGGAATAAGAGGAGTATGATGATTAGAAGAGTCGGATAGACTGGTTCGGAGGAAGATCCATCTGTCCTCAATTTAGGGAACGGGGTGGCTCGGGATAGCGAGGGGGCTCCCGTGCTCAAAGCGAGGTAGAAGACTTAGAAGGTGACTAGGAGATCCGAGAAGGAGATATGGCTATGAGGTGAGTTAGATCAGCCCCGGACAACTTCAGGCACCGCAATAGAATCAGAGCTATTGCGGCTGGGTGGAGGCTCCTGAAATTCCTCCTGTAAGGCTATAAACGAGTTAGAAGTCGTTATCGCCATACATTGAGTATCTATGGTTAGGGTGGCCGCACCAGCCGGAGATTTTGAACGGGAGGCCATCCGAGGGGAGCCGGGGGATGGGAGGATACCCTGGGAAGAGACCGCTTGCTTTGGAACCCAAGAAGTTTTGAGAGGGTGACTCTTGTTCCTATTCTTTTCAGGATCTATCCTACGCGCCCGCCTATGCTGGTACTCAATTTTGATTTTGCATAGATAATCGGACGGGTGTTCAGCGCAGCCTCTAGCATGAACCTTAACGGATCCCGGCCGAGGGGCATTGACCCCATTTCAACACAAACCCTCGCAAAAACCCAATCGTTCGAGTTTTTCAGTGATGTGGTCTAAAAAAAGGGTTTGCCAATCGTACTCGCGATCCAACTTAAGCCCAAAGGGGTCCGAGTATTCCCACCGATCCGGACATGGTAATCCGGGTAGGGAAGGATTTATGATCCTCACGGGATAAAATCATCGGGCCACCATTTTTAAGAAAGAAAGCATGCCCAAAGAATCAACCACGGACCATTAGCGAGGCATTTTTCAAGCATTTGGCTTGAGGAGAAGCGGAAGAAAAAGAAACCTGATTCGTTTCCAGCCACATGTTGCGATTCAAAACGTTTCCATATTTTCTTAGTGATAAAAGTGACAACATTAAAGTGGACGGGATCGCTAACGAAGTAACCAACAAGGGTGGTACCCCATAAGTCCGACCCTGTTTAATTACCTCAGCGGGGGATAGGATAATATTCTCCGAGTTGGAAGTAACCTGAGGGGTAAAATTTGGAGGACACTTACCTCCAATAGCCCTTTTCTCAACAATTGATGCCCAAGAGACACCCTGGCGAGCATGAGCCACGATCAATGGTGGGGCATGAGTCATCAATAGTGGTGGACCCAATGGCATTTGAAATCGGGCACTGAACCGAGAGCAATTCGATTGAGCAATATGACACAGGAAATGAAGCCGAGGAGGGCTGGCAAGCAAACACCATCTCCTGACTCTCTGCCCGAAATACCGATTCGAATGGGAGCCGCAGGGCACGCCGGTGAAACAAAATCACATGGACCGAGAGGAACGCCGATTTGAACACCATGGCGAGGCGGCGCACTTTGGAGACGACGCCGAGATAGGCATGGTGAGTGGGCAAAACGGCCCGAACCCTATGAGGCGAGCAAGATGCCGCGTCATAGAAGCGACGGGGCCTTACCATGGCTGAGTGGCACATTCGAAGGGGAAGGAGTAGGGAGAAAGCCTTGGAGCCCGGACGAGAAGTGGGTAAGAGGGGGGGTTGATAGTTCGAGGGAGGAGAAGGAGGCGAAGAGAGGGGCAACAACGTCACCGAAGGGGAAGAGAGGGAGCGATCTGGCTATGGCGGCCGAAAGCACCGGACGAAGAAGGGGAGGCGAATACGAGCTCGTGAGGAAATGGAAGGAAGAAGCGGATTGGGGGGGGCCGTGAGGCCGTGGTGTGGCGGGCCGGGAGAAGACATTAGAATTCGATTTAAGGCGATAGGGCGAATGAAGGACTGGGAAGTAGGCTTCGATGAAATCAGGCAGCAAGGCGGAGGGTCGGCCGGCGCCATGGGCGCCGGCAAGAGGTTGAAGGCGGGTTCGGCTAGATTTGAAATCGGGAAGGTCGGGGGAGAAGACGAACAGTGCAGAGAGGATTTCAAATTGCAACCAGCAACCCCCTGCTAGGGACATGGTGCTATATGCCACTCATAAGCTGGCAGGGGAAGCACACCACTGGTGGGAAATGCTGAAAAGGGTTTTCAATATGCCAGAGCGGGATATTAGTTGGGAGATGTTTGAAGCAGCTTTCCTGGAAAAATATTTCCCTGTGAATCTTCGTGGGCAGAAGGAGGATGAATTCCTTCGCCTAAGGCAGGGTAATCGCTCGGTGGCAGAGTATGATTCAAAATTTACAGAGTTATCTCACTATGCCCCTTTCATGGTGGAAGATGAGGAGAGGAAGGTTAGACGGTTCTTTCAGGGATTACGGGATGATATCAGGAGACACCTTTCAACTCTAACGCTGACAACGTATGGAGAGGTGCTCGCAAAGGCGGTCATTTATGAGAAAGAATTGGAAAGGAGAGCATTGTCCAGACAAAGGACTTTTAGTCAGTCATCCAAGGCTAGTGCTAGTGAAGGGCCTTCTAAGAAGGCAAGACCATCAAGGTTCAAAGTGGGGGGAACAAAAGAGCCGATCGGTGCAGAATTCTCGATCTGACTATTGATGTATGTGATCATTAGGAGATCACATGGAGGAAGCCTTGCTACAAGAAGTGGGTGTTTGTTATAACCGTGGGCAGGCGGGACACATGATCAGAGATTGTCCACTCGCTAAACAAGCCCCAGGAGTTAAGTCTCCTATCCCAGCCAAAGTGTTTGCTATTTTTGCAAAGGAGGCTGAAAAGTCTACGGAGGTTGTAGAAGGTACACTTTCTATCTGTGGCATCTCTAGTCACGTACTCTTTGATTCTGGATCTACTCATTCTTTTGTCTCCCATGAATTTTTGAAGCATCTTACGACCCTTCCTAAAGTTCTTGATTACCCATTGATGGTTGCCTCACCGACAGGGTCGTCCGTAATTTTAAATATAGCATTTTTCGAATGTCCAATAAAAGTAAATGAATACTTGATGCCTGTTAACCTGGTTGTGCTAGAAATGAAAGACTTTGATGCAATCTTAGGAATGGATTTAGTTAGCGGATATCATGCCAAGATTGATTGTTTTCGGAAAAGAGTAGAATTCACCATTCCTGGAAACAAGCCTTTTCACATTCAGGGTGTTCGGCGAAAGGAAGTATCCTGTTTTATTTCGACCCTTCATGCCAGACACTTGATTAGTGATGGATGCCAAGCTTATCTAACCTTTGCTAGTGTGACTACAAAAAATCAAGAATCTTTGGCTAGAGAGATTCCTGTGGTGCGGGAATTTGAAGACATATTCACCGATGAATTACATGGATTGCCACCTCAACGAGTTAGAATTTGGAGTGGAATTGATACCGGGTTCGCACCGATATCCAAACCACCTATCGGATGGCACCGCTGAACTCAAAGAATTGAAACAACAAGCGCAGGAATTGCTAGATAAAGGTTTCATTCGGCCAAGTGTGTAACCATGGGGAACACTGTTCTCTTTGTCAAAAGAAGGACGGGACCATGAGATTATGTGTGGATTATCGAGAATTAAACAAAATCACCATCAAGAACAAATATCCTCTGCGAGGATTGATGATCTCTTGATCGATTACAAGGGGGCTTGCGTATTTTCAAAAATCGATCTTAGATCCGGGTATCATCGGCTTCGGATCAAAGAAGGAGGATATAGCAAATACGGCGTTCCGGACCAGGTATGGGCACTATGAATTTGTAGTAATGCCTTTTGGGTTGACTAATGCTCCGGCTGTTTTTATGGATCTGATGAATCAAATTTTCCAACTATACCTGGACAAGTTCGTGATAGTATTTATTGATGACATCCTTGTGTACTCGAAAAGCTCTGAGGAACACGAGAAGCATTTACGCACTACACTTCGGATTCTTAGGGAGCATCGGTTGTTCGCCAAATTGAAAAAGTGCGAATTTTGGTTGGAGGAAGTAGGATTCCTTGGACACGTCATCTCCAAGGAAGGAATCTCAGTCGACCCTATGAAAGTGGAAGCAGTGGTAAAGTGGAACCGGCCAACTTCGTGATCAAGTGCGAAGTTTCTTAGGCTCGGGGCTGGGATATTATAGACGGTTTTGTGGAAAACTTTTCCCAAATCGCCTTTGCCACTCACACAATTAGCTAAGAAGGATGCCAAGTTCGAGTGGACCAAAGATTGTGAAGAGAGCTTCCCGGACGCTTAAAGACCGGTTAACTAAGCTCCGGTCCTGACCATTCCAAATGGGTCAGGACTGATTGTTTACTGCGATGCTTTGAAGATTGGATTGGGCTGTGTTTTAATGCAACACGGTAGGGTAATTGCCTATGGGTAAAATGACAGTTGAAGGATCATGAAAGGAATTACCCAACTCACGATCGGAATTGGCCGCAAATGGTGTTTGCATTGAAAACTGGAGGCATTACCTATATGGTGAAAGATTCTTGGTCTACTCCGATCATAAGAGTCTAAAATATTTATTCTCCCAGAAGGAACTGAACATGAGACAGAGAAGGTGGATTGAATTCCTGAAGGACTATGACTGTGAAATCCGATATGAGCCAGGAAAGGCCAACGTTGTTGCCGATGCATTAAGTAGGCAGCCTGGGATGCTAGCTAGAATGCAAGTCAAGGAAATGGAGATGCTGGATTGTCTCATGAATTATGATGTCCAGCGTTATCTGCATGGGAAGCGGATGATTTTGGCGTACCTTCGAGTTCAGCCAGAAATGATTAATGAGGTAAAGGGATGTCAAACGAATGATTCTTTTCTTGTAAAGATCATGGGCGAGCTAGATAAAGAATTCCGAAGTGATTTTCAGATTTCACCGGATGGAGCATTAAGATTTAGGAATCGGTTATGTGTGCCGGACAATAAAGAATTAAAGGAGAAAATTCTTAAGGAAGCCCATCGATCCCGTTATACGATTCACCCAGGAACCAATAAGATGCATCAGGATTTGAAGAAAACATTTTGGTGGAGGAATATGAAAAGGGATATTGCAACTTATGTGGAAAAGTGCCTTATTTGCCAACAAGTAAAGGCCGAAAGAAAGCAGCCGTCTGGGTTATTGCAACCAATGCCATTTCCAGGCTGGAAATGGGAAGATATTGCCATGGATTTTGTGACCGGTCTGCCAAGGACGCCAAGGAAGCATGAT
Source organism: Nepenthes gracilis (assembly GCA_033239525.1). Taxonomy (NCBI): domain Eukaryota; kingdom Viridiplantae; phylum Streptophyta; class Magnoliopsida; order Caryophyllales; family Nepenthaceae; genus Nepenthes; species Nepenthes gracilis. Next base: position 11,386,818 of record BSYO01000002.1, read on the forward strand.
GCTATTTGGGTGATTGTCGACCGGCTAACAAAGTCAGCACATTTCCTGGCAATCCGAACGACTTACTCCCGTGATAAATTAGCCCAACTGTATGTGAACGAAATTGTCAGACTTCATGGTGTGTCTGTCTCTATTGTGTCAGATAGAGACCCTCGCTTTGTTTCACGATTCTGAAAAAGTCTACATAAAGAATTAGGTACCGAATTAAAATTTAGTACTACTTTTCATCCGCAAACCGACGGCCAATCAGAACGTACTATCCAGATTCTCGAAGATATGTTAAGGGCCTCGGTCTTGGAGATGAAAAGGACTTGGGATGATTCATTAGCGCTTGCAGAGTTTGCTTATAATAACAATTACCAGGCCAGCATTGGCATGGCTCCTTTTGAGGCATTGTATGGGAGGAAATGTAGGTCGCCAATTCACTGGGAGGAGCACGGTGATAAAAGGATCTTGGGTCCAGACATTATCAAAGAGACGGCAGAAAATATAAAGTTATTACATGAGAATCTCAGAGTAGCCCGGAGCAGACAAAAGAGCTATGCAGACAGGAGGAGATCTGCATTAGAATTCGAAAAAGGTGATTTTGTGTTCCTAAAGGTATCGCCATCCAAGGGGAAATACAGATTCGGGGTAAAAGGGAAGCTGAAGCCACGATTTATTGGTCCTTTTGAAATTCTAGAAAGGATTGGAGAAGTAGCTTACAGACTTGCACTACCTCCAAATTTGGCAGAAGTACATGACGTGTTTCATGTGTCAATGCTTCGAAAGTATGTCCATGATCCTACTCATGTAATTGAGTATGAACCTTTGGCGATCGACAAAGACTTGTCCTATATAGAAGAACCAGTGAAAATTTTGGATCGAAAGGAACAGAGACTACGCACCAAATCAATCGCACTAATAAAGGTGCTCTGGAAGAATCACACACCGGAAGAGGCAACTTGGGAGCGAGAGGAAGAAATTCGGAACAAATATCCATATCTATTTTCTCAAGGTTAGTAACTTTATTTAAAATTTCGAGGACAAAATTCCTATAAGTGGTGGAGGTTGTAACGACCCAAAATTTTAAAAAGGAAAATTTTAATCATCAAGTCCGGTCAACGCAAGTTGACCGGAAAACAAAATAAGAAAAGAACATCGGCTTAAGATGGAATCAAGTTAGGTTTTAAGAACTCCGGATTTCCAGGATAAGAAGAAGTCCGATTCCCTTAATAAAATGAAATCGATTTCCTTTGGTAAAAAAAGAACTCGGATTTTCCTTGGTGAACAAGTCCGGTTTCGTTGGAGAAAAGAAGTCGGATTTAATGAAAATGAAGTCGGATTTCCTTAGTAAAAACACTCCGGACTTCCGAAGTAAAAAGAATCCGGATTGGCTTGAAAGAAAGCACTCCGAATTTCCGAAGTAAAAAGAAGTCCGGATTTGCTTGAAAGAAGTCCGAATTCCCTTAGTAAAAAAAGCACTCCGGACTTCCGAAGTAAAAAGAAGTTCGGATTTAATGAAAATGAAGTCCAGTCCTGTAAGGCCAGAATACTGTGTGTACGAGATATGGACGGAGTAGTTTTTGGTTCAAAGAGATGAAAAGCCGAAGTTAAAGTAGATGAAGAAGTAATCCGGTTAACGAAAAATGTTGACCGGAGAAACGTGAACAAATGAAGAGAAATGAAAGGAGATCGAAATCCGGTCAACACTCGATAGTTGACCGGAAGTTGTTTTCATGAAAGGCCGAAGTCCGGTCACAGAAAATAAGGAAGAATATTGGGAAGGAGCGACCATCAATAATTTGGCTATTTCCGAGACTTATTGGAAAACGATCCTCCTTGGAAAATGTAAGATTATAAATATCACCCTTGGAAAATGTGAAGCCATAAATGATAGCCACCTAACCCACGGGCTATAAATAAGGGCTTTAGAATATCAGAAAAAGGCACCCACTAGAAATTCCTAGAAAAGAAAGAGACTGAAGGCTAAGGCAAAGTAGAAAAGAATTCAGGCAAGATACTCACCCCTTTTCTAAAACTCGTGTTTATTTATGTTGCTATGAAAGTATATGATATTCTGTATGAAGTATGCCTTTACTGTTTTATGACTTATCGTTCTGAAATGCATGTTTAAAGGAAATTCTGTTACACATGATGTTAGATTTATTCTGTTTATGATTAATTGTCAATTGATATGAATTTTAATAAGTGCATGTTTATGGAAAAGAATTTAGGCCTTAAGATGGAACAAGAACTCCTGCTATTGATCTCTAATTTCTGTCAAAAATATCTCTGAATTTAAGATAAAAGACTTATGGCATTTTTACAGAAAATGATTTAGAACTCCGGCATTCTAGGAAATAAGTACTCCGTCCAGTTTGAATAAAGAACTCCGTCCAAAAGAACTCCGGCCTTTTTATGAACAATGTGCTCCGTCCTCTTTTGAAAAGTACTCCGGTTTTAAAGAAGAAGAACTCCGGCCTTTACGTCTTTCAAAAAGTACTTCGTCCTGTTGTTTTGAAATGAACTTCGGCCTTGATAAAAGTGAACTTCGACTTTTACTCAGGCTTTGTAAGAAAAGAACTCCGGCAATAATAAATGAACTTCGGCTTCAGGAACTTCGGCCTTCCGTTTGAAAAGAACTTCAAAAATTTTAATGAACAAGACTTTGACCTTTTTATTGGAAAAGAACTTCGGATATTGAACTTTGGATTTTATAAGAAAGTGAACTCCGGATTTATGAACTTCGGATTTAAGACAGAACACACTCCGGATTTAAGAGCTTCGGATTTTAAACAGTAACGCACTCCGGATTTAGAACTTTGGATTTTAACAGAAAGCACTCCGGATTAAGAGCTTCGGTTTTAAACAGAAACACACTCCGGATTTAAGAGCTTCGGATTTTAACAGAAATGCACTGGATTTGGAACTCCAAAATTTAATGAAATGTACTCGGATTAAGAGCTTGGATTTTAACAAAAAACAAACTCCGGAATTTAGAGCTTTGTATTTTGAAAGCAAATGAACTTCGGATTTTAGAACTTCGGATTTTATAAGAAAATGAACTCTGGATTTAAGAACTTCAGGGTTTTGTACTCCTATTTTCTTCAAAGAAAGGCACTCCGTCCCTTTGAAAAGAAAAGCACTCCGTTCTGTTATGAAAAAGAACTCCGACCTACTGTAGAAAAAGAGAATTTTTGCTTTTTACTCCGACTTTTTACTCCGGCTTTTGATAACAACTCATGATCCAAGAACTCCGGCTTTTGAAATGAACTCCGAATTTTGGGAGTCCGGCTTTTTATGAAAACAAAAATGTAAAAGGAATTCGGCTATGAAAAGGGCTCCGGCTTAACAAAAGAACTCCGACTCTCAGGAACTCCGACTCTCTGTATGAAGATGAACTCCGGCCTATGTATATATGAACATGGAAAAATGCATGTAATACGGACAGCAAGTGGAACTCCACAACTTTTGACTTTCGAACTATGATGATTGGCCATTTAAGAACACGAACAAAGAACCGAGTTTCCATTAAGCTTGCTGTTAAAGATGGATGAAGGATATTGGAGTGACACTCGAGGATGCCTCCTTGGCCATGGGAGGGGACCTTTTGGTGGCATAAGAACTATGGACTATGGCCCCGTATGTCGGGTTAAAGGTATTACCTCCCGCCCCGGGGAGCATAATGAGGGAATACGGCTTTAGGTTGTGGGGTAGCACACAACCCGTCCTCGATGTTGTCCACTCCCGTCCGGTCCCTAAAGATGATACGAATTCCGAACAATGTTGATAAATTTTCCAAAGACAAGATGAAAAGGATAAGAACTGAATAAGAAACGATATGATGATTTTTCTTATGCTATGCTATATTATGAATTTATATTTTGATCAAATTATATGTACGTTATGTTTTCTGCATGTGAGTATCCTGTTGGGCTTTGTAAGCTCATTCTTGCAACTTTTCAGATGACAAGCTTATGGAGGATGAAGTTGAGTAGAATCCTATGGTGTAGCTGAATGTTTAGGCTGGTCGGAGCAGATCTTTGAGAGTTTAGTTTATTTTTGCTTTTGATATTTTGAGGAGAATTGTAAAATTTATTCCGCTGCTTATGAATGATAGTTTATTTCCATGATACTTTGGGATTAATGAAATCATAAATCTTTAGAATGCATCTCAGGTTTGAATGAAGAAAAGAAAAATTTTTATGTTCACCTATTTATCCTTATCATAAATTATATGAATTAGATTTGACGATGGCTTTTGACGGTAATAAAAGTCGGGTCGTCACATTTTGCGTACTCGGAAATGCCTTGAGGATGTCCAATCTAAGATCCTCCCTCACTCTAGGACTTGTGGCATTGAGCGCCGTTGTAAGGCTGCTTATTATTCTGTAATGGCCAAGGAAGCGGATTTCCCTCACCAAAAAGCCAAGATCAAATGGCTCAAAGAGGGTGACCAATGTACAAAATTATTCTTTAAGACTGTTAGTGGGAACTATAATCGGAATAGGATTACCTCCCTCCTTGATGAGTTAGGCAACCGTACTAAAGGCACGGAGGATCTGTATAATCTAATTGAGGGCCACTTCAAAAATGCCCTAGGCTTTGGTCGTTCCCATGGGACGGTGGAGGCAATCGGATTCACCCCTACATTCTCCATACTGTACCTGACTCACAAACTGGCCCCCTTGTTAGGCCGGTTAGTGAGGAGGAAATCCGCACTACGATTTTCTCCATTGGTGATGACAGAGCCCCCGGTCCTTATGGTTTTACCTCGAAATTCTTTAAGGACTCGTAGAGATTATCGGTCATATTGTTTGTGAAGTTATCCATGATTTTTTTAATCATGGAAAGCTCCTTAAACAGATAAATACCACTCTGATCAGCCTTATTCCTAAGGTCCAGTCCCCGCGCTCGGTTACAGACTATCGCCCGATTTCATGCTGTAATGTCATCTATAAAGTGATCTCTAAAATTCTTGCTAACAGAATCAACGATACTCTTCCTTTCCTGGTTGACAGCTGCCAAACGGCCTTTGTGGCGGGGCGTCAGATTAGTGATAATATCCTTTTATCTTAGGAGCTCCTGCATAAGTATCATCTTGGGTATGACCCGCCTAGATGTACTATGAAGGTCGACCTAATGAAAGCTTATGATTCGGTTTTTTGGGATTTCATCATCAATATTCTGACCCTCATGAAGTTTCCCCCACAAATGGTCAATTAGATTAGCCAGTGTATAACTACTCCGACGTACTCCCTCAATATCAATGGGGAAGTGGTAGGCTTCTTCAAAGGAGGCACAGGCCTCCGCCAAGGGGATCCGCTTTCCCCCTATTTATTTGTCCTGGTGATGGAAGTCCTAAATGCCATTATTGAGGTTAGGGCAAGACGGGATAATAAATTTAAGTTTCATTGGAAATGCGCAGAAAATCAAATCATTATGCTTGCCTTTGCCGACGACCTCCTTCTCTTCTCCCATGCTGATATGCAGTCCACACAGATCCTCAAAGACTGCCTTGACGAATTTCACGCTACCTCTGGCCTCTCCGCTAACCCGAATAAGAGTGAAATCTTCATATGCTCTAAGGATTCTTCTCTTCACCAGGATATTGCTGCTATCATGGGCTTTAAAGTGGGCAAACTCCCCATTAGATATCTGGGGGTCCCCTTAATAACCACTAGGCTCTCGATCTCTGATTGCAAATCTCTCACCGATAGAATCACTAAGAGGATCACATCATGGAAAAATAGATGGCTCTCCTTTGGTGGGCGATTGCAACTCATTGCCTCCATCCTCTCTTCCATCCACCTTTATTAGGCCTCTCTTTTTATTTTACCCAACACCATTCTTAAAGCAATTGACTGCATCCTACGCCGTTTCCTTTGGAATGGATCTTCTGAAGGCGGAGTCATTGCTAAAGTGGCTTGGCACGATATTTGCTACCCCAATGTATTAGATGCTCGGGGTATGCCCTAGCGGTTTATATTTTTACTCCAAGTCATAATGTATTAGATGCTCGGGGTATGCCCTAGCGGTTTATATTTTTACTCCAAGTCAAAATACTTGGAGTAAAAACATAGATTCTGTAATATTTTTCTTCCTATAATCCAAAATACTTACTTACCAAAAAAAAGATATTTGCTACCCAAAGTCTGAAGGTGGGTTGGGCATCAAGAACCTGATAGATCAAAATAAGGCTCTTAACTGCAAGTTTCTTTGGCGTCTTCTAACTAAAGACCCGAATTCAGCCTGGTCTTCATGGATCCACAAGAACAGAATCAAAGACCGGTGCATTTGGACCCTAAAAGTCTCGGCATCTGCCCCTTGGAGTTGGCGCAAGATTATGAAACTTTGGCCTCTGATGCGAGCCTACTCTGTCAAGGACATTGGAGATGGTTCTGATACTTTCCTCTCGCACGATAACTGGCACCCCCTTGGCCCCCTGAGTGAGGTGAGTTCCGACCTACTCGCCTTGTCTCTGGTTTGCATTGGGATATTAAGGTCGATGCAATAATCAGGAACAACAGATAGGCCTGGCCTAACCCCTTTGACAATGAGGTGTCCCACCTTGCCATGAATATGCCAAGTAAACCTCCTCGCAGCAATCAAAAAGACTCGTTGAAATGGGCTGGGACTATCAATGGCAACTTCTCGGCTAAGTCTGCTTACCTTCACATCCATCCTTCCAAACCAAAGGTCATTTGGGCTCATTTGGTGTGGGGACCATCCCATATTCCTTCCCACGCATTTACCCTTTGGCTTGCCATTAAGGGGAGACTGAATACTCTTGACCGCCTCCATTACATCCCAAATCTCTCTCCTAGATGCATCCTATGTAACACAGGAGATGAAAACCTTGGGCATCTTTTCTTTTCCTGCCCATTTTCTAAAGCCTTATGGGTTAATGTTCAAAGACATTTCGGTATTTATTGGCCCCATTCGGAATGGTATCAAAACATAGCCTGGGCTGCCTCTATTTGGAAAGGGAAAAGCCTTCTGGCTGTCTCTAAACGCTTGTCTCTGGCTGCCACGGTTTACTTTATATGGAAGGAGCGCAATAACCGAATATTTCAAAAATCCCCCCCAAGACATTTCCCATCTTTTCTCTTTGGTGGTCAATGTTGTGAGGCTCAAATTAATGACCATCACTGTGCCTGATAGGGATGTTTCTAGACCGACTCGGATTCGTTGGGGTATATAAAAAAAAAGGAAATTGAATAAGTTGCCACCCTTGCCTACTGGATATGCGTAATTGGGTGCCTTTGAGCTCGTGGTTTTAGCCATTCTTCCCTCTTGGAGCCTGAAAATAGGCTATTGGTTTGGCTGGTTCTCCTGTGGGTTTGGTCCCCGATTTTTGTTTAGTTTGTCCCTACATTATTCGGAGTATTGTTTTTCTTCTAAAGGTTGGGTTGTTTATAAAATTCTGGTATTGTGTTGTCCCCTCTTTCAACATTGTCCTCCCTTTCCCCGAAAAAAAAAAAATTATATATATATATAATTAAAAAAAAAAGAAAAAAAAAGAGACTCTTGCCTAAGATGTTTCATTCTTTGCTGAGTTTGTGGTTTCTTGCCTAATGTGTAGTTTGGTTTTCAGTGTTGGGTACCTTCGGTTCTTTGGGTGGATTGTTTTGAGTGTCAGGGGACTTGTAGCATTCGCCTGGCAGATTTCTTTCTTTGTTGCTCTGGTCCTTCGGGGCATTAAAATGGCAGACTTTGTTGCCTTGATTTGGAAGTGGTGGCATATTGTGTTTGCATTACGAGTGGATGGTGCTCCCGACGGGGTCCGGGGTTGGACTCGTTCTTTCATTGCGATTGATGGTTTGCCCGCCGTGGTATGGGGGTGGTGTTTTTTCGCTTTGTTTAATACGATGGGCATTTGTGATGCTTTGGAGCTGGGTGTACTGTCTAATGTAAGCGCAGCTGTCCGATTAAATGAGGCATGCTGGCCTCCGGTTGTGTGAGATGTTGAGGATCCATGGGATACACTGTCGGTATATATTCGACGTGTGGGAGCATGGATGCGTGCAACGACCACCATCCAGGCGGTTTAAATGGATTTTAAGTGTAGTAAGTGGGGCTTTTTTATTTTGCTAAAGCCTGTTGGTCTTACTATGCTGCTGTTCCCTTAAGAATGCAAAAGGTTGGATTAGGAAGGATAAATCTTTGGGTGATGATCTTTATGAGTATGGGTCTTGGTTGTTGTCAAGTTGTTGCAATTTAACTTGTCTGCAGTTTGTTTTGATTGAGTTTGGAGTTGTGGCTTTTGTTACCCGTGGCTGATTATTTATGTACATATGGGCATTAGGCAATTGGCTCACGATGGCTATGAGGCGGTGATGGGTGTTTTATTGGTGGTGCAATGCATTGCCAATTAAGGAACGCGATGCGAGGTGTAGATACCACCTTGGTTTTGTAATGTTAGAGTTGATGATGAAGTTGCTTTGCAATGCTGATGTTGCGGTGGATGGTTCGGGGGCGCTTCTGCTGATGTTAGAATGTTCGCAGTGCTTGGGGTTGTCAATGTTGATGGTGCCTATTCTGTTGTCTATTTCATTTGTCGCAAAATTTGGATCCAGCGTTGATGAGGATCTTTGGAGCTTGCCGACACTTTTCTTGGATGAAGTACTTGGGCAAACTATTTTGTGGTGGTGCTGAACTGCTTCTACTTCTGTTTGTTGAACCATTCTAAAGTTTGCTGCATTTCTGGGTTGAACTGGTGATTGCTACGGTTGTTCTAGAGCCGTTGGTGAGTAGCCTGCTCTGCCTTTATTTCCTACTCACCATCATCCGAGACCGATTTCCCCATTCTTTCAGCCGTTAATGGTCGAAGCCTTCTGAGGCATTGCCGCTGTTCTGACTTTGGGGCCCTCTCTGCTTCCCCTTCCCCTCCTTCCATCCAACCCGACTCCTTTAATTCGGGTGTCGCCTTGAACACCCGGACCTCATCGCCTACCTCGCCCACCTCTTGTGGCCCAGATGGAGCATTTATTGCTTCGGTGAGGAACTCCGAGAATTCAGCTCATTCACATTTGGGTGATTCTCACAGTGAAGATGCGGCGTCTGTCTGCTGTGGGGATGCAGGTTGCTCAATGCAACACTACTGCCCTGTTGGGATTCCTCCCATCTTGGCCGGTCCTCCATCTGATTTATGAATAGTAGTTTTGTTTGTTATTGACGGAAGGTCTTTTGAGGATAGGGACCCATTCCATCACAATTGGTATTAGAGAAACGAGATGCCTTAGGATTTGATTTGAATCGTATGTGGAAGCTTAAGAAACGATTATGATTGATCGAATAGGTAGGTAAAGGTCTTGAATGATTGGGTTAGGTTGAAAAGTCTTAGATGTTCTAACTTGCATAAGTTTGAATTGATCTGAATTTGGACATAATGATTTAGTTGATTAACATTGATCTTAGGCCTAGGTTGATTGACTTAGGTTTCAAGTTCAGGTTATAATTTGTTTTAGGATTGAGATAAGATTAGGAATAGATAGGATTAAACGAAATCCTTACAGACTGAACTTAGGATTATTGTTGAAGTACTTTGATCAATTTTAGCCCCCCCGTCATCGAATATCTTAAGGTTTATTAATACTGTAATGTTTTTGGTTATAGGATATACCATGGCAAGTAGACGGAGTAGAAGAAATAATCATGGCGGTGCTAGTACTTTCAACGATCGAGAAGCTACGTACGTGGATTTGTTGGAAAGGATGACGAATGTGGTTGAATCTGTGGAATAGCATCATATGGCTCCGATCCCTACACCTGAGTCAGTTCCAATAAATCCTGCTCTAACAGCTTATGATAGATTCATGATGAAAAGAGCACCTGGATTCTTTGGTAAGCCTGATCCGACGGAAGCGAATAGTTAGCTTAGGAGGATGAAGAAGATTTTTACGGTGATCCGATTTACTGATCAGGAGAAAGTTTTTTTCACGGTGTATAAGTTAAAGGGTGAAGCTGACAGTTGGTGGGCGATGAAAAAGAGGGCACTAGGTGTGCTTGATGATGAGAACCTGGAAAATGTTCGAAGAAGAGTTTATGAAAAAATACTTCCCTTCTAGTCTCTAGAATCAAAAGGAACAAGAGTTTATGCGGCTTAAACAGGAAAATCTGATTATAACTGAGTATGAGGCAAAATTCACTAAACTGTCTCAATTTACACTATATTATGTGGAGGTTGAATTAAGGAAGGTGAAGAAATTTCAACAAGGACTGAGGGATGATATTAGAAAACAATTGTCGACTCTAAAGTTCCTGACATATGCTAATATCTTGGATCGGGCCTTGATTTATGAGAAGGAGGTGGGGACACAGAAGTTCTTTGCAAAAAGGGCTGTTAGATGAGTGAGTCTTAGTATGGAACCAAATGTAGAACCATCTGGGCCATCTAAGAATGCAAAAATGGTAGATGTAGGGAAGAGCGTTGCTGAAATTTTATCGGTGACTAGCTCTCAGGCATCAGCTGCTGAGAGTGCATATTGTGGGAGAAAGTACATGGGAAAACCTTGTTATAAAGTAATGGGAGCATGCTATAATTGTGAAAAGTTGGGTCACTTGATTAAATATTGTCTGTTACCAAAAAGGTCAAAAGTAAAGAAGTCAGCTGTTGCGGCTAGAGTATTCGCAGTGACAGTACGAGACTTTGAGACACCCTAGAAGGCGGATGGAGGTATCTTCTTATTTGTGGAATTTTGATTTGTATTTTAATAGATTTGGGAGTTACGTATTTTCTAAATTTCTCCATGAATTGCATAATGTGTCCCCCTCATCTTGAATGATTCTTGATTGTTCTATAATTGTACCTATGTGCTCTTTTATGAATTTTGTGGAGTGTGGATAACTGATAATCGAATGCCAAATTGAGGACATGAAGGTTTGTGTATTGTTGGAAGGAGGAAATATTCGGTTAATTTTGTCAACATAGTAGATAAGAGGAATGGGTGATTTGGAGATGAGATAGAATTGGCATTATCTCTACAAAATATGTATGGAATTAAAGGAGCATTGTTTAGGTGTTGTTAAGAATACTATGAGACCTTTGGGAAGTAAGATTTACTAAATTCTCTTGAGGAAGATTGGGATTTTGTTATTTTAGGTGATTACCCACAAGCAAAGTGGGGGAGGAGTCTATTGTTTGAAATTGTTTCACCCGTAATTGGGGTCTTATGATGAGGTCATTGTCTTAAGGATTTTATGGATAATACCTTGGGAGAAAATTTATGTCATGGGAATCTAGGAGTTAGGAGTTGTAATAGGTGGATCTTAATATCCTTCGAGGAAGGTGAATGCTAAGATCGATGGTTGATATCGGAAGTCTCCATTTGAGGATTTGTAGAATTGTGAAGATAGGCCCTGATATCATTAAGGAGGCAAACTTAGTATGGGCAATTGAAGTTAGGAATATTTGGATTTGATATGCCTTTAGTGCCTTGTAAGAAATGCAAAAGGTAGATTGTGATTAGGCTCGATGCTTGAGAAATAGGATGTCAAATTCCTAAGTGGGAAAAGCAGAATTGTATTCGAGGTGTAGGAATTATAAAATTCAAAATGGGAAGCCAAGCAGTTTCATATATCGAATAGCCCACTTCTGATCAGAATAACTCCGATTTTAGGGTGACGATCTAAAACTAAATCGAATTTATGGTGATTGTTATAGTTAGGATTTCTAGTTCTATGGTGGGATGTCGTAAAGTCAGTTTTAATCATGGCTATCACATGAATTAGGAGTTCGAAATAGAATATGTATCTCATAGAAATGTCGGTTTGATGACATGCCAGAGAAATAAGGAGAATGTGAAGTATCCTATCATGGGAATCTAATTGTGATTTGAGATTTATGTCGAAATCTTAGCCAAGCTTGATGAAAGAGCTTGGGTGCTAAGATGAATTAGCATGGTAATGAATTGTAATCGGGCTATTTAGAGTTAAATTAATTTATCAGAGTGCGTAGCAGAAAGATAGAGAACCTATATATATTTTAAGATTTAAATTGAAGATTTGAAGAAATGCTGAATTTTGAGGTTTTGCTTAAAGGATGTAAGGCATTTTGCTTATTTAAGCTTTAGAACCAAGTCAGAGAATAGTTAACAAATTGGGTATTACCTTCGGGCTTAGTGGAATTAGACTTTAAATGGGACACACCAGATAATAAGAGTCAGGATGATTTGGAGGTTCAAGGTCTTAGAATAACCATTTTGATCTGAAAGTGATTTGGAAACGTGTGAGGTTCTGGTTCTAAAAATATAATAAATATGGGGAAATCAACGTAATAATAATTAATACTAGACTTGTTGAATGTATGAGTATGCGTATCGGAAGGAAAATCAGGTTGTGAATTGCTGAAATGCTACCAGCAGCTCGCGCCTGTTGTGCGCTCAGCGCAGGCTCGAGCACAAAAAGCAAAGGCGCAAGCAGCAGGCTGCGCCTGCTGCGCGTTCGAGTAGAGCTCGAGCGGTAAAATTCAGTAGCTCCCCCGCCCGCTAAGCGTCTGTGGGCGCTTGAGCGCGGGCTGGCAGTGAGGCCGCGCTCGCCGCTCGCTCGCCCGGCACTCGAGCTCCCTGACTAGTATAAAAACGCAAGTAGTTTCACGTTTCATCGGCTTTTTCATTTTCCAGAGAGTTTTTGGAAAGGAGGAGAGAGGAAGAGCGCCGATTTTAGAGAGAGAGAGGAGAAGATCGAGCCGTAGAGTCCGAATCCGACTGGGAACCAGTTACAAAAGTGATAGCACGCGTCGAGGCAAGTGTTCTCATACTCACTAACATTCCTCTTTCGATGTTTTTCCGTTATTGTCGGGTATTTTTATCTCGATACCCACCCAAACTATGGAAAGTGTGATACCCATCACTTAAGACCAAGAATTATGTAAGTTATTATCCGATTTACTCACCAATTCGACTGGTAGAGTATCGTCAGACCCTAACCTATGGAAAATTTGGGGTTTTCCGTTTTCGCACCTTGTTTCATTAAATTGACCCCAAAATGTGAATACACACGTCCTAAATGTGTATATACATCGGCCGCGCGATTGGTTTTGCACGTCTCGACCCTTTCGCAACGTCCGGGCCCTCTAAATGGGCGTTGACACTGTTAACCCGAGACCTAAGGGGGAAATTGCATGTTTTTATCTTCATAAAATGTTGAAATGACTCTAGAATATGAATCCCCGCATCCCAAAAGTATGTGTTGGCCGGACGACTGATTCCGCAAAACTTGACCCGTTCACGGCGTCCGAGTCCTCTAAAAGTGGCCTAATAATGTTCACCCGAAATTGGAAGGTAAGTGTACATGCTTTAACTCTCTTCAATTGTGATGGAACTTATGACTAATGTTATGTCAAATTGTAAGCTCTAAAGTGTGTCATTGTGCATCGGGAGCAAGGGGATGCATCCCGGGGCTTATAAGATGGTGTTTGACCCACAGAGGTAAGTATAATCAAACTTTCTTATGAGTTAAACTTATTGGTTGAAAGATCTAAGCTCCAAATGAAAGAAAGGAATCGAATGAGTAAATAGAAGGGAATCTATAAAGTGTAAGTGATGGATTTGGTCTCCCGGTTGGAGACATGTGATGGGAATGTGACTTCCCGATTTGAGAATGTATATGGCAACGATGGATTCCCCTTCAAGGATTAAACTAATCTTGAAACTAGGACCACGGATCACAGGGGTAGTATCCTCTAGCTTACCATGTAATCACAGTGGGAACCTAAGGAATACTCCGGCCCCTCCTAGGGCGGGTGATGTGCAGGGTACACTTGAGGATGCTGCTATGAAAGAACGAGGATTGCCCGGGTCCCCGGGGGATATGGGGCGATTGAGATGGCTGAGTACTGCAGGCCTAAAATGTAGCCGATGGTCGAGTGCTACAGACCTAAATGTAGCTGATGGTCGAGTGCTGCAGACCTAAAATGTAGCCGGCCTTAGAATGTGTGGCAGACACATTTCCTTCCTCATCTTCTCACATCGTTGGTTGGTACGACCTACTAGCTCGTGTGACGGATCGGATTATTCTCCAACGAATAACCTCCATCATTGGCAACACAACTACAGTCCATAATTAACACTTATGGATTCTACAGAAATTTCGGTAGAGTTTCCTCTGCAGCTGGACGAAAACTAAAAATACAACTTGTCAAAAACATCCTGTGCAAGCACATAACTAATCATTATTGATGTTTGGCCTACAACACACAACATAGGATCATATAACTGTCATATCATCTATGGCTCCAGTACAGTAACGCTATCTACTATACTGGATCTAGAGAGATGCCATCTAACAAAACTCAAAATCTAAGAATATTAACAAACATAAATGCAGAAGTACAACTAATTCATCAAAACCTGCGGAAGCATAACAAAACCATAATACAACAATAAGCCATATCCATCCATGAGTGGCTGTTTACATTCTACTATTATAAACATAACCCAATCTTCAAGCTTCGACATCCAGCTAATATCTTCAAGCAAGTCTCTCTCATTGCTCTAATTAATATGTCGCCGGCTAAGTGTTCTCATCTGGAAGGAAAACAACAAGGGTGAGCGTACAGCTCAGCAAATGTAATCATAACTCATTAACAATCATGATAACGATGAAAGCAACAACTGGGAGGGGGAAAGCACAAGATGTCAATAATCAGGAATCATGAGAGGAAACAGGGAACATCTTGGAACATCAGATTCTCACGGTTACATCGATTAGGCATTATTCATTTTCATTATTATATCATCTTTGTGGACCCGGGCTAGTAGGCCGTACTAATCAACGATGCGAGAGAACGAGGAAAGGAATGTGTTCGATACGCATTCTAAAGCCACGACAACATTTTAGGTCTGCAGCACTCGACCATCGGTTGCATCTCCACTATGCAACATTTAACCAAACGGCTACATTTTAGGCCTGCAGCACTCGGCCAACATGCCCCATATCCCCCGGGGACCAGGGCAAACCTCATTCTTCCACAGTAGTTTCCTAAAGCGTACCATGAACATCACCCGCTCCCACGAGCGGCCAAAATATGTGACCAGGTATTCCTCGGGTTCACACCGCGATGGACATGGTAAGCTAAAGAATACTACCCCTATGAATCATGGTCCTAGTTTCAAGGTTAGTTTCAATACTTGGAGAGGAAAATCCACATTTGCCATACACATTCACAACTCGGAAAATCCCATTCCCATCACATACTTCTCCATCCGGGAGATCATTCCATCACAACGCACCATGTGGATTCCCTTCCATTTACTTGTTCGATTCACAATTTTCTGTGGGACTCAATCCCATTATCACACTTCAATTCATGTTCACAAGAGAATTCTGAATTTCATACCTTTGATAATTAAGTATCATTTTAGAAGCCTGCTGAACTCGTTTCCTTGCTTCCGATGCCCAAATACACAATTTTGGGGCTTACACTTTAACACAACATTTAGACATCACTTTCATAATAATTAAACGAGGGCAAAGTATGGAAATTTCCCATTTATTTTCGGATGAACAGTGTCATGCCTCTTTTAAAGCATCCGAACGCCGCAAACGGTTCGATACTTGTGAAATCGGGCGTCCAGTTGATACATATGCACAATCGGGACATGGTGATTCATCTTGTGGGGTCGATTCAACACACAACGAAGGTGAAAACATGCAATTTCCCCCTTTACACTCGGATGAACAGTGTCAGGGCCGATTTAGACGGCCCGAACACCGCGATCGCGTTGAAACGTGCGAGATCAAACTTGCGGCCGACTTATATACATATTTAGGACATGGGGATTCACATTTTGAGGTCAATTTCATGATACGCGGAAGGAAAACAGGAGATCCCCAATTTCATGGGTTAGGGTTTCGGTGAAACCAAACCGAGTTAATCGGACATGATTCGAATAACTAACTACATTTTTCCTCGGTCATTAATCATGGGTTTCATGATTCTAACGTTCACAGTGGGTATGAACACAAAATACCCAACAAAATCAAGCAAAACATAACCAAAACAAACCCATAGGCCTAGTATTGATCATTAGCATACTAATCACCTCATCATTATCAAGTTTTTAGACCCGAAACCTCACAGCTCGAGTCCGTAAATATTGATGAAAGTAATGAAAGTGAATGAACATAATCAGAACAAACATGCGAACTAAATGATTCCCAATGTTCCCTCTCCTCGCATGCTTTCTTTATCCTAGTTATATGAGTTTCCCCCACCCAGTTATTGCCTTTCCTGTAAATTGCTATAGTTAGTGATGTATGATTTCATTTGTTGGGTTATACGCTCACCCTTACTATATATCTTTCGGATGAGAATACACTGATGCCCGACGCGACAGAGTAGATCGTAGAAGTGTGATAGACAACTGATATTACACGCAGGACTCGGGGTTGGGACTTAGCTGATTTTGTATATGAAACAGGAATTTTGGCCATTTTTTGTAAACTGTGTAAAACATGTATGAGATGATATATGATGTTTGGCATGGATGAATGATGAATTAGTTCTGCTGTATATTATGGTTTTTATGCTTCCGCAGGTCCTTCTCATTGTGGTTATGATCGAGGTTCCTAGTTGGCATCCTTCCCCACCGGCATTATACTGGAATTATGATGTCGGCGCTGTCTCGGTTGATGCAGCGATTAGATCCTGTGTAGTGTGATGAACAATAAGTCTTGTAGTATTGTGGATGGTTGTAGATTGTTGTATAGGGTTATTTCGCAGGTGTTTGTATTTTGGCAAATGCTCGATTTACAAACGGAACTCTACCCAATTTTCTACATAAATTAATAAATTTAAATAAGAATTCTAGTTTATTTTATCCTTGATGGAGGTTATTTAAGAAAAATAACCCGGTCTGTCACAGAACATTTGGAAGGTCTGTCCAGCTCGAGCCCAGTAGCGAGCGCCAAAAGCAGATTGCTTCGGAATAGGGTGTGCTCGCCGCGCGTTCGATTAGTGCCCGAGCGCCTGACCTGCTTTTAAAACGCCATCTACGCTTTGTTTCAGCCATTTTTCGGCCTTTCCAGTAGAAAACGGAGGGAAAGAAGAGGGAAAGGGGAAGAAAGGAAGGAAATTTTGGGCCATTCCACTCCGATCCAAATAAGAAAAGCGGTAGCTCGGGTTAAGGCAAGTGTATCTCGGACCTCGTTTTCTATTTTTACAATTTTTGAATATCTCCGTATTATTGTTTATGCTCTAAATCGCTTGTTCCTTAAGATTTGACATGGATAATGCATGAATCTCATGACTTTTGGACTAGATTTTATGTTTATGCATGTACATTGTGACTGATAACTCTGATTTCGTGATTTGGCTCATGTTTTGCCTTCGTTTTGTGTTTGGACAGCGTAGTGCAAACCCTAGCTCAAAATTGAGGTGTAAATTTGAGTTTAATTCATATTATATGTTTATTTTATGAATTATGGTTTTGATTTTGTAAATTGGCCTAAGTTTTATGCTTGAATTATGCCGAGAAATGTTACCCGAAACCCTAGCATGAAAATTTGGAGATTTGTGTTGGAAACTTGGAATTTTGATGATTCTAAATATTAATTGTTGCCTTGATAAAGCTTATTGAATGATTTATATCTAAAAACTCTGCATGGAACTGTGTTATCGAATTATGGAAGACTCCTGAAATTGTCTAAAAGAGTAATTGAATGAGATTTGGACTTGGTTTTGAAATATGATGAATTTGATTATAGAATTTTAAGAGGCATTAAATTAAATTAATCAGTAAAAAATGGACCTAGAATTGTTGTACAGTCAGATAAGATTCTCTAACATGCCTTAGAATGTTATGGTGGTAATCGAGGATAAGTTATTGAACCATTGGACTATCGAATGATCAAACCATCGAATTATCGAACTATAGAATTGTGAAATGAGGTGAAATTGAATATTATCAAACTATCGGCCTTTGATTTTGTGGACTGAATACAATCTATCCTCGATTACACTGATTAGGTCCCTAAGATATCAAACTAGAATTTTTGAGGAATAAACAAGATTTGAAACTATTTTATGAATTCTGATATATGTTTAAATAAAATTATATTTATTTTTCCTATTTCCATGGACACCTTCGTTCTTCTGATATTATCACGGTTTCTATTTTATTGAATATATGTTCCGTAGAAAGTATGAATTATAATTATCGAGATCTGTTCATATCGAATTATACTTTTCTCATGACTTTGGTATATGTTTCCGTTCTTTAGCATTTTCCATGATCTTCTGCAATTATGAATTATGATTATGTTGGAACTTTTCTCATGACCTGTCCATATCAAATTTCTCATAACGAGCAAGAATAGAAAAAAACTTGGCAAGGGGGACTTTGGAGCCTCGGAGTTATCTTGAAGATTTTGGAAAATTTGACAATTTTGCATGTAATTATGTCACTTGTGGATGGATATTGAATATGTATAATGGTCATAATATGTCTTTTATTTTGATGGAACAATAATTTATGTTTTCGCAGGTTTACGTTATGGATATAGTTGTTTTTGCTATTCTGATTTGGACATATACAGGTCCTAGATGGTATCTCATTTTGAATCTAAATAGTGGACAGGATGTGTTATATTGGAGCCACGGATAATATAATAGTTTGTGATCCTGTATATCTATATTGTAGGGTGAATTGTGGTATTTAAATAGTTGTGTGCTTATACAGGTTATTTTATACAGGTTATATTTTTAATTTTTATCCAATTGTAAAGGAAATTCTACCAAAATTTCTACATAATATAATTATTCAAATTTATGAATATTAGTTTTGTTTATTATTGACGAAAGGTCTTTAGAGAATAGGCACCCGTTCTGTCACATGAGTCTCATGCTCCTCATGACTCCTAGAATATATCAAAATATCATCAATAAATACTACCATAAATTTATCCAAATATAGTCTAAACACTCGATTTATTAGGTCCATAAAAGTAGTAGGAGTATTAGTAAGACCCCAAAGGCATAATAAGAAATTCATAGTGGCCATAAATTGTCCGAAAAGCTGCCTTGGCCACATCCTCCTGCTTAATCCTCAACTAGTGGTATCCTGATTGCAAATCAATCTAAAAAAACACCCGAGATCCTTACAATTGATCAAATAAATCATCAATGCACGACAATGGATATTTGTTTTTTATTGTAATTTTGTTCAGTTCATGATAATCCACACATAGCCGCAAGGACCCACCTTTCTTCTTCACAAACAATACTAGTGCACTCCATGGAGATACACTCGGTCTAATGAAATCCTTGTTTAACAATTCTTGTAGTTGTACCTTTAGCTCCTTCAATTCAGCAGGCTTAATACAATAAGGTGCCTTCGAAATCGGGTTAACAGTAGAAATGACCTTAATTTCAAATTCTATCTCTCGGTGAGCGGGTAATGTAACGGAATGGGTCCTATCCTTTAAGGCCCTCCATTAATGATATATAAACACTAACGCCTCAATAATTAAAATATAAAATCTGTAGAAATTTTGGCAGAATTTTCTCTACAATTGGACCAAAACCAAAAATACAACCTGTATTAAAGATCTGTACAAACATATAAATGTTCAAAACTCCACAATTTCCAACCCATATACAACAAACACGCAGGATCCACATAGGTCATATCATCCATGGCGTTTTCACAACAAATCCTATCCACTATCACACAATTGGAGAGAGATGCCTTTCTAACACCTACATAAAACCCACACGAGATAGTGGAAGCAAAACTAAGTACCTGCGGAAGCATATCCAAAATTCATAGTAATAAACATCCCATAATCTTAACGCACAATAATAATAACTTTATCGAGTGACACTACATAACATAAATTCATATTCTAGGCCCTAGATCCTTGAAGTCTAGCAAAACTCCAAACGCGAGTCCTTTGCCTTGCCCTAGCTAGTCAGGCATTAGCTCGTAGCACTCATCTGGAAGGAAGAAGAAGTAAGAATGAGCTAACGGCTCAACAAGTACATTCATATACAAGGGCCATAAACTATAATAAAAAAATTAAGCAGAAAACAAATATATGAACATGAATGGAATACATAAATAGGATCATGATTAAACATACTTGAAATGTAATTTACTTCTTTCTTTTGTTCTTATTTTCTTTAGGATGTAGATTAAACATGAATAATCATCTTTGCGGACCACGGGCTAGTAGGCCCTCCAGCCAAGGGAGCGAATAATCAAGGATAGATTGTGTTCGGTCCACACAATCAAAGGCATTGGTTCTTATTCATGCATGCATTATTTCATGTGTCTTTCTTGCCGTGGGAATCATCCTTATATTCATAATTCATAATTCTTTTCCTCCTTGTACAACGCCCCGAGGATGGCGGTTTGATTCTTTTCCTCCTTGTACAACGCCCCGAGGATGGCGGTCCACGTATTACTCCATGGACGGAGTTATCCTTGATTACCACTGTAACTTCCTAAGGCTTGCCAGGAATACCACCCGCTTCACTTAAACGGCCAGGACACATGGCCAGAGTATCCTCGGATCTCCATCGTAATATTCATGGCAAGCCAAAGAATGTTACCCCTCATATCATGAATTCGTGGTCCTAGTTTCATGATTTTCTTGTTCTTTTGAGAGAGGGTTCCATCAAACTTCTTTCACAATATTTCTCAAATTCTAATGTAGAATCTTTCTCCAATTATTCATATTCTCATTATCTTGCTTGCGGATTTAAGTCGTTTCATAACTTAGCTTGCATACGAATATCAAAAGCATAGAGAAGTCTAGGAGTTCTTACCGTTGAAGAACAAATTGACTTTGAGACATTGAGAGTTTTCAGATGGACACAAATTTCTTTCACAATGCATATATTGAAGCTTCTCAATTATTCGATTTGAACTTATACAAACATACATATCATTTGGTTAGCAATTAAACATGAGAAAGTATACAAAATATCGTCCGAAGTTCATCGGTGAACAATACCCGTGAAGAGTGCACGAACTTCCCATATTGATTAATTCTCATCAAATTTCGGACTTCCAATGGGTACCTAGTCAGATTCAAGGCATGGGTAATTATATCCTAGCGCCAATTTATCCATAAGTCGCAATTTAATTGGTTAATTCCTCCGGGCAGTAGGTTTTGGGTCCTTTGTTTGAAAAAGGGTCTAAACTACCAATTCGGGTATAAAATTCACACAATTACTTGCCCATGTCATGGGTAACAATTATGTAAGGCTAATTCATGCATTAAACCCAATATAATTGATCAAACATGGTTCGGACGCCCCTTAGGGTCCTAACGAACGAATTTTTACCAAAAATACCCAATCAGATATCCAATCGATAAATTAACTTACCCAAGTCATGCATAATCATATTCTAGTCCCAAATATATCAAAAGCCCCAAAAATTCGCGAGTAAAACGGGCTCGGGTGCTAGTGAACAGTACCCACGCAGAACCTAGGGTTTTCGGATCGCAATACACCACTCTAAACTTGATATGTGGACATAATTTTGATGTATTATCATATTTAGATTATGGACAACACAATAGATAAATTTATTCGGGTATCGGAACGAGGATACCCGAAGGGAACAAAATAAAAGTGCATGAAAACGAAAAGGGAGAGTATGAGTGCACTTGCCTTGACCCAATCTACAACTTTTTCAACTAACTCGAGCTCGGAATCAGACCCAAAATCCTCTATTTTCTCCTCTTCTACTTCGCATGGTTCCTCTCCTCGCGCCGGCCTCTACGCACGCAGCTGCCTCACCCGCCGTTACCACCGCTTTGCTAGCGTGCTGCTGTTGCTGAACAGCCAACGCCGACCATCGCCGGCCACCGCACACAGCCAGCCATGCCCACCGTCACCCACGAAACCCTAACCCTCACGCTGCCCTCTCTCTCTCCCCGATTGCTTCTGTTTCGTTTTCTCCCTCTGCTTCATGATTCCCATCGTTATTATTATTATTATTATTATTATTATCTATAAATATATTATACACACACACACACACACACGTTATTATATATATTATATATACACACACACACAACATACATTATTATATATATATCTATTTTTTCTTAAATAACAAAAACCCAAAATCGATATTCGGGTGGCCGAACGGGCTCACCTCGGATGCCAGCCCATCAGATCCAAATATTCTTCATAGTATTTAATTAATTTTTTTCACACCTGAATTACCCAAAAATAACTAACCCCAAATAAATTCAGATAAAAAAATCTAGGATGTTACAAGTAACCTAGGCAACTCATCAGGAAACACATCCTCAAAATCACATACAACCAAAATGTCCATAGCCGGCACACTATGGCTCCCAATAGTGCTGCCATATGCCAAATAAACTTGACACCCACTTTTCATCAAATGCTTGGCATGTAAAACTGAAATCAATATAGACACCTCCTTCTTCCTAATGCCTTGAAAGAAGAAGTGTTCAACTCTATGAATATCAAAACACACCCTTTTATGAAAATAATCAATACGGGCATGAAATTTAGCTAGCCAGTCCATTCCCAAAATAACATCAAAATCACACATATCCAATATTATCAAATCCACCATCAAATGCAACCCATTCACTTCAGCCATATACTTAAATACATAATATCAATAATTATCGATGATCCGGTAGGTGTCGATATCGTCAAGGAATAATCTAGAATTCTTGGAGTGGATACAATATAGCATGAAAATTGTAAAGAAACAAAAGAGTGCGTAGATCAAAATTTAAATAAAATAGAAGCTAAAACTTCACAAATAACAAGAGTACCTTCCACCACGTTCGGGGATGCCTCAACATCCTGTACAGTCACCGCAAATGTTTTAGCCAAAACAGTAGGCTTCTTTTCTTCTAGCCTCCTTGGTAGTGGGTAATCTTTAATCCAATGGCCCTGTTGGACACAATTAAAACAAGCTCCCGTCGCTTTAAAATAGGGCTCCCCTGTGTGCTTCTTCCTATAGTGAATACAGTCAGCCGCTGACGTCGGAGGACTCATCACTGACTGAACCTCAGTAATACTCTTGCCCTTATTTACGGTCTTCACCCTTTTTGATGGCCCTGACGGTCCCAAATGTGACCTCGTGCTATAGATTGTTCGATTGGCTGCCCTCTTAGCAAAGAATTTTTGAGTCTCCAACTCCCTCTCAAATATCAAAGCTCGATTTAAAATTTTCACATAGGTCTGAAGCTTCTGAGTCACCAGTTACCTTCTAATATCATCTCTTAATCCTTGTTGGAACTTTTTAGCTTTTCTCAATTTATCCTCTACAATATATGGTGCATATCAAGATAATTCAGTAAACTTTGCATTATATTCAGCTACAGTATGGTTCCCTTACCTAAGCTACCTAAATTCTTACTCCTTTTAATCTTAGAGGCTAAAGGAAAAGTATTTTTTCATAAAAAATATTTCCCAAGTAATATCATCACTGAGCACTCCCAACACCCTTTTCTTTATAGACTACCAGCTATCTATTTTACCCTCCAGTTTGAACGCTACAAAAGCAACCTTTTCTCAATCAAAGTATTGGATCACCGTAAAAATCTTCTTTATCCTTCAAATCCAAATATCCCCATTCGGATGCCCTCTCCGCTATAAATTTATCATAAGCCATCGGGGCAGAATTTATTGGGGCTGGCTCTAGTGCAGGAACCGAAGCCATATGACGTTGCTCCATTGATTCGATAATGTTTGTCATTCTCTCAAACAAATTCAGGTATTCAGCCTCTCGATCCTGGGAAGTGCTAGCACTTTCGCAAGTATTTTTTCTACCACTTCTACTAGCCATACTGTATCCTATAACCAAAATCATTGCAGTGTTAATAGACCTCAAGAAATTAGGTTAGAGGGAGGGGTTAACAATAACTCAATATAATTTAGGATTAACCTAGGGGCAATCACCTAAACATCCTGTCTACCCTCGACCTACTCCTACTTAAACTTAAACCTAAGCTTCCACTTTAAGATCGATCAGTTCTAAAGTATCTCCTTTCTCTAATACCAACTGTGACGGAACGAATCATTTCCTTCTAATGACCACCGTCATTTCATACTTAACAAATTAAACTAATGCACCTGTAACGTCCCCGGGTCACCCGCAGACGGAGTCCACCGCCCCCGCTATGCGTCCACAGGGGAAAGTCTCCACATCCTTATAAAGGCATGCTTCGTTCACCTCTCCATCCGCTGTGGGACACCACAGCATCGCTAATTTATTTCATTAAATTTTACAGAAAATCGGGCAAAGTTTCCTCTAAAATTGGACAAAGCCAATACAAACAGCCTGAATAAACATGCAAATAAATATGCTTTAACATCCAATCATTCATAATACAAACACAGGATCATCAAAATACCATATTCATTCATGGCTCAAACACAATAATCTTATCCACTATATCGGTTCAAAAGGGAGATGCTAACTAGGAACCTGTACAAATCCTAAGTCAAATTGCGGAAGAAAATTAAATCCATAAGATAATCCTACGAAAGTAAAAAACAGTATCCCAACATAAAACATAACATGTTATGACTATCCATTATATAAATTTCGTCCACAAAGTTAGTTATTTACAATCACAAGATTATCAAACTCCAAAAAATCTTCAAAAGATTTCAAGTCTTCACTAAGCTTCCTTATCTAAGTCCTTCCTTCACTCTTGCTCATCAGGTATCAACTCTACAGTCTTATCTGGAGGGGGGACAAAAATAACAAGAGTGAGGCGAAACCAATAAGGTACCATAAAAATAGAAATATATAGAATTCATATAAATATATATATATAATAGAAGGAAATTGGCATAACATGATTAGGGAACAAAAGACATGCAGAAACTGGAGAAAGCATGAAACGATCTGGAAACATGAGTTCAGAGATGAAAATCCTATTTTGTTTCTTACATTTTTCCTTTGGTTTTTTTCTTTACTATTCTTAATCAAGAAAATGTGTAGAAAATAAAAATCAGTTCGAAACCTCCCTTATTCTTTAATTTAACTTTTATTATCCAAAGGGACCTGAAGTAGTAGACCATATTAGCTGAGGAAGCGAATAATCGAAGATAGATTATATTTACTCTATACAATTCAAGGCCAAAGTTCACAAGTTCAAAGTTCTCATTCTTAAATTTGCACCTGGAGGGTGAGATTATTCAAAATATCTATCCTCCAAAATTAACGCCTTGAGGAAGGGTGGACCACATATCATTATATAGACGGAGTTATCCTCGATTACCACTATAATATTCTAAGGCATGTCGGAGAACCCTACCTGATTGTAAAACAGTCTTAGGTCCAATTTTCTTACTAACTTAGGGTATTCTTGTTCTTAATTCTTAGTCTTAACTTATCATACCTCAAAGGCCACTTCAAATTCATACAAATCAAACGTTCAGATAATTTCTGAAACTCTTAGAAATTAACAGAATAGCCTTTGCACAAATCCTCTGACAAAAATCATCAAATAAACTTAAGTAATGTGCTAAATAATATTTTCATCACAATTCTCAAAGCTTACAACAAATTTCCTACTTCCATTTTTGAATTAGGGTTTTGGACAAATCTTTCAGACATAAATCGAACATAAAATTCATGCCAAATCACCAAATCAGAACCATACATTATCATATTTATGCCTAAACCTAAAATCTATAAAATAAATCATGAGAAACATGCATCATTTGGAGCAAATCTTAGGAAAAGAGGGTTTAGAGCATAAATGTCAAAATAGAGATATTAAAAGGCAATAATAGAGGAAAATAAAGTTTAGGGTACACTTGTCTCAGCCTGATTTACTGATTTTTCTACTCTGATCCGGCCGAAATCAGTGAGAAAATCCTTTCCCTTCTCTTTTCCTCTATTCTCCATTCGTGCTTTGTTTTCATGATGCTTCTCTCTCCCCCCTTTCCTATTTAAAATGCAAAAAGGTAAGCAGATTGTAGAATTTTTAACCTGCACACTCGAGCCCCCAGTGAGCGTGCAGCAAGCGTTCACATTCGTAAAATGGCGCCTCCTTGTGTGCTTGAGCCTAGTAGCGAGCGCGATATTGTCATGATTTTCTGGCCCTATTTTCCTCAAGCCCACAGCAAGCCCAGCGCTACTGGAATCTACGACTCCTTTTAGGCTTGAGCACACAGCAGGCTCAGCTCTGAAATTTTGCTGCGCTGAGTAAATTTTTTATTTTTTCAATTTCACTTGTTCCAAACTTAATTATATCAATTTAATTATTAAAATTTACTATATTTGAGATGCCCATACCTTACACTATCAATCCCACCTTATCCATCATGCTTGATTATTATATTCAAATATCCTTTCTTAGCAAATTACTAGCCTGAGGACCTCAACAAAGAATTGATCAAACTTAAGCTCCAAACCAAACTCGACTACATAGGCCTCGAATCGATGATGATATACTCAAACACTAGCTCGACATCAATCAAATTCAAACCTTAAGGTATCTCCAAACAATTTCTTCCCCTTGGCCTCGTGGTCGTTCACTACCATGAGTAGACTCTCGCCTAGGGGCTAGTGCTAATATTATTTCCAAAATAAAACACACGGGTTAGATCACGATTTGGATACTACTAAGACGCATAAGCTAGACAACCCAAATAAATCACTATTCCTAACTTAATTCTTAGCCTAAGTTAGTCAATTAGGATAATTAGAACTACCGAATCTAATTTAATTGTTCTAAGCCTCCAACTACTTATTCGATCTAACTTAATCTAATCTAAGCTTCCGTATAATATTCATATCAAACCTAAGGTATCTCTTTTCTCTGATACCAACTATGATAGATTGTATTTTCTACCAAAAATTTGGTAGAGTTTCGTCTATAATACGGTCATCAAGCTAATATAAAACCTGCACAAATCCCTTGTACAATTCACCAAATACATCCAAATAATTCCATCATCCAACAACACACAACATCCAACACATAGGATCCAAATGTTACAATGAAATTCGTGGCTCCAATGTTATATCTCCAAACACAACATTAGATATAGAGATGCCACTAGGTACCTATTACAGACCACAATAATCTATAGAAGCATATATAAATTTCAACACAGCAAAAATTAAACTATCTGATCATCAACCATGTGTACAACATACATTAAGATTCCCAACTGAAATATAAATATATACAATTCTCCATAACATGTACAAAACTATAAAATATAAATACTTGTGTGATCCTTTGAGTTTCGTGCCAAGTCAACTTCTAGTCTCCACTTTGTCCCATCGGGTATAATAGGCCCGTGCTAATCTAGAGGTAAGGAAAGATAGTAAGAGTGAGTCAAATGCTCAACAAGTGTAATATAATCAAAGACGATAATAATATATACAAAATAAAGCAAAAGAGAGATATATGAGAACCTTGAGGATGCGTAAATATAAAACATGATCGAATGTGCTTTCGGAATATAGATGACTTCTCATATTTTATCCTTCTTCCCTTTGAAATGTAAATTATATATAATTACTCATCTTTATGGATTAGGACCAATAAGCCTTACTAGATAAAGGTGCGGGAGAACGAGGAAAGGATTATGATACATCATATGATCTAAGATTGTGAGCTCTTTTTTTAGACCCAGAGGGGGTGCCATCCACATATCATGTATGTAGACCGGCCAATAACAAAATGTCCCCATGTCCTTCGAGGCCCAGAGGTAGTTCCTTGTCCTTCCACAAATATCATAAGGCTTGCCAAGAGTATCGCATGCTATAATATGTCACTAGGATAATCCTTGAGTCTCCACTGTAATACTAATGTTATGCCAAGGGATATTATCCTCCGTAACATAAATATGTGGTCCTAGTTTCATGAATTCTTATTTTTTGAGGGGAGATCCACCAAACTTCTTTCACATAGTTCTCACTCCGGGAGAATGATTCATACATATATCAAATTGTGGCATTCCCTTTATATAGTTGCATAATTTTTATCTTTCTTTCATATTTAAATCTTCTCATAACTTAATTTATATATACGAATATCGTAAAGTATGAAAACAATAGTGTTAGGGTCATTTTTGTGATTGGCATATTCCTTGACCATGTTTAGTCATGTGTTGATGTTAGGTTGTGTTCATAGAAGTGCTGCATCAACTTATTTTGGTGGCTGTCCGTTCCCAGGTTCCAGGATCATCACGCCTGCTATTCGCCACTACCTACTCGAGTTTTGATTCCAGAAGCCTCGTGCCTTCGGTGCGCTCGTCGGGGACTCAAGCCCAAATTCCAGTAACCATTTGCTCGAAGCTTGCCGTCCTCTCGCTCGAGACCCAATAGGGTTTTCTCTTGAAACCCTTGGTGCACTTGTTGCATGCTCGAGTTGCCCTCGAACGCTGCGGTAACGGTCATTAATTTTAAATGCATTTTTCAAGATCTCTATAAATTTTCTCCGTATTTCAATTGCCCTACTTTTGATTGACACATTTTGGAGCGCCCCACTTTAAGAAAACTTCATCTTTTACTCCATTAACCTTGCTCTGATTGAGAAAATCATAATAAGATCATTGTGTTCTATGTGTTAATGGTTTTCTCACCACTTTCTCTTTATCGATCAATTACTCCTACCCTTCAACTTTCATTGGCGACATCGGTACTGTGAAGAATGGGTTCTGGAGGTGTTTGCTACTTCAAGTGGTTCATGAGAGAAAATGATGTGAAGATCGAAACGTGTTCGGTTCCGTTATCGTGGACAAATCCAAGGAGTTCATTGGTAGGGATCATGGGACGTGTGACGGATTGGGTTATTTTTCTTAAATAACCTCCGTTAATAAACACATGAATAAAGCCCATAATTAATATTACAAATTGCTGTAGAAAATTGGACAGAGTTCCCTTTGCAACTAGACGAAAATCAAAAATACAACTTGTCAATTTGAACCTATACAAACATATAAATATCCACACATCAATATTTTCATCAGCACAACACATACACAAGATCCACATTGGCATATCATTCATGGCTCCAACACAGTACACTTGCATTTATATGTTGGATCTAAGAGAGATGCCATTTAGGCCTAAACAAAATCCAAAACATCCAATATTAATACGTAAGTAGAACTAGATCTAAAAACCTGAAGAAGCATAACAATAACCATAAAATAACAACAAGCCACAATATAACACACCACATTAATCTAACTCGACTATTTGCATTCGATTACATTAGACATATCCAAATCTTTAAGCCTTCGTTGCCCAACTAATCTTCTCAAGCAAATCCCTCTCTTTACTCTAACTAACCGGGTGTCAGCTCAATGCTCTCATCTGGAAGGAGAAATAGCAAGGGTGAATGTACAACTTAGCAAATGTAATCATACATCACTATCAAATGGTAAAAAACAACAAAAATGATAATAGAAAGGGGGCAACAAGTACTCGCAATCACAAAGAAACATGAGAGGAAAAGGGCAATTAGGAATGCATATTGCCATTTATCATGTTTTTACCGCACTTATTATTTATATTAATTTTGCAGATCAGGGCTAGTAGGTCGTACTAGCAAACAATACGAGAGGACGAGGAAAGGATAATGATACTCCACATGATCAAGGCCATGAGGGCTTATTCTTAGGCCTAGTCAGGGGTCATCTACATATCATGCCTGTAGAAGGGCCAATAATCACCCCATTCCCCTAGGGTACCGGGGCAGTACCTCGTTCTTCCATAATAGTATCTCAGGGCGTGCCACGGACATCACCCACTCCCATAAGCGGCCAGGATATGTGGCTAAAGTAATCCTTAGGCTTCCACCGTGATGGAAATAGCCAGCTAGAGAATACTACCCAATGAACATAAGTCCATGATCCTAATTTCATGATTACTTATTCTTTGGAGGGAAGATTGACCATAATTCATTCGCATTATCTCCATTCAGGAGATCACATTTTAATCACATATCTCCATCCAGGAGATCAAATCAATCATATCATACATTGTGGATTTTCCTCCAATTAATTATACAATTCATATCTTTCCTTGGACTGTAGCATTTTGACAATTCGATTCACACGCATAGATATCATAGTTCGTAGAGAAGAGTGAAATTTCTTACCACATTTGACGGAATTCACTTTGGGGTCCTCCCGGAACACAATGCTCTCCCCAACGGAGCTTATACACATATTCCGATGATTACATTTACACTTGAACAATTAGACATGAATTTCATAACAATTAAATAGGGTGAAAGCATGCAAATTTTTCATTTTATCTCGGGTGAACAATAATAGTGGGCTTTTATAGCATTCAGACGCTACAAATGAGTTGATTCTTGTGAGATTGGACGTCCAGTCGATATATATGCATAATTGGGACGTGGTGATTCATATTTTGAGGACAATTTAACATAATACATGGGGGAAAATGGGAATCTCGAATCTGGGCATGGGTTAGGGTTTGGTGATACCAAACCGAACGATTAGGACAATAAATTGAACAAATAACTACATATTTATTCAAGATTAATCATGAACTATATGATTTTCACATCTTGGGTGGGTATTAAGATGAAAATACCCAAAGGAAAATGAATAAAAATCGAAAGAGAAAAAATAGTGAATATGAGAACACTTGCCTCAACGTGCTTTATATTTTCTCTAACTGGCTCGAGCTTGGAATTAGACCCGAAGGCCTCCATTTCTCCTCTTCTCCTTCGCGCGGTTCCTCCTCGTGCTGGGCTTCTGCGGCTGTGCTGTTGCTCCACCACATCGCCCAGCCGCCCATAGCCATGCACGGCCACTGTTGACCCATGTGCTACCTCCGTCGGTGCCGTTCTCCTCCCCCCTCTCTCTTTTTCTCTCCCCTGAAACCCTTGCCCAAACCCCTGCTCTCTCGGTCTTTCCCTCTACTTCTTATGTTTCCATCGTTATTATTATTATTATTATTATTATCATCATTATTATATATATATATATATATATGTTATTTTCTTTTAATCTTGAAATTCAAATCAATACTTGAGCAATCGCATGGGCACACTCCGGGCATCGGCCCAATAATTCTAAATATTTTCTAAAATTTTCTTCATATTTAATTAATTTAATTACACCAAAATTATCCAAAAATAAATAAACCCAAATTAAATCGAATAAAAATATTCAAAATATTACATTCTCCCATTATAAAAATTTCATCCTCGAAATTTAACGAACCACAAAATTTCATAATCGCAGGTAATCTTTCCAGATCCTCATGTTCCAAAGTCATTCTTCGGTTAAATGATTATCCTAGAAGACCTTAAGTATCCGAATCGTTCTGATTCTTATTACCTAGTTCGTTCTATCAAAATTCTAAATCTACCAAGTTTGAAAGCAATCCAAACATATTAACTACTTCTATGACTTAGCTTAAAACCTTAAACGGTTAAAAATTATTGCTTCAATTTATGCTAAGCCTCAGAATAATCATTCATTCAGAACCTTAAATTAAACTTTAAAATATATGACTTAACCTTGTTTCTGCTGCGCAACTCTGATTAATTTTTTAACTACGAATCATCCATTTGAAATTCACCACCATATCTAATTTAACTAGTCGCCCAAAATTATCTGATCAAGTTTAACTAAGATTACGGCATAAATCGTATATCACAATCAAATCTCAAAGTCAAAATACTTTATATCCTAATTATTTAGTTAGTACGCTTATAAACTGACATATCTCTAAAATACATAATCCGTGTTGACAAGAATGGGCTATTTATCAGCTAATCAACAATTACCTGCATATCCTTGAAATACATGGTCATCCACTCTTAGCCTCTCAATTATATCCTAAGACTTATGGAAGTTGTGAGCCCACACACACTTCTGCTATTCTATCTAACCATTCATCTGTGAATTCAAGATCTTCTTACGACCTACATCCATTGGTTCATATAGAACACCTAGATTATTCAGCAACTATAACAAAAGTCCCAAAATATCTATACCACAAAGACAAAGCCCACAAATCCTCAAACTACGGATTAGAAACTACAATTGTAACAATCACCCAAGAATTCGATATGACTTTAGGCCATCACCCAAAATCTTAAAACCCAATTACTTAGCATCCTTAGGATCTCGTTGGCATACCAATGAGCCAGTTGATTAGACCCAAACACATCATTTATAATCGTGATGAGTGGGTCGTCCTAATCGTTCTGAAACAAAACCATAAAGACTCCTTATTTCATAGTTTCATAGCCTTAATACTTCAGATACAATTCTTTCTCCCAAGGCCAAAAGTAAAGCATCCCATATAAAATATCAAAGACATACCAAATCCGAAGACTTTCGATATCAATTATCAATCATACTATTCACTTTCCTCAAAGACACCGAGGTCCACCTCTACAGTCCTCAAATTACTGCCTACACTATGGCATACTCACTTCTTCTTTATAATGCAATTCCTCAAATCTTTAGAATCATAGAACAGTACTTATCCGTACAAGCAATGCCTATTAACCCTCAAGACAAGGACCTCATTGACTAACCCCGACTTTGGGTGAAGCAATTTCAAATTATGGGCTCCTTCCTCACTTAATTCGAGGGTAGCCACCTATAATGATGCATGGGTAGCAAAATCCTAACTTTTCTCAAAAGTATTGCATTCTACTATCACTCACTAGACTTATCAGGGGTCAACCCGAACATTATGGTCGACAATCTATTCTTAATTCCTTGAAGGCTACCTTCTCATGTCCCATTCCTATGGATGCCAATTGCTTCCAAGCCAAACACCTTACAACTCTACAATCCTTTGCGTCATAAATCAATCTTCCCAATAAGCCACCGCATAAAGTCCTACGGGTTCAGAATCATACTATCGAAGATGCCACATGCTCGCATTTCCTCAAGCTAAACTCGCGTACCTTTCCCAATTGAGCATTCGGTTAATAGTCGTTCATAATCTGTAACACAATCCTCAAATAGAATGCATACATCCCATGTTCTCTTGAATTCATCAACAAGGTCATCATGAAATTGACTTAATCATGACTGGAAGATCCCATCCATAGGACTCATGAAATGCCAACGAATCTACAAAACCCAGATGGCATCACTAGAACTAATAACGGTTATATCTTCATTCTGAAGACTATCGTAGGCGCAATTCTCGATTATCCGTAATTGACAATGCGATGGATACAGATCAATCATAGAAATTATCAAGTCCTTGCAACAGATCTCACGAATTATCTATTAATTCACAATGCCCGCTATCAACTATCTCCCGAGCAACCAAATTCTTAATTATCCACAAATGACCTAATCAATTCATCTTACCACCCCAAAGGCACTAAAGCATCCATAACGGCACCTAACCAATGCCCCCTTCAATTTCATATGAAATCCTCAAAGATTTCCACAACTAAATTCCTTAGTGACCTCCAATGACGTTAGGGGTGGTCTCATTTGTTCGATGATTTGGACAAATATTCCCATCACAGCTTGTGGGCAAACGACACTAATTTCCTGATACCTCCACCAACTAATCATCACTAATATCATATTGAGGATTGGTGTCATAAAACATGTCAACTCAGCCCAACCCTTCAAATCTACAGGCCCCAAAATATTATAGACATCGAAATAACTAATATAAGGCTTATGATCCTCAGATAAATAAATAAGTTTAGGAAACATCAATAAATCATAGATTTTGGATCCCAAAATAATGCATATTTTGAAATATCAAGATCTGGGAACTTTATCTTCCGCCACGATGGATGACACTTCTATACTTCGTGCCATCACCGCGAAGCCTTGATTTCAAGTTCTGGGCTCCTAAACTGTCCAACCCATGGGATAAGGGCAATCCCTATTCATACGGTTGAACTATCCACACTTGAAATGTATTCCCAAAAATCCCAGCAAAATTAGATACTTATTCATAAAGCAATCACAAACAATTCCTATGATATCTATCATCCTTAAGAGCCATAATTCTTTTCACGTTGATCACCTAAGGCTGACTCTGCCTTCTGTGTTATGTGGGTAACATGACCCTATCCTCTATAGGTTCCAAGCGTCTCAAAAGTTTAGACACTCAAGTATTTCCAGATCGATTATTAATCGACATCCTACATTTTGTTAACCTAAAAAATTTACTCCTACTTATTCTAACCTCAAACCATCACTTTCACTTCTTCCATCATACTTGATACATCAATCAATGGCTCATTCTTAGCAAATTACTACTCCGAGGACCACAATTTAGGGTCAATCAAGCCTAAACCTCAAACCACAACCGATTAATCCTAGGCCTCGAATCATTACTAACCAATTTAGGTACCAAATTGATACCAATCAAATTCCAACATTAAGGTGTCTCCATACACCATCTTCCTCTCGACCCTGTGGTTAGCCACTAATACGAGTAAGCTAGGACGCATAAGCTAGACAATCGAACTAAATTATCTTTCCTAACCTAGTGTTAGCCTAAGTTATTGGGATTGGGGTAACCAAAACTATCCGGACTAGCTTAATCATCCTACGCCTTTATCTACTTATTCGATCAATCTTAATCTAAATTAAACTTCCGAATACGATTCAAATCGAACCTAAGGCATCTCTTTTCTCTGATACTAGATGTGACAGATCCCATTATTTTCCTTAAATAACCTCCGTCAATAAACACATGAATAAAGTTCATAAATAATATTATAAATTTTTATAGAAAATTGGGCAGAGTTTCTTCTACAACTAGATGAAAACCAAAAATACAATTTGTCAATTTGAACCTGTACAAACATATAAATATCCACACTTTAATATTTTCATCACCACAACACATATACAGGATCCACATTGTCATATCATCTATGACTCCAACACAGTACACTTACACTTATATGTTGGATCTAAGAGAGATGCCATCTTGGCCTAAACAAAATCTAAAACATCCAATATTAATGCGGAAGCAGAACTAGATCCAAAAACCTGAAGAAGCATAACAATAATCATAAAATAACAAGAAGCCAGAATATAACACACTACATTAATCTAACTCAACTATTTGCATTCTATTACATTAGACATATCTAAATTTTTAAGCCTTCAATGTCTAACTAATCTCCTCAAGCAAATCCCTCTCTTTGCTCTAACTAACCGAGCGTCAACTCAATGCTCTCATCTAGAAAAAGAAAC
Source organism: Nepenthes gracilis (assembly GCA_033239525.1). NCBI lineage: Eukaryota > Viridiplantae > Streptophyta > Magnoliopsida > Caryophyllales > Nepenthaceae > Nepenthes > Nepenthes gracilis. The sequence goes on from BSYO01000002.1 coordinate 11,421,973, forward strand.
AGTAAGGGTGAGCGTACAGCTCAACAAATATAGTCATACAACACTATCAAATGGTAAAGAACAATGAAAATGATAATAAAAAAGGGGCAACAAGTACTCACAATCACAGAGAAAAATGAGAGGAAAAGGACAATTAGGAATGCATATTGCCATTTATCATGTTTTTACCACATTTATTATTTATATCAATCTTTGCAAACTAGGGCCGGTAGGTCGTACTAGCAAATGATATGAGAGGATGAGGATGAGGAAAGGATCATGATACTCCACATGATCTAGGGCCATGAGGCTTATTCTTAGACTCAACCGGGATGTCATCTACATATCATGCCTGTAGACGGCCGACAATCACCCCAATCCCTCAGGGTACCAGGGTAGTTCCTTGTTCTTCCACAGTGGTATCCTAGGGCGTGCCATGGATATCACCCGCTCTCATAAGCGGCCAGGATACACGGCCAAAGTAATCCTTGGATTTCCACCATGATGGAAATGGTCAGCCAGAGAATACTACCCAATGAATATAAGTCTATGGTCCTAGTTTCATGTTTACTTATTCTTTGGATGGAGGATCCACTATAATTCATTTGCATTATCTTCATTTGAGTGATCACATTTCAATCACATATCTCCATCCGGGAGATCAAATCAATTATATCATATATTGTAGATTTTCCTTCAATTACTTGTACGATTCCTATCTTTCCTTGGACAAAAGTATTTTGACAATTTGATTCACATGCATAGATACATAATTCGTAGAGAAGAGTTAAATTTCTTACCACATTAGACGGAATTCACTTTAGGGTCCTCCCGGAACACAATGCTCTTGCTAACGGAACTTATACATATATTCTGAAGCTTACATTTCCACTTGAACAATTAGATATGAATTTCATAACAATTAAATGGGGTGGAAATATGCAAATTTTCCATTTTATCTTGGGTGAATAATAACAGTGGGCTTTTAGAGCATCTGGATGCCGCGAATGAGTATATTCTTGTGAGATCAGACGTCTGATTGTTATATATGCACAATTGGGACATAGTGATTCATATTTTGAGGTCAATTTAACATAATATATAGAGAAAAATGGGAATCCCGAATCTAGGCGTGGGTTAGGGTTTGGTGATACCAAACCGAACGATTCAGATAATGAATTGGACAAATAACTACATATTTATTCAACATTAATCATGGACTGTATGATTTTCACATTTTGGGTGGGTATGAAGACGAAAATACCCAAAGAAAAACAAATAAAAATCGAAAGAGAACAAGTAGTGAGTATGAAAACACTTTGCCTTGACGTGTTCTACATTTCTCCAACTATAGCTCAAGTTTGGAATCGGACATGAAGGCCTCCATTTCTCCTCTTCTCCTTTGCACGGTTCCTCCTCATGCTGGGCTTCCACAGTTGCTGCTGCTGCTCCACCGCATCACCCAGTCGGCCACCGCCATGCACGGCCATCGTCGGCCACCGCTGACCTGTGCGCCGCCTTGTCGGTGCAGTTCTCCTCCCCTCTCTCTCTTTTTTTCTCCCCCGAAACCCTCGCCCAAACCCCTGCTCTCCCGATCTTTCCCTCTACTTCTTATGTTTCCATTATTATTATTATATATTACATTTTCTTTTAATCCCGAAATTTAAATTGATACTCAGGCAATCAAATGGGCACACTCCGGGCACCGGCCCAATAATTCTAAATATTCTCCAAAATTTTTATAATATTTAATTAATTTTTATTACACCCAAATTACCCAAAAATAAATAAACCCAAATTAAATCGAATAAAAATATTCAAAATATTACAAGACGGGAGTAAGTCGGCTAAGTTAGCGCGTCTGTACTACCCGATCTGTAAGTTGATTCTCATAGTGGATATCTTCTCTTGCCATTGAAACCCGGAGGATTTTTTTTTATTACCATGGGTATCGAGTTTTTCCTTCGTCACCAAAAATTGTCTCTTATTTTTTTATTACTTATTGTCTTTACGTTTATGCATGTTATTGTTCTTGGCATTTAGATATAAATATTTTTTATATATATTAAATATTTAATTTTGTATTGCTTTCGCTAATCCTACATGGGGTCAAAACTTTATTGTGTAATTTGGGTCAAAACTATATATATATATATTTAAACAGGGGTGTCGATATAGCCTTATTTGGGTGTTCTTACACTCTTCTCTTTACATGTGTATTTCAAATGTCGGGCCCGCGCAAGTCATCTGCTTGAAAAACAATCGGCAAACGCAATTGGCCAAGTGGCCTCTCCGCTTTTGATTGCTTTACCTGTCCCTGAGGGTGATGGTGTGTGGCTGGCGCACTGGGGTTGCCCCTGGTGCTTCTTGGTGCTGCTGTCAAGCGCCTACTTCACGCCGCCAGACGCCGCATCTCACTTCGTGCCTCACAAACCCTCCCACACACACGTATAAAAAAACTCAGATATATATATATAAATGGGGGTGTTGATGTAACCTTATTTGCGTGTCCTTACACTCTTCTCTTTATAGGTGTATTTTAGATGTCGGGCCTGCGCAAGTCATCTGCTAGAAAAACGATCAACAAACGCAATCGGTTGAGTGGCCTCTCCGCTTGTGATCACTTTATCAGTCTCGAGGCTGAGGCCTTGTTTTCCACACACATGTTCCATCGGCAACTCTCCCTTGAACAGGAAATCTGTCTTGATTCACTCAACCCTTCCATCTCCTCTGTCTTTATTGACTGACATTGGGAGCCGGTACTCACCGATTTGATTGCTCATTCTCTTGTCATTATTCAATAATTTTATTCTAACATTCATGAGTCTTCTTCCAATTCTTTTTTGACTTTCTTGTAGGGGCAACACCTTCAGATTACTCCGGATGTGATTGCACAGGTTCTTAACCTTCCTTGGGTGACAAATCCAGACTACCCTTTCCCCCTGTTTTCTAGGCCTCACTCAAATGAGATCGCCACATTCCTTCATGGTGCCCCCATTGTAACACCCGAGCTCGAGTCTCCAAGCCCGACCCAGACCGTCCAAGTGAAAGCCTCGAATCATTCGAAGTTATCAATTACACGTCATCAAACAATTTAAATGAATTCAATGCAATCACATCACTATAATTTAAAACATTATCAATAGTAATCATAAACACATCATTAATTAATTATCCATAATAGTAATAAATAACTTCAATAAATGATATCGATGTCTAAAATATAAATCCTCATAAAGAAAATCTAATAAATTTAAATAGTAAATCAACTAACAAAATCTTAAGTCTCTATCCTGGAAGCCTTAATCTCTGAGACCACATCTGCCTAGAGTCTATACAATAATACACGATCTCTTTTATCCTAATGTCAACCTGCCTACTCTGGAGCCAAAAAATATAAGAGTGGACCGAATTCCCAATAAGTAAGAATAAACAACAATAGAAGAGTACAATTAAGCATCCCAGACGATAAAATAATTAATAAAATTAATAATAATAGGTAATATATCAACCACTGTCTGAGATTCAATAACATGTCATGATTACAACCCGAAAGCCATATGAACAACTAGATATCAAGAAGGCAATATGGATTCCACTGAATCTGATCATCAACTTAATGTGAGGTCACAACCGCACGAATGATCAAAGTCTTCATAGAGCTTATTTTACCGTAGTGAACAAAAGGTCGCATATTTACACTCTTAACGGTTGGATAAATACAACGAGGTTATCCATAGTATTCTACTACCCATACAGTCCTCCCATTGGCTGTACCCATAGTATGTCGATACCACCAGTAATACCTTTTATCAAATGATATTTCAGATATCATCTCCTACGATGGTCACATGATTATAAGTATTCCTCATCAATATCAACGACCTCGACCAATTGTACAAAATAACAAGAATTTGATTATTCGTCCAATTTGAGGTTCCGACTGTATGATATAACAAAAATATCCCTGGACCTTATTCTACCATAGTGAACCAAAGATAGCGTATTTACGCCCCCAATGGCTGGGTAAGTACAACGAGGTTACTCATGGAATCCCACTATCCCTATAGTCCTCCCATAGGCTGTACCTGAGCATGCCGATACCATCCGTGATACCCCGCCAAATAATATCCCAAATATCATCCTCTATAAGGTCACTAGGTTATAAGCATTCCTACTCAATATTAACGACCTTAACTTCCGAAATGGAGTTGGTATTGGAAAAGTATAGACTACTTCAAGGTCCCATGAACTCCTATTCATCCGGATACCATAGAGTCTTTGGTACACTCCTTTACCTATCCATAGAGTGCTAATAAGACATACGCACACCACCAAGGTTAACGCGAAGAATAATTTTACTAGATTTTATCAATGAGATATAGGAATAATCACGTAACCGACAATTATTATTTCAAGCATACCAAGCACACTTGCATAAATTTATGCAAACATATTCTACCACTAACATATATAAATTTACTTATAACTATTCCAATCCATATACATATATATACCCCCATACACCACACACGGCATCACACACACCCACTGTGCACAGCATACACTTTGCCACACGTGCACACCCACCGTGCACTGTGCACACAGCAGTACACACCCATAGCACTTACACACAGTAATACGCATATATACACCCATGCATATACATATCCATGCACACCTACACACACTCGTACACACATAATACATGTACCGTCTTCCATATAGTAACACAAGGCAGAGCCTACACGCAAGTCCACCGGTCGTATAAACAAAGCACGAGGCTCTAGTTTCTCACCCATTCTACCTTTGCACAATTTAACATGAATTCTTAGGTTTCATGATTTAACGAGAAATACCACAAATTACAATATCATTTGCCAAACATCATGCACAACCCTCAAAATTCCAGATAACAATAACAGAGCCTGTGCCCCTGTTTTTCCCCAAATCTACGATTTCACCTAATTGGATGCCGATTTCCCCAAAATCAAGTTAGGCCGTCGAAAATCGACAACAACAATTAAAAAGGAAAGAATTTAGGAGTTTTACTTGCAATTTAATGGGTTTGAGTTTTCTCGCCACCGCCAGTCACTAAACTGGCTAGAGAACAGAAAACAGAGCACCACTGTTTTCCCACCATCGTGCCAAATCCATTAGACCCAGAACTATGACATGTAAGACTGACACTTTATAGCTTCATTGAACAATTTACGAAAACCACAATTTATTATTAATCCCAAGGTATTGATTGTGCTCTCAACGAGCCGTGGCTCGGCACCCGGGTTCCCGAATTGGTGATCCCTAGTTTTGCCATTTTCCCACTAATTAACGCATGGAATTAGAGATTCAACATTAACAATAATTAAGGAAGAGTTTATTTTGCAATGTAAAAATTTTACTTGCCTCAATTTTCTCTTTACTCTTCGGCATCGATGGCAACAATCGGTAGAGCAGTCTCCTCCTTTGTTTTTCCCCCTTCCCTAACCCTACGACCCCCATTAAATAAGAAGGGGGAGCCGGTTAGGGTTTGCCAAACTTTCCATTTGAGCCCAGATTTTGCTGCGCGTTCCTCTTTCTCTCTTCTTCCCTTTCCTCTTCTCTCTTTCCTTTTCATCTCTTCCTTTCCTTTTCTTCTCCCTTTCTTTTTCCTTTGGCTACTTCTTCCCTCTATTATTATTATTATTATTATTATTATTATTATTATTATTATTATTATTATTATTATTATTATTATTATTATTTAATAAATTAATTCCATTAATTAATTTAATTAAGTGACCCCATGTTTATTTCCAAACCCATTGATCTAAATATTTTAATTTATTGGGCTCACGTAACAGTCCAACTATCCAAATTTTAAGCCCAATGGTGATAAGGATTAATTATTAGAACTAACTATATAAAATATTCCTGGCATTACACCCATGGAGTGGCATGGGCGATCTTTCAAGACTTCCCTTCTTTGCTCTAGGTGCCTGGTTGTGAACTACATCATGCTCACGAATATTTTTTCTGTTTCTCACTTTTTACCATTCCCATGGACAAAGCACTATTTCTGTATGCTCTCTTGATTGGGTGGCCTATTGATTTTCCGTCCCACAACTTTTCTCACATCCTCTCCCATTTTACCAGCCGTAAAGATGACAACTTTTCCCACAAGTGCCTCATTCAGCGGTTACTTGCTGGACTCGGTCTTCCTTTTTTCAATCTTCCTCGTCTCTAGCTTGCACGCCCTATCATCTCCACCACCTTTACCCAGAGCCAGTCTCATACTCATTGCTTCGCAGGGGCTCCCTAAGAGCCGTTAGATGAGCCTCTCCCTGAGGTGCCTTCCTCTCAGCTTGAGGGTGGACCCTCTTGCGCCATCTCATCCTACCCTAACCCCTCAGGTCTTGGACCTTTTGCTCCACCTCGGCACTCCACCTCTTCCTCTGCAGCTTTGATTGGTCAGATGTCTCTCATTGCCGATCACTTTGAGCGTCTCTATTCCTTGCAGGAGCACATTTATGCTTCGCAATCTTAGTTGCATTAAGATATTCTTGCTGGATTTGAGCGTATGGATGCTCGTTTGGCTATGTAGGAGGCTGAGCTTCGATGGTGGCGGCGTTATTATGGTCATTAGCCCTCTGACGAATCTTTAGGCTCTGAGTGATCCCCTCTCTTTGGTTCTTCGTGACAAAAAGGGGGAAACCATTTGGTATTTTGATAGGGGGAGACCATATGTTTGCTATTTTGATAGGAGGAGACCTTATTATTATTGTTAAGGGGAGCTATTCTTATTTCTGTTAGGGGCAATTTTTTTTGAATTTTTTAGGAGGGTTGTGAAACTTTTATTTCTCTTATTGACTTTACAGACTTTACTACCTTCATTTTTTGTGGTGCTTTTATTACTGTTCCTATTATTTTATGATGTGTATGTTGTTATAAGCTACTGTGTATAGTTATCTTCTTTTTATATTACTCTAGACATATTATATTTCATTATATTATATCTGTTTGTACTAATCATGGTTGTCAGGCAACACAGCTATAGTATAAGCACAGTAGCTACAGTATCGACTCTACAGCTCTTGTGTAGAGTTTTTATATTTACTTATTGTATTATTTTTATTTCTTGCTAGGTGTGAATTTTTTTGCACACGGATTTTATTTCGGTGGTATCTAAACACGTGCTTCTCTTATATTTTTTTACTTTATGTATTTTGTCACGGAATTGCCAAATGGGGAGATTGTTAGGATCATTTTTATGATTGGCATATTTTGTGACCATATTTAGTCATGTATTGATATTGAGTTGTGTTCATCAAAGTGCAGCATCAACTTGTTTTGGTGGCTGTTCGTTCTCGGGTTCTAGGAGCATCATAGCTGCTGTTCACCTACTACCTGCTCGGGCTCTGATTCAAGAAGCCCTGCGCCTACCATCTACTTGAGCCTCAATTCCTATAGCCCCGCGCCATTTATGCGCTCGCCGAGCGCTCAAGCCCAAATTCCAATAACCATCTACTTGAAGATCACCGTCCTCTCGGTCGAGCCCTGATAGGGTTATATCTTAAAACCTTCGGTGCGCTCATTGCGCGTTCGAGTCGCATTCGAGCGCCGCGGCAACGGTCATTAATTTTAAGCGCATTTTCTGAGCTCTCTATAAATATTTTCTTTATTTCAGTTGCCCTACTTTTGACTGAAGCATTTTGGAGCACCTAACTTTGAGAAGACTTCATCTTTTACTCCATTAATCTTGCTTCGATTGAGAAAATTATAATTACATCATTGTGTTCCATGTGTTAACGGTTTTCTCCTCACTTTCTCTTCACCGATCCATCACTCCTACCCTTCTACCTTTGTTGGCGATGTTGGTATTGTGGAGAAGGGGTTCCGGAGGTGTTTGCTACTTCAAGTGGTTCGTGAGAGAAGATTGATGTGAAGATAGGAAGGCGTCCAGTTCCATTGCCGCTAACAAATCTAATGAGTTCCTTGGTAGGGATCACGAGACGGGAGTAAGTCAGTTAGGTTAGAGTGTCTATATCACTCAATCTGTAAGTTGATTTTCATAGTGGATATCTTCTCTGGCCATTGAAGCCCGGAAGGTTTTTCTCAATTACCGTGGGTATCGAGTTTTTTCCTTGTCATCAAAATTGTCTCTTATTTTTTATTACTTATTGTCTTTATGTTTATGCATGTTATTATTCTTGACATTTAGATATAAATATTCATTATATTTATTGAATATTTAATTTTATACTACTTCCGCTAATCCTGCACGGGGTCAAAATTTTATTGTATAATTTGGGATGAAACATCCTTTTCAAGTAGAAACTCTTACCATCGTGAGCCAAACGTGACTTTAAGGCTTCCAAATGATTAACCCTTTACAATTGGTTAACAAACATATTTTCTAGAATATACAAGTAAACACATATAAATATATATGTAACTTAATTAATAATTAAACAATATGAAAATCATACAAAATTTACCAAAGAGGCTCGGGTGAACAGTATTCACACGTGAACAGTGCCCATTTATGCATAATCGGATGAATCTCAAAAAATCAGATATCCAATAGGTAATTAACTGAATTCAAAATATAGGTAATCATAATCTCAAGCCAAATTATGTATAAATGTAATATCCTGAATTTTTGTTTGAATTAATTTAATATTAATTATGATTTTGGGTAATTTGAGTATGGCAAAAATTAATTTAATATTATAAAATTTGGAAAGATATTTGGATCAGTCGGGCTAGTGCCCGAGGTGTACTTGATTTATCGCTCAAATATCAATTTGAATTTTAGAATAAAAGAAAATAAAAATATAATAATAATAAACAAAAAAAAAAGAAGATAAGGTTTCGGGGAGAGAGAGCGTGAGGGTTTCGGGTGGAGAAGGAGGAGGAGAAGGGGGAAGGACAAGGGAGAGGAAGGCGGTGGCAGTAGCACAGGTGAGCGGTGGCACGGGTGGCTCGCGAGTGAGGTCATGGTGGTTGCAGGTGATGACGGTGCTTGCAGTAGAGGTTGCACAAGAGAGAGAGAAACGGCGCAAGGAAAGAGGCGATAGAACAACGGTAGTGGTGCCGTCCAAGCGACGCTGGGAAGGCCGGCGACGGCTGTTCGAGGCGGCGACAGCGGCAGCCATGCACAGGAGGTTGCCCGCAGAGGAGAGAATGGGCAGTGTGCGAGCTTCGAACGGTAGGAGAGAGAGTGTGCCGATTTAGGCACTTTGGGATATCCTTTCTTCAGATCTTCAAAATATAAAGTCAAGACAAGTATCTGTAAAATTCTTCTTTGGTTTGATTTAATATCTGATATATTTTAGATATTGTTTGAAATTATTACTAACATATATGTATTTTTATACACCTGATTTATTTATTCAGGATATGCATGTGTAGTTTATTGGATGATTTGGGGGTTTTTGAACTGGGTTTTATGATTTTGGAGGATTTAATATTTTTCTAAAAATTTAAATAAGTTATCAGATACTGTATATGATTATATTTGTAACTGTATACTAAAATGTGCACAAAAATTGCATAGGCCGTGCATTTTTATATGCATGTGCCAGGTCGTGGTCACTTCATTTTAGATTTAGATAATTGTATATTCTTGCCAGCTCCCAACGGGAAGATATTTGCTATTTGAAAATTCCTTTTCGCCGGTAGGAAAGGCTCAGAGTAGTGACCCTTCCCATTTTGATAATTTGATTTGACCTCATAATATATTCGGACGTTCTAATATATCTGAGAAATTTGAGAATTGTACCCAAAGTTGCGGGTGGTAAATTATAATGAGTAACCTTATCCACGGGTATAGAGTACATGAGTTGCCATTCATGTTGGCATAATTGGTATTCGATTTTGTCTAAGGTTATTGGAATTATGTATAATCCTTCTTCAAGCTAGTATATAAATAATCAAAACGCAAATTTAATGCATGATTTGTATTTTTGCATCGATTGGTGTTGGACTTTGATTTGGATATGGATTTTAGACTTAAATTTGAGATTCGTCAATTTTTGCCCACAGTTGGGTCATTGTATGTCTCGTACAAATAATTTTAACTATATATTTTGATCCAGAACCTTGGACTATCTGTCGCGGTGCTGTTTCAGCTTTTGTGCACGTCATTGGATCATCGAGCTATTAGATTCTATCCCAAATCACAAGTTGATCGGACATTAGATTTAGACTCAGACTCGGACTCGGACTTAAATTGGACTTTGGAATCGGCTATTTTCCTATTGAAATCGGTTCGGATCACTTCTATTTTGTTTATAAATATATTTATATACATCTCGATGAGGACGATTTTCTAATTCGATATTTGTTTGGATTTAGATATTTGATTTGAGTAAGAGATTACCATTGGATTTTTGATCTTAGAACTCTATTGGATCTATTTTATCGACGATTTGAATTTATTCTGTTATTTGGTTGGATTTTTATCCATTAGATCTTTCCCTCTGATTTATTAGACTTCTTTTATTTAAATATGATACTTACTATGTATTAGGCTCACTTTTTCTAATTTATCTCTTCAGAGTAGAAGATTTGGATGCATTCTGATTTATCACTTTTTCTATTATGTTTTAACTTAGCATTTGATGTGATCAGATTATGAAATTGATCAGGTATAGGTCATGGTTATAATTTCGGAAATAGTTTAGATATTATATTATGTTTGATTATAAATTTTTTGGTTAAATTGTTACCTCCCTTACCATGATTGTAGAGCAAGTCGTACTTATTTTGTCCAGACGGTTGTCCGATGAGATCTTGTATGGATTTAATTTTATTAAGTTATATATTTGGTTTGTCACACTCGGATTTTGGGACTTTTCATTATTTATTAAATTTATTTAGAATTTTAAATTTTAAAAATTATAATTAATTATTTAAATTAACCCACTTGATTCAGGTTCATGACAATAAAACTCCAAATAAATTCTTTAACATGGTCCAGCGTGGGTTAGGATTCCGGTGAACGGAATTCCACTTAAAATTACTAAATCGGATATTCAATTGATAAATTAACATATATAGGATATATGTAATGATATTCTAGGAAAAATTTATATAAAAGCCCCAATAATCGGAGGGCAAAATCTTTCGGGCGTGGGGTTAGAGTTTCGGTATGAAAACCGGTCAAAATCTACGAAATTGGATATGAAATTCATGTATATGCATGTTCAAGTCATAGGCATCACAAATACATGCATGGGTCGGGTATTGAGACAATAATATCCAAAGGAAATTGAACGAAAATCAAAAAGAATAAAATAAAAGGGTATGGGTGCACTTGCATCGACTCGATCCACAACTTTCCCAACTAACTTGAAGTTGAAATCAGACCCAAGAGTCTCAATTTCCTCCTCTTTCCTTTGCGCCGTCTCTCTCTTAGCGCGCGCAGCCGCCGTTGCTCGACCTCACCGTGGCATCCGTCCACCGCTGCGCACGGCCATCGCTGACCACCCATGCCCCGCCTTCTTCCCCGGTGAACCCTCCTCTCTCTCCTCTTTGCGAAACCCTCAACTCCCCGGAGCCCCTCCCTCTCATTCTTTCCTTTTTGTTTCTAATATGCTATTATTATTATTATGTATATACTATAATATATATATATATTCCGTTTTCTTTTAATCTCAAAATTTAAATCGATACTCGGGCGATCGAATGGGCATACCTTGTGCGCCGCCCAACTAGTCCAAATATCCTCTAAAATCTCATAATAGTCAATTAATTTTTATCAGAAGCAAATTATCCAAAAATAAATAAGTCCAATTAAATTGGATAAAAAATTCATGATATTACAGAAATTTACTTCCCATTATCGACTATTTTAATCTACCTGAATGTTGATTTATTTTCCGATTTAGCCAATTGATTTATGTATGACTGTTTTAGTGCCAACATATGATATAAAATCAGTTTGGGGTCGGTCCAAGCTGGTTTGGTAATTTATTCATGAGTCGGAGAATTGTTTCGGTTTACATGAACAGGTTCAGCCTTAGTTTAGAGACCCAGTTCACTATTTACTTCAAGCCCAATTTTTCAGCTTAACATTTTAACATCATATCGGTTTAATTCACTACTGGTTTGGATCTGATTCATTACCCATAATACATCAGTTGCTGGATAGCTTATACCGGAAGCTGCCACTGTTTTGGAGGGTCGGCTCAGTGGCTTTTCTAAATCTAATTTTATCAATTAATACTTGAACATTTTCACATGACTCTTTGGAAACTTTTGGTTGCCGGCTCAACCAAATTATGGTCCTGATCAGGCCAGTCCAAGGGCTGATTTCCAGCTTCGTCCAGATGCAGATTCAATAAAACATCTTGCTGTTTAGGGGTCCAATTCAGTGACCGATTTAGGTTTCCTTTAGATGCCGGTTCACTTGTGGATGGCTCAATATTTATTCTTACTATTTCAGCTGGGTTGGCTGCTGATTCAGCCGGTTTTAGGGCCGATTCAGCCTATTTTATATGCCACAAAATTCTGCATCAGCAAAGAAAAGTTTTGTTGATTCTATGGGTGCCTTTGGAGCTGGTTTAAAGCCGGTTCTTGACCGGTTCCAGGGTCCATTTTTCAGCCACAAATGTAACATCCACTTGGGATGTTTAGGCCGGTTTGAATGCTAAATAATTTGGCCAATTTATGGCCGGTTCAGGGATGAATTTAGCAAGCTGTTAATATCAGCATCAGGATTTGATGCTGCTGCTGCTACAAGGACCGGTTCAGGCTTCTATAAATTTTTCCTTCCTATTCTACATGATAATATGGTAAATTAGAGAGTATACTCAAGTACTGGAATGACAATACTTTAAAAGAAATAACCAAAAATCAACAACAAATGAAAGAAAGCATAATAATACACTTGCCATATCATTTAGCTGAACTCCCTGCCTTTGGTTTTCCTTCTCAGCCTCCCTTCTAATTTTCTTTCTGTTTTCCTCTTCTATTTTTCCTTCTGCTTTTCTCACTGTTCCTCTATATTTCTATCTTCTTCTTCCTCTCTTCCTCACGTGTTTCTTATATAAATTAAGCTAAATCCATAAACCTTATTTTTATACTTCAAATGGGTGTTCGACTTTTACTAATGAGTCATCCTTCTTTGCTGATTTGTTGCCTGAAGGAAATGCCTTGTGTGTCAGTGTTAATACTGCCGTGTGGAAGAATACTTCCTATGCCATTTTGATGCTGAATTATCAGCTATGTAGCTGCCCCAATAGAAATTTCCGCGTGTGTCATGAAGTGGTGTGGGTTTCTGTTTTCTTATTTTATATTGAGCCGCTTGCCATGGATGCTGATGTTTCAGCTGCTGAAACAAGAAGTTGTAAATTGTTTTTACCTTGCTCCAATTTTGGCTAAGTGTTGCCCCTACTGACTTCTATACTGCTGCCCGAGCCTAAAATAAATATATAAGCTGCTGCCGTATTTGGTATATATCTTATAGAATAATTAGAAGTGGAGCTGGCAGTTGATTTTGTGCGTGCTGAAGCATTTTGCCGTGGACCCCTAAATCTGAATTTGTGCTGAATTTACTTAAGGATTTTGGAGTTGCCATGTGCTGATTTTATTCTATCTTATAGTATATATGTATGCTGCCCAAATGCTCCTTTGCCGACCGAATTAAATTTAATTACTAATTGATTGAAAATTTGGTACCCGAACTAACCTCTTATCATCCCAAAATTAATTCGGTTGCTATTTGGATTAAATTTCGACGGTTGAATTGTCCATTTATTAACCGTAATCAAATTGGTTGTTATCTGGGTCTATCAAGATAATTATTCGGTTATTATTATGTCCCGCGGTGAATATCTGGCTTCTAGATTTATAACCTAGTCAGTATAATAAATCTGGATTCAAAATCCTTAGATCGGTTGAAGTCTCTAAGTCCACGTATTTAAATTTTAGTAGTTTCAGGATGTTGGATCTTTCAATATAAATTTCTCTATATCCTTTGATCTCGATGATTTACTTAATTAAAAAATCTCAAGCCTTGCGATTATGCTTTGAAAATATCCTTCTTATTTATCAAATCCCCCCTAAAAAAGAGAAATTGACATTGTAATTGAATTTTCTGATGTGTTACATGTGATGTTTATTATGGCAGTCCGGTGGGCCACACTATGATATCCCCTTGGGAAGGAGAGATGGACTATGCTTTGCAACACAAGCAGCAACACTAGCCAACCTTCCATCACCCTTTACCAACACCTCCACCGTTCTCTCCCTCCTCGCCACCAAAGGCTTCGACATCACTGACACAATGGCCCTCTCCGGTGCTCACACCATTGGCCACAGCCACTGCTTCTTGTTCCTCCCACAGCTCTTTCCTACTCAGGACCCCAACATGGACAAGACCTTCGCTAACAGGCTCAAGCTCACGTGCCCAACCACCAACTCCACAAACACCACAGTAATTGACAAGTACTACGTTGATCTCATGAACCGCCAAGGCTTGTTCACTTCTGACCAAGATTTGTACATTGACAAGAGGACTAAGGGGGTTGTCACCAGCTTTGCTGTTGATCAAGCCTTGTTCTTTGACAAGTTCGTGTTTGCGATGATTAAAATGGGGCAACTTAGCGTGTTGACAGGCACACAAGGGGAGGTTCGCAACAATTGCTCAGCTAAGAACTTCGATTACTTTATAGGTTTACGGTCCACTATGGAAGACAGTGACAGGAAAGAGTTAGCATCAGGGTATTATTAATCAACGGAGAATGTGAATCTACTATATTACTGAGAAAATCACACACGAAGAGGAAAAGAGAATGAACAAAAGTTGTGTACGATATTGTCGTTTCTTTCTCTTTATTCGCAGTACATGATTTCATTTCTCTGTACCCTTGGAATGAATATTCTAATAAGATTCGTTGTCAACTTAAGATCAGTTAGTATCAATGTAGGGAAAAATGGTGTCCAACAAACAAATTAGGAACAAACAGCAATGAAAAAGGAATAAGGAAGAAGAAGGAATACACCGAGATTTTACATAAAAAACCCTTCTAAAATAAGGAAAAAAATTACGGGATATTTAATTCACAATGAATTTCACTATATTAATTTGATTACAAAATCACATGGCTACACAAGCCCTTGAGGAGAAGACAGAAGAACAGAGAACAAGAACACAGAGAAATTTCACACTTTGTTTTCACTCGCTACTCTTCTCTTCTCACTTCACCTTCACGCATGTATCACTCATTTTTCCTGAACTTTATATATATATACAGACTGTTTGAACAACCGCCTAGTCAGTATGGAGGTTACACGTACAGGTAACCATTTGGCGCACGTACAGCTCTACAACGGCTCTACAAATCATCATGCTCTACAAAGACGGCACTTACTCTACAGAGATTACGCATATTCTCCAGAGATCATGCGTGCCCAGTTAATCTTCTAAGTTGGCACCCATGAGCCTTGCTACTTCTCTTATGAATGGTCAAGCCTTCATTGACCGACTTATCTTCACAACTCGCTACACTTCTCTTCTCACTTCACCTTCACGCATGTATCACTCATTTTTCCTGAACTTTATATATATATATACAGACTGTTTGAACAACCGCCTAGTCAGTATGGAGGTTACACGTACAGGTAACCATCTGGCGCACGTACAGCTCTACAAATCATCGTGCTCTACAAAGACGGCACCTACTCTACAGAGATTGCGCATATTCTCCAGAGATCATGCGTGCCCAGTTAATCTTCTAAGTTGGCACTCATGATGTGACGACCCGGATTCTAAAATATAGGAAGTCCCGGTCATCGAGTCAAAATAATCAAAGGATCGAGGAAAAACTAAAGGTTATCCGGTCAACGTAGTTGACCGGAAAATATAATAAGAAGTTCCAAACCGGCCTTAGAGCATTAAGGCCGAAGTGCATTGTGTGAAGTGAGGCCGAAGTGGCCTAACGACCGGAGCGGCCTTTGTGTGAGGAAAAAGAAGTCCGTCTTCTCTTAGCGTAAAAGAAGTCCGTCCTCCCTTAGTGTAAAAGCAGTCTGGCCTTTCACTTAAGTTGAAATCAAGTCCGGCCTGGTGTGTTGATAAAACCGGAGTAGAATTATGGGTGCAAGGGGAATAAAATCCAAAGTTTATAAAAAAGTGATGGACGGAGGGAATAATAAGAAGTTGACTAAATTCAAAGACATTGACCAGAGTGGAAGTGTTGACCGGAATTGAAGAGTCAACCGGCAGCATTGGCAATAAATAAGGAGCGGTTGGCCGAAATAAATTAAGACTTTAGGATTTAGTTAGAATTCAACTAGGCGGCGGCAAAAAAGGAGTAGGTAAACTAATCTCGTTACTCCCACCTACCGTCTGCAAACAAGTACGGGAGTAAGTTGCTTACCCCACTTACCCCACCAAACTCCTCCTCTATATAAACCGGCGTTGGTTGATGCAAGAAGAGGGAAGAGAGTGAACCCGACGCCAGTTGATGCGAAGGCTAGCAGAAGGAAGAGAGTGACGGGGAGAAAGCTTCAAGATGGTAAAAATCTAGGAATCAACTCTCAGGCAAGTGTACTTCGGACGCTGCTTTTAAATTCATGTTTTAAGAATATTGCAAGTATACTCTACTCTATTTTTAAGATCATGCTTTAAGAATATTGCAAGTTTATCCCCTCTTTTTATGATCATGATTTAATGTAAGTATATGCATGTTTGCATCGCAAGTATATCTGATTCTTGATGAGCATATGTTATGGTATGTATGATATTTGTTTTGATCATTGATTTAAAGAAGAATCCCTATTAACCATGTTTAAAAGAAGCTCGATTTTCCTTGATGAAGAATCAAGTTCGGTTTTTCCATAATGAAAAAATTGAGTTCGGCCTTCCCTTGTATAAAGATGAAACCGGCCACCTTTGACGATGAAAATAAAATCGGCTCCCTTAATGTAAAATGAACTTCGGCTTTAAAGTACTCCGGCTTTCAGTAAAAAGCACTCCGGATTTATGAAACTTCGGCTTTTGAAAGTACTACATCCAAAATGAACCCCGCCTTTTAAGAGAAATGAACTCCGGCTTTAATGAACTCCGTCCAAAATGAACTCCGCCTTTTAAGAGAAAAGACCTCCGGCTTTAATGAACTCCGTCTTTTAAATGAACTCCGCCCTTTAAATGAACTCCGGCTTTAATGAACTCCGACTTTTAATAAATTCCGTCCTTTAAGAGAAATGAACTCTGGCTTTAAAATGAACTTTGGTTTTTATGAAAGAAAGAACTCCGGCTTTTGATAAAATGAGCTCTGGCCTTTGAAGAAAATAAGCTCCGTCCTCTAGCACTCCGTCCTTTTTGTTGGAAAAAGAACTCTGGCTTTAAAATGAATTCCAGCCTTAATGTAAAGGGAACTCCGGCCTCAATATAAAAAGAACTCTGGCTTTGTATTGAAAATGAACTCCGGCTTTGAGAAAATAAGCTCCATCCCTTGTGTAAAAAGAACTTCGTCCTGTTAATGAAAAGCACTCCGTCTGAAAAGCACCCGTCTGAAAAGCACTCCGCCCAAAAAGGCACTCCGTCCAAAAGGCAGTCCGTCATTAAAGCACTGCGTCCAAAAAGAGCTCCGTCCTTTTTAAGAAAAGTACTCCGTCCAAAAGAGCTCCGTCCTTTTTGAAAGTACTCCGTCCAAAAAGAGCTCCGTCATTTTGAAAGTACTCCGTCCAAGCTTTTCTGAAGTCCGGCATTTTGAAGAAAAAGGAACTCCGGCTTTTTATGAAACCGGCCCCAAGTATAATTGTTTCCGAAAATATGTACCGGTACCGAGGAAATTTTCATGTATACTTAAAGATAGATACATTATGAAAGTTTGATTTCGAAAATGGGATTTTCGATAAAGAGATGATTTCCGTTATTGTTATTTTGGGACCTGAGACTGACTACAGTCTAGGTAAGTTCTTGGGTGAGACCTTAGAACTTACGGTGGTAATCGAGGATAGCTCTGTCCATGGAGCGATTCATGGTCCGCCCTATCCTCAAGGGCGTTAAGCCAGGAGGAACATAGGCCGACCTTCGGGTGGCACACAGTACAGATATCCATCGGGATGGGATATATATGACATGATAGGCCAACCTTCGGGTGGCACACAGTACAGATATCCCTCGATATGGGATATATATGACATGATAGGCCATGGATTGTGTGGACTGAACACAATCTATCCTCGATCATTTGCCCCTTCCGCTAGTAGGGTACACTATCAGGGTCTGAAATTGTTAAGATATGTCACAGTAAAAGATGAAAATGTATTGTACAGTGAAAAGATGATAGAGTATCATCTGATGAAAAGATGATAATGAATCGTATACAGTGAAAAGATGACAGTGAACAGTATAGAGTATTGTTTTCAGTTTTACCATGCATCAATAAAGTTTATAATTATTATTTTACAGTTTATAGTGTAATAATTTATGAAGCATGAGATTTAATATCGTTATAGTATTCTTTATTGTTTTTCCAGATGATGTTTTGATTAAACGATCTGATTTTGCATGGTTATATGATCGTTTTGGCATAACCGTTTTACAGTTCATATGCATGTACCTTGCTAGGTCTCAGCTCACTGTTTTATGTTTTTCCCCTACAGATGAAGCTTTAGAGCTTGTGCTTGACGAGTTGGAGTGATTAGAGCTTTCCTGAAGGATTAAAGACCTCGGAAGCTTATTTTGGAGAAATATTATTGTAATGACTTGATGGACTTCTATGGTTAAACATTTTGGTTATGTACTCGGAAAAGAATATCTTGGAACGAATATGAATGCTTCCGCAAGTGTTAGAATAACTTCCGCTATACTTATTATGGTTAAAAGTATATGGGTCCTAGATGGTATCTGTGATCCTGTGTTGCACCTAATTGGCTTATTTTTGGTTTTCAATTGTGTTATGAATGACGGAATAAAAAAAAAAATTCTTTCCGTCACACATGAGCCTTGCTACTTCTCTTATGAATGGTCAAGCCTTCATTGTCCGACTTATCTTCACAAATGGTCAATATCCCATTGACCGACTAGTGTCTTTCTATAGCCTTCATGTCTTCATCAGAGTTCTCGTGCTTAAGTATTGCTTACAAGTCATCGGAACTATGCTGTGTAGATTTCTCAGTTACTCAATGAATAAGTCTGTGGACCATAACACCGCAAAGTTCTCATTCTCAATTTGAGTCCTCGGACATAACCTAAGTCCTGGTGCACAAGTACTGTTAGCCCACAAGTACAAGAGTGACCACAACAAACCTTTCATGACCGTGTGAAATCAAAATCTGTTAGCCCAGCCAAATTGTGGCAAGAATCAGTCTTTTCTCTTGGCAAAATTGTTGTCATCATGTTTGCCCCATTTTCCTTAGTTCTAACTTTTTCTAGTGATAGCAATCCTGGTTCAATAACATCCCTTACCCAGTGATATCGAATATCAATGTACTTTGATCTTTAGTGAAATGAGGAATTTTTACAGAGGTGTATGACACTTTGATTATCAAAAAGTATCACATACCTCTCCTGTATAAAGCACAATTCTTGGATGAACTTTTTTATCCATAACATCTCTTTATAAGCCTCTGTCAATGTAATAAACTCGACCTCAGTAGTAGAAAGAGCAACGCATTTCTACAACTTTGACTGCCACGAGACTGCTTCTCCAACAAACTTGACCAAGTATCCCGAAGTTGACTTTCGGTTGTCAACAAACTTGAGCGGTGCTCGAGCCATAGTCATGGGACAATTCACGTGCCTTCTTTCCCTTCCTTTTAAAAAGGGGAAGTTAGGGGTTTGGGGAGGCAGAATGCATGACGAGCAGCAGAATGAGAGGGAGAGAAGAGAGGAAGGAGAGGAAAAGGGAGGAAAGGGGGAAATCAATCCGATCCACTCCGATCCGGGTAAAAATAAATGTAGACCGACCTCAGGCAAGTATACTTGCCTAAAAGCATGTTTACAATGTTTTAATATCTCTGTAATTGTATTTATGCTCTAAAAGCATGTTTCTCCATGTTCTGCATAAATAAAGCCTATTTTCTTAAATTAATCGGACGGATTTTATGTTTACATGTATATACTATAATATCTGGCTTCGATTTCATGAAAATGCATGTATTCGGTGTCCGTTTATCGTCCGATAATTTCGGCCAAACCCTAGGTACGAAAATGAAGGGTTTTAATGATTTTTACCCATAATTTCTATTGTTTAAAAGTTAATTTGTACTGAAATAAAGCTCTTGATGTAATTTATTTCTAAAAATTTTATACGGAATAATATTGATAAACCACTGTGGACTTCTAAAACATAACTAAAGGGTTTTAAGCTAATACTTTAAATTCTGAAGTGAAACTGAAGGGTTTCAAACTATTATCATATCTTTTGAACCGAATTGAAAAGTTATTGTAAAACTCTTCTGACTTCTGAAACTAAAAAGGGTTTTCAGTTAAGAAATAAGAAGAGAAATATTTCTGATACTGTTAATTATGACCTATGACTGATATATGGTTATGTGAGATTCTCCAGCATGCCTTAGGATATTACGGTGGTAATCGGGGATAACTTCGTCCATGGAGTTATACATGGTCTGCCCTTTCGAGCGTTTACTATGGAGGCTAGTATTCCTCCGATTTTGGAGGTCATAATCCTTCATTGGCTTTGATTTGTGTGCCATAAACACAATCGGTTCCTATATCATCACGGATACTAGCCTTTGATTGTGTGGCCAAAACACAATCTATTCCTGATTATTCGCCCCCTTGGCTAATAGGGTATGCTAGTTGGGTCCGTAGGATATTTAACTAGAGTTTTTTTTATGAAAGGAACTGAGATTTGGAACTACTTTATGAAACCGTTGCATGTTTAAATAGAATCATACTCTGCTCCTATTTCCATGAACTGCTTCTATTCTTCTGATCTGATTTTAACGTGGTTTTCTACCCTAGTATATTTATGTTATAGCTTGAAAGTATGACTTATGTTTCCACAGACCTGTTTATATAAAAATTATGCTTTCTTTATGATTATTGCACGTATTTCTACTCATCTGCACATATATTCTGCATGAAAGTATAAATAGTAATTTCTGAAACTTGTTCACATTGAATTGTACCTTTCTCATGCTTTCTGTATATTGTCTCTACTCTTTGACAGTTTATAGAACCTTCTGTATCTATGTTCTGCACGAGACTATTATAATTTGCATGTTTTAGTATCATGTTGGGTTTTGGCTCACTGTTTTATTTTTTCCCCCTCCAGATAAGGATATAGAGAAGACATCGAAGGACCACGTGTAGCTAGAGATTAGCAAGAAAGGTTCTGGAGCCTCAGTGAAGCCTTGAAGATTACCTTGGAGTAATTCTTTGAGGAGATTCTGATAGTTTTAATTATAAACATCTGAATTGTGGATGGAACTATGTATAAATGACTGTAGTATGTTTTGCAAACTGTAAAAACTATATTTGTACTTCCGCAGGTTATATCTTGGATATAGATGCTTCCGCTATAGACGAGTCTCTGTTGATGCAGTAGTTGAATACCAAGGTAACCTCTCGTGATACCGCAGCAATCGGGAGCGTAGGCATAATTCTGTTCAGTGTAAAACGAAGATGAAATTCTGTCCTAAGGGCAAAACTTGGGTTGCCCCCCACTCCAGGGTGCCCCAACTTTCTCCTAAGAAGACCTTGCCGAAAGATTTTCAGCTGAGTGCACAAGGTGACGCTTTTGAGATGAGCTCTTCTAACAAATTTGCTGTACTGCAATCTAAGGAGATTATAAAAGTTACTGGTGAGAGGGTTTGTAATCAGGATGGTGTTAATTTTGTGCAACACATTTCTACTTCCTGTGAGCAATTATCTTCGTTAGGACAGATAGACCATGGCTCTGATCAATGTGAGGCATTGGTTGGCCCTATGGATCCGGTGTCTTAGGCTGACTGTGCTGATGAGATCAATGCACAAAATGAGGCATTCTGTGAAGCTGCTGAGCAGCCCCAATCCACCCAATGTCCTGCCATTTATCCAGGAGTTCATAAGGGCTTTCACTAAGAAGACATCAGTAAGGAAAGTCACTATGATTCAGATGCTGCTTGTATGACGCCATGTTTTGTTGCCACCACATCACAAACTGAGGCTTGCTGGCATGCAGAAGTGCAGCTGTATGAGAAACAGCCATACACTATGGACTTCCAGAGCATCCATGCCCTGATTGGGGATCATGTCCCCTGCGCGGTTCCCTTCAACACGAAGATATCCCTGAAGGTAGTACCAACTCCAATGTTGAGGCTAGGAAGCATGAGCAGCCTCACTCCTCGAGTGAGGAGCCCTTTGTCTATAGTGCAGATGTTTGTGACTCAACACCCAATTCTATCATTAAACTCTCTTGTAAGTACGCTCATGATAATTATGTGACCCGTGTAGCTGAGTCACAGGGTTGCCGCATGATGGGCCCGACCCTGTCAGCCAAAGTAGTACATTGGGTGGTGTACGGGTGGGTTGGGCACAGGACGCTCCAAGAAAGATGCAGTTTCAGATGGATCCAAACAACTAACAAGTCCTGGTTAGCAGTCCCATGACTGCTCTTGCTCAGGTGGAGGAGGTTGTGTTTTTTTTTTTTTTTTTGGTAAGCAAGTATTTTGAATTAAAGGGAGAAAAAATTACAAATTTGATGTTTTATCGCCAAGTAATTTGACTTGGAGATAAAACATAACCGGCTGGGGCATACCCCGAGCAACAAGTACATCCAAAGGTACATAACATCCTCTAGAAGGCTAACGTTCTAAAAAATCAACAGAAGTTGAAAAATATAACCCGCATTCCAACCCCTGTAACCAAAAAGCAAAAAACCAGATCTGAAATTTCAAAAAAAAGCTACAGCAACCACAAAGAAGCCGGCACATTCTAAATCAGCAAGCACCAGCACGTCCAGGCAGCAGAGCCAAGAAACAACCCCATCCCAGCCAATTTACAGCTAGTATTGATGCTGTTTTGCATCGGTTCCAGCGAGGCCGAGAGTTGCCCCAATGCTGCGTGCCATAGGGATGTTACTGAGGGCAGAAGCTACTCTGAAATATCTTGTTTCCTTTACTCTAGAACAAAGGCTCATTATACATGATTTCATGAACAGTTGTTGGCTAGCAGTTACTGATGAGATGAGGGATGCGTTCAAATCATCCTCTTCCCTAGCTATAGTGGAACAAGACAGCTCTTCAGGTACATTAGCTCTAAGATTGTTGATGGTCACCAAAACTACTCAACCACATATTGCCTCCCTATCTCCTAACAGGAAGAAGCTTATTTGTGGTTTTCTAGCTACCCTATTAAAAACGTATACTGAATTTCCACATAAAAAATTTAACGATCTGGATGAATTAGTGGCGGGCCTCCATATAATTGAAGACTCTGCCCCGGTAGTTAGTCTTCTTGTATCCCCGAATGTCTCCAAGTGCTCAAATCGACCGTTTGACAGAAGAATAAATGTTGTGAATTCCATTCGTGCTCCTTCCGAGCAAGAAGAAACCTGGAAGCATGTCAAGTCCCGGAGACAACAAAAATCTACTTCCAAGAACTCAAAGGGTTTCACAGGCAATGTGTCGGCTGAGAACCGACTGAATTTATGGGATGATGCATAATGCCCGTGGTTTGCATTTGTTGTGCTTCAGTTTGATTTTTCTGATCGAGGTTTGTGTGTAGCCGAGGTTGCTAGTGTCGTGATGTGAGTATTGCCGTGGTGGTGTTTAGGGCGAGGTGGTTTCTTTGGCTGATAATTGCAAGAGACCGAGATGATGCTTAATGCCTGAGGAGTGCACCTGCCTAAGTGAGCCTTGATGAAGCAGGATGGAGATCCATTGGCTGGGAAGTGATGATTTTGGGGGTGAGTTCTGCATTGTGCTGGTTTGGCTAATGTACCCTTAGCCAGGGATGAGATGTGCTGATTTTTCCCAAGGTGCTTATGGCTAAGTTATTGCCTTTGGCCGGGATGTCTACAAGTCCATGGCTGTTTCTGGTTATTGACTGAGCTGATGCTAAATGACCGAGAGATGGGTTGAGGAGTCGGGTAAGTTTTGAGATGCATTTGGATGTTTCTCCTCCGAGGTGAACGGCTTGTGCTACAGTGAAGACCGTGGTCTTCAACTGCCTTCATCCTAGTTGGTTCTTTTTGAGATGTTGTTGGGGCCGAGATGCCCTGGTTGAGGTAGCCAGTTAAGATCCGTGATGCCATATGGGCGTGGTTGTTGCCAAATGCCGAGGTGTTGATGTTGATTTAGCTCTGTTTGATTTCCTAAGTTATCAGCCTTCTATGTCTGATTCTTATTTTCATGAATTGTATCATGTTTGTTCAGGGACTGCCCTAATTGCTATGCTCTACCGCCAAGTCGGCAAAACACTTGGACTAGAATATAGGTGTTGTAATTTTCTTTTCCATCTTAATGCAATTTACTTACCCAAAAAAAAAAGATTCTTCCACTATATGTTTTCTGGGTTTCGTACAGGTCCTAGACGGCATCTCTTATCTAAATTCTGGTATACTTGATAGGGTTGTTAAATTAAGGCCATGGATAGCACTTGTGGTCCTGTGAATGCGTGTTGTAGGATGTGAATTATGATATTTGGTTAGTTGCGTGCTTGTACTAGTCCTGTGATTGTGTTGTGGTCATAAGTATGAGGTTTGGATATTGAGTATGTTCTGTACAGGTGTAAATTGACAGATTATATATTTTGGTTTTCGTCAAGTTTTAGATGGAACTTTGCCAAAATTTCTGCAGAAATTATTGATAAAAATATATGAATTCTATTCTAAATCTGTCTGACAGAGGATCCTATAGGAATTAGGACCCGTTCAGTCACAGGTCAACCATCAAATCACCAAATTTCTTTGGCCATCATAAGCTTACCGTATCACTCCAACCATCTTTATTCATCCACTCCAGCCCTCACCATACCTCATCCATTCCGGCCGACTATCACATGAATCAACTCCGGCCATCAACGTCGGTCTTCATCACTCCAACATCCCTTCGGCCTCCATCACTCCAATATCACTTTGGCCTCCTCAACTCCAACCATCAACTTCGGCTTTTTCAACTCCAACGTCAACTTCGGCCTCTTATCAGGTATTTAGGAACGGGATCTCACAACTCTCTCCTACTTAAAGGAATTTTGTCCTCGAAATTTAAATGAAGTTGCATACCTTAAGTAAACAAGTGGGGATACTTACTCCAAATTTCTTCTTCATGTTCTCAAGTTGCTTCTTTAGGTGATTGATTTCTCCAGAGCATCTTTACCAGGGAGATGGTTTTCGTTCGTGACCTTTGATCCTTCCATTCTAAAATCTACATCGTCTCCTCAATGTAGGAAAAGTCCTTATCAATCATCAAAGGCTCGAACTCGATCACGTGTGTGGGATCGTGGATATATTTTCTGAGCATTGATACATGGAATACATCGTGCACTTTCTCCAAATTAGGTGACAGCGCCAACCTGTAAGCCACTTCTCTGATCCTCTCTAAAATTTCAAAGGGGCCGATGAATCATGGTTTTAATTTTTCTTTTACCCCAAATCTGGTCGTCCTTTTAGATGGTGAGACTTTTAAAAATATAAAGTCACCCACATCAAACTTCAATTCTGACCTCCTCCGGCCTGCATAGCTTTTCAATCTATTCTTGACAATTTTTAAGTTCTCGTGTATCAACTTTATCTTCTCTGTTGTTTCTTTAACGATTTCAGGACCCAAGCTTCTTTTGTCTCCGGTTTTCTCCCAGTGGATCGGTGACCTACACTTCCTTCCATACAACGCATCAAAAGGTTCCATACCTATGCTCACCTGATAGCTATTATTATTGGTGAACTCTAATAAGGCCAAATAATTATCCCAAGTCCCTTTTATGTCTAGCACCGAGGCTCTTAACATATCTTCTAGGATTTGAATTGCATGCTCGGATTAGCCGTCGGTCTGGGGATGGTAGGCAGTACTGAACTTCAGCTCTGTCCCCAATTCTTTGTGCAAACTTTTTCAAAACCTTAAAAAAAATGGGGATCCCTATCAGACACGATAGAAGTAGGCATACCATGAAGTCTGATAATTTCATTCACATATAGCTGGCTAGCTTATCACGAGAGTAAGTTGTCCTGATTGCCAATAAATGGGCTGATTTTGTCAGCCGATCAACAATAACCCAAACGGCGTTATGGTTTCTAGTAGTCCTTGGTAGACCGGTCACAAAATCCATAGTAACATCCTCCCATTTTCAAATAGGAATAAGCATTGGTTGCAATAACCCAAATGGCTTTTTTCTTTCAGCTTTTACTTGTTGGCACACAAGGCATTTGTCCACATAAACCATGATGTCCCTTTTCATGTTCCTCCACCAAAACGTTTTCTTCAAATCTTGATACATCTTATTCACTCCCAGATGGATTGTGTACCGAGATAGGTAAGCCTCCTTCAAGATTTTTTCCTTCAACTCCTTATCATCCGGCACACACAAACAATCTCTAAATCTCAACACTCCATTTGATTGGAGATTAAAATCAATTCAAGAGTCTCTATTCATATCACCCACAATATCTACAAGAAAGGAGTAGTTCACCTGCTTTTCCTTAACCTCATTTATCACCTCCGGCTAAACCTAGAGGTATGATAGAT
Organism: Nepenthes gracilis; assembly: GCA_033239525.1. Taxonomy (NCBI): domain Eukaryota; kingdom Viridiplantae; phylum Streptophyta; class Magnoliopsida; order Caryophyllales; family Nepenthaceae; genus Nepenthes; species Nepenthes gracilis. The sequence goes on from BSYO01000002.1 coordinate 11,448,574, forward strand.
TCATCCGATTTCTTCGAACATACCGCTAAATATCACATTGCTTCAAGTACTCCAACATCTCCATTTGTTTAATTTATAACCTTTCCATATAGCCTGATTGGCGGCTCAGAGCATCTGCCACTACATTAGCTTTTCCCAGCTTATACTGTATTTTACAGTCATAATCCTTCAGAAATTCTACCCATCTCCTCTGCCTCATATTAAGCTCTTTCTTCGAGAACAGATATTTCAAACTCTTATGGTCGGAATAAACAAGAAACTTTCACCATAAAGGTAGTGTCTCCAAACTTTCAGGGCAAACACCACTGTAGCAAGTTTCAGATCATGTGTTGGGTAGTACTTCTCATGTGCCTTCAATTATCTGGAACCATAAGCCACTACCTTGCATTTTGCATTAACACACATCCTAAACTGGCCTTAGAAGCATCACAATATACTTCAAAACCTCCTAAACCGTCCGAGATTGTCAGCACCGAAGCTATTGTTAAGCAATCCTTCAATGTTTGAAAACTCCGGGCACATTCTTCTGTCCAGTCAAACTTAGCCTCCTTTTTTGTTAACTAAGTCAGGGGCATGATTATCTGAGAAAAATTCTCTACAAAATGCTTATAATATCCGGCCATGCCAAGAAAACTTCAGACCTCAATAACAGATATAGGCCGACTCCAATTTGTAACGGCCTCTACTTTTTTTTGGTAAGAAAAGATGTATTAGATAAAAGAAAATTATACAACCTATGATTTATCTCCAAGTGTTTTTCTGATTTGGAGATAAAATCATAGATGCGAGGCATACCTCCATCACCATAAGGCAACACATGACTCCAAAATAAATAAACGAAAACATAGTCGTGTCGGGAGGACAACATTCTACAATTAAAGCCAGCACTGCCATAATAATCAACAGAGCGAGCAGTAGACCAAGCTAAATCGAGCAAATAGCTAATCCAGCGTTGCTTAAACTTAACTACACTACTTGAGAGAAGGCCAGTAACCCGGCATCACAAAATTTGCTTCTGTGCTTCTTCAACGACCCACCAGCTACATCCCCAGCCACATCACACTCAGTAAAAGCAGAGGGCTCCTGCAACATGTTCCTTCCACCTAGGAGCTTCTACCCGATAGCAATACACTTTGGCCTGCTGCATGAGCAGCCGTAATTATCTACTTCAGGCCGGAGGAGGCAGCTTCAGAATGGATTTGAGCATCAGTCCATAAGCATTAAACACACAGCCAGAGCAATCTGCCGTGTGAAGCAACAGCATTTCCCAGCATCAGAATGCAAATTCGGCACCATCAACAGCCTACAGCACCACCAACAGCCGAACTACCTTGGTACAAATTCAATCCGACAGCTTTGCAACAGCAGCAACACAAACAGATGAATGCACCTCATACAGCAACCCTTTGCATTTGCAAACCATACATTGCTCACAGATTGACGGTAGCTTCACTAAGAGCAGCTCCAAAGTCCTGAGCATATCTGCAGCAAGGGACACACCTGCAGGTATCATCTGTTTTAGCAGTGCTAGCATGCAGTTTGCTCATAGAATTCTTTAGTAATTAGGAAAAGCTTCAACAGCAACGAGAAGGAAAATGTTAGACTGGCTCCACCAGAAGAGTCCAGCCAGCTCTTTATCCTCCTGCACCACAGAGCTCAACCGGATCGAAGCTCCATTGCCCAACATCAACTGCCAATAGTAGCTTTGCACCCCTGCATGGAATACTGCCAGCTGAGCTACTTCACAGCCGAATGTTTCAAGTTAGTTGGCCCGCGCCAGTGCCCATAAGCTCTGCATCATCAAATTGGCATTTTCACCATGCATGCAACCAAAGGCATACTCTCCATGGAAGCAACATGGAAATCCACCATGCATCTGAAGGGGCAGCAAACAAAGGAGAAAGGCATACTCTCCTTTTGGTCCACAGGCACAATGCAACGATGGGGTTCACAGGACAGGATCATGGCGACAAGGATTCAAAAATTGTGCACCCCGTTAAAAGAAACTAGCAACAACACTACTCCATTACACAACCTGGAACCAGCCACCCTGGAACCAGACTAGAGAAGCCCGGGCCGAAAACACGACACACACATTTTTTTTTTTTTGGTGGGGGGCACTAGTGAGTGTGTGTGAGTAAATAAGGAAATATAGAGTTGGCTCCAACGAAAGAACCAACAAAAAACCAAACCAAAGCTTGACCTTGATACAGATGCAGACAGGCCAAGTCGATAAAGGCAACGAAAGGGGATAACAAAGGGAGAAAGGGGCAAACCTGAAGGCTGGCAGCCAGGGGGGAGCCCAAGCACCGAGGAGAAAAAAAGGAGATTTTTTTTTAGATGTTCCAACGAATCAGGTGCGATCGAGATGCACACCTGTCAGCTTCTATGGATGTCTTCAATTTGTTCCAAACTGCATTGATTATCAAGAAAAGAATATGGAAAATATCTTGTGGGGAGGATTTTTGGAAAATACGGTTGTTCCGTTCCTTCCAAATGAAGTAGACCGTGGCAGTAAGAGAAAGGCATTTAGAAAGGGCCATAAAACTTTTCCCTTTCCATTTTTGAGCAGTCCAAACGATGTTTTGGTACCACTCGTGGTAAGGCTAGTGAAGACCCACTTTTCTTTGGATTTTGGTCCATAAGGATCTGGAGAAGGGACTGGAAAAGAAAAGATGCTCATGATCTTCATCACCCGTGTCGCAGAGAGTGCATTTAGAGGAAAGGTTTGGAACACCATGGATGTGGTCAAGGGTACTAATCCTGCCTCTAATGGCCAGCCAGAGAGTAAAAGCGTGGGCAGGGATATGGAAGGGGCCCCATACTAAGTTTGTCCAGCTCAATTTCGGTTTAGGTGGATGGATAAGAAAATAGGTGGATCTAGTCGAAAATTTGCCATCAGCGTTTCCTTTCCATCGCACAGAGTCTTTTTGATTGATGCAAGGAAGATAAAGGGGCATGTTTTCCACAAGACGAGACACTTCCAAATCATAAGGATTTGGCCAAAGCCAATGGTCATTCCTGATTATGTGAGTAACCTTAGCGTCCCAGGGCAAACCCGAGACCAAACGAGTACGGTCAGTACTAACATTACTCAGCGGACCCAGAGGGTGCCAGTTATCATGCTAGAGAAATGTATCAAAGCCATCACCAATATTCTTGATGGAATGAGAGTGCATAAAGGGGCGATGCTTCATTATCTTCCTCCAATTCGAGGGAGCTGAATGTGGGACTTTTAGCGTCCAGATACATCGGTCCCTAATTCTGTTTTTATGGATCGAGGAAGACCAGGCCGAATCGGAATCCTTCGAGATGATACACCATAAAAGCTTACAAATGAGGGCTTTATTTTGAGCCTGTAAGTTTTTAAGGCCCAGCCCACCTTCGCTCTTCAGGTAGCATATGTCATCCCATGCTACTTTTGCAGTTACCTTTCCTTCAGTAGATCTGTTCCAAAGAAAATGATGCATGAGGCAATCGATCATTTTAAGGATAGATTGGTGCAGAATGAAATCACATGTCCTCTACTTTCTTTGGATCTACAACAATTCCTCCATCGGAAATCACATGTCCCAAAAATATCACTTTCTCCAACCAGAATTCACAATTTTTAGTTTAGCATACAACTTCTCTTCTCAAAGCACTTGGAGTACAATCCTTAAATGGGCTTCATGCTTCTCATGGCTCTTAGAGTATATCAAAATATCATCTATAAATACCACCATAAACTTATCAAGGTACGGCAAAAACACCATATTTATTTATCTTTTTATCTCTGCCTGGTCCTTGTCGGGTATAATTGTAATACCCGGATATTTTTATGAATGAAATTAAAAGATTTAATCGGGTGAAATTAAATTTATTACGAAATAAAAATATATAAATACTTATGGTGATATAAATAATAATAAATTTAAATATATATATAATATATATATATATATATTTATATAAACGTATAATAATAATAATAATAATAATAATAATAATAAAACAAAACCCAACCCACGTCACCCCCATCTTCTTCCCGAAGCTCCCGGCGCCATTTTCCCACAATTTCCCTCACAATCTCCCTCTCTCCCTCTTTCTCGCCCTCGTCTGCGAAGTTCTCTCCCTCTCTCTCTTCTCTCTCGCAACGGCTCCATTGTGGCCGGAACCGTCGATTTAAATGAAGCGCGGTTGTGGGTTCGTTCTGGGAAGTGAAGGAAGAAGAAAATCGGAGCCGTGGTTCATCCCCGAGGTCGTCTTCCAAAACCGTTTGTCGAGTTTTCGCCGTTGCCGTTGCCATTTGGTTGCTGCGAAGTCGCTAAAACGCCGCCGTTTTTCGGATCTGAAGCCGGGGAACGGAGCCGATTTGAAGCCGTTCTCGAGCCGTGTTAATCGGCAAGTATTCTGTCGTTTCTCTTCAACTGCAAGTGATCCCTTTCTTGTCATTTCCTCTCTAATTGCAAGTGATTTTCCTCTCCGTTCCTCTCGAAATTTCAAGTGAAATCATCCTAATATTCCCCTCTTGCTCACTAAATTTCTCTCAGGCTCTGTTTCTAGCCAAAAAGTGTGAATGAAGAAATTGTAAGTCTGGGGGTTAAATTGTTGTTGTCTGCTTTGGCCAGGTGTGAACGGCTGGGGTGAAGCCGTGTGTGTAAGTAATTGTGTGCGTCAAGGCGGTGTGTGTTGTGTTTCTGTGTGCGTGTGTAGAAGCAGAGGCTGTGTGCGTGGGTGTGCTCTGTGTGAGCCGTGTGTGTGTGCGTATGTGGAGAGTGCGGCAGGAAGCCTGCTGCGTGAGGCTGTGTGTGCGTGATGGGCTGCCGGGTTGAGTTGGGCTGTGGGCCCAAGCATGTGTGTGTGTTGGAGTGTGTGGATGTGTTGCATAGGGAGAGTGTGTTGGTGGGCTGGGCCTGGAATGTGTATGCTTTGGCCTGGATTGAATATGTGGGTTGGGCTGGGCCTGGAGTGTGTGTATGCTGGGCTGGATTGAGTGTGTGTGTTTTGGCTAAGTATGTGTATATGTGTTTGGATATATATATATATATATATGTATGTTAATGTATGGTAAAGAGCATAGAGAATATTCAAAGTCTGCGTATGTTGTAATTATAAAAGTGTATTGGCCTGTGTTCGGAGTTATGCTGATGGTATGAAGAAATAAATAATTGCCAATTAAATTGTTGGGATCTGGTATCGATTAATTGGAAATGGGAAATTGAAATAAAAATACTGTTGGCCTTAGTCGTAGGCATCGCTCCGAAATAAAAATAGTAAGGCGGTTGAGCTGATCATATCTCGATCCTTGTATTTCCTTTGGATGACCTGAGATACATTCCTTTGTGTTGGATTTGATTGTGTGAGTACGGTCTGGTCAACACCGAACGACGTTCTGTGATTGAAGTTGTAAAGCATTCTTTGTGTTATACTCAGAGTGTGAGTATCGGAATTTATTGGCTTCCTACGGTCAAGGTTGAGGAGAGTGTGTGAAAACATTAAAGTATCGGGTCGAATGGGAGGCTTGGGTACTTTAATGTGGTCTACACTTATCCGATACTGATTTCCGTATCCTGGTGGTGTTGAGGTACATTGCCTAGTGTGGCGGGATGCTTATGGCTCTGTGAACATCGTAGATCATGGTATCGAGGATATCATGGCGGGAGATGCTGGGTTTGACTTATGAGGAGCATGATGTTGGTCATGCTCGGGAGACGTCTGTACTTCGTGAGCAGAGTCTCGGTGGACCATGGATTTGGTCGGTGGCCAAACTTGCGAGCATCGTAGTAGCCTGCAAGTACCCGGTGGCGGGGAACATACGCATGAGCGGAATAAGATCCGGGAGATTCTTCGTGATTCCATATGATTATGAGTACCTCATTTGTTGTGGTGGCAATATCCTTGTGTGGATCTTGTGATACTCGGATTAGAGAATCCATGTTGTATTGTTATCGTGAGTGTGTTGGTCGTTCGCACGACATATAGACCGGGGAAGTTCCCAAAGTATCGTTGAGATCGGATGTGGGATTTCCGTTGTTTTGGCACTCTTGTTATTTTTGGATGTTCGGGTCTTATGGACCGTTTTGCCTAGAGTCGTATTCACGACGTGTTGTATCTCGTCTCGGATATAGTAGGTTGTTAGGGTGTGTAGAGCCTTAGTAGTTGATATCCGAGATTTTTAAACGCATTATTGATTATATTGCTTGTTTGGGCTTTAGCTCACCCTTGTGTTTTCTTGGCTCCAGTTGAGATGATAGCGTTAGCCCGAAGAAACAAGCGACGTGAGAAGATGATCGATGAATGAGAGGATTAGATTTAAATTATTAGGGAACTTATTTAATTCTCGTTGGTTTTATGACTTTTTAATTTTGTATGGATGATGTATGGTTATCATGAGGCAGTTAAGAATTGATATGAACTAGATTATTGAATGGCTTTATTTGGTTTTAAATTTTTGATTTCCGTGTGCGTGTGTGTAATGCTTTTGTTTTTGAGTTATTCGGGTTCGGTGTAATGGTATCGAGAATTAAGGTTGTCTGTGGAAATCCTTGAGGATTTTAAGAATTGCTGATAATTTAGGATATTAGGTGATGCAATAAGATATGTTGCATTAGATTAATTTCGCTTGTTTTAAGTCCGAATAAAAGATTGTAAATTTTTTGGGACTTATAGGATTTGGTATGACAAAGAATTGTGATTTGTCAAATGGTTCGAGGGCTTAGGATTCAAAGATGCTCGAGAAAATTTTGGCATTTCTTAAATAAGTTGGAGACTTATAATATGTTGGTGAGCTCTAGTCAATGAACCGATTGTATAGTTCGGGGCTTAGGATCGGTTGATATTTTAGGTAGATAGTTTTTGGATGACTTTAAAAAAAAAAAAAAAAAAAAGTTAAAATAGGTTTATTCTGAGCTCTTTGTTTTGTAGGAATCGAGAATAACAAACTACAAATATGCAAACTCGGCAAGAGCTTCAAATGGCAACCATGTGAAGAATTCTAAAGTTTTGTGAGCACTTCAACAAGGGGCCCTACTTGTAGACCAAGCTATTCACCCCTTGACTTACGGCTTCCATGATGGTGAAGATATCTATTTCTAGCGGTTCAACCTTTGGATATGAATGGATCATCGAAGCGGGTTACTCCATATATTTTTGGTGTCAGCCATCACTGTCATCGTCAATGAAGCGATAAAGGACTATCGAGCCTCACAACAACCAACGTTGTTTTAAATTGGGAAGAGGGCTATCCCGCCAATTGTTGCAATACATCGACATTAACGCCTACGATGACATTATCTCTAGTGGGTCAAGATCCTTAGAGTGTGCTACGTTTATTGTGGTCGGGGCATATTACTAGGTAGTGTGTAGCTCAACATAATAGACGACAATTTCGGAACCCTACTGGAGTTTTCACTAATTCTGATCAAGAGCCGCGAACTTTGTCTTTTGTGACAAAGGTAATATACATACCTTAGATGCTATATCCTACAATAATTAGAATTTAGTTCAATATATTTTGCGACCTTTGTGTTTTTCCTTTTTAATCTAGGTATCGTTTAAAGATTATTCTGAGACATTGAGACCTTGCACAAGTAGTATCTGTCCTAAACAATAGAAGTGATTTATCTAGTATCGATTAGAAGCACTTAAGGGTATATATCTATGGGATCAGTGTTATCAATTGGATATTTATTTAGTAGAGGTTTATATTGCCTAGGAAGATAGTCTGTGATCGAGGATCTAAGCCAGATAGTAAATAGTCAAATATGGGATGGTGTGATAAAAAAAAAAAAAAAAAAAATCTTATCTCTTGTGGTATGTTATAGTTTTGGCATCATGAACATATTGATTAATATCGTCAATTAAATTGTAAATCTCAAAGTTATTGATTTTAGTCGTTAAAAAAATGTGAGATAGTTTAGTAAATGAATAAAATATAAAGGAAATAAATTATTAAAAATACCCTAAAATATATTAAACAAATAGAAATTGTGTAGTTAGGTATACTAGAATTGTCCATTGAAGATATTCCTAGGTTATTAGCGGCAGAGTGTTGCCAAGTATGTGATTATCAAGTACATTTGGGTTTTTATTTTGAGAATATCTTGGTATGAGAATTATCTACACAAGTTGTTTGGGGATGGTTTTATCTTGTTAACTCTATGGTCCAAACTTTGGGAGTGAGGAGGTGGTTTACTTAATGATTTGGTTTGGTTATCAGGTATATTTATAAATTTATCAATGATCGGAATAGTTGTCATTTGGACTTGCCCTAGTGTAGCCCTACAATTAGTTTTGTGGATCTTGGATGTTGAGGAATGATTAAAAGTTATTAACAATTATATCTATAATTATTGGATGTGCTTAATTATATAAAAAAAAAAAAAATGGGGAAAGAACCTCTATCGTTGTTGAACCTCACTAATAGCAGTGTGATATTTGTTGTGGAGAAGTAGCTTTCGTAAAATCTTATTCTCTTCAAGAGTCCGTTTAATTGGATTGGATTTTGATAGATAGTGGCTCAATTGGTTATATTCAACTTACAAGATGCCGTGGTGTTTTATTGATGTGGGAGGTGTAAATTACCTTTCGTTTTTGAAGCCTTGTGGATCAGTGATTTGAGGATCATTGAACTATTGGTGAACAGTTTTGTGTCTATTGTGAAATTGCTAAGTGAATTGGGTTAGTTAGTAGAATTACAATTTAAATTTTATTATAGTAGGAGCAGTAATATTTTATTGATGGAGTTAAATAAATAAATAAATAAATAAATTTTGAATTCAATTAGCTAGATTGAGATAATTAAGTGATCAATCCATGATCTAGATCAATGATGATTACAGTTAATTAAAAATTATGGGTCTCAAAATTTGGATATCTAATTCTTAGGAATTGTCATTCTATAGAAGAATTTAATCTGAGTGAGAATGTGAAATGAATTATTGAAACGAGATAAAGGGTAGTACTAGGAAAACCCATTGGTGGAATTTAAATTGGATGGTCAATGCATGAGTTGGAAGATGATAGTTTCAGTTGAAGGCTGTGAAGATAATTAAAACTTTAGATTGTATTCTTTAAGGGCTGTGAGATATGAAACTTTGGAATTCTATTGGGTATGATGCAATATTGGAATGTGATGTCGATCAGTTGTATGTCAGAAAGGATTAACCATCGATTTATGATTGATGTATTTGAAGGTTGAAAATTCACTAATTCACGAGAGTATTTTGGATTGCTATATTTTAATGATGAAATACGTTAAGGATTCGGAGAATTCAATAAGAACGATTAAGGATAGCTTTTGGAGTTGATTTGATAGGACCTTCAAGAGCATGTCTATGACGTAGAATAATTTTAATTTTGTTCGCTAGCATGGTTATTGATATTGACAATATATAATTTTTATCATTATGATAAGATGGAACACTAATGTGTCAAAGAATGGTTAGGAAGATACATTTAACTATGGTTGTTGTTGTGTGAAAATGCAATGGCTAATTAATTACGAGGTTATTAGAGAGTAAAAGTTCGATAAATGTTGATTTGAATGGATATGATTTTTCATATTAAAGTGTCGATAATATTTAAGGATCAATACCTGTATTTCGAGGACGAAATTCTTTTAAGGGGGGAGGATTGTAATACCCGGATATTTTTATGAATGAAATTAAAAGATTTAATCGGGTGAAATTAAATTTATTACGAAATAAAAATATATAAATACTTATGGTGATATAAATAATAATAAATTTAAATATATATATAATATATATATATATATATTTATATAAACGTATAATAATAATAATAATAATAATAATAAAAAACAAAACCCAACCCACGTCACCCCCATCTTCTTCCGAAGCTCCGGCGCCATTTTCCCACAATTTCCCTCACAATCTCCCTCTCTCCCTCTTTCTTTCATGCCCGAAGTTCTCTCCCTCTCTCTCTTCTCTCTCGCAACGGCTCCATTGTGGCCGGAACCGTCGATTTAAATGAAGCGCGGTTGTGGGTTCGTTCGGAAGTGAAGGAAGAAGAAAATCGGAGCCGTGGTTCATCCGAGGTCGTCTTCCAAAACCGTTGTCGAGTTTCGCCGCCGTTGCCGTTGCCATTTGGTTGCTGCGAAGTCGATAGATCGGCCGTTTTCAGATCTGGAAGCGGAACCGGAGCGATTTGAAATGTTAATCGAGGCAAGTATTCTGTCGTTTCTCTCTTCAATCTGCAAGTGATCCCTTTACTTTGTCATTTCCTCTCTAATTGCAAGTGATTTTCCTCTCTTGTCGTTCCTCTCGAAATTTCAAGTGAAATCATCCTAATATTCCCTCTCTTGCTCACTAAAAATATCCGTGCTCTGTTTCTAGCCAAACTGTGAATGAAGAAATTGTAAGTCCGGGGTTAAATTGTTGTTGTCTTTGCTTTGGTGGGTGTGAACGGCTGGGTGAAGCCGTGTGTGTAAGTAATTGTGTGCGTCTCAAGCGGTGTGTGTTGTGTTCTGTGTGTGTGTAGAAGCAAGCAGAGAGGCTTATCAGGCGTGGGTGTGCTCTGTGTGAGCCGTGTGTGTGTGCAAAGCTGCGTGAGGTGTGTGTGCGTGATGGGCTGCCGGGTTGAGTTGGGCTGTGGGCCCAAGCATGTGTGTGTGTTGGAGTGTGTGGATGTGTTGCATAGGGAGAGTGTGTTGGGCTGGGCCTGGAATGTGTATGCTGGCCTGGATTGAATATGTGGGTTGGGCTGGGCCTGGAGTGTGTGTATCTTTGGGCTGGATTGAGTGTGTGTGTTTTGGCTAAGTATGTGTATATGTGTTTGGATATATATATATATATGTATGTTAATGTATGGTAAAGAGCATAGAGAATATTCAAAGTCTCGTATGTTGTAATTATAAAAGTGTCGTGTTCGGAGTTATGTTGATGGTATGAAGAAATAAATAATTGCCAATTAAATTGTTGGGATCTGGTATCGATTAATTGGAAATGGGAAATTGAAATAAAAATACTGTTGGCCTTAGTCGTAGGCATCGCTCCGAAATAAAAATAGTAAGGCGGTTGAGCTGATCATATCTCGATCCTTGTATTTCCTTTGGATGACCCGAGATACATTCTTTGTGTTGGATTTGATTGTGTGAGTACGGTCTGTCAAGACCGAACGACGCCGTGATTGAAGTTGTAAAGCATTCTTTGTGTTATACTCGAGTGTGAGTATCGGAATTTATTGGCTTCCTACGGTCAAGGTTGAGGAGAGTGTGAAAACATTAAAGTATCGGGTCGAATGGGAGGCTTGGGTACTTTAATGTGGTCTACACTTATCCGATACTGATTTCCGTATCTGGTGGTGTTGAGGTACATTGCCTAGTGTGGCGGGATGCTTATGAACATCGTAGATCATGGTATCGAGGATATCATGGCGGGAGATCTTGGGTTTGACTTATGAGGAGCATGATGTTGGTCATGCTCGGGACGGCATCTCACTTCGTGAGCGAGTCTCGGTGGACCATGGATTTGGTCGGTGGCCAAACTTGCGAGCATCAGGTAGCCCGTGCAAGTACCCAGCTGGCGGGGAACATACGCAGCCTTTGGTTCACAGTAGCGGAATAAGATCCGGGAGATTCTTCGTGATTCCATATGATTATGAGTACCTCATTTGTTGTGGTGGCAATATCCTTGTGTGGATCTTGTGATACTCGGATTCAGTAGAATCCATGTTGTATTGTTATCGTGAGTGTGTTGGTCGTTTCGCTGACATATAGACCGGGGGGAAGTTCCCAAAGTATCGTTGAGATCGGATTCCAGGGGATTTCCGTTGTTTTTGGCACTCTTGTTATTTTTGGATGTTCGGGTCTTATGGACCGTTTTGCCTAGAGTCGTATTCACGACGTGTTGTATTCTGTCTCGGATATAGTAGGTTGTTAGGGTGTGTAGAGCCTTAGTAGTTGATATCAGATTTTTTTATTGTTGTCAGCATTATTGATTATATTGCTTGCTGGGCTTTGGCTCACCCTTGTGTTTTCTTGGCTCCAGATTGAGATGATAGCGGTTAGCCCGAAGAAACAGTACGTGAGAAGATGATCCTGATGAATGAGAGGATTAGATTTAAATTATTAGGGAACTTATTTAATTTCTGTTGGTTTTATGACTTTTTAATTTTGTATGGATGATGTATGGTTATCATGAGGCAGTTAAGAATTGATATGAACTAGATTATTGAATGGCTTTATTTGGTTTTAAATTTTTGATTTCCGCGTGTGCGGCCCGATGCTTCGTTTTTGAGTTATTCGGGTTCGGGTCGCCACAATAATGGTTGATAAGCTGAGATTCAGCGGGTTGATCTGTTGTTGCCGTGATGACGTAGATGAGGCCGTGACCCCGTTGCACATCGATGAGGTGTAGCCCTCTCGCCAAGGTGTTGTCCTCTTTTCCCTACAAGACTCAGTTTGGCCGTGCTAGTGGGATGGGTTGATGTGAAACTGTCCAGCCGTGTTTTCTGTCTTCCGTTTTGATTGTTCTAGTTGGTGGCCTTTGCGGATGTAATTCTGCTTACTCCTTTGGCTTATTTTTTTGGTTTTGTGAAATCTTTCACAGTGCTCCGGGGATACCCCAGTATCTTTGATCTAAATCCAAGTCAGCAAAACACTTGGAGATAGATCATTTTTTCTGTATCTTTTTTTCACTTTCATTTATAAAATTTACTTACCAAAAAAACCCTATTCATCAAATTCATAAATGCTGCCGGAGTATTTGTAAGACCAAATGGTATCATAAGGAATTCATAGTGGCTGTACCTCGTTCTAAAAGAAGTTTTGGCCACATCCTCTTGCTTAATCCTCAATTAATGATATCCGGACCTCAAATCAATTTTTAAAAGCACCCGAGATCCTTGAAACTAATCAAATAGATCATTAATATGTGGCAAGGGATATTTGTTCTTAATTGTGATTTTATTTAGTTTACGGTAGTCCACACATAGCCGTAGAGATTCGTCCTTGTTCCTTACGAATAATACCAGTGTACCCCGTTGAGATACACTCGACCTAATGAACCCCTTATCTAACAACTCTTGCAACTGCAATTTTAGCTCCTTTAATTTAGTAGGTGCCATATGATAGGGTGCCTTAAAAATCAGAACAGCACCAGGAATAACCTCAACTCAAATTTAATTTCCCGGTGAGGAGGTAGTCTAAGTAACTCCTCTGGAAATACATCCTCAAAATCACACCACGAAAATATCTTTTGCCAGCACACCATGACTCCCAATAATGCTGGCATATGCAAAGTAAACTTGGCATCCACTTTTCATCAAATGTTTAGCATGCAAAGCATAAATCATCATAGGAATTTCCTTTCTCCTAATACTTTGAAATGAGAAGGGTTCAATTCTAGGAATATCAAAACACACGCTTTTCTGAAAGCAATAAATACTGGCATGGTATTTCGCTAGCAAGTCCATTCCTAAGATAATATCAAAATCACCCATATCTAACAATACCAAGTTTACCATCAAACATTTTTCATCCATCTCAACTTCACACTACGGGAATATAACTTCAGTCACTACCAAGGACCCGGTAGAGGTCGATACTACTAAAGAAAAATCCAAAATTCTCAGGGTAGACACAATGTAACATGTAAATTACGGGGAAATAAAAGAGTGTGTAAAACCAAAATCAAATAAAATAGAGATTGGAGTTCCACAGATAAAGAGGATACCTTCAACCACGTTTGGTGACGTATCAAAGTCCTGTACCATCACTGCAAAAGCCTTAGCCACAACTGTTGGTTTCTTTACTTCAAACTTCATGGGAAGTGAACAATCTTTCATCAAATGACCCTACCGGCCACAGTTAAAACATGCCCCAATTTCCTTAAAATAGGGTCTCCAAGCATGGTTCTTCCCATAATGAGTACAATCAGTAACTGATGTTTGAGGGTTCATCACTAACTAGGCTTCAATTATACTCTTCCCCTTAAATTTTGTCTTTGCCTTTTTAGACGTCCTGAGGGCTCCACATTCGATCCAGAGCTAAAACTTGCCCAGCTGGCGGCCTTCTTCGTGAAAAACTTCTGTGTCTCTAACTTCTTCTCAAATATTAACGCCCGATCTAAAATGTCCGCATAAGTTTGAAGATTTTGGGTTACTAACTGCCTTCTAATATTGTCCCTTAGTCCTTACTGAAATTTCTTTGTCTTCATCAATTCATCCTCCATAAAGTAAGGCATAAAACGGGACAACTCCCTAAATTTTGCATCATATTCAGCCACCGTACAGGTTCCTTGTCTATGCCACATAAACTCCCTCTCCTTCTGATCTTGAAAACTAGAGGAAAAATATTTTTCATAAATGGCTCTTCGAACATTCCCCAAGTGATTTCTTCATCCAATACCTCAAACGCCCTCTTTTGCATAGCCCACCAACTATCGGCCTCTCCTTCTAATTTGTAGGCTGCAAAGATAACTTTTTCTTGATCACTGTAACGTATGATCATGAAAATCTTCTTCATTCTCCTAATCCAAATATTGGCTTTGGCTGGATCCGGTTCTCCCAAGAATTCCAGCGCTCTCTCTGCCGTGAATTTATCATATGCTGTTGGGCCAGGATTTATAGGAGCTGGCTCTAGTGCTGGGACTGGAGCCATATGGCACTGCTCCATTGACTCTATGATGTTCATCATTTCTTCTACCTCTTCGACTAACCATTTATATCTTATAATTGAGAACAGGGCAATATTAATAAACCTCAGAGAATCAGGTTATAGGGAAGGGTTAACAATTATTTAGGAAAGTTTAGAATTCGGCGTAAAAGTCGCACCTAACTCCCTGTCTAACCTCAATTATCCTTGCCAGGTCCTACTTAAACTTAAACCTATACTTCCACTTTACGATCAATCATTCCTAAGGCATCTTGTTTTTCTCTCTGATACTAACTGTGATAGAACGGATTTTCTTTTTTGTCTTCCATCAGTGATGGTCCAAACCAAACCAATACATTCATTTTTGAAAGAAACTTACAAACACAGTTACATTCACAGGATCATCTAATGCCATGTAATATTTACGGCTCCAACTTTTTTAACATTTTTATTCTTTAAACCAAAACTCATACAGATATGCCATCTAAAACTTGATCATAACCAAAGGCAAATGGCGGGAGTAGATCTATTCAAAAATGTGTACAAGTGGAAGCATAGTCATTGTTCACATACATCATTCATTCACAAGTTGAGATAATTACATTCAGAACTAACAAAAATCCTTAAAAATCTTCAACAAGCTTTCCGACTCCAAAATTTTTCCTTACTAAGCTTTATCTATTCTTGCTTGTTTGGTATCAGTTCTCCAGTCTCATTTGGAAAAAAAAATTTAACAGAGTGAGCCGAAACCAAATAAGGTACCAAAAACATACAATGCAAATCATGAATGCAATAAAACAAAGTCATGGAAAGTACCGAAATTCATGATTAAAGCCATTTCTGAAGTTCTTAATTCGACGTCATTTTCTGAAGTTCACAGTTCAATGCCAAATTCCAAAGTACATAAATTTACATTTCAATGTCAATTTCTGAAGTACATAACTACAAATTTCTGAAGTTCATAAAATTTACATTTCAACACCAATTTCCAAAGCACATAACTTCACCATTCAATACAAGTTTCTAAAGTTCATAAATTTAGTCCCAATTTCTGAAGTTCATATCTCAGGGTCAAATTTTGAAGTTCACAGTTTAGCATCAAATTTTGAAATTCATAATTCGTCTCATTTTTATTGGCCATTCCATTTTTAACTCTATTATTCAAAGGGACCTAGGCTGGTAAAGGGGGAGAGTAATCGAGAATGAATTGTGTTCACTCCGCACAATTAAAGGCTAAAGTTCAAAAGTCATATCCATTTCCATTTCCATATTCAATGTTTAAATTTCTATCCTCTTATTGCGTCACGAGGAGGGGCGGATCACGTATCACTTCATGGGCGAAGTTATCCCTGATTACTACCATAATGTTCTAAGGCATGTCGGAGAACCTTATCTGACTGTGTAATAGTTCTAGGTTTGATCTTATTTGTTCATTCATAGTTTGGTCAAAATTCATCATATCTCAAGGTTGATTCAAAGTTCATGTATTCCATACTCCGGACAGATTCAAAAGGCCTTCATATTTTATCATTCCTGTTCCATGCAAGATTTTCATGTGAGGCAATCCGGACAATAATATAGTATAAAGCATGGGTGAAACATGAAATCAGAATCACGGGTCACATTCATGCAAAGAAGTTCGATCATGAATTGAACATAAAGTATGAAATCAGAGTCAGGAGTTACAAATTCAAAATCATGAAACTTAAATCCAATTCATGAAGTTCACATACTTTTCGTTAATTAACGAAACAGAGGTATTCTAAAGCAGTGAACATAAAAAATAATTTTCCAAAGTACTCTTGCATTAAAACATTCTTAAAACCTGAACTTAAAAAAACGAAGAGTGCATTTGCCTAATTTTCAAACTTTTCACTCCAACCTGGTCCAAGACTCTTTCTTCCTCTTTGTTTCTTACTTTTCTCTTCTTCACAAACATTTCCAACTCTTTTTCTCACTATCGAGCTCAGTATTTATAGAGAATGGGTTAGGTAGGAGTAGGTAGGGTAAGACACCGACTTTGTACTTTTTTTCTAGAAGGCCAGCGGAGTAGGTGGGATCAATTTACTTACTCTGATTAGATGGAAGTAGGTAAATCTACTCTGGCTATTAACAAGGTCGGTTTTGTACCAAATTGAATCTACTCCAGTCATCAGCAATTTTAGTTAAAGCATTTTATTCTGGCAAAGTTACTTCAAAAATTCACTTCAGCATTTTACTTTAAAATTTACTCTGGTTCTCAACGCTTTTAGTCTACTTTGGTCAATACTTCTAAATCTGGTCAATATTTATAACTTCAGTCAACATTCCCAAATTTGGTCAATATTTATACTTTCGGTCGACCATCAAATCACCATATTTCTTCGGCCATCATAAGCTTACCATATCACTTTGGCCATCATTATTCATCCACTCCAGCCCTCACCATATCTCATCCATTCCGGCCGGTTATCATATGAATCAACTCCAGCCATCAACTTCGGTCTTCATCACTCCAACATCACTTCAGCCTCCATCATTCAAACATCACTTCGGCCTCCTCATCTCTAACATCAACTTTGGCCTTTTCAACTCCAACATCAACTTCGGCCTCTTATCAGGTTTTTAGGAACGGGATCTCACAGGATGTAAATTATGTATAATGACTTATGTTTGCGGATCAAGGTCAGTAAGCTTTACTAGTTAAAGGTGTGGGAGAACGAGGAAAGGGTCACGTCATCCACATGACTTAATAGCATAAGCTCCTATTTTTTACCTAGAGGTGGGCCATCTACACATCATGCCTGTAGATGGACCAAACAGACATACCCCTATGTCCCCCAGGGCCCAGAGGTAGTCATCGTCATTCCACAATAATATCCTAAGGCTTGCAAAGAATATCACGTTACAATATGTGGTCGGGACAATCCTTGAGTCTCCACTGTCATACCAATGGCATACCGAGGGATACTACCCTCTATAACATAAATCAGTGGTCCTAATTTAATGATTTCTTATTCTTTTAGGGAAGGTCCACTATACTTCTTTCATAATATCTCGATCCGGGAGAACAAATCAATCATATAATTAATTGTGAAATTATTCTCTAATTACTTGCACGATTTTTATCTTTTTTTTGGATTTAAGTCTTCTTATAACTTAATTTGCATATACGGATATCATAATCATAGGGAAGAATAGAAATTCCTACCATCGAGAGGCAATTGTAACTTTAGGGCCTTCTGGACAATATTTCCTTTACAATTGGTTAACAAATACATTTTTCGGAATAAATAATTAAACATATGCAAATGTTTATAACTTAATTAATAATTGAACCATGTGGAATCATGCAAAATTACTTAAAAGCCTTGGGTGAACAGTAACTTAGCGCGTGAATAGTACCCAGTTATGTATATCAGATGATTCTCATAACGTAGTACCCAAAATGATCCAAGAAGCTTTGCCTCATAACGTAGGCACTTGACCCCTTTCAAGAGTGTGCGGTTCATCTGTTTGGCCACTCCATTCAATTGTGGCATCTTTGGTGGCGTCTTCTGATACCTTATACCATGCTTTCAGAAATAGGCATCAAATGCCCCAATGTACTCGCCATCATTGTCGCTTCAGACGTTCTTCAGCTTCTTTCCTATCTGTCGTTCCACTAGAGCATGAAAATGCTCAAAGATACCGAGGACTTGGTCTTAAGTGGGTAAACCCACAGTTTACTTAAACAGTCATCAATGAATGACACAAAGTACTGGGCCCCTCCAAATGATTTTTCTTTAAATGGTCCACACACATCAATGTGTACCAAGTCAAGTAGTTCCGTCTTCATAGAGGACGAGTCTCCATGGAACGAGACCCTTCGTTGCTTTCGACCAATGCTGTGAGGACAAGTCCTCGATCCATCTTCCTTCATTCCTGTTTAAGGCCCTTTTTGGGAAAATGACATAATTCCTTTACACTCATGTGGCCCAGCTAACAGTGCCATAGGTTTAAGGAGTCCTCACAGCTTGTTGCATTCACATCTCAGGCCATAGAAGACACCTTCAGTACATACAGGCCGAAGCCTTTCTTTTTACGAGCAATAATCAGAGACCCTCTGGTCAACTTTTACTATCCTTCACAGCAGGTATTACAATAACCTTCATCATCTAACCTGCTAGCTCAAATTGTGTTCAATCAGATATCAGGGACATGTCATACATCTTTCAACAATATCCTTGTCCCAATATTGGTGACTAGTAATACGTCATCTTTGCTAAAAACTGGTGACGTACCTTCATTTCCCATCCTTATTACTCCAAAGTCGCCTAGAGTATCAGAAGTGAACAGTCCCTTTCTGGACGAGGCGCGCAGAGAAGCACTCATATCTATCACCCAGTCAAACTCATGATCCATCATGCTCTTCTCGTCGTCCATTTCACAAGTTAATTGGAGATCCCCTCTTGTAACCACTGAGATTGAGGCCTTTTCTTTACCTCGTCCTTCTTCTGCTTTATTCTCCCTTTCAACGTTCTCACGCTTCCACTTGTAACAGTATTTTTTGATGTGGCCTTTCTTGCCACAATGATACACTCAACATTTTGAAACCTTGAGTGGGACTTACTACGACCCTTTTCACAATGCTTTAGGTCACGTCCCTTATTTCTTCCCCATGACTCAGTCAAGAGCACCTCGAAGTGGGAAAAAGTGGAGGTCCCTTGAGACCGCCTTACCTTATTCATTAGTAAGGATGCAACGACCTCATCCAACTTAAGCGTGCCCTTCCCAAACAACAAGGTTGTCACAATGTGGTCGTATGAGGTTGGCAAAGAAGCCAGCAAAACCAACGCCTCGTCCTCCTCCTTGATTTCCTCACCAAGTGTCGACATCTATGTCACGATCCTATTGAACTCGTCTAGGTGCTTTTCAAAGTTTCCCCCTTCGGACAAGCACAGTCCATAAAACTACTTCTTTACATGCAGCCTCGTTGTCAAGGATTTTGACTTATACCTACTTTCAAGCTTCTCCCAAACCTCAATTGGGTTTGACAAGCTCAGGACCTCCTACAGCGTGTTGTCCATCAGACACAATTTGGTGGTACAGTTTATAAAATCCTTCTTGTCTTGTCATTTCTCCTCGGTCAAGTTCTTTAGCTTCTCGTCCTTCTTCCTCAGTGCTTTCACCATTCTTTCTTGGGTCAAGATATTTTTCACCCTTTCTTACTAGAGGATAAAGTTATATTGTCCATTGAATTGCTCTACACTAAACAACAAGTTCTTTGAAGACGATGCCATTTAATTGCAAACACTCAACCTATCTTTGATACCACCTATAGGGAAAAATGGCATCCGACCAGCAAATTAGGAACAAACAGCAATGAACAAGGAATAAGGAAGAAGAAGGAGTACAATGAGATTTTACATGAAAAATCCTTCTGAATTAAGAAAAAAATCACATGACACATAGTCCACAACAAATTTCACTATATGAATTTAGTTACAAAACCACACAGCTACACAAGCCCTTGAGGAGAAGATTGAAGAACAAAGCACAAGAACATAGAAATTTCACACTTTGTTTTCACTCGCTACTCTTCTCTTCTCACTTCACCCTCACGCATGTATCATGCATTTTTCCTAAACTTTATATATATATACAAACTGTTTGAACAACCGCCTAGTTAGCATGGAGGTTATGCATACAGGTAGCCATCTGGTGCAGCCTTATTGGTTTTGCCGGTCTCTGTATGGATGGATTCTGGTGGGATTTGGAGGGTGCTGTCATAATACTGGAGCTAATGATTTCCTCTTGTTCTGCCTGCAACCTGTGATTGAGACGCAAGCCTTTGGTGCTGTAAACCAGGGAGTACTACTGGGTTTCAGCTGATATTTGCTGTTCTGGTGTGACAATATTTTGCTGCTAATTTTGAATCTAGTTTTTATGAGCTCAGATGTAGTTTTGTGTCCTATAAGAATTCCCAGTTTGAGGTTTTTTAGATGATGGTTGGTGTAAATGTTGCCGAGGTGCTGTAGATGCTTTTTGTGGTGATATTAACCCAAGCCACGATGGACTTTGTTCTCGAAGGTGTAGTCCATGGTGATGGTTATCCGGGGTGGTGTAAATGGACGAGCGCACAATTAGGTTGCAATTCTTTGCTCGGATGGGTGTTACTGCTGCCTGTGTTTGTGGTCATTGGGGATCTAATAAATAGTCAAGTCGACATAGGCTCGGGTATTTAGTATCTTTTAATGGGTCTTCCTTTGTTAATCTTTTAGGTCTCATGATTTGTGACTGGTCCGGATTTAGTTTGTTTGCTTGATAATTTCTTTTGTAAACTTTCTTCAGCTCATGATAAGGTTCATGGTGGTGCTCGGAAATGCCCTAGCATCTATGTTCTGCCTCTAAGTCGGCAAAACAGTTGGAGATAGAATATAGTTTTATTTTTTTTCTTCTTATTTTAATATACCTTCACTTACCAAAAAAAAAGTAGCCATCTAGCTCACACACAGCTCTGCAACAACTCTACAAATCATCGTGCCCTATAGAGATGGCACCCACTCTACAGAGATTGCACATATTCTCTAGAGATCACCCGTGCCCAGTCAATCTTCTAAGTTGGCACCCATGGGCCTTGCTGCTTCTCTTGTGAATGGTCAAGCCTTCATTAACTAACTTCTTTTCACAGCTGGTCAATATCCCATTGACCGACTGGTGTCTTTCTGTAGCCTTCATGTCTTCATCAGAATTCTTGTGCTTAAGTATTTCTCACAAGTTCTCAGAACTATACTGTGCAGATTTCTCAATTACTCAACGAATAAGTCTGCGGACCATAACCGTGCAAAGTTCTCATTCTCAATCTGTGTCCTCGGACATAACCTAGGTCTTGGGGCCCAAGCACTTTCATATGAGAGTGACCACAACAAACTTGCCCTCACGATCATGTGAAATCAAAATTTGTTAGCCAGCCAAACTGTAGTAAGACTCAATCTTTTCTCTTGGCAAAATTTTTGTCATCATGTTCTCCCCATTTTCCTCAGTTCTAACTTTTTCCAATGACAGCAATCCTGGTTCAATAACATTCCTCACCCAATGATATCGAATATCAATGTGCTTCGATCTTAAGTGAAATGAGGAATTTCTATAAAGGTGTATAACACTTTGACTGTCATAAAGTACCACATATCTCTTCTGCCTAAAGCCCAATTCTTTGATAAACTTTTTCATCTATAACATTTCTGTATAAGCCTCTGTCACTACAATGACCTCAACCTTAGCTGTAGAAAGAGCAACGCATTTATACAGCTTTGACTGCCACGAGACTGCTCCTCCAGCAAACTTGACGAAGTATCCCAAAGTTGACTTTCGGGTGTTAACGTCTCCAGCCATATCTGTATCAGTATATCCTACCAATAGAGGTTTGTCACCTCCAAAACATACACACATTTTGGAAGTTCCTCGAAGATATCTCATAATCCACTTGACTGCAAAGCTGTACCCCTTTCCAGGATTGGATAGAAATCAGCTGACAGTGCCGACGGCGTGCACTATGTCTAGCTGCGTATACAGCACAGCATACATTAGGCTACCAACAGCTGAGGAGTATGGGACGCCTTTCATGCTGACCTTTTCTCTATCAGTAGAAGGACTGTGTCGACTGCTCAGTTTGTAATGGTTGGCCAGTGGGGTGCTCTCTAGCTTGGACTTATCCATGTTAAAGTGCTGTAGCACCTTCTCAATGTAGCTCTCTTGGGACAGCTATAGCTTCTTATTCTTTCGGTTGTGAAATATTCTGATCCCCAAAATCTATTTTGTGAGCCCCAAGTCCTTCACGGTAAATGACTATCCTAGCTGCTTCTTCAGCTCCTTGATCTGAGCACTATTGTGTCCAATGATCAATATATCATCCACGTAAAGGAGAAGAAGGTCATTTTTGAAAAATCTCTGTATAAATACACAATGATCAGAAGTGATCTTTCTGTATCCTTGGCTAACCATGACAAATTCAAAATTCTTATACCAATGTTTTGGCACTTGTTTTATTTTGTACAAGCTCTTCCTTAGATGACATACTAGCCGTTCTTTTCCTTTGATAACAAAAACCTTCTGGCTGTTTCATATAAATTTTTTTTTGGTAAGTACCATATAAATTTCCTCCTCAAGATTACCATGAATGAATGTTTTCAGACATCCAGTTGCTCTACCACCAAATCCAGAACAGCTGCCAAACCAAGCACAACCCATATTGAGGACATCTTTACCACAGGAGTAAATATCTCATCATAGTCAATGCATTTTCTTTGATTGAAACCCTTTACCACCAGCTGTGCCTTATACATTGACTGTGTGGTATTTTTATCTATCTTCAAACGAAAGACCCATATATTCTTTAGAGCTCTCTTCCCCTTAGGCAGTTTGGCCATATCAAATGTATGATTTTTATATAGAGAGCTTATTTCATCTTACATGGCTTCCAATTATCTTTCATTATTCTCATCCTTTATAGCCTCATCAAAATCTACAGGCTCACCTGAATTAGTGAGTAGGACATACTCTGGATGATAAGTGGACGGATGGTCTCCTATCACTCATGGAGCGTCGGATAGGAACCTTCTCGGTCGGTTGAGGAGTGACTTTGTTCTCATCTTCATCAAGTGCTGCACCTGCTTCATTATTCTGTTCGGCTACTCCTGGGTCATTGACTTCATAGTGAATATGTGATGGATTGTATTTTTTTTGCCAAAAATCTAGTAGAGTTTTGTCTGTAATATGGACATCCGTCAATACAAAAACCTGTACAATCTCCTGTATAAAGTAAAATACATCCAAATAATTCTAACATCTAACATCATATAATAACAATACACAAAATCACACAGGATGCAACAACAACTCCTCACAGGATTCAATTACCACATATTATTCGTGGCACCAATGCTGTGTATCTAAACACAACATTGGCCAAAGAGAGATACCACTAGATACAAGTTACAAACCACAATAATCTACGGAATCATAAATAAATTTTAACACAACGAAAACTAAACTATTTGATCATCAGTTATATATACAATATACATTAATAATTCCAACCGAAATATAAATATATACAATTTTTTCATGACATTTATAAAGTCATAAAGTATAAGTCTTCGATATGATCTCCTGAATCTAGAGCCTAGTCTAATTTGGATCTCTATACTGTCCCATTGGGTATAACAGACATATACTAATTTGGAGATAAGGAAAAGTAATGGTGAGCCAAAAGCTCAACAAGTGTAATATAATCAAGACGATAAATAATATGAGAAAAATAAAATAGAAGAGTGATATATGAGTATAATGAGGATGCATAAACATAAATACGGTGGTTACACGTATAGGTAGCCATTTGGCACTCGTACAGCTCTACAACGGCTCTACAGAGACAACGTCCACTCTGCAGAGATTGCGCATATTCTCTAGAGATTATGCATGCCAAGTCAATCTTCTAAACTCGCACCCATGGGCCATGCTGCTTCTATTGTGGATGGTTAAGCCTTCATTGACCGATTTTTCCTCATAACTGGTCAATATCCCATTAACTGGTTTGGCGTCTTTCTGTAGCCTTCATGTCTTCATCAGAGTCCTCATGCTTAAGTGTTTTGGACAAGTCCTTGGAACTATTGTGAGGTTCCAGGTTAAAAACATAATAATTAGAAGGTAATTAAGTTAACATAGTTGAATTGTGGTCAAAAGGTACTGGAGGAATCGGATTGAAAAGCTCAAACTGCCGGAATTGATAAATCGGGAACGAAAATTGTAAGCTGTGAAATATTAATTCATAAATAATATTTTAGATTTTAAATTATGATAATCATGGCTTATTAAGGTTATATAATCAAAAGTAAGATCCAAAGATGTGAAAGATTGGGTTAGAATAGTCAAAATGGGTCTCGAACGGCAAAAACACGAAGTAGGCTTGCTGCGGGCCTGACCCGCGCCCTTCGTGGTCTCGAGCCCACGGAGAGCACAGAATCTAGATTGCCTATGCTTGCCGCACACTCGCCGCACGCTCAAGCCGGCCTGGGAAATAAGGCTGCGCTAGCCGCGCGCTCGTTGTGCGCTCGAGCACCAACCCGTTTTAAAGCCGCGTGTTGCTTTACGATTTTCATTTTCTCCAAAAACCAAACCCTTCTAGAGAGAGGGAGAGCCAATTCTAGAGACAGTAAGGAGGCGATCGAGCCCGTGAAGTCCAAATCCATCTGAAAGTTAGTTATAAAAGTGGTAATACGCGTCGAGGCAAGTGTTCTCACACTCACTAACTTTTCTCTTTCGATATTTTTCGTTTATCATCCGGTATTTTTGTGTCAATACCCACCCAAACTATGGAAAATGTATTACCCATGACTTGAGTCCATGGATTTTGTAGTTTATTATCCGATTTACACATCGATCCGGTCGGTGGAGTTCCACCAAACCCTAACCTACGAGAATTTGGGGGTTTTCCATTTTCCCACTGTACTTCGTTGAATCGACCCTAAAATATGAATCACCATGTCCCAAATGCTTATATATGTCAGCCGCGTGATCGATCTCGCACGTTTTGACCCGTTTGCGGCATCCGAGCCCTCTAAAAGTGCACTGTTACTATTCAGCCAAAATGAAATGGGAAATTTTCATGTTTCCACCCTCGTGTTATGTTAAATGGACCCCAAAATATGAATCGCCACATCCCATTTGTATGTATATATCAACCGGATGTCCGATTCCGCAAGAATCGACCCGTTCGTGGCATCCGGGAGCTCTAAAAGTCCCATGTTACTGTTCATCCGAGTTGAATGGAGAAAATTGCACGCTTCCACCCGTTTAATGCTTAAGAAATTTGTGTCTAATTGATCGTGTTAAATTGTAAGCCTTGAAAATGTGCAAGTGTACGCCGGAAGCAAGGGAATGCATCCCGGAGGCTTCTAGGTGGTATTTGATCACCGGAAGTAAGTAAATCCAAACTCTCTTGTGAGCTTGAATTGAATGGTTAAAAAGGTTTAAATTTCAAAGAAAGGAAGGAACTGAGCAAGTAAATGGAGGGGAATCTACCAAAGTAGATATGATGGATTTGATCTCCTAGACGGAGATATGTGATGGATTTGATCTTCCGGATGGAGATAAGGATAGGAATGTTATTCCCGATTGGAAATGTGATGTACTTGTGGTGGATCTTCCCTCAAGGAAGAATTAATCCTGAAACTAAGACCATGGTGCATAGGGATAGTATTCTCTAGTTTGCCATGTCCATCACGGTGTGAACCCAAGGAATGCTTGGCTACGTATTCTGGCCGCTCGTGGAAGCGGGTAATATTTGTGGTACGCTTTAGGATACTATAGTGGAAGAATGAGGATTGCCCTGGTCCCTGGGGGATATGGGGCGAGTTGAGATGGCCGAGTTCTATAGGTCTAAAATGTAGCCGATGGTCAAGTACTGCAGACCTAAATTGTAGCCGATGGTCAAGTGCTGCAGACCTAAAATGTAGCCGGCTTAAGAATGTGTAGTAGACACATTCCTTTTCTCATTCTCTCACATCGTTGGTTAGTACGACCTACTAGCTCAAGTCCGTAAAGATTAATTAAAGTAATGAAAATTAAAAAAAACATAATCGGAACAAACATGTGAACCAGATGATCCCAAATGTCCCCTCTCCTCGCATGCTCCCTTTTTATTCAAGTTATATGTTTCCCTTGCCCAATACTATTTTTCCCTGTTATTTGCTGTACTTAGTAATCTATGATTATATTTACTGAGTTGTACGCTCACTCTTCCTGTTTCTCCTTCCAGATGAGAACATTAAGTCGGTGCCCGATTAACTAGAGTAAGGAGAGAGACTTGCTTGAAGAGATTTGCTGAATGTCAAAGGCCTGAAGATTTGGATACGTCTGTTATAATAGAATGTAAACAGTCTAGTAGTTCAATGCGGTTTGTTATTATTTTATGGTTATTATTGTACTTCCGCAAGTTTCTGGATTTAGCTATGCTTCCGATATAATATTGGATGTTTTGGATTTTATTTAGTCCTAGATGGCATCTCTTTAGACCTAATACAGTAGTTAGGAATACTTGTTGGAGCTATGGATGGTATAGCGATGTGGTCCTGTGTATTGTGTTGTAGTCCAAAATATCTAAATTGGATAGTTGTGTGTTTGTGCAGGTTATTTTAAACAGGTTGTATTTTTAATTTTTCGTCCAGTTACAGAGGAAACTCTATCAAAATTTCTACAGAATCTATAATGATAAATTATGGACATAAGTTTATATTACCATTGATGGGAGTTATTTAAGAAAAATAACCCGATCCGTTACAGTTGGTATCAGAGAAAAAGAGATGCCTTAGGTTTGATCTGAATCGTATGCCGAAACTTAGGACCAGTTAAGATTTGGCCGAAATAGGTAGATTAAGGTATGTGATGATTAAGTTGGAATAGTTTGAGGTATCTTAGTTTGCCTAAACTAGACTAGACTTCAGTTGGAACTTAGCGTTTAAGCTAGTTGATACCGAACGTAAGCCTAGGCTGATTAACTAAGGTTTGAGGATTCAGGTTAATTTGTTCTATGTTGAGGCGAGATTAAGTAGTTCAGATTAGAGGAAATGCTTAAGTCTTGGGCTTAAGGGGTTAATTTTAAAATGCATCAATCTTAGCCCCTCCCTCTAATCTGATTATTGGAGGATCATAATATTGTGATGTTTATGGTCATGGGAAGTACCATGGTTTTTAGTCAAGGGAATACACGAGGTAGTGGTCAACCATGAGGTCGGTAGGAGCTGTAAGGAAGCACCTTGAGGTTTTAATTTCATTAGTACCGACTTAGTATTTAAATTGATAAGTGAGGATCCAGGGCCTAGGTTAATTGGTGTTGGATTAAGGTTCAAGTTTGGTCGGCTCTAGATTGAGTTCCTGAGGCTAGTAATATGCTAAGAAGGGTTGCCTGATCAACCTAGCAAGCGAGATGAATAATGGTTAAGTGTTTGAATTCTAAGTGACTTAGACTTTGTGGAAATTGTGACATGGATCATAAGTGTTAAAATGGTGTTTATGGTAGCCAAATGCTCAGGAAGATTAGAAGTATTATAGGACATCTGCATGGGTGTTCTTTAATCGATGAGGTATTCTTCCCTACAAGTTAAGAAGTATGATTCTAATTGTAATTAATTTGATCACAGGATTAAAGAATGTCCTTATCTAGGGACGGACGGTGAAGAGGTCCAGTGTCTGAATTAGGATTCTAAGGTATTAACTCAGGGTGTTAAGTGTTACCTATTGTGATAAGAGGTAAGGCTCTTGAGTTTGATATTGTAGCCTGATGTCATTTTGGGGATTCCGAGCCCATGTTGCATTATGTTTTCGAGTTATATGTAATTGGAAGACCTAGGCATTGCAATAGTGACAAAGGTGACCCAGTATTTGAGAGGATAGAAGATATATTAAGGTGGATGTACATTGATGAATCTTGGATAAATGTCTTCCCAAAGAGATTTTGGGACTATGATCTAAGTAGTAGATAGCTTGATCACTAGATTCAAGATACTTCGTATCCTCTGGCCAAGTAGTGAAGAAATCCAGTGCCTTGGATCGGAGTTTTGGTGGTGATGGCGCATAAGAAAAATGTGTTGATCGTCGTGATGGAAGACGAGATGTCTCAATTTTGATGTCACAAGACCTGTATCATTTGGGATCCCAAACATATAATTCTGTGATTCCTAAGTTTATTTATTTATTTAAGGATCCAAGCTTGATAAAAGCGGTATCGAGGGTTATGACATTTTCTTGGGTTCGTAGATACAATTGGTTGGGTTAATCTGAACCATTTTGTGGTGCCAATCTTGATGTGACATTATGGATAATTTGGTCAGTAAGTCGTTGAGTCGATCTGAATTGGATTGGTAAGCATATTATGTTTTGCAATTGAATTGTGTGATTTTGGGATGAGCTTGAGCTAGCTAAGGTATCAAGTTTTAATCTGATCTTAGTAGTAGTTTGGTGGGCGAACCACTGTGCTAGCCTTGGTTGGACTGGTAAAGAGATGGCATCCTACAATCGGATTGTGGGATCTGAAGCATAAGTCTAAAATTGATCGAGGTATTAGTAGATTAGTGTTGTCTTTCCCGCAAATCAGTTAATGAGGATTTGTGCTAAGTCCAATTCATATATGTGACCACGTTCAAAGGTCATTTTGTTGTCACTGAGGGGTTTCGGCTATATGAATATTTGAGGATGTTATCAGAAGAAAGAGTAAGCTAATCTATCTTTGGTCGGTAATTCGAGGGTGTATCAAAATCGACGCCGATCGTTGAGGATTCCATGCAGAGCCGAGGAAGTATCAGTTTTGCATCATAGTAGAATACTCTATAACCTTCGAGGTAAATAAAATGAGCTAACAAGGTTGTTCATGAATTTTGAAAATGGGGTTACCTAGGAGATTAATGATTTGATAAGCAGACTTTGTGAATGGATGGGTGAATTGTGTGGGCTGTTATAAAGGCTTGATGATTCCTAAGATCGATTTGGGTCCATAGCGTGTTAATTGTGGATTAGTGGGGGTTGTAGACCCGGCGGTATTCAGGATAAGGATATGGCTACTACGAAATCCAAAAACACCATTTGGATTTTGTAGGTTCGCGGGTGTCTCATGAAATTTTATGGGATGGATCTTTTGGCCATATTTGGGCCCGTGTTGAGGTGACTTCCTTGATGAATTGAAAAGGACATAGGGTGTACGCAATTTGTTTGAGTATTATATTATAAATTGTGAACGGCTGTTAATCCGTATGCCCCATTGAGAAGGGAATGTGAGTTTAGTCTAAGGAAATGCCTTGTTAAGCATGTGGTTCTTTGGTAGCATGATTTTGAAATCCATAAGACTTTGAGTGATGGCTAATTGTGAAGACCGATTAGTGCCGTGGAAGCATATGGTCATCTTGGGTCTAACAGAAGTTATTAAGTGATCTGACAAGTATTCCTCGAGGATTACAGTGTTAGTGAGATGTTTGACTTAGAAGAGATTTGTAATTGTTAGAATGAAAGATGAAAAGGTAGTTTCAGGGGATTGAAAAGGGTTAGTTGACTTCTATGTCATTTGGGTTGACCCCTGATGGGTCTGGTAAGTTATCATAGAATGTAATACTTTTTAGAAAGGATAGGATTATGTTACTCTCACATCATGATTGGTGGCTACCCTCAGATTAAGTGGGGGAGAAGTTCATAGTTGGAGTTACTCCACTGTAGGTCGGAATTAGCAATTGAAGTCTCCATTTTGAGAACTTATAGGTGATGTCTTTGAAGATAGCCATTATTAAAATTTTAAGAGCCAGAATAGTTACATCACTAAGGGAAAGATGATCATATGAGATTACATGTGGATTTATCTGTTTAAAGATTGGGAAGGTGAACCTTTGTGCCTCTTAAGGAAAGCGGGCATCAATGCTGACAATTGATACTGCGAGTCTTTAGACATAGTATGTCTTCGAAGTCATGTAGGAGACATGAAAGGTAAATCACGAGTAGGTCTAATACTTGGATGATAGGATGTCATATTCTTAAATTAGGAGACAGAATTGTATCCGAAGTATTGGAGCTATGAATTTATGAAATATGAAGTCCTTATGGTTTTATTTCAGGACAATTAGAGCGATCCACATATCTTAATCATAGAAGATGTGTTTGGATTGGATTAGTTGGCTCATTGGTATGCCAACGGGATTTTGAGGTTGCTCAGTAATCGGATTCTGAGGTTACAGGAAGGATGAACTAAAGCTATGTCGAATATTTGGGTGATCGTTATGATTGTAGTTTTGAATGTGGTTGTAGTTGGATGATTGTGAGATTCATCTTCCGGGTATGACTATCCTAGGATTATTTTAATCAGGGTTGCCGTATATTCTGGGTGTGTGGTATAGGCTATGTATTTTGGGAAATATGTCGGTTTGTCGACTTACCAATGAAATAGCAAGAATATAAATTTATCCTGATTTTAAAATTTGATTGTGATTTAAGATTTATATCGAAACCTTAGTAAAACTTGATTAGAGAATCTTTGGGACGTCAAGCTGAATTTGATATGGTGGTGAAATCTCAATGGAATGATTCGTAGCTAGATAATTAATTAGAGTAGCGTAGTGAAAGTGTTGTTGGCCCATGGCCCCGAAATTTCAGAATAAGGTTGAGATTCCCTGTAATCGAATCCTTTTCAAGGCTTGGAATGAATTGAAGTGGAAGTTCATTGGTTCGATTGAAGTATCGAATTAGGCTAGAAGAATGGCTAGCATTATTTTTAGGATGCTTCGGGAATTCTGGTGATTGTAATGAAGTTTCCCTTGTATCGATAGTCGAGGAATTCATCTTGAGATAAGGGCCCCCTAGGATAAGTTGTTTGATCAAGGATGTGACGTAGGATCGTGAAGAAGGAATTCTGAAAGGATTTTTCCCCAATTAGGAATCTTGAGGATCGCCAAATTTTGAGGATTTAATTTTTATAAGTGGGGGAGAGTTGTGAGGTTTCGGGTTAAGAGCATAATAATTAGAATATAATTAAGTTAACATAGGTGAATTGTGGTCAAAAGGTACGAGAGGAATCAGATTGAAAAGCTCAAAGAGTCAAAATTGGTGAATCGGGAACGGAAATCGTAAGCCGTGAAATATTAATTCGTAAATAAGATTTTTGATTTTAAATTATGATAATCATGACTTATTAAGGTTATATAATCAAAAGTAAGATCCAATGATGTGAAATATTGGATTAGAATGGTCAAAAAGGGTCACAAATGGTAAAAATGCAAAGTAGGCTTGCTGCGGGCCTAACCCACGCCCTTCGTGGGCTCGAGCCCACGGAGGGCACAGATGCAGATTGTTTGTGCTCGCCGGGCACTCAAGTCGGCCTGGGCAGTAAGGATGCGCTCGCTGCGCTCTTGAGCGCCAACCCGTTTTAAAGCCGCGTACTGCTTTGCGATTTTCATTTTCTCCATGAACCAAACCCTTCTAGAGAGAGAGAGCGCCGATTCTAGAAAAAGGAAGGAGGAGATCGAGTCCGTGGAGTCCGAATCTATCGGAGAGCTAATTATAAAAGTGGTAATACACGTCGAGCCAAGTGTTCTCATACTCACTAACTTTTCTCTTTTGATGTTTTTCGTTTATCAATGGAAATTTTTGTGTCAATACCGACCCAAATCATGGAAAAAGTATTATCCATGACTTGAGACCATGGATTTTGTACTTTATTGTCCGATTTACTTACCGATCCGGTTGGTGGAGTTCCACCAAACCCTAACATATGGGAATTTGGGGGTTGTGACGGACCAGATTATTCTCCACCAATAACCTTCGTCAATAACATCTAAGGATAAATCGAGAATATAATAATCATAAATTCTACAGAAAATTGGGCAGAGTTCCGTCTGTAAATTGGACATTTCCAAAATACAAACACCTGAAAAACACAACCCTGCACAATAATCCACAAATAATTCTCAAATAAAATCCTATGGCAACAACACAGGATCCAAACGCCACAACAACCAAGGTGGCACCAGCGACAATAATCCAGACGACACCGGCAAAGAAGGATGCCAACTAGGAACCTCGAAATCACCATAAGTTAAAACATGCGAAAGCATATAAGGACTACAATCACAGCGGCCTAATAAATATACATATCATCCATCTTCCACTAACACAATATACTGTCGTACAAGTGTGATCTGATACAAAAGCCAAAAAAACCGAAAATATTCTTGGCATACATCTAGCCGATCCAAGTCCAAGTCCTGAGCCAAGCACGTAAGACAGCTAGCTATCGAGCTTCTAGGGTCTACGCTGACTCATCAGTCATCAAGGCGTTCTCATCTGAAAAATATAAAGCAAGGGTGAGAATAAAGCTCAGCAAATGAAATCATATCCCACTAACTAACAACAAGCAATGGTACTGAAAAGAAAGAGCACAGGAACAGTACAAGGGGACACAAGAGGGAGGAGAGAACTTGAGATTATCTGATTCATTTTTATTCATCTTTATTTAAACATTTATCTTTGCGGACCCTGGAGCTAGTAGATCGTACAAGCCAACGAAGTAAGAGAACGAGGAAAGTAATGTGTTCGCTACATATTCTAAAGCCACGGCTACATTCTTAGATCGGTAGCACACGACCACTGGTTGCATCCATGCAACAATCCACAGAACAACTACATTTCGATATGTAGTGTTCAACGACACGCCCCACACCCCCGGAGACGAGGGCAATCCTCGTTCTTTCACTGTAGTGTCCTAGAACTTGCCATGTACGTCACCCACCCCCAAGGGCGGCCAAGGTATTCCTTGGGTTCCCACCATGATGTACGTGGCAGGTTAGAGGTCACCACTCCTATCAACCACGGTCTTAATTTCAAGGTTTGACTCTTCGGGAGGGAGGACCCACTACACGACACACTCAATCATCACTGGGAAGTCCCATTCCCATCACACGTCTCCATCCGGGAGATCATGTTCTCCACGACACACCTAGTGGGTCTCTCTCCATTTACTTATTGGACTTAATTTCTTCTTTGAGATTAACTTTTATCATAATTTAACACAATGTTCACAAGGAGTTTGGAATTCCTTACCTCCGGTGGACAACCACCACCTTAAAAGCTCTCGGGACACGTTCCCACATTTCAAGTGCACAATTTATACAGTTCAGAGCTTATACTTTCACATCAACACATATCATAAGCTTCATCATAATTATATAGGAGCAACATGAGCAATTTCACAATTTATTCACGGATGAACAGTAACTTAGAGGACTCGGAGGCCACGAACAGGTCATAACACTCGAGATGTTTCGCACGGCCAACATATATGCGCAATAAGAATGTGGGGATTCATATTATGAAGTCAATTTAACGATTCACCGGTGGGAAACAGGAAACCCCCAAAATCTCGTGGGTTAGGGTTTGACGAAGCTCCACTGAACGAATCGGTGAGCAAATCAGCAAACAAATTATACTCTCCTTGGTCTCGAGACACGGGTACTACATTTTCCAAGCCATGGGTGGGTATCGACACAAAAATACCCGATAAACAACAAAAATCAACGAAAGAGGAAAGTTAGTGGGTATGAGAACACTTGCCTCGACGCGTGCTTTAACTTTAATAACTGGCTCTCGGACGGATTCGGACTCCCGGCTTCGATCTCTCTCCTTCTCTCTCTAAAAATCGCTCCTCTCTCTCTCACTAAAACCCAAACCGTGCGAAAAATGGCAAGGAAAAAGGGTTGGGTGCGTATTCATACCGCGCCGTCCGCTCAAGCGTGGCTTGAGCGGGCTCGCCACGGGTCATCCCCCGCTCGAGCTCTGTATTTATACTGCGCCGTCCGCTCGAGTGCGGCTCGAGCGGGCTCGCCAAGGGTCATCCCCCGCTCGAGCAGAGCTTAAGTGGGAAGCGAGCGGCCCTGCTACTGGTTTTTCCGCTCGAGCTCCGCTCGAGCGGCCAGCAAGCGAGTTCGCTACTGGTTTTTCGGCTCGAGCTGAGCTCGAGCGGCCAGCGGGCACTGACTGCTGACCCCGGACCTCAGTAGGAGAAATTTCGAATATTTTCCAACTCTTTACCTTATACACATCCCTACATCGTTCAATCGATCTATAATTAATTGCTAAGACGACGATTATTCCTTAACTACCCTGCCCATAAACCCGGAACCTAACAGGGGTTTTCTATTTTCTTGCTGTATTTCATTGAATCGACCCCAAAATATGAATCCCCACGTCCCAAATGCATATATATGTTGGTTGCACAATCGATCTCGCACATTTCAACTCGTTTGCGGCTTCCGAGCCCTCTAAAAGTGCACTGTTACTATTTAGCCAAAATGAAATGGGAAATTTTCATGTTTCCACTCTCGTGTTATGTTAAATGGACCCCAAAATATGAATCGCCACATCCCGTTTGTATGTATATATCAACCGGATGTCCGATTTCGCAAGAATCGACCCGTTCGCGGCATCCGAGAGCTCTAAAAGTCCTATGTTACTGTTCATCCGAGTTGAATGGAGAAAATTGCACGCTTCCACCCGTTTAATGCTTAAGAAATTTGTGTCTAATTGATCATGTTAAATTGTAAGCTTTGAAAATGTGCAAGTGTGCGCCGGAAGCAAGGGAATGCGTCCCGGAGGCTTCTAGGTGGTATTTGATCATCGGAAGTAAGTAAATCCAAACTCTCTTGTGAGCTTGAATTGAATGATTAAAAAGGTTTAAATTTCAAAGAAAGGAAGGAACTGAGCAAGTAAATGGAGGGGAATCTACCAAAGTAGATATGATGGATTTGATCTCCTAAATGGAGATATGTGATGGATTTGATCTCTCGGATGGAGATAAGGATGGGAATGTGATTTTTCGATTGGAAATGTGATGTATTGTGGTGGATGTTCCCTCAAGGAAGGATTAATCTTGAAACTAGAACCATGGTTCATAGGGGTAGTATTCTCTGGTTTGCCATGTCCATCACGTGTGAACCCATGGAATACTTGGCCACGTATTCTGGTGCTCATGGAAGCGGGTGATGTTCGTGCTACGCTTTAGGATACTACTGTGGAAGAACGAGGATTGCCCTGGTGCCCAGGGGATATGGGGCAAGTTGAGATGGTCAAGTACTGCAGGCCTAAAATGTAGCCAACAATCAAGTACTGCAGGCCTAAAATGTAGCCAACAATCGAGTGTTGCAGACCTAAAATATAACCGGCTTTAGGATGTGTAGCAGACACATTCCTTTCCTTGTTCTCTCACATGGTTAGTTAGTACGACCTATTAGCCTGGTCTGTAAAGATTAATTGAAGTAATGAAAAAAAAATAACCAAAACAAACATGCGAACCAGATGTCTCGTCTCCTCGCATGCTCCCTTTTTATTCAAGTTATATGTTTCCCTTGTCCAGTACTATTTTTCCCTGTTATTTGCTGTACTTAGTGATCTATGATTACATTTATTGAGTTGTACGCTTACTCTTGCCGTTTCTCCCTCCATATGAGAACATTAAGCCGGTGCCTGATTAAGTAGAGTAAGGAGAGAGACTTACTTGAGGAGATTAGCTAAATGTCGAAGGCCTGAAGATTTGGATACGTTTGTTATAATAGAATGTAAACAGTCTAGCAGTTCAATGCGGTTTGTTATTATTTTATGGTTATTGTTGTACTTCTATAGGTTTTTGGATTTAGCTATATTTCCACAATAATATTGGATGTTTTGGATTTTATTTAGTCCTAGATAGCATCTCTTTAGACCCAATACGGTAGTTAGGAATACTGTGTTGGAGTCATGGATGGTATGGCAATGTGGTCCTTTATATTGTGTTGTAGTCCAAAATATCTAAATTGGATAGTTGTGTGCTTGTGCAGGTTATTTTACACATGTTGTATTTTTTATTTTTCATCC
This sequence comes from Nepenthes gracilis, assembly GCA_033239525.1. Taxonomy (NCBI): domain Eukaryota; kingdom Viridiplantae; phylum Streptophyta; class Magnoliopsida; order Caryophyllales; family Nepenthaceae; genus Nepenthes; species Nepenthes gracilis. The sequence goes on from BSYO01000002.1 coordinate 11,484,566, forward strand.
AGTTATAGAGAAAACTCTGTTGAAATTTCTGCAGAATCCATAACGATAAATTATGGGCATAAGTTTATATTACCATTAACGAAGGTTATTTAAGGAGAATAACCAGGTCCATCACAACTATACTGCGTAGATTTCTCAATTGCTCAGCGAACAAGTCCGCAGACTATAACCATGTAAAGTTCTTGTCCTCAATTCGAGTCCTCGGACATAACCTAAGTCCTCGGACCCCAGCACTTTTGTAATAACCAAAACTTTCAAAACATGATAATTAGGAGAAAGATGGGCTCCGTAGCGGGACCACTTCCCAAAATATGACAAAAGATGAGTAATTAACTTAAAATAGGTGAATTAAGGTGAAGGGGTATGGGAGGAATCAGATTGAAAAGCCTAAAGATCCGAAATTGATAAATCGAGAACCGAAATTGTAAACCAAGAAATGCTAACTTGTAAATAAGATTCTGGGCTTTAAATTACGATAATCATGGCCTATTAAGGTTATATAATCAAAATTAGAGTCCAAGGATACGGAGAATTGGGTTGGAAGGGTCAAAACGGGTCCCGGATGGTGAAAATGCGAATTAGGCTTGCTGCAGTCTCAATGAGGGCCTGACCTATGCCCGAGTAGCACTCGAGCTCACTGTGCCACAAAAAACAGACCTCTCACCTGAATGGCGCTCGACGAGGGCTCGAGGCGCGGTGTTGACTGGGTGGTGTGCCTAGTTTGCACTCGAGCACCGCTTGAGCACCCGACTGCATATAAAAACACTGTGTGCAATTTGCTACGGCATTTTTCGAGGGTTTATGGAGAGAGAGAGTAGCAAGCATGAAAGGAAAAGGGAAGAAAATAGAAGAAAGAAGGAAACTTTGACCGTTTCACTCCGATTCAAGTAAGAATAGCGGTAGATTAGACTCAGGCAAGTATACCTCAGACCTCGTTTTCCATTTTTACCACTTTTAAATATCTCCATGTTATCGTCTATGCTCTGAATCTCTTACTCCTTGATATTTGATATGAATAATGTATGAATCGCATGACTTTTGGACTAAATTTCCTGTTTATGTATGTATATTGTAACTGATGATACCGATTTCATAATTTGGCTCACGTTTTGCCTCTGTTTCATGTCCGAATAGTGTAGTGCAAACCCTAGCTCGAAAAATGGGGGGTTTTGGTTTAAATGCATGATTTTGTATATGTATTTGGAATTATGCCATCGATTTCACGAATAAACATGTGTTGGGTGTTCAATTTAAGCCCGGAAGTTTTCTATGGAACCTTGGAACAAAAATTTGGAAAATCAGGTTGGAAATTTGGAATTTTGATGATTTAAATGTTAATTGTTGCCCCATAACATTTATCGAATGATTTGTATCTGAAAACTCTGCATGGAACTGTATTATCGAACTACGAAAACTTCTAAAATCGTCTGAAAGGGTAATTGAATGAAACTTGGACTTGGCTATGAAATAAGATGAAATTTTGATTATGGAATTTTGAACAAATGCATTGAATTAAGTTAATTAGTAAGAAAATCGGACCTAGAACTGTTGTACAATCAGATAAGGTTCTTTGGCATACCTTAAAATGTTACAGTTACGGTAATCAAGGATACTATCGAACCATCAAACTTCCGGCATTTGATTGTGTGGATTGAACACAGTCTGTCCTCGATTATTTGCCCCTCGGCTAGTAGAGTATATTAGATGGGTTCTTAGAATATCGAACTAGAATTTCTGAAGAACAAATGAGATTTGGAACTGTTTTATGAACTTTGATGCAGGATTAAATACAATTATGCTTTCTTCTTGTTTTTCATGAACGCTTATGTTCTTTTGATTATCGTGATTTCTGCTCTAGTATATTTATATTTTACATGAAAGTATTTGAATTATGATTATTGAGACCTATTCACATGAATGCTTCTATTCATCTGATATTATCATAGTTTTCTATCTTAATGAATATATGTTCTGCATAAAAGCATTATGTTCTACATATTTTGGTACATTCTGGGTTTTGGCTCACTATTTACTGTTTTTTCCTCCAGATAAGGCTATAGAGACGATACCGAATGATCAGGTATAATTAGAGTTAGCAAGGATGATTGGAGCCTTGAAATTATTTGGAAGATCTTGGGAAAAATCTGATAGTTCTGCATGTTCCATAAAATTTTGTAAAGGAAATTATGTATTAATAACTGTGATATGTTTTGTATTTTGATGGAACGGAAATTATGCTTCCGCAGGTTTACATAGTTGCTTCCGCTATATGTTTTCTGGATTATGTACAGGTCCTAGACTTACTTACCAAAAAAAAAAAGTGCAGGTCCTAGATGGCATCTCTTATATATTTCTGATTTAGTGGATAGGATTATAATTGAGCCATGGATAGAAATGGCAAATTGGTGATTCTGTGTATGTGTGTTGTAGGTTGAAATGTAGTATTTGAATAGTTGTGTACTTGTATAGGTTATAATATACAGGTTATATATTTGGGTTTTCGTCCAATTTTAGATAGAACTCTACCAAAATTTCTACAGAAATTACTGATAAAAATATATGGATTCTATTCTGTATATCTGACGGAGAATCCTATGAGAATTAGGACCCGTTCCGTCACAACTTTCATACGGGAGTGACCACAACAATCAGCTCCTTTATTTTTGCTTGGTCAAGTGTGTATTGATCATTGTTTTGGGTTCAGCTTCTTGATATTACCCTTTTTGTGTGTGACTTGTGTTGTAATTGTAGGTCTTACTCATGAATAACGCATTTTTAACTATGTTGTAATGCTTAAGCAATCACCACACTATTGGGTTTTAGTTGCCAAACTTTACTTACAAAATTGAAAACAAATCTTTACAAAGATGTTGTTGAACCCTCTATTTGAATTTGCAAGGAGGTAAGATGATAATGCACAACAATGAAAATAATAATAATAATAATGAAATATAAAAGTTTTATGTAAAAAACCCTTAAAGAATGAGAGAAAAATAATAGAACATATGTTTGTACTACTACATGATGGATCCAATTATAGAAAACCTCCACTAACTTAAAGACATAATATATTGTAATGCGTAACCTGAAATAAGTAGTATAAGAGTAAATGAGAAAAAAATAATTAGTAAAAATATTATTTTTAATTATAAGAATAACGTACTCTAAATTGACAAATAATTGAGCACGATTTGAAATCCAAACAAATGAGTGAATTTTTTTCTTTTTCCTTTCTCTTTCTTCTCTTATTATTTTGATGCTCAACAAGCTTTTAAAACTCATGTGTCAAATGACCTAAAACTAAGTCTTGCTTATTAGGTCGGTTGTACTGTATGAGCATTGAACAAATGCATATCTACTGTCCAAACAGTACATGATCTCTCCTTAGGCGCACATTTGACATAGAAAATTCCACTAGTTGAAGTGCCTCATTCATTCTAGTATGGATTATTCAAATTTTTTGTAAAGCTTTATGCAGTTGGCCAACGAATTAAAGAATATAGATATGTATAAAGGACATGGCATTTATAGAAAGTGACCCCAACTGACTTTTCCTTATGTCTTTGTAGGGTCATCACCATTCCAACAATCATTCGACATGTTTTAAGCTTTCCTCATTTCGCTGCCTCTGTTATCATATATGATCCATAATTGTCAGTCTTCACTTTATCAAGCGTTAAAAACTCCAAGTTAATAACGTTCATCGCCTAATGATACCCTACATCAAGTACTTTGAACTAGAACGAAATGATGAGTTCTTTTAAAGACCAATAAAATTTCAGTTGTCATAAAGGAATATATATTACTCTTACTTGAAATCGAGTACCCAAATTGAAAAATGGACTTTTGGTCCCATTGTAAACAACAATGTTCCGACCCCTTGCAGGATTAGCAGAAGCAGTATAGAAAATAAATACTCAATACACAAAAGAATATTTATCTCTAGATGCAAGAACAATAATATGTATAAAACATACATGACAATAAGTAATAGTAATTTTTGGTTACGAAGGAAAAATTCGATACCCACGGTAATCGGAAAAAACTCTCCGGCCTTCAATGGCCAGAGAATAAATCCACTATAAACATTAACTTATAGATCGGATGGTACAAATATATTAACCTAGCCGACTTACTTCCATCTTGTAATACCTACCAAGGAACTCCTTAAATTTGCCCGGGACAACGAAACCAGACACCTTCCAGTTTTCACGTCAATCTTTCCTCTTGAGCCACTTGAATTGCAGAACTCACTGGATTCTAGTGTTCACGCCACCAATATTGCCACAAAGGTTACACAACAAAAAAGAAATGTAAATAAGAGACCACGATGAGAAGAAAAAACTTTGTCAATAGAGCACGAGTGTTGGTATCAAGTTTTCTCAACCATGGAACACAAGAAAGATGGCTTTGCAAGAGAGAAAAGCTCCTCAAAATTCTGCTGGCAGAGTTAAAGTTTCAAAAAATATAAGGCATATATATATATATATATATATATGGAGCCAAAAATGATTTCAAAAATAGGGAGCTGTTAGACACAAAGACCTGCGCCGCTCGAGTGCAACTCAAGTGTGTGGCGAGCATGGGTTAGATTTAGGAGATTTTTGGGGTGGGCACTCGAGCACAAATGGGGCACACAGCGAGTGCTCAATTCTATTAAATGCGCTCACTGTGCACCTCGGGCGCTCACTGAGTGCACGCTTCATGGGAGCGCGCCTAGTTGGCGCCTCGGGTGCGAAGTGGGTGCCACTCCCTGGAAGGGCTGAAATAAAGGATAATGCAGCGTGAACACTGAGATGTGACGATAACGATCCTCGAGCATGAAGCAGATGAAATTCTTCCAAGCAAGTGTGATGTTACAGATAATCGAACACGTCGATAAGAGACTAAATAAACAGCCCGACACTGTCATGAAATATGCCAACTAAAAATATGCCTAACAATCTCCCCCTTTGGCAATTTCGTGAGAAAATCTGCACAAAAAAATGAAAATAAAATATAAGAGAATCACGGGATCAGACACTACCAAAATAGAATCCGTGTACATGAAAATCTACTTCTAGTAAAAAAAATACAAGTAAACATAGAACACGTGTTCATGTAAATGGCGCCTTGAGACAATTGACACGGTACAATGATGTAAAAAAAATAAAGACTTTGAAAGTGGCTGCCTGCTGTGCACCAGGGAAGAACAGTTATTCCTGGACAGACACAGTTAGTGCAGAAATAGCAAAAATACAATAGCAGGAGGTAAATATATATAAACATAAAAGAAAGACAAAACGAAAACTCCCCTTTTTAAAGAATAACCTCCCCCTCAAAGCACATAGTGAGATACTTTTTTATGGTAAAGGTCTACTCCCCCTTTTTGTCACGGATAACCAAAGGGTAATGGAGCTCACTCTTATTGATCCACAATTTCTTGCAACATTTTATGGCATTGTTTTGGTTTATCACTTGATCATTTAGATGTTGGATGTGGTGAATGAGATGCTCTATCTTAGAGCTTTGCAGAGACTTATTTTGTCGTAATGATACGGGGCAGTGGGGACGAATATGGCCAATAATTCTTCATCCATGACATGTTGGAACGAATTTAGCATGGTCGTTAGAAGTGAATATTGGCTTCCTAGTCTATTTAGGACCAAACGGTTTCATACTTGTGAAGTTTTGATGGTCTTGTATATTAGCACTCTTCTTTGGGAAACCTCTGGACAATTTGTCAATATGAGCAGACGAGGGACTGTTTTGTCTTAGGAGAGACCTGGGTTGGACAAATATAGTTTTAGAATTACCAGTGGCTTGCAAGTCATTTTCAGGGTAACCCAACCCGATTTTATTTCCTCTTATTTTTCCCAAACTGAGCATATGGTCCAATTTTTTAGAGCCATTTGAAAATTATTTCAAGTCATTTCGAGCAACCTATAAATCAAATTCAAGAGTTGTGATTTTTTCAGTAAAAGAACTTTTCAGGTTCTCAACTTCTTGAACTTTTGTATCTAACTCGAATTTTAGAGCTAATTTTTTTCCATTTTAATCAGTTTGTGCTTGAGTGACACATTTATTTTCTTAACTTGAAGATATTCTTTAAATAATTTGTCATAAGTATTCTGAAAGTCATACATATTAGATTTTGACTCGTTCTCAGAGTCATCGAATAGCTTAAGACTTGCCTCTAATCGATCATCATTGTCACGCATTGAGGTCATAAAGGCCATATACTTGACAGGGCCATCTTCAGAGCATTTTTCAGTCTCTTCTTCTTCGTCATCACTCAAAGTCACATTAATCTTATAGGATTGACCTTGTTGGCGTTTAAAGTTTAGACATTCGATACGATAATAACCAAAACCTTTATACTCATGGCATTGAACACTTTCGGTATTTTTAGAATTGGATTCATTAAATTCACGTCGGCTTTTCCTATCAGATTTTAGAGTTCATTTTAAATCCAAACTTGGTAAGTCAAAAGAAGATTTATTTTTCTTTAAAAATTTTTTAAAATTTTTAACAAATGTGATAAAATCTTCATCGCTATTTGACTCCTCATCGGAGTCACGACCTCTCTCTTCCCTAACGAATTTCAGGGCAATTGATTTTTGCTTCCTTAGTTGTAAAAGTGTGTGCTTATAAGTTTGGAGGGATCCGACAAGTTCTTCAATCTTCATTTTATCAAGGTCTTTGCTTTCTTCAATAATTGTGAGGACCCGAAACCAAAAACGTAATAACTAGATGTGATAAAGGTGATTAAAATCAGTAAGAGACAAAGTATGTAGTGAAAAAGTGGTAGTTAAAAGTAAAAAGTTAGAAAATACCCGAATTCAGCAAGCAGCCGAGTGACGCTTGCTGGGGGCTCGAGCCCTCCTATCGGGCGGAAAAACCAGTGGCAAATCCGATCTATCGGGCGGAAAAACCGGTGCCATACCGAATCCCGACCGCTCGCTGGCCGCTCGAGCTCCGCTCGAGCTGCAGGCGCAGTATAAAAACGCACCCTGCACTCTCCTTTTCATTTCAGCACGACTTTAGGGTTTGAAGAGAGAGAGGGAGCGCCGATTTTAGAGAGAGAAGAAGGGAGAACGAGGCCCGGAAGCCCGAATCCATCCGTGAGCTAGTTGTAAAGGTGAAAGCCCGCAACACGGCAAGTGTACCTCGGACGTTACTTTTCATTTTTACCGTTTATTTTGCTTTAAAGTGGACGAAAATGATGTTAATGCATGTTTAGAGTAAATGAAGCATGTTTCCTTCGATTAATCGGTTAGAATTCATATTTGTTCATGTTTATGGAAGTATTTGGCTCCGATTTCATGCATGAGCATGTGTTATGTGTTTATTTTGACATTGAAAGAACATGGCCAAACCCTAACTCAAAATTTTGGAGATTTATGGTTTAAATGCATGATTGAGTATATATATTTGGATTTATAGCTTTGATTTCATGAAATAAGACCTGTTTAGTGATCGATTTGAGTCCGAAGGTTTTGGCGAAGTGCTAAGTACGAAAATGAAGGGGTTTTAGTGATTTTTAACCAAAGCTCCAGTTACATAAAAGTTAATTGACATTAAAGAGAAGCTTCCTGTATAATTTGTTTCTAAAAATTTGCACGGACTTATACCGATGAATTTTCATGCACCGTTGAAGCAAATCTGAATGAGTTTTTAGACCGTTACCATATGTACTGAAAGTAAATTTTGAAACTACGATTGTGAAAGAGGCTATTTCCGTTACCGTTATTTTAGGACCCGGGACTGACTACAGTCCGGATAGGTTCTCCGGCATGCCTTAGGACTTTACGGTGGTAATCAAGGATAACTCTGTCCATGGAGTTATTTGTGGTCCGCCCTGCCTCGGGGCGTTACGGTCAGGAGGATTCTGTTACTGGCCTACCTTCGGGAGGCACACTATACTGATCCCTCGAATGGGATACTTCTGTTAGTGGCCTTGGATTGTGTAGAGTGAACACAATCTATCCTCGATCATTCGCCCCCTCAGCTAGTAAGGGATACTGGTAGGGTCTATACTCATTACATTCGATTCATTGCCTGCACTACCGTCATTATTGTACCGATTTGCCTGCATCTCGAATTCGCATCTTGTTTTGAATAGAAGAAAAGTTTCTGATTCTGCTTTCTGAATTATAATGATTACTAATTACCGATTTCTGACTAATGATTCCTGATTCCAAAGTATAATATGGTCAAAGCATGTTTTCTCTATTTGCTGGAGTACATTCTGATTTCCGTTCTGTTTCTGCACTGTTACATGACTATTTTGCATCACTGTTTCACTGCTCATGTGCATGTATCTTGCTGGGCCTCGGCTCACTGTTTTATTGTTTTTTCCCCTTCAGATGAGACAGTAGAGTTATTACCTGATAAAAAGGAGTAAACCAAGAGAAGCTCCTGAAGGATTTTGAGGACTTAGAGCATTGTGGAGCCGTTTTTTGAAGAGCTTGTGGATGCAAACACCTAGCCAGAAATGTTATTTTGTATACCGATTCCATGTTTATTGATGTTCTAGAACGTGTACTCTTCGAATTCAATTTCGAATTCATCCATGTCGCTCCTCCCGTTTCCGGCGGCGCCGTTGCCGGCCCTGGCTGGCCCTTCGGATGTGGCTTTCGACCCCTCCTCTCTTGCCTGCCTCCACATTGATTCGGGTCCCCAACCCTCTTCACCCGATTTTCCTGTGCATGCGACTTCTCTCTCTCCCCCTCCTGTTTCGTCGCCTGGGGTGTAAATCCCGTCGATTTCGTGCCTGGCCTCTGCTCCGGTTTCGTCCCTCTCCTCTGGGTCAGATACCGTCAAAATCCATGGGCTTTCTCCTTCTCCGCCTCTGAAATTTTTCCCTCCACTGTCTGTGGCTGGTGATGTCGCGCGAATTTCTCCACCCCCCGAAGTGATTCAACAGAGTCTGCTAACCTGGAAGTCGACGCTGCTTGGATGCTTCTCCGGCAAGGGCCTCAATTTCCATGTTGTGGCCAACATTGCTCGTCGGCTTTGGAAGGATTTGGCCTCTGTCAGGTTGCGGAGGGTGCAAATGGACTCTTTCTCTTTTGTTTCTCATCTGACGAGCACTCAAACGCGGTCCTGGCCAGAGCCCCTTGGACTTTTAGAGGTAATCCTCTTTTTCTCAAACGCTGGCTCCTGGGTATGCCGTTGGTTAAGGAACAATTGAATTCTTTTCCCATTTGGATTAGATTGAGAAACGTTCTGGCTGATTTCTGGACCCCTCTTGGGCTCAGCTGGATTAGTAGCGCGGTGGGTAAACCTCTCCACCTTGATTCGTTCACTGCCAAAATGGAACAGTTGCAAGCAGCTAGGGTGTGTGTCGAAATCTCTCCCGATTCAGTGCTCCCGGCCAAGATTTTTTTAGAGAACTCTGCAAATGAGGGGGTAGATGCCACTGTTGTGGAGGTGGATTTGCCAGGTTCCTGGTCTAGGGGAAGTCGGAACACTTTCGTTGGCCGCCAAAAATCTGATGCGTCCTTCCATGACAATGGCCTAAAGTCAGGTGCTGATTCGAATTCCTTGGACCTAAAGGGCGTGGTGCCCAACTTGGCTCATCCTAAGCTAGAGACGTGTTCTGCATCTGTGGCTTCTGTGATGGATTGTTCGGATGTCCCCAAACCGCCCAACAGTCCTTCTGGCCATGTGGATGATCTGGGCACGGTGGTTGGCCCCTCTGTGTTAATCCAACCTTCGGTCCCGGATCGGTCCAACCACTATTGGTGGCGTCTGCTACATCTGTAGTCTCTGTGTTGGATGACCCCAATTCGACCACCTATAATTCCACGATTCCAGTTTGCTCTCAGTTGAATAAGCGGCCTCATGCTCAGGCTATTTATTCAGCATCCCCTGCTCCATGTGCGCTTCAAAAATCTACTGCTGCGATCCGTGGTCCTGGGCTGGATCCTGATCAAATGAATTTTGTGGATCCTGAAGGTGCCAGGCTGCCCTGTAGGCTGTCCTCCGAAGAGGGCCAGGTGGATGTCCTTGGCCCGGTGGTTGATCCCACTATGATAAACTATCCTTCTCCTGATGATGAGGAGACCAACTTGGTTTCTGCTCCTTTGGTATCATATCCATTTATGCTGTCCTTAGCTCCTGGCCGATCGGTTTGCCTTTCAAATGCTACCGGTAGAATGGGTGGCCCCCCTACTGCGTCCCCCAATAGATTGGGCCCCGTATCTGATACAGTTAGTGAGTGTACTCCTATCTTTATTCGACGTATAACAAAAAAGTATGGATTGGACTCCTTCAAGCATGTGGATTCCGAAGATGTGAAACCCGGTGTGTCTTCTGCTGAAATTTCAGTGGGTCGGCCCAATGTTTTCTCCACTGAGAAATTTTTAAGTGCCAATAAGGCGTTGGCCCTAGAGTGTGATTCTTGGACACCCTCAAAATCACGGAAAAAGAAAAAACCAAAAAAACCCAAGGCTTCCCCGGGAGCCTCGGCCCTTTGATGGCATCTCTTCGGATGTAAATAAAAGCTGCTTATGGATTGGCCAGTGGAGCTGGGCTCCTCTTCTGTTGGCCATCGCTCCTCCATAATCTCTTTTGTCTTCTCTTGCATGCCGATCATTGGTCCCTTTGGTCTGCTGAGGGATTTGCTGTTTTATTTTGTTCTGGTTGATTTTCTGCTGTTGCATTTGGATGATTGGAAGCATTGGCTAGTGTCTTCTCATGCGGCAAATTCTTGGAACATTGGGAATGGCTGGACAGAACAGCTTTTGTTGCCTTTATTTTTGCCGTTATGCTCATTAGCTAGGATCTAGCTATGGTGTTATAACTGTAGAGAAAATTCTGCTGCTTTGACTGCCATTTAGTCACTGCCTCAGATTTCTTCTGGAAATCTCATGGTATGTTCCATTTACTTCGCGGGGTGTGGAAATGCCCACTCCTGGCTGTTGAAAATTCTGCAGAGTCTATGGACTTCTTTTGTTATCCCTCTGTTGGAATGTACTTGGGTGTGAGGGTCTATAGCTGATCCTGATGCTGTTTTTGCCTTGGCCTCTGCATTGGATGAGATGGAGGTGCTGCCAGCATTCATTACTGATCCTGAGGTGCTCCCTGTCTATCTCTATGTGGATGGTTGCGAACTCTGCTTTGCTGAATTGGCTTGCAGTGTTTGCTGGACGTGGCAGTATTGAATTGTTTTCTCCTGCTGCTTTTTCTAGAATGGCTGGAATTTAATGGTGCCGACCTGTAGGTGTAGAGTTTCGGCAATTGATTGGAATTGGGTGGTGATTATTTTGCTGCTAATTTGAATTGCTGGTGGCTGATGTTTGTGTCTGGCGCGCAGCATTGCTACTACTTCTGTTATGATTTCCCTCCCAGCTTTGCTTGCTCTGTTGGCACCAAGCAGCATTGATTGGCTGCTGTATATGCTGCTTGCCGAACTGGGTTCTGCTTCTGTTAGAGCTGGTGTGCTGGTTACTGCAATTCACAGTGTCTACTTGCTGATGTGGGTGCTGGTGATTTGGATGGTCGAAAGGTAGTGGTCGGGCTATTGGGTCTGCTGCTGTAGCTCCCATTACTGTGTGGTATTTGCTGCTGCTGGGGTACTTCAACAGCTGGATGCTTCGAGATTTAGGGGGTTGGATAGCGGCGTTTTCCCTTTGGATTGTGATGTAATATTTTCCAATTTCTATAGTTCTGTAGATCGTTGGCCTCCTAGAGGTCTGTTGTACCTTTGGATGTACTTGTTGCTCAGGGTATGCCCCAGCGGGTTATGTTTTATCCCCAAGTCAAAATACTTGGCGATAAAACATCGATTTTGTAATTTTTTCTCCCATTAATCCAAAATACTTGCTTACCAAAAAAACATTCTAGAACGTGTAGATTTTTGTATGAAAGGCTTATGATATGTATGTCGGGAAAAGAAAAAGCTATGCTTCTGCAGGTTATTAGTTTACTTCCGCTATATACTCTGGATTTATTGTGCAGGTCCTAGATAGCATCCCGTTATTGAACTGTTAGCGTAGCTATGTTTTTATAGATTTGTGCCATGGATGGCACCTGTGATCCTGTGTATGCTTGTTGTAGGAGATTGTGGATAATGGATAGATGTGTGCTTATAATGAATGATTATACAAGACTGTATTTTTGGATTTTCATCAGGTTACAAAGGAGACTCTGCCGAAATTTCTGCAGAAGTTTTGCCTTATGTTTAGACCGTTAATTGTGTTTCTGTTTGACGGAAGCTTCTGAGGAAAAAAATCCGTTCCGTCATAATAATGATGACCTTAGGTCTAAATCGTTCAGGGAGTGATATAAAAATTTTTCTAACAATTTTATTTTCAGGGATTCATTTTTCTAAATTAAACATGGATTCACAATATCATTTAATTGCGCATAAAACTTATCGAATGTTTCGTCATCTTTCATACGGATTTCTTCAAATCTGGTCGTTAGCATTTGCAATTTTGAATTTTTTTCAAGTTTGGTTCCTTAATGAGTTATTTTAAGTATTTCCCAAGCGTCTTTTGCAATCTCACACATAGATATGTGTTTGAACTTTTCGAGAGATACGGTCATAAAAATAGCATGTAATCCCTTACTGTTCCAGTTGCATGCATCAAGTTCATCTTTTGTCTATGAGGATAGGGCTTTCGGCTCATCACCATCTTTGGGTGGAGTCCACCCGGTTTGGGTGCTAACCCACATGCTCTCATCCATAAATTTGAGGAAGGCTTTTATTCGAACCTTCCAATAGGCATAGTTACTCCCATTAAAGAAGGGGGTACGGAAAGTGATCCAATTGTATACATCTAGATCGGGGGTCACGGATCAGGGTAAGTCTTTGATACCAATTGAAAAATGGACTTTTTGTTCCAATGTAAACAACAATGTTCCGACCCCGTGCAGGATTAGCAGAAGTAGTACAGGAAAAACATACTCAATACACGTAAAGAATATTTATCTCTAGTTGCAAGAACAATAATATGCATAAAACATACACGACAATAAATAATAGTAAAAAAACACAATTTTCGGTGATGAAGGAAAAACTCGATACCCATGGTAATCGAGAAAAATCCTCCGGGCTTCAATGGTTAGAGAATAATTCTACTATGAAAATTAACTTACAGATCAGGTGATACAGACGCACTAACCTAGTCGACTTACTCCCGTCTTGTGATTCCTACCAAAGAACTCACCTGGATTTGCCCGGCAATGGAAATCAGATGTCTTCCAATCTTCACGTCAATCTTTCCTCTCGAGCCACTTAAATTGCCGAACTCACTGGATTCCAGTGTTCACACCACCAATGTCGCCACAAAGGTTACACAACAAAAAGAAATGTAAATAGAAGACCACGATGAGAAAAGAAAACTTTATCAATGGAGCACGAGTGTTGGTATTAAGTTTTCTCAACCATAGAACATAAGAAAGATGGCTTTGCAAGAGAGAAAAGTTCCTAAAAATTCTGCTGGCAGAGTTAGGATTTCAAAAAATATAAGACATATATATATATATGGAGCCAAAAATGATTTCAAAAATAGGGAGCCGTTAGACACAAAGACTCGCGCCGCTCGAGTGCGGCTCGAGCGCACGACAAGCATAGGTTAGGTTTAGGAGATTTTGGGGGTGGGCACCCGAGCGCAAACGGGGTGCACAGCGAGCGCTCGATTCTATTAAATGTGCTCGCTGTGCACCTCAAGCACTCACTGAATGCAAACTTCATGGGAGAGCACCTAGTTGGCACCTCGGGCGCCTAGTAGGCACCACTCCTGAGAAGGGTTGAAACAGATGATAATGCAGTGTGAACATGAGATGTGACGATAACGATCCTCTAGGATGAGGCAGATGAAAGTTTTCCAAGCAAGTGTGATGTTGCAGATAATCGAACTCACCAATAAGAGACTAAATTAACAGCCCAATACGGTCATGTAATATGCCAACTAAAAATATGCTTGAATATATCCAAAAAACAAAGAGGATACAGTCACAAAAATAAATAACTCAAACTACATGCTAATAAAGCAAAACCTCTCAGTGCTCAACATAACCAGCTAGATTCTAAGATAATCTCTACTCCCTTAACTAAAGCACACTCTTTGGTTAGTTTTACTATCTTGTATTACTTTGGATATAATAAAATGTAAAGATGAGTTAAAAGTTTAATAAGTGATATAATCAATAATTATAACAAATAATAATCATCTCATAGCAAAATCATGATATAATAGAGTAATAACAATATAATAAAGCCCATTATCCAATAATCTAAGGCTCGTTGTACTCACCACTCAAGAATAACATGAGAATCAACCATCAAGGTAACCATTGAACTCGAAATATCATGAATATGATTAAAATTTCATAAAATTTGAATATTAATAAAAATATGAGTTTCAACAAACCCATCTCAATAGATTTCACTACAATATGAGATATCTCAACTATCTTTTCAAATATTATTTTGTCATTGTAAGCCAAACGCAATGTATGTGTTCCTTGTCGACGGGGTAAGTACTATAAGGTGACCAATATTTGCAAGTTTAACATGTGAGTAATTTTATAGTCTCTCAAAATTCTACCACCACTAGTTTACAAACATCTCAATCAAACACTCATCTTGAAGATTCCATTCACCCATTCTGGGCAATAGGAGTCGCACACTCATCCTGACAATTCCCTCTATAAACTTTGGGCAATAGGAATTGTGATCTCAAAATCCCTTCACCCATTCAGAAGTAGGAATTATCTCTCATGAATGTAAAACCCAGCATTTCTTATTGTAATATCCCTTAATATTATACTATATGGTAATCACATGATTATAAACATCTATCTGAAAAAATAGATCTCAATTCACTTGGACAAGAATTAGATATCCAACAACTTTAGACAATATTATAATTTTACAAGTTTTATACTCCTTTATATCATAATATTTTCAATGGTCTCCATTATGTACCCATTGATAACAAGGACAACTCGTGCCTCCAAAGGTTCATGCAAACAAGATCATCATAAAGAATGAACAATAAAAGACTCTGAGTACACTAAGTACTCACCACGTGTCTCCTCACCGAGCCTACTGCAACTTCATACTCTGGGCATATCTCAAAAAATCATCTTAAGTCTCACACCTAAAATCTAGACTAAATTAACACTATAATTATTTAGCATTTGAATGCTAGGTTGGATTCCACTCTCATGTAGAAATTTATACTCTATCATAGGGTCCACACAACACCCTAATCTACGATCTAAGCCAATAAGGCTATAAATATGTAAAATACATCATATCCTGACATTAACTTATAGGTTTTTTAAAACTCTCAAATCCGCTTCGAGACTATCGTTCGAACATTGCCTCCCAAGTCGGTTGAACATCAGCTAACATCACCATTTTTAAATAAGATTTAATATCAAGGCACTCCACCCACCTAGAATAGATCTACTAAGATGCATCCTCAAAAACACACAACTAAGCCCTGGATCTACCAATCTATCTTGAGCTAGGTCTTAACATTCGGATGTTACATTGCACACGGAGTCAATCAGCTCATATATCCATTGCTCTGTGTAGATCAAGCATTAAAATAGTGATATGAAATGTCTCTGCACTAGAGTTATTATCAAGCAGGCCTATAACATCAATTTAAGATATTAAATGGTACATCTACTAGGAAACATTTAAGAAAACCGTGAATTTGGTTATCACCATGATGATGCTAAAATTTTGCTCGAATACTAGCCAAATCACAATATAGCAGTTAACACTTGCTAGAATGCCATTCAAACATTGCCTTGAAACCAACATAAAACACTTCAAATGATCGTTAAACTTTACATATAACAATTATTAGATTTGATCATGGAAACTGGTTAGCAATGAGGGGAACAACATGATTCTTTGACTAACAAGGACATGGATTTTCCAAGAAAAGCAGGACTCTTACTTGCCTTTGGATATGTGAAAATTGAAATTCTTTATCATGGATGGCCACCAAAGATTTGTCCACGAACAATTCTCCAAAGATAACACCTCCACCTCAAAACCAAGGATAAAGAAAGGTTAAAGGTTTGTACACTTTCTCACTTTTCTTCTCTCACAACCGAAGCTTTCTCTTTCTCTAAAGTTTTTCCATTTTCTCAAGGAGAAATTAGGTTAGCAAGAAGTCATAGGGGATCGTCCAAGGTGAATGATACATAGGGAGAGGGAGGATATTTAGGGTTTGATAGGAGGGGCCTTAGCTTGGGGAATTAGAAGCCTAATCCTTGTTTTCTGAAACTGTTCACTCATATTGACATAATATTTATTCTGAGATATCTGATAGGTAAACAATTTATGTTAACTATGTTAGTTTCTAAAACCCAAACAATACCATAATCAAAGTCGACTTGACAATCCAATCACAACGCCTATCATAAAATAGCCTTACTTCAAACTTTGTCTTGATTAAGGACAAAAGTTCCATTCATGACTTGGATGCTCTAAATTCATCCATAAATAGTTCATATGCTTAGATTCCACGTCTATCCATCTTGATTAATCTAATCCACCTGCTATATTTTCCTCATTTCTTTACACATCTTTCCAGTCTCGGGTGTTTTGAGAATCTGGTGTGTATAAACGTTATTTCTATATTTCTCTCACAAGTTTCCCTTCATCTTAGCCGCCAAGTCAATCGAAGAAACTAAGTATACACTCCACTCTCCCATAAGAGTTGGATCGAGACTTAACCTGCAAATCACCCTTAGTCATCAATTACTTGATGTTCCTACAGGTTCTTTCAATCCTAGACAAAACCTATGCATAGTATCGCTATAAGGTACAATCATCCATAATCTCCTAAGTATCCCTGAATTTGTAATCCTTTCATTTCTTTTAATATATAAATTCCTATATCATCAATTGACCAATCAGTTTTACCTCCACCAACTTGATTGTCACAATTCCTAATTTTCCATATAAACCCTTCTAACTGCAAAATGGCAAATCTCATAATTTCTGTTAAGATACAACCTAAAGGTGACATAAACATGATATTAACCCACTTAACATTCCTTATGACATTTTAGCCAACAGTCTTATAATTTTTATGGTTCAAGATATTAGCTTCTACATTAGTCTTCTTGGCTGATATGCAACTTGTAGTCCTAATTCGTTTGCAACAGTTCATATAGTTCCTTAATGTAGTTTAAGTCTTTTAGAAATAATAATTCTCCAGATTGGAATCTTCGCTGAACCTAATTACAAGTCCAAGCTCTAAGGCAATCATAATCCTATTTGTAAAACGTTAGCCCTCTGGATCCCAACACCGCAATCCTCATCATTCATCATATAGAGAAACTCATTGATATTTGAAAATAATATTACCTTAACATGATTGTATAGAACAAGTTTTAAATTTTAAATTTTATTTATAATTAATCTAGTTGATATCAGTAAAGTTGAGGTCAGAGGAGGAAACATTGGGTTAAAGTTGAGATAATACTAGCCCTCTAGATGCCTGACTAAAGTTGAACACTTTTTACAAATTTCTCACGCTTGATGCATATCTGAGGAATGCTCGAGCACACTATGGCAGAATACCAACACCTGACACATGGCTAATGTAACGCTCATTGTGCCACTATGTTCGGCCACAATACCCGATGCACGCCTGACGAGTACATGTGTCCCAATCTGCTATATATGATATGTTTGGCTAATTTTTAGTCATTTTTTGTTAGATTTTGAGAGAAGAAAGAGAAGAAGAGGAGAAACGAGAGAAAGGGATAGAGAAAGCTTGAGAAGGCCTCTAGAAGTGAATAAAACTAAGATTTTGACAAATTTAAAATTAAGACAAGTGCAACCTAAACCACATTTTCTTTATTGTTGATTTATTTCTATTCTATTGTATGTTTATTATTTTAAATATTCATACAAATTATATTTTATAGCTATAATATTTAAACTTTAAATGTATGAACTCTCACTTTAATTCTTTACTATTTTTGTGAAAGCCATGTTCGTAGTTCATATGCATTATTTTATCAAGTTAGTTTTCTACAAATATATTTATATATATGTATCTAGTTTAATGCTCTAATATAATGTTCTCTCATGTTTAATATCACTAAATATGCATCTTGCACATTCTAATTTTTTTTCCCCCTATATGTTTGATGGGAATGAAATCTCAAAATTTTAAAATATTAATGATTTTTTTGTAACTTTATTTAAAAGTCTTGTAATATAACATTATATGTTTTAAATTAAGTTCAACTTTTTGCATAAAGTTTGAGTCATTGCATGAAAGAAATTGAAATAAGTTGATGAAAAACTCTACAATTTCTAAAAGAATTAACAATTCTTTTCTGGGATGAGAAAAATATAATAATTATTTGTAATTGTGTAGAGTTTTTATTTATTTATATATTGGACCATTATAAAAAAATTAGCGGTAGCATATTATGGTATGCTTTAGTATATTATTGTGTAAAACAAAGTTTGAACTTATTATCCGCTGATAAAAACGGTATTCGACCCCGTCTATAGGGTAATATGTATGATAACCTACCTACGAGTTTTAAATAGTAGCATATAACCTTTGATTGTATGAAAATAAATATAACCCAAGTTTTGATTATCTTCTCCTTTATCAATAAGGCCATACTGTCCCTTGGTCCATGAGAATTAGTATGTTTTAATATGATTTGAATGGCTCATTTTGATTAAGAATTGAAAAGAAAAATTTAAAAGCCATGCATATTTATTATGTAAATTTACACTATTTAATTTGAATTCGATTCATTGTTCCTTCTGATATGTTTTAATGTAAATTGTATGTTCGATTATGAAATTATATACTTTATTAAACTTTCAGCTAATTCTTATTTTTATTTTTTTGCTAACCCTTTCAAATTAGTGGCCTAGATCACTTGTAGGTGAGGATTATGGTTGAGGAGTTGACCCGAAAAAAATTAGACTAGGATTTAGAAGGAATCAGATGCAATATTTTATTTCGAACAGTAACCATAGGATGAGTTATTTTAATTTCAATTAATTAGTTCTGTAACTATTTAATTATTGCTATGTTTTTATGAGTAACATAGTTGGTGTAAGGACTAAGTTTTAATTTATATTAATCGTGATTATCTAAGTTAATATATTTCAAATTAAGGTTAAAGGATGCGGTGAATAATGTCAAAAAGAAAAAAAAAATTTGTAAATAGGACAAGTGGTGTACCTGGCCTTGGGCTAGCGTTGCAGCACCTGTCGCACACTCAAGCACCCTAGCAGGTGCCGATTCTTGAACCAGGCACGCCTGCTGCATGCCCAAGTGCCGTGGTAGGCATGGATTCCAAAATACCCGTGCCTACCCTACACTCTAGCACAGGTTTGTTATAAAATTTCGATTGAGGATCATTCCACCGCAATTGCAAGCTGTTAAGTGGATTAGAAGGAGAGAGAATAGAGAGAGAAGGGCTGAAGGAAAGAGAAGAAGAGAGAGAAAAGAAAGAAAGCTTTTGGGTAGCTTAATTTGGGATGTTCGGGCTATGAATTTCAGTATATCAAGCAAAGGTAAATACACCTTTAGCTCACTCTTTCCTCTGTTGTGATTTTTTTTCAATTCTTTTCAAATATTATTATTCTAATATTTATCCAAACTAAGGTTTTGAAGAAAAAACCTGAAAAAAAAATACATATTTGTCGGTCTACTATGATTTTATAGTGAATTTTATTAAGAACTTTCGTTTAATTATATGTATCATAATTATGTGTATTATCTCAAAATTCTCTTCATGTGTAGATGCATAAAAATATTTTCTACATGCTTGGGCTTTGTAGATATCAATTTTAAATTATTGTATGTTATATGTATATACTAAAAATATACTGTATAATTAATTATGTGCCACATGTTTATTAAATTTGTATTGAGCTTTCTAAATTTTCTTCGGCACGTTTTAGTATTAAATTACATATTTATGGAACTGTTATGATAAAATGTATAAGTCATTATGAAAAAGAAAGAAAATTTTACAATTGTATTAAGAAAAGTATGAACTGTTCTCCAAAAGGGTAAAAACTAAGAATTTAAAAATAAAGTATAAAAGTTTTCTAACTTAAGGAAGTTAGAAACTCGACCAAGGATTATAATTCAGTAGTTAGTATATTCTGGCATGCCTCAATATATTATGGTAGAAGATTGTCGTTTGACCCTATTATCCGTGGGGTTGATAAAAGTGGCATCTAACTCTATCTATAAGTGTATGTGTAGACGATCTACCTTCGGGTCTCAAATAGGAGCACAAAGGTTTTTTATTGTATAGGAGTAAATACAATCCGGGTTTTGATCAACTGTTTATTTAGTTGATAAGGCTTACTTACCCTGATCCCAAAAGATAAGTAAGTTTTTAGAATGTTTTGACAAATATGAATAAGAAAGAATAAGAAATATGTTCTGATGGATAACGCTAAGGAAAAAATAAGCTAAGAAACCAGAAGGTTGTATTTAGGTTTATGCTTATTTTATTTTGTATGATTCCTATCTTCTATGATATGATTTTAAGTTTGAGTATGTATATGCATGTTCTTTGTTATTTATAGTATCTTATTGAGTATTTGGCTCATTCCTTATTATTTTACTAACCCTTTAAATGATTTGTACGAATTTTTGCCTAATGAGTAGGAATGAAGATGGAAGGACTTTATTTATATTTTTGAAGATATTTTGTATATCTATTTTTAGATAGTATTTATAGTATTTTAGTTATTAATTTTAGTTTGACTTCACTAGTAGATTGTGGTGAAATTGATATGGAGTTTTTGGACTGTATAATTCCATATCAGTTATTGTACTAGATATATATAGCTGTTAGGAATATAAGAACGTTGTATCTCAGTGATAATTTTTGTATCAGATGGACAAATATTATAAATATTTATTATTTTCGCAGATTGTTATGTGATTAACTTTTAATAATTAGCAGGCATTTTTTCTTAATAAAGACTAACGTTATTCTATTATTAAGTTGGTATTAGAGCCACAAATGACGTGGCAATGTATTTGGATCCTATATATTATCATGTGTTGTTTATGTATAGGTGATTGTAGTATGAATAAGAAAAGCTCAAATCCAATAGGTTAATAATTTATTTATTAGTAAAATTAACAATTAAAAGATAATAAATTATGATTATGATTTATAACAAATTTTAGGATGTGGACCGTCACAGTTGGGTCCGACTTTCTTATATGGTTGTTTGGTCAATCTGATTTTGGTTATAAACATTGCTCTCTACTCATATATTAATGTAATAATATGATTTATTTTTCAGCCACTTGATAATGTGACATTTTGAATCTTGTGGTTAGAATACTTATTTCATTTTAGGTCAATTGTGGTATAAATTTGTAGTTCACGTCTATCATTAATTGAATTTGTTAATTTATAATGGATTAATTCCATTAATGATTCAAGTTCGGTATACGGACATGACAATAATATCTGTATAGCTCTCAAATAGATTGGTCCTATTGTCTCTTAGCTCTACGTATAGGTTGTTACATGGATATCTTTGATAATATCAAATCATACAATCAAATGATATTCCCAAAAAATCTGTCAAAATTCCATGACCTAGACCAAGTTCCTTCTTTGAATGTAACTACTACCAATAATGGATCTCCTCTCTTACCTAATAATGAGACTAAAACTCTATTTGATTCTATCTAAATTGTCTATGCTCATAAAATAATTTTCCAAAATAGTAATTGAAAACAATCCCAACAATCCTTTACATATGGCTTCACTAAACTCTTATCACCCAAATAATAATTAACAAGGCCAAAGAAACTCCAAATCTTCACCAATGTCGGGGTCTATCTTAATCAACAACTACTTAAATCCCAGGTATTTTTATTGGTATGTCTAATCCCAAATAGAATGGCCCAAGAATGCCATATTCTCAACCCAAAGTGTGGACTTTAACATTTACTAGTCAAGTATACTTCTCTAAATCAAGCAGGACAATCCTTAGTTATTTCAATTCCATTAAGGTACTCTTGGAATAAACCCAATTGTCAATGATAACCACAACAGCACATAGGTCCACATGTGGTTGGAGTACCCCATCCATCGAACATAACAATGCCTGCGATACATAGAGTTCATTCCTTGCTAGAACTATTGCCTTAGAGTGTTTCAGATCATGATCTAAGATTGGTGATAATTTGATCTCACATCAGTCTTTAGACAATACTAGAATATCTACTGTTGTTTTTAAGTCCTTGGTAATGGATGCTTGATGTTGATTATTGTGATGAATCACGTCCTAAAGCCCGTCATCAATCTTAATCATAACTTATTATCCTTTAATTATTAATATTTTTAGTTAAACACAATCTAATCAACGGGACATACGCCTTCTCTATAAATATTTCAATGCATCTGTAGATAAATAATAACTCAATATACATAAGATTCAAATACGTTGTCACGTCATCTGTGGCTCTAACATTAACCAAACAATATGCTACCACCTTCATATTAAGGAAAGATGCTTGCTAAACTAATCATATACAAATCTATGAAAGCAAATAATATCTATAAAACTTTAACCATCTGAACAACACTTACAGAGAATTCATTATTCTATAACATTAATCAAAGCTGATCCAAAACTTTACATCATTTTCCTCTCAGTCTACATGTAAGGATCTAGTTTCATCATCATTCCAATTATAGTTAAGTATGTAAATATAAGTGAATCAAGGTTAAAGAACATAGGAGGAATTGGATTGAAAAGCCTAAAGACCAAAAATTGGCAAATCAGGAACCAGTATTGTAAACATTAAAATGTTAATCCGTAAATAAGATTCAAGTTTTAAATTATGATAATCACTGTTTATTAAACTTATATAATCAAAATTAAGGTCCAAGGATGTAAAAAAATTGGGTTAGAATGGTCAAAACGGTCCCAGACGGTACGTGTACAGAGTTGGCTTGTTGTAGGCTTGATGCAGGCCTGATGGATGCTTGACGCACGCCCAAGGCACTCCCAGGGTGCGATTTCCAGTACTATCACGCCCGAAGCACCCCCGAGGAGGTGCCGGGTGCAATTTCAAAAATGTTGTGTCAATGATCGCCTGACCAACGCACGAGGTGCTAGTTTGGGTATATAACCCACGTCGTTAGCTTTTCTCCCTCATTTTCAATAGAAAAGAGAGAGAGGAGAGAGAGGAGAGAGAGAGAGAACGTGGAGGAGAAGAGAGAGAAGAGGGGTTCAAGGCTTTCGAGTATGTTTTTGGTGTGGAGCTAGTTGAGAAACTTGTAGATCGAGTCGAAACAAGTGTACTCATATGCTTTTCTTTCTCTTATTGATCTTTTCATTTTGTTCCTTTTAGATATTTTTATTCAAATGCTCATCTAAGCATGTATTTTAAAATATCCATATATTAAGCATGTATATATGTTGATTTCGTGTTCGATTTAGAAGTTTTATGAGATGTTGTGTTTTGTTGGAAGCCCTAACCCCACTCCTCACGATTTCTCCCAATTATTTTGGGTATATGTGTAATATGGCCTTAAAATTCCAAACCCTAATTTCATGAACATTTTTACCTTAATTATTTGATTTTTATTTACATGTATTTTGTATATGCCATTTTGTATGTCCCGAAAATTATGTTTGGTGCCTTGTATGGAGGAATTGGTTATCCAAAAGTTAAAATATTTTGTTTGGCTCAATGTGGTAAGAATTTTCTAATTTTCCTAAGCTCTATATCCATTTATGCATGTATTTGAAGTCACGTGAAGATTGTGTAATAAAAAATATGCATATATGATATGAAAAGAGTAAGAAGAGAACTCCACAATTTGTTAAGACATATGAATTATTTTTCAAAGAGTGAGAACTAAGTGTTAAGAATTAAGTGTAAATTTTTCTTAAGATAAATTAAGAAATTAGACTGAGAATTTATATTTCAGAGAGTAATATTTTCTGACATATATTAGGATATTACAATGATAACTGAGAAAAATGCCCTACCATGGGGGTTTATAAGACGGCGTTACGTATGCATTACCTTTGGCAGAATTAGAGGTATAAGACATTTTGATTGTGTGGAGTGAACATAATCCTTTTCTACAATTGTCTGTTTTGTTAGTTGGTAAGGTCTACTAATCTTGGTCCCTAAAGATAAATCAGTTTTGCATATTTTGAAGATTGAAGGAATCAGAAATAAAGTAAGAGATGTGAATGCAATATGGAAAGGTCTTTTGATCATGTTTTATGTTAAATATACATTATGATTATATTCCGTCTCTTTGGTTCATTATCAAGTATAAATATGTATGTCTTTGTTTATATTAGTGCCTTGGTTAGTATTTGGCTCACTCCCTTACTGTTTTTCTTACCCTCAGATGAGCACAATCTGATACCCGATGAGGAGGATTAGAGGTCACAGATTCCTAGGCTTGTAGAATGATTTTGTGGATTTATGAATTTGTATGGAGGGCTTGTGCATATGTTGGAAAGATATGTTGATGTATTTTGATTATTTTGATGATATTTTGATGAGTTTAGTTTTCGTTGTATATCGATAATTTTATATACTTTCGCAGGTCATTATGGTTTATTTTTGGTACCTAGTGGTATCTCTCTATCTCAATGTTGTATTCGAAGATATGTCGTTGGAGCCACGAATTTTGTTATGGTGAGATTTGGATCCTATGTATGTTAGATGTTCATTTTTGATGGATTTTATATGATTTGCATTTAATTATTAACGGACATTATATTTAAGTGATTTTTAGTTAATCGGTCCCGTCACATGTGGTATCAAAGACAGGTTATGCCTTAGGTTTGATTTGGATTTTATGCGGGAGTTTAGGATAGGATAAATTAGATCGGATAGTCTTAGTTATCCTAATTAGTGTCTTAATTAAGTTGAGTTACTTTACTTAGGTCTCGACTAAGTTGGGATCAATTAGTTATGTGTGATCGCTTAGTGTATAGTATCTTAGTGTCCGAGTTAAATTGTGAACTAACCTGAATTGTTCTTATTTCAGAAAAAAGTATTAGCAATGGTGAATAAAAGGAGAACTAAGGGTGGCGGCTATCTGCATGATCAAGAGTCAGAGTATTTGAATCTATTTGGAAAGATGGCAGATTTTATGGAGGCTCTGGGGCAGCAAAACTTGGCTCCAGTTATTGTTCTGGTCCCTGCCCCAGCTCTTGAAAAACTCAAGATGGTAGCTTATGATCATTTTCCAAATGAATGTGTGCTTGAGTTTTTAGGAAAGCCAGATCCACTAAAAGCAAAAAGTTGGATTTAGAGGCTCAAAAAGTCATTTTCAGTCATTCGATGTCCTGAAGGAGATAAAGTCTTATTAGCTTCTCATCGTCTAGAAAGCGAGGTTGATCATTGGTGGGTAATGAAGAAGAGAGCTCTAGGAGTGTTTGAGAGTGAATCTTTTGGAAAATATTTGAAGAGGCCTTTATAGACAAATATTTTTCTAACAGTTTTTGGGAACAGAAGGAGGAAGAGTTTATTTGGCTTAGGCAAAGTGATCGTATAGTGGCTGAGTATGACAAAAAATTTACCGAATTGTCACATTATGTACCTTATATGGTAGATGAGGAAGTGAGGAAGGCAAATAGATTTCAGTAGGGTTTGAGCTATGAAATCAAAAAGCAACTATCAACATTAAAATTACGGACCTACGAAGAGGTATTAGATCGGATGCTGATATTCGAGAAGGAGCTTAGGGATTGGGAATATTTTAAGAAGAGAGCTGCAAATCATGGAGAGTGGGTGTAATATTCTAAATTTTTATTCGATTCAATCGAGATTATTTATTATTTTAGATACTTTGGGTGTGACAAAAATTAATTAAATATTATAAAATTTTGAAGGATATTTGGACCAATTGGACCGGCACCCGAACTGCGCTCATATTGTTGCCCGGGTAATGATTTGGATTTTAGAATAAAAGAAACGAAATATATAATAATAATAATAACAATAACAATAATAACAATAATAATAATAATAATAATAAAAGAAGCAGAAAGAACAGGACGCAGGGGAGAAGGAGGGGAAGAAGAGGAGAGAGAGAGAGGGAGAAGAGAGAGAAAGGAGAGATCAAGGTTCTCGGGTTCGAATCCGATTTACAGCGAGTTGGAGAAGTGATAGATCGGGTCGAGGTAAGTACATCCATACCCTTTTCATTTTCTCTTTTCAATCTTCGTTCTTTTTTCTTGGTGTATTTTTGTCCTGGTACCCAACCCATACTTAAATTTTGTGAAACCCATGACCCAAGCAGAAGTATTCACCGATTTGTAGCCCGATTCACGATTTCATGCAATTCTTGCGCACCCTGAAACCCTAACTAGCACCCAAACCCAGTTTAACCGATCTATTTGAGTTTTATCCATAATTTGGATTTAGCAAATTGTTACCCACAAGTTCGATACCAGTTTCTAATTTCTGATGCAAGTTATACTGATTTATGCTTTCTCTTGTTTCCATATACGTCCCTGTTCTTTGAATAATTCTATTGTTTTGCTTATCTATACGTATGTTCTACACGAAAGAATTACACTTGCATATTTTTATGGTACCTTATTGGGCCTCGATTCACTTTTTTATTTTTTTCCTCTCCAGATGATGTAGTAGAGTTGATTTCGAATGAGCAAGAGTAGATAAAGCCTAGTCAATAAGATTTTTGTGAGCTTCAAAGCCTATTTTGGGAGTCCGATTAGCTTGAACGTAAATACCTAAATTGTTGATGAAAATTATGTATTAATGGTTATAACATGTTCTGTATTTTTGTTGAAATGGTATTTCTACTTCCGTAGGTTTATATTTTGGACATAGTTTGGCTTTTGCTATCTACATTTGGATTTTGTACAGGTCCTAGACGGCATCTCTTGTATGAAATTTGATGTAGTAGACTGGAATGTTGATTTAGAGCCATGGTTGTGTATATGGCATTGGAAGATCCTGTGTCAGTGATGAAAATGTGTGTTGATGTATATTAATTTGTATATTTGTATATTTTATTCAGGTTGATTGTATCAGTTTAGCCTAATTTTAGGAAAAACTCTGTCCGTTTTTCCTTAAAATTCTAATATATTATTTTGAGCTTCAATTCTGTATGGTCATTGATGAAATATATTAGAGAAAAAAAATATTCGCTCCATCACAGTTGGTATCGGAGAAATAAGATGCCTTAGATCGATCAATCAAAAAGCGAAAGCATAGGCTTAAGTTTAAGCAGGGATAGGTCAGTGGTAGTTATGATTAAATAGGATGTTTAGGAGTTAACCCTTAGGCTAGTCCTGAATCTTATTGAATTATTGTTAACCCCATTCCTCTAACCTGATTTCTTGAGGCTTATTAATGTTGTGATTGCTTTTGGTTATAAGATGTAGCATGGCACGTAGTGTTTGGCTTACCGTGGGCTCAAGCCCAACAAGAGGTACAGAATCCAAAATAGAGTGCGCTCTCCGCTGGCTCGAGAGCAAAGGAAGCGTTGAACGGCAGAATGTCCCGGCTCGCTGTTTGCTCGAGCCAGCCGGCCAGCGCCCCTTTTCTATAGACCTGCACTTGCCGTGCGCTCAATGGGCACTCGAGCGCAAGTTTGAAAACTTCCCACCTTCTTAAAATCGTGTTTAAAAAGAAGAGAAGGGGTGGGGTTTTAGAGCACGGAACAGTAAAGCAAAGAGGAGGGAGAGGAGAAAAGAGAAGGGAAAAGGGAATAAAGCCACATCTGGTCTGATCAGAGTAAGAAAATCAATTAATCAGGCTAAGACAAGTGTACCTCGGACATTATTTTTCATTTTTACTGCTTTTTAGTTTCTCAACTTTGATATTTACGCTTTAAAACCCACTTCCCCTAAGCTTTATTACAAATAATGCATGTTTTCCAGGATTTTATGCCTAGATTTTGTGTTTGTACATGATTATTATGGATTGTGGCTTCAATTTCGTGTTTGGTTCATGTTTTGGTGTTCGTTTCATGTCCAAACAGTTCCCCTAAAACCCTAACTCAAAAAATTTAGAAATTTTTTATTTAAATTCATAATTTGGTATATGTATTATGATTTATGGCTTTAATTTTGTGATTTGGCTTAAGATTTAGGTGTGATTTTGTTCAGAAGCTTCGCATGAAAACCCTAGAATGAAAATTTGAGAATTTATATTTGGAAACTTGAAATCTTGAGATTTAAATGTCAATTGGTGCCTTGTTACAGTTTATTCGACGATTTGTACCTGGAAACTTTGCATGGAACTGTGTTTTTGAATTATGGAGGCCCTTTAAAATTATCTGAAAGATTGATTGTATGAAATTGGACTTCGCCTTGAGATATGATGAATTTTGACTATGAAATTATGAGCAAATGCATTAAGTTATGTTATCGGTAAGAAAATTGGACCTAGAACTATTATACAGTTCGATAAGGTTCTCCAAAATGCCTTAGAATTTTATAGTAGTAATCAAGGATAATTCCGTCCAAGGAGTGATACATGGTCCGCCCCTCATTGGGACGTAATCAGGAGGGTAGAGACTATCGAACTTTTGAACCTTTGAATCATGGATGAAATGAAATGGAAATAAATGTTATCGAACTTTTAGCCTTTACTTGTGTGGATTGAATACAATTTATCCTAGATTATTCGCCCCCTTGGCTGGTAGGGGATACTAGTTAGGTCCCTGAAATAACGAACTATAATTTTGAGGAATAAGTGAGATTTGAACTGATTTATGAATTCCAATTCATGTTTTTATTGATTTATGCCTTCTTCCTGTTTCCATGGACGTCATTGTTTTTCAAATATTTCCATGGATTCTGCTTTATCACACTCATGTTTTGTATGAAAATATTTCACTTGCATACTTTTAAGGTACATTGTTGGGTTTTGTCTCACTCTTCTATTTTTTTCCTTCCAGATGAGACGTAGAGCTACTACCCGATGAGAAAGAGTAAAGAAAGGGTTTAGCTAAAGAAGCCTCGAGAAGATCTGAAGCCTTTTAAAGAATTTTTTTGGAGTTGATAGTAGTGAATGTAAATAACTAATTTTGTGCATGGAATTTATGCATTTACAGTCATGGCATATTATGTTTTACGATGGATGTATGTTTTATGCTTCCGCAGGTTGACTCATGATGATAGTTGCTTCCACATTATTGTTTATTGGAGATTTGTTTTGTTATGGTCCTAGATGATACCTCTTTAGATCCAATACAGTAGTTAGGAGTACTGTGTTGGAGTCATGGATGATATGAAAATTGTGGTCCTATGGCAAGGGTATTTCTTTTTTAGATTTGACTCTGATGCCCAGTTAGAAGATTGCCTTGCAAATGGTCCTTGGGCTCTAGGGGAAAACCAATATATCTTAAGAAATGGGTTCCTGGTACGGTGCTGTCGAAAGAGACCCCTAAAACTGTGCCGGTTTGGATTACTCTTTTTAATGTTCCGGTTGAATATTAGACTCCGCTGGGACTTAGTTGGATCGCTAGTGCGGTTGGGAAACCAATCTAGCTTGATGCTAATACGGCTCGTATGGATCGGATGCAATTTGCCCGTGTATGTGTGGAAGTTGAACCTGGGATCATGTTGCCTGACAAAATCAGGTTAAAACCCTGTGCAAGTGCGGGAACTGAACCGGAATTGAGTATAGAGGTCACAGTTGAATATCAAAGGAAGCTGGTGCGATGCGGTACTTGCCGAAAAGTGGGCCATTCATTCTGCCAACCGAAGAAGGTTTATAAGGCCACAGGAAGAGTGTTGCCACTGCCCTCGTCGTTCCCTAGTCCGGCTCTAAAGAACCCACCGTCACCTAAGGAGATGGTAAAGGAAAAACATGATGACATATCTACATCCAATTCCTTTAAGATACTTCAGGAGGAGGATGTTCAGTTAAAGCTGGGGAATTTAGTCTCTCAGGATGAATTACCCTCCAACGAGGTGTTGAAGGATAGATTGGAATCTCAGGATGCATGTAACTCTTGTTTGGATCTTGCTCCTCCAGGTCCAACTTGCTCTATTACATCTGGAGAGGTGCTGGTGACTAATGATGATCCAATTGCTCCTCAGCCTCCACAGATATATCTGGCTGATGCTGTTGGGCACAGCAATTTGGAGGGGCTTGCTATCTGCGCCAATGCAGATTCATCCGTGGGTGTTTCCCCAAAAAGCCCCAACTGCTGTGAGGAGTTGGCTATCATATCAAATCTCCTAGGAACATTAAGTCCTAACTCTAAGTTGCACACCAGAGATCCTGATGGTAGTCCTCCTGGCCGGAGTACTAGGGCTCGTAAAGCTAAACGATCAACTGAAGCGGGGTCTGCGGCCGGTAAGTCGATACATGTCCCAGGGAATGCCAGGAAGGTTCAGGAGCAAACCAAAAAAATCAATAAAATTCTAAAGAATTCTAAGGGACCTAAAAGTTCAATCCCCTCCACTTCCTTGAGTAATGGTTAAAGTGGTCTGTTGGAATGTCCGTGGACTGAATGGCATGGTGAAGGGCCAGGAGGTTCGCCATTTCATCCACTCATCTCATTGCTGCATGGCGGGTCTTGTTGAAACCAGGGTTCGGGAAAGCCAGTCCTCATGTATTGCTAGTTCACTGATGAACAATTGGATTTGGACTATGAACTACCAGTCCTCTCCTGCAGGCCGTATCTGGGTGGGCTGGGATCCAGATCTTTTGGAGGTTGATGTTCTCTCCCAAGAAGAGCAAATCATCCTATGCAGAGTTCGTATTAGAGAGTGTAATCAGTCCTGTATAATTTCCTTCATTTATGGGGCTAATTCGGAGATTCTTCGTCGATCACTTTGGGATTCTCTTCGGTCTATCAGCAGCCAATATCCTGATATGGCGTGGGCAGTTCGTGGTGACTTTAATGCCATCAGAGCTACTCATGAGGGGCTGGGAGGTATATGGCACGCTAGAAGTTCCAAGGATTTGGATAGTTGCCTCCTTGATTGTGATCTAATGGATGTTTGTCAGGACGGTTATTTCTATACGTGGAACGATGGCAGAGACTCCTCCATTCGAATTTATAGAAAACTTGACCGGATTGTTGCCAATGGCCTTTGGTTAGCCCAGTTTGGTGCTTGCCAGGCATCCTTTTTACCTCCTAGATTCTCTGATCATTCCCCTGGTATTCTTTGCTTGCTGGAAGATACTGGTCATAGGAAAAGTATGTTCAGGTTTAATAATTTTCTAACCTCTCACCCCCAGTTTCGGCAGATCGTGAGTGAGGTGTGGATGATAAATGTTGAGGGAGTCCCTATGTTCCAGCTTGTATCCAGATTAAGTTTAACCAAAAAGTGTCTCAAGCAACTCAACTCCGTTATGGGTAATGTCCATGAGGAAGTTGCTCGGACCCGATGTCTTTTGGAGGATGTTCAAAATAAACAGTCTGATGCGGGTGAAGAGAGACTATGCAAGGCTGCTTATGCTAGGGCTATTGCGCGTGAGCTGGAATTTATTCAGCAGAAGGCCAAACGGAACTGGTTAAAAGATGGTGATCAATGCACTAAATTTTTCTTTCGGGCAATGGCTAGCAACTGTAATCGTAATCGCATTATCTCATTAATCAAGGATGACGGTTCCTATACCCAAAGCAAGTTGGAGGTCCACCAGATTATCCTTGATCATTTCACACGCTTATTGGGTTCGCGGTGCAGCATTGTGCCGGAGCTGAAGAATAGGCTCCGACCTTTTGTTCTGAAGTCCGTCCCGCTTTCCATGCGGGAG
Source organism: Nepenthes gracilis (assembly GCA_033239525.1). NCBI lineage: Eukaryota > Viridiplantae > Streptophyta > Magnoliopsida > Caryophyllales > Nepenthaceae > Nepenthes > Nepenthes gracilis. The sequence continues at coordinate 11,516,290 of BSYO01000002.1, forward strand.
GGGTTATGCTGTGGGGTCTCTGCTGAAGATATTCATAAGGCCCTATTATCCATTGGAGATTCCAAATCCCCTGGTCCGGATGGCTTCTCTGCAAAGTTTTTCAAGGAGGCGTGGGACCTTGTGGGCCCTTCTGTTGTTGGTGCTGTTCAAGATTTCTTCACTCACGGTAGAATGCTCAAGCAAGTCAATGCCACGTGTATTAGCATCATTCCAAAGGTTAATGCTCCATCTACAATTGGGGATTATAGACCTATTTCCTGTTGTAATGTGGTCTATAAGATCATCTCAAAAATCATAGCTAACCGGATCAAGGATGTTCTCCCCTATCTGGTTAATAGCTGCCAGACAGCTTTTGTACCGGGGCGGAGAATTTCTGACAATATCCTGCTTGCTCAGGAGCTCTTGCATAATTATCATTCACAAAAAGGTGTTAGGCGTTGTGCCATAAAGGTTGATCTTATGAAAGCCTATGACTCGGTGCATTGGGATTTTCTGATCGCTATTCTGGAATTAATGGATTTTCCCCCTCAGTTGATTTGGTGGGTCCAACAATGCATCACGTCCACCGCCTTCTCCATTAATATTAATGGGGAATCTGTGGGGTTTTTTAAGGGAGCTAAAGGGTTGAGACAAGGAGATCCCCTATCCCCTTATCTATTCGTTCCTGCAATGGATGTGTTGAATGGGATTCTGGAGATAAAGGCTAGGCAAAGTTTGGAGTTCCAATATCACTGAAAATGTGAGAAAACAAAATCCATTATGCTTACTTTTGCTGATGACTTGCTCCTCTTCTCCAATGCAGATACCAAGTTAGTTCGACTTCTTCAGGAATGCCTTGAGGAATTCAAGGTTGTTTCTGGGCTATCTGCAAACAAGAACAAAAGTGAATTTTTTGTGTGCTCTGCTAATGAAAGGCTAATCCGGGAACTTTAGGTTGTAACGGGTTTCAAATTGGAGAAACTTCCTGTTAAGTACTTGGGAGTTCCCCTCATTACTTCGCGGCTGTCGGTGGCAGATTGTAAAGCTTTGATTGATCAGGTTAGGCAGCGTATAAATTCGTGGACCAACAAGCTTTTATCATTTGGGGGCAGATTACAGCTAATCCAGTCTATTCTGTCGTCGATTCATCTCTACTGGGCATCTCTTCATACCTAGTTGACTTCTAATCCTCTATCCCGCCCTATCCAATATAAGCTCGTGCTCATCTCAAAGTAAGAAAAAATAGTAAGGGTGAGCCAAAATACTCAACAAGTGTAACATAATCAAAGATAATGTACAATATATACAAAATGGGATAGGCAATGAGATAGAAGCATCATAGATGATGCATAGCATGGAACATAAATAAATACATTTTTGGAATATAAATAACTTTTCATAATTTATCTTTCTTCTCTTAGGGTTCCAAAAATATGCATAAATTTCTTAATCTTTACGGACCATGGCCCGTAGACCTTACTGACGAAAGAAGTGGGAGATTGAAATATGGATTGTATTTTCTTCTATATAATCTAAAGTCATAACCTCCTATTCTTTTTTTTTTGGTAGGTAATTAAAATGTATTAATAAAAATGAAAGAATACAAATCAGATGTTCAATCTCCAAATAGATTGGAGATAAACAACTACGTTAGAGTATACCCCGAGCCGAGAAATACAAGATTCCAAAGAGAAAACAAAACAGACTCCGGTAGCGATATCCTTGCAAAGCTAAACAACAGGAAAATGCCATTCATGCAATGAGAGGATAACAGACATCATGCAGATCAGACAATGCAGTAGAGCATGAAGAGTAGCCAACCCAGCGTCGGTAGCAAATCAACCTGATCTAGGAAAGATAATCCTCCCCCAATTAGTCAGTCCTGAAATCCAACTCGTCACATCAATCGGCAAAGAACCAAGGATAGATCCACGCTCGGAGTCGTTACCATGTCAAGGATCCGAACGTCCGCACCAAAGAGAGTAGCCAACCATACGTCGGCAGGAGAACATGTAGAAAAGTGACACCCGCATGGCCATAACCTCCTATTCAAGAACCAGAGGTGGACCATCTACATATAATTCCTATAGACGAGGCCTTGGCCGCACCCGACCCATACAAACAATGATCTTCCACTATAGCATTCTAAGGCATACTAAGAAATATCACCCACTACAAAATACGGCCAAGATAATCCTTGAGTTTTTACTACAATATCAATAGTATGTCAGGGAATACTATCCTCTAAAATACAAATCCATGGTCTAGGTTTCACCATTTTATATTCATTGAGGAAAAGTCCACCAAACTTCTTTCACATAGTTCTCACTCCGGGAAAACGAATCATACACATATCAAATTATAGCATTCCCTTCGTATGCTTGCATAGATTTCATATTTCTTGTGGTTTTAAATCTTCACATGACTTAATTTATATGCATGTACATCATAAAGTATGGAAAAAATACAAATTCTTACCATACTAAGCCAATGCATAATTTTAAAGCTTCCATATCACAATTTCCTTCACAAACAGTTTACACATAATATTTCCGGAATATACAATTAAGAATATACAATTACATATGATTAAATATTAATTATACAAAATAGAATCATGCAAAAGCTCAAAATATTTTGGGTGAACAATGTCAACGCAAATTTAGGGTTCTGTATGTACAAAATCAGATAAAACTTGAAAAATCGAATACTCAATCGATAAATAACCATATTCAAGACATGGGTTTTTATTATCTAAAGTCAAATTATGTATAAAACTCAAAATAAATGGTTAAACGTGGTCTAGGCATGGGTTAGCGTTTTGGGATGCACAAAAACGTGTTAAAACAATGAATCAGACAACAAATTGATAAATACCCGTACCCAAGTTGTGAGTTTCACAAAATATGTGCATGTGTCAGGTATCGGGACAATAATACCCAATGTGGATCGAACAAAATTAAAAAGAGAGAATGAAATAGGTATGTGTGCACTTGTCTCGATCCGGTCTATCACTTCTCTAACTAGCTCGAGTTTGGAATCGGACTTGAGAACCTCGGATTCCTCCTTCTCTCTCTTCCTCTTCGCAATCTCTCCCTCATCTCTCTCCTTTTTCCTACGTGAATGATGCGGAAAAAGAGCCATTAGGCTTTTATAACGCGGGCCGGCACTTCTCGCAAATAGTGCCTACCCCCGGCACTCGCAGGGCTGCCTGAGGCGCCCAATGAGCGCCCCAAGCCGAGACTTCCCACCGCTTTCAAAACTAAATTTTCTACATGGATTAAGCCTAATTTTGATTATATTAATTTAATTATCCATAATTACGATATTTGGAAAACGGTACGTCATAACTATTCCCACTTATAAAAATTTCATCCTTGAAATTTAACGAACCTCAAAATTCAATAAATTGGAAAATATCCTTTCAAATTCCTACTTCACATCCTTGAAGAAAAGATATTTCCTAGAAAACTTAGCCCAAAGAATCATCCTAATTCCCAATATCTAATATTTCCTATTTAATTCTCGGTTGGAACATATCACATGAAAATTCTCAATTTCCCAGAAAAGCTTAATTTGATCACATACTTATTTCCTTAATCATTAATATATGGGAGACTTCATGATAATCCACAAAATCTAAAGGCAATCCAAATTATGTTGGCTATTCTCCAACTTAATTCAATACCTCGAATGAGGTAATGAACTTTTATTTCAGCTCATCCTAAGCCTCGAAATGATCGATCACATGGAACATCAATCTTATTCTAAAATACTTGGGCCATGGACCCACATGCTACTGCTGCGTCACTTTGATTGACCATTTACTTGCACGCTAAAATAAAATCCTTTTGCGATCCGAATTCATGGATCCATATTGGATACCTAGGTTACGTGACAACTATAAGTCTAAGAAAAATCCTAAAAATATCAACACAACTAAGGCAAGGTCCTTAATCCTTCAATTACGATTAAATCGGGGAAACACAATTTAAATGATCACCCAAAAATTCAGCACAACCTCAAATCACTACCTAGATCTTGGAACATAAATGCTCAGCAAACTTATTATCTCGTTGGCATACTAACAAGCCAACCTAGTAGACTCGCACGCATTATCCAAATTCACAATGACTTCTCATCTCATAATTTCGTAGTTTCAATACTTTGAATACAATTCAGCCAGCCAATTCAAGAGCATGACGCCCCATCAACCCAAATATGGGAAATAACTCGCGACTAACCTTTCATGTGACGGATTGTATTTTCTATCAAAAATCCCTTTTTTCGGTTAGTAATTTCTATCAAAAATCCCACAGAGTTTTGTCTAGAATACGACAATTAAGATGATACAAAAACATGTAAAATCTCCAATACATAGCATAATACATCTAAAAATTCCAACTGCCGATAACATACAACAACAATACAAAACTACATAGGATCGGAATGCCACTACTTAGTTGTGACTCCAATATTGTGTATCTAAACACAACATCGACCACAGAGAGGTGCCACTACGTATCTGTTACAAACCATAATATCCTGCAGAAACATAAATAAATCCAAATACAATAGAAATTAGACTACTGTTCATCATTTCATTTTGTACAATATACATTAATAAGTTCAATTGAAATCTAAACATATACAATTCCCATGTCATAAGTAAAACTACAATTTCTAAGTCTTCGACATGATCTTTCAAACCCAAGCTTAGTAAAACTACAATCTCTACGCTGTCCCAACGAATATAACAAACCAATGCTAATCTAGAGACAAGGAGAAATAAGGGTAAACTAAAAGAGAAGCAAGTTCAATATTCTCAAGGCAATAATGATATATGCACATAAAGCAAAAGAGAGATACATGAGCATGATGAGGATGCGTAAACATAAAATATGATCGAGTGTGCTTTTGGAATATGATTGACTTCTCATATATTATCGTTCTTCTCATTGGGATATAAATTATACTTAATTACTCAACTTTATAGAATAGGGCCAATAGTCCTTACTAGCTAAAGGTGTGGAAAAATGAGGAGAGGAATGTGTTACACTACATATTCTAAAGCACCAGCCACATTTAAGGTCTGCAGGCCGAACACCACATGGCATAGTGGTATGCCTATTACCCGATCATATAAGGCCAATAAAATGCTACTCTAACCTCCCGTAGTTCAGAGGCAGTCTTCATTCTTTCATAGTAGTATCCTAAGGCATGCCGAGGATATCACCTGCTCCAATAAGTAGCCAAGATATGCAGCAAGGGTAATTCTTGGGTCACCACCGTAATATCAATGGCATGCCAGGGGATACTACCATCTAAATATAGATCCGTGGTCCAAATTTCATGATTTCTTATTCATTTGAGGGAAGATCTACCATACTTCTTTCATATAGTTCTTACACCGGGAGAACGGATCATTCATATCACATATTGTGGCATTCCCTCCATATACCTTTATAATTTTCATATTTCTTATGGGTTTAGATCTTCACATGACTTAAGCATAAACACAATTTAACATAACACTTTGGAACGATTAGAAAATCCTTACCACATTAGGTCACGTGACTTTAGAGTTTCTGGACGATAATTCTTTCACAATTGCTTAACACAATATTTTTCGGATTACACGATTAAACATATGCAAATATATATATATATATATACAACTTAATTAACAATTAAACGACGTAAAAATTATACAAAATTTATCAAATGGCTCGGGTAAACAGTACCCGCTACAGTGAACAATGCACATTGTGTATAATCAGGCAATTCTCAGAATTTTGGGCATCTAATGGGTAAATTACCAAGTCCAAGACATAGGTAATCATAATCTCAAGCCAATTTATGCATAAATTTCGAAGTAAATGCCTAAATGAGTTCCGGGCGTGGATCTAGGGTTTTGCGAATGAAAATCCACATAAATCCACCAAATCGAGTATCCAATCAATAAAATAACTTATATAGGATATAGGTAATGATATTCTAGTCTCAATTTAAGCAAAAACCCCAAAAATCGAAGCCCGAAATCGTCCGACTGTAGGCTTAGGGTTTGAGTGTGAGAATCGGTCAATTTCTACAAATTTGAATATGAAATTCATATATATGCATAATCAAGGCATGGGTATCACGTATATATACATAGGTCGAATATCAGGATAATAATATCCAAAGGGGATCGAACGAAAATCAAAGAGAATGGGAGAAAAGGGTATAGATGCACTAGCCTCGACCCACTCTACGATTTCTCCAACTAGCTCAAAGCTGGAATCGAACCCAAGGGCCTTCGATTGCTCCTCTCTTTCTCTTTTTCCTCCCTCCCTCTCTACCCGTGCCTTTTGTTGCTCCCCTTACAAACTATTGTCCCGCAACAATTTAAAAGAACCAGACGTGGCATTTACACAGACTAGCGCTTGAGCGCTGTCTACAGCGCGCAATAGGCACGCTTGCCCTGGTATCAGCGTTCGCCTAGTGCTCAAGCCCACGACAAGTGCAGGTCAGGCCTGTGTCAAGCCTGTAACAAGCCAGTTTTACGTTCTCGCCATCTAGGGTCCGTTTCGACTCTTCTAACCCAATATTTCATATCTTTGGACTCCAATTTTGATTATATTAGCTTAATAAGTTAAGATTATCATAATTTAAAACTTAAAATCTTATTCATAGATTAACATTTCACAGTTTATGATGCTGGTTCCCAATTCCGCCAATTCCGAGCCTTCGGCCCTTAAATCCAGTTTCTCTCGTGTCCTTAGATCTCGGTCAACTTATATTAACTTAATTACCTATATTTACTATGTTCCAAAAATTGGTACCTTACATTTCACATCTCCTACAAAGTATCAAAAGCATATTAAGTCCAAAGACTCCCAACATCAATTATCAGCACTAATATCTACTTTCCTTAAAAGGCACTGAGATTCATCTTCACAATTCTTAGGCAAGTTTACCTATTTGCACTAATGCGTGATCATATAATCTGTATGATATGACTACTCAGACCTTTAGGATTAGTTAGACAATAACTATATCCATAAACAAAACCTATAAATCCTTAAAGCAAAGACCCCAATTGCTAACTCCAAGCCATAGTTAGAGTAATTCCGATCATGCTCAAATCAATCAATCCTTTCCAAAGGAACCATCTCTCAAATCTCTACAAAACCACATTCATGCTCTTGAAGGAACTACATGCCCAACATTACATTTTCCTTAACCAAACTCATATTCTCTCCTAGTTGAGCACACGGCTAACTGCCCTTCATAATCCATGATATTGTCCTCAAACAGAGTTCACACTCCCTATAATTCTTTTAATTCATCGATGAGGCCATCACCATATTGCCCCAAATATGGCCGAAAGATTCAATCAATAAAATCCATAAAAATGCCAATGAACCTACAAACCTAAATGGCATTATTGAAATTTGCAATGGCCATATCTTTATCCTTAATACTGCCATGGCACAACTCTTAATCATCCATAATTAACAATACTATGGATATAGGTCGATCTTAGAAATCATGGAGTCTTTGCGATATATCAACTAAATCACCAATTAATTCACAATGCCCACTAATCAATCCATTCATCTTTTGAACAACCTAAATCTTTAGTCATCTACAAGTAACATTGTCAGTTCATATTGCTTACCAACCTTAGCATCCTAAAGCATCCCAAAGCGGTACCTGACCAATTCTTCCTTGATTCTATAAGGAATCCTTAATAATATTGGTGCCATCTCTGACACAACCTTGAATTACTGATCAAAGGCAAATCAACCTAATCTTTCCCTCTAGGAAACATCATCAATTGCTTACGCAGCTAAAACTCCATTGTGACCACTAAAATGACCTCCAAATGTTGTCTCATCTATTAAATAAACTAGACGCATATCCTCATCAACGATCTGTAGGTAAAACAATGATAATTTCCTAATATCTCGACCAATTCTGCCTCATATATAAATTTTCACAACCCGATCAAAAAGTATAATATTCTTACCAACACAATCCATACCAACATTGTGACTTACTGACCAAACCATTACTAATATTATACCAAGGATCGTTACCACAAAACAAATCAATTCAACCCAACCAATCATACCTACGGACCTAAGAAAATGTCATAGACCGTGATACAACAAGTGCAAAGCCTAGATCTTCAAATTACACATAACTTGGAAGCACAACAAAATCCAATCCAAGGCATTGGATTTCTTCTCCGTCTGACCCAAGGGATAAAGACAATTCTCGATCATGTGGCTGAACTGTCTGCCATCTAAAACATGCTTCCAAAACTCGTTAGGAGAATATTTATCTATAAATGCATCCACGAACATATTCCATAATCTCTTTATCCTCCCGACCCATAGCTCTTTTCTCATCAACCATCTAAGGTTGACTTCGCCTTCTAACTTATATGAAGTAGACACTACTTCATCTCCTCCAAGATATCGAATCACTGCAAATACCATTTTAAATCTCACGATCCACATCTCAACTTCTACAAGATCTATGCCACCCAAAAGTCAAGCACTTGATCATCATTATTAAGTCAATTTTAAATCGACTTCCTTGGATTCACTAGCACTAGCAATCAACTCCAAGTCATCTTGACCTTGTGCCATTGATTTTCTCTTATCTGCCTCAGTTGCCATACTATTAGAGCATCCCTAATCCTATTCCTCAGATCAAAATCAATATAAGTTAATCCTCAAGGTATCCTTCTTCAACATCCCTTCTCCCAGTTCCCGCTCAGACTAGATCCCCCAAGACATTCAAGTCTCGCCATCCCACTCCACAGATTCAAATACTCGACCTCTTAGTCACATGGTTGACCACCTCCACATCTTGACCCTCGACTAGGTGGCACGATTGGCTGCGGATATCCTTTCTAGAACAAGAACAATATGGGTTAGTTCATAACTTAGACACTAACTAGAATAGTATAAGCTAGACAACCAAATTTACCCACTAATTTCTAACTTAGTTCTAATCTAAGTCATATAAATTAGGACAACTAGAACTATCCGATCTATCTTAAACATCCTACACTTTCATCTTTTTATTCAATCTGTCTTTTTCTAACCAAGCTTTCACATAAGATTCAAACCAAACCTAAAGCATCTCATTCTCTAATAGCAACTATGACAAACTATATTTTTCTAACCAAAATTCGGCTGAGTTTCGACAAAAAAAGGCCTCCAAACAAATACAAAACCCATACAAATTTCTATACAACAACCACATAATCCACAGTATACAAAACACAGGATCCATAAGCCAACAATTACATATGGCACCAACGTCGTAACTCTGGGTATAACATTGGCTCAGATAAGATGTCACTAGGTGCCTATACAAACTATAAAAACCTGCGGAAGTATTTACAACCATCAAATACAATGGGAGATACACTACATGTACATCATTAGACATATAACTACATCAATATACAAATCCTCCACAAAATATATAAAGGTACTACATAAGGGTACATAAACCACAAAACTAAGTCCTCAAACCTATCCTTCAAGATCTTCACACCTAGCTGACTTCTAATCCTCAACCCTATCCTATTTAGTATAAGATCGTGCTTATCTAAGGCAAGGAAAAATAGTAAGCGTGAGCCAAATACTCAGTAAGTGTAATATAATCAAAGATAATATATAATATATACAAAATGCGACAAGGAAAGAGACAGGAGCATGATAGATGGTGCATAGCATGGAACATGAACAAATACATTTTAAAAATATAAATAACTGTTTATATTTTATCTTTCTTCTCTTAGGGTTCCAAAAACATACATAAATTTTGTAATCTTTACAAACTAGGCCCAATAGACCTTACTGACTAAAGGAGTAGGAGATCAAAATCTAGATTGTGTTTGCTTCTACACAATCTAAAGCCATAACCTCCTATTCAAGACCCAGAGGTGGGCAGTCTACATATAATCCCTGTAGAAGGGCCTTGGCTGAACACGGCCCATACAAACAATGATTTTCTACTATAGCATACTAAGGCATGCCAATAAATATTATCCACTACAAAACATGTTCAGGATAATACTTGTATTTTTACTGTAATATCAATGGCATGCCAAGGAATGCTATCATCTAAAATACAAATTCATGGTCCAGGTTTTACTATTTCTTATTCTTTAAGAAAAAGTCTATCAAACTTCTTTCACATATTTCTCACTCCAAGAGAACGAATCATATACATGTCAAATCGTGGCATTCCCTTCGTATGCTTAAATAGATTTTATATTTCTTTGGGTTTAAGTCTTTACATAATTTATATGTATGAACATTATAAAGTATGGAAAAAATAAAAATTTTTACCATATTAAGGCAATGTACAATTTTAAAGCTTCTGGATCACAATTTCCTTCACAAACGGTTCACACATAATATTTTCAGAATATACAACTGAGAATATATAATTATGTATGATTAAATACTAATTAAACAAAATGGAATCATGTAAAAGCCCCAAATATCTCAGGTGAACAATGTCAGCACGGATTTAGGGTTCCATATGTATAAAATTGGACAAAACTTGGAAAATTGAACACTGAATTGGTAATAACCATATTCAAGACATGGTTTTCATTAACTAAAGCCAAATCATGTATAAAACCTAAAATAAATGGTTAAACATGGTCCGGGCATGGGTTAGGGTTTCGGGATGCACAAAACCGTGCGAAAACAATGAATCGGACAATAAATTGATAAATATCCGTGCCCAAGTCATGGGTTTCACAAAATATGTGCTTGGGTCGGGTATCGGTATAATAATACCCAATGGGGATCGAACGAAAATTGTAAAGAGAGAACGAAAAGGGTATGAGTGTACTTGTCTCGACCCGATCTATCACTTCTCTAACTAGCTCGAGCTCGAAATCATATTCGAGAACCTTAAATTCCTCCTTCTCTCTCTTCCTCTTCGTGATCTTTCCCTCCTCTCTCTCCCTTTCCCCACGTGAATGATGCGAAAAAAGAGCCGTTGGATTTTTATAACGCGGGCCGGCACCCACCGCTCAGCGAGAGTGGCTTCTCGCAGATTAGCGCCTACCCCAGGCGCTCGCGGCACTGCTGAGACACCTAACAAGCGCTCCAAGCTGGGACTTTCCACCGCTTTTGAAACTAAATTTTTCACATGAATTAAGTTTAATCTTAATTATATTAATTTTAGTACCCGTAATTACGATATTTAAAAATCGATACGTCACAATAACCAATAAAAACTTTATAAACATCTCCAAAAAGCAGCAAAGTTGCTCAAAAAAACTCTCTCCTCAAGTTTGGAAAGCTTAACCTCCGTTGAATGTTGAATGTTGAAGTTGACCTCCATTGAATGTTGAAGTAAAAAGGTCTAAAAGAAGACAAAACAAAGTACCATCAAGTATGAAGGATTGTGTTTTCATTACTAAACAAATGAGGAAAAGTCATCTATTTATAATCGAAGCAGAAAGAGATATCTTAAGGAAATTAGTACTAGTTAATTGATCAAAAAATGTCAGTCAATAAGGTAGAAAATTAGATCCTGATTGACAAGATCAATCAATCACTACGAAAATTAAAAAAAAAAACAAAGCATACACAGTTGGCTTGACAGATATACTAACAAACTTTTCATTTTAACATACTCATAACTTGAATTCAACTTTGAGTATGAAGATCTAGTATTGGGTATGGTCTAGATACGATCAATCTAATATGGAAAGAATATGGGGTGCACAAGTTGTCACTCTAAAGATAGTTGCTTGACTTGGTATGAAATTAGTCTAGAAATCGATCTAGATAATCACTCTACTGATCAATTGAATAACCGAGTGATCAGAGACATTGAAGATCGGGGCGACTAATTATCTAACAAAATAATAAATCCGATATTAAATCTTTATGAATGATTATATAAAATTGAGAGATAATTAACCACTTTAATGTAGACAATAATAAATAATCAAATAAATGTTGAGTATTAACTGCTAAACGATTACAAAGCAAACATAATGGTTAGAGCCCGAAAAATGTGTTGTTTCAGATAGTAGTTACACTAATTTTGAAAAGACGGGTTGTTTGGCATTCAAGCTCTAAATACAAAACTCTTGTTCAACACCAAGAAGAGAAAGGAGGAAAAGAAAAGGAACCATAGTCTTGCATTAAGAAAAAGAGAAACATATTCAGTGCTTTTGCCACAATTCACCTTTTTCTTCATTCTTCCAAATTTACAAAGTCGAGTCCTCTAAATTCAATTAATTCACACTCATCCCCTTTCCTTTTTCAATCTATTAATTCTTTTAGAAATAATTCTAATTTGAATATCATAAGACATATCAGGTGGCAAATCACGTAATCCTCTTACCTTATATTAATTATTGTGGTGTGCAATATTCAAATAAGAAAGTTTGAAGGTTCGAGTGGGTGCAATTGAATACCCATCATGTTGGGTCCAGTGCCAGCAGGGCCCAAGAAATTGTGAGGCCCAATTCAGAAAGCAGCAGCCTTAGTGGCCAACTCGGCCCAATACCCAAATTAGCCTACGTGGCAGCCCAATGCTCACAGCCAATTAACGCCACCTGCAGCTCATTAATGCAGCTGCAGGGTGGCAGGTATAGCGTAGAGGAAACGAGCTAACGAAGAGAAGGTCAGCGCTGCCAACCGCGACTCACGCCGCTGTCCACAGTTCTCTAGCCAATCCCAACGCGATGGGCAAACCATGTTGGCCTGCGAAGCATGACAGTCTCCCCATCACCACAAGGCGACAATTGACACGCCGGTGATCACCACTGGGCAACGGCTGATGAATCCCTATAGGAAGGATTCTCGCGCCTAAAGCCCCAAACCAAGGAGCCTATAAATTCCCTCTCCTTGTACAGGAGACGGGATCAGATACTGGGCATCCAACTTAATATTGTGCAGCAAAACACTCACACCAGAGTTCAAACTCTCAAATCAGTGCCTAGATCCTACCTCTGTAGCGTTACTAAGGCTTCGAGAGAGAGTGAGCCACCATTTGCGATGCATACAGGGAGCCAAGCCTCCAACTAAACGCTCATTAATCCCTCACCCTTGCATTCATGCACTCTCAGCGCATTCACAACATATCTTTGCACACCTCTAAGCATGCACCCCTTTCCGTTTATTGTGGAAAGTTGCTGACTTGTGCATTGGAATGTCTTCGGTGGGATTGATCCCACCAAACTTCTAACCTCTTATTTGTGGTTTGTGTTGTATAAGTTCCAAATTCACAGCGACGGAGATCAAACCAGATTGAAATTTTACCCAGACCAGGAATCCAAAAGCTTCCTAATCCATACGATAACTTGGGACCCGGGGTGTAACATTGACACCGTCTATGAAAACGCAACAAAAAGTCTAGTGTCTCCCTTCAACATTCACTCCTTTATGACAAGATGGTCAACACTCGGGCACAAGTCAACGTCGCGACAAGAGATGCAGCCACTCATGGCGACGACCCTTCAGTGGGTAGCTGTGCTGATGTTCGTCCGTAGCCTGACATTCACCAGCTAGCAGCCAAAATGGGCGACATAAGGCTGATGCTCCAGGCTCTCTATACCCGAACGAGCACGCAGTGGATGGGAGCTACTCCACCAAGCCTCAGGACTTTACAGTCCGAATAGATTCTCCGGCATGCCTTAGGACTTTACAGTGGTAATCGAGGATAACTCTGTCCTTAGAGTTATTTGTAGTCCGCCCTTTCCTTGGGGTGTTACGTGGGAGGAAACACAGTTACAAGCCTACCTTCAGGTGGCATATAGTACAGAGATCCCTCGAGATGGGATATACATGTTACAGTGATGGGCCTTAGATTGTGTGGACTGAACACAATCTATCCTCGATTATTCCCCCCTCAGCTAGTAGGGTATGCTAGCAGGGTCTGTTACGATTATGCTATATTACAGTTTACAATGTACAGTTTACAGTTACAAAGTACAGTTTACAGTTTACAGTGTATAGTTTATAGTGTACAATTTACAGTTTATAGTGTATCATTAAAGTTTACAGTTATCGTCTACAGTTTACAGTTTATAGTGCATCGTTAAAGTTTATAGTTTACCGATTACAGTTTACAGTTTACAATTTACCGATTACAACTACCGTTTACAGTTTACCGTTTACAGTTTATCGTTTACAGCTTACCGATTACTGATTTCTAAACATGAGGTTTAACATCGTCAAAGTATTCCTTTACTGTTTTCTAGATTATGTTTTGTTTAAATGTTCTGGTTCTGTACAGTTATATGATCGTTCTGCATCACAGTTTTACTGCTCATATGCATGTACCTTGTTGGGCCTCGGCTCACTGATTTATTATTTTTTTTCCCCTCCAGATAAGACAGTAGAGTTAGTGCCTGAAGAGAAAGAGTAATCAAAAGAAGTTTCTAAAGACTTTTGAGGACCTGAAGCATTTTGAAGCCATTTTGGGAGAGCCTGTTAACGTAAAGACTTGACTGATCATGTAATTTGGTATACTGATCTTGTATTTATGGATGTTCGTGCACATGTGGATTTTATATAGAGGCATATGATGTATGTGATGGTAAAAGAAAAATTGTGCTTCTGCAGGTTGATAGTTTAGCTTCTGCTCTAAACTTTTGGATATATTGTGCAGGTTCTAAACGCCATCTCGTTATTGAATTGTTAGCGTAGCTAACGCTTTTATAGATTTATGCCATGGATGGCATATGTGATCCTATGTATGCTTGTTGTAGGAAGAATTGTGAATGATTGATAGTTTTATGCTTGTAATGGATGATCATACAGGTTGTATTTTGAGATTTTTCATTCAATTACAAAGGAGACTCTACCAAAATTTCTGCAGAAGTCTTGCCTTATATTTTAGACCAGTAATTATGTTTCTGTCTTGATGAAAGCTTTTGAGGAAAAAAATCCATTCTGTCACATTTGGTCTCAGATAATTGAGATGCCTTAGGAATTGATCGACCAAAAAGCGGAAGTATAGGATTGAATCTCTTAACAGAATTCCTGTAGGAATAACTTGAGGAAGTTAAGGCAACTAGGACCCTTAAGAGATTGGTTCTTAGGCTAGGCTAGAAACTCCTTAAAGCTGTTGAATATTTCTTTCTCATTCCATTGAATTCTTGTCCTTATAACCTTGCATTTACCTTGATTATAGGATGGCAAGTAGAAGAGGTAGAAGGAATGACCACGGTGGTGCTAGCAGTTCCTATGATAGAGAGGCGCTTCTATTGATCTACTGGAGAGGATGACCAATGTGGTAGAATCTGTCGAGCAAAAACATATGGCTCCGATTCTTGCACCCGAGCCAGCTCCGACACTTCTTGGTCCTACGACATATGATAAATTCACAGCGGAGCAAGCACCGGGCTTCCTAGGAAAGCCTGATCCGACTGAAGCAGACGTGTGGTTGAAAAGGATGAAGAAGATATTCGCTGTGATTAGCTGTACCGATCGGAAAAAGGTCACCTTTACGGTGTACAAACTGGAAGGTGAAGCTGATAGTTGGTGGGATATACAGAAGAGGGCGATGGGAGTACCTGATGATGTCATTACCTGGGAGATTTTTGAGGATGCCTTTCTGGATAAGTACTCCCCATCCAGTCTCCAAGATCAGAAGGAGCAGGAATTTATTAGACTGAGGCAAGGGAACATGACGGTCAAAGAGTATGATGCCAGGTTCACTGAGCTGTCCCGTTTAACACCCTTCTATGTAGAAGATGAGCAAAGGAAAGCGAAGAAGTTCCAGCAAGGTCTACGGGATGACATTAGAAAGTTATTGTCTGTTTTAAAGCTCCAAACTTATGCCGAGATCCTGGACAGAGCAGTGATTTATGAGAAGGAAGCAGAAACGGAGAGATTCTATGCAAAGAGGACTGCTAGCTGAGCGGAAGTGAGTACCGGATCCGCTGCAGGATCTTATGGACCTTCCAAGAAGACTAGGACGACTGACAGGGGAAAGAGTATTGTACCGGTTCAGTCAATAACCGATACTAGAGTGTTGGCTGAAGACTGTACCTTCTGTGGGAGGAAACATCCGGGACAAGCATGCCGTAAGTTTTTGGGAGAGTGTTTCAGATGTGGACAGCATGGCCACCTGTACAGGGACTGTCCATTACTTCCGAGGCTAGAAGGAAAGAAGCCTACTGTCTTAGGAAAGGCTTTCGCGGTGGCTGTTCAGGATCCGGAGGCATCTCCGAATGTTATGGAAGGTACTCTTTCTATTTGTGGAGTTTCTACATCCATATTATTTGACTCAGGGTCTACCCATTCCTTTGTTTTTTCGTGATTTGTATGCTGTATTGTATCTACCCCGTGTATTTTGGATTGTGAACTATCTGTGTGTACTCCCACTGGATCCCCTGTGGTTACGGTTGTTATGTATCTGGGATGTATAGTTGAGGTGGATGGGAACCGTTTGGTTGCAGATTTGGTGTTGTTGAACATGGGTGGTTTTGACGTGATTCTAGGAATGGACTGGCTGGCTAAATACCATGCCAGTATTGACTATTTTCTAAAGCGGGTTTGTTTTAATATTCTCAAAATGGAGCCCTTTTTCTTTCAGGGCATTAAGAAAAAGGGGGTGCCGGTATTGATCTCTACTTTACATACTAAGCATTTGATAAGAAGCGGATGTAAAGCTTACTTGGCATATGTCTGGACTACTGGGAGTCATAGTGTGCCGACTAAGGACATCCTGGTTGTTTGTGACTTTGAGGATATATTTCCAGAAGAGTTACTTGGATTGCCTCCACACCGGGAAATTGAGTTTGAGATTGTTATTGTTCCTGGTGTTAGTCCAATTTCTAAAGCCCCCTATCGTATGGCTCCGACTGAATTGAAGGAGTTGAAGTTGCAATTGCAGGAGCTACTAGACAAGGGCTACTAGACAAGGGCTTTATCAGACCGAGTGTATATCCTTGGGGTGCACGAGTGTTGTTTGTGAGGAAGAAAGATAGGTCTTTACGGTTGTGTGTTGACTATCGTGAATTAAATAAGATCACGATTAAAAATAAATACCCTCTACCGCGCATTGATGATTTATTTGATCAGTTGCAAGGATCTCGAGTGTTTTCAAAGATTGATTTGAGGTCCGATTATTACCAATTGAGGATCAAGCCGGAAGATGTGGCTAAAAATGCTTTTCGAACACGTTATGGCGATTATGAGTTTCTTGTTATGCCTTTTGGCCTTACGAATACTCCAACTGCTTTTATGGATTTGATAAATAGGGTATTTAAGCCGTACTTGGATAAATTTGTGGTGGTGTTCATTGATGGCATCTTGATTTATTCAAAGGATCATGAGGAACACAAAATTCATTTGAGGAAGGTACTTCAAATGCTCCATGAGGAAAAACTATATGCCAAGCTGAGTAAATGTGAGTTCTGGCTCGAGAATGTGATGTTTTTGGGGCATGTGATTTCTGATGGTGGCATTTTTGTGGATCCCGGGAAAATAGAGGCCGTTACAAATTAGAGCAGACCGGCTTCTGTGACTGAGATTAGGAGCTTTCTGGACATGGCGGGATATTACAGACATATTGTAGAGAATTTCTCACAGATTGCTATGCCTCTGACTCAGCTGCTGAAGAAGGAGGCTAAGTTTGTGTGGACAGAGGAGTGTGATCTGAGCTTCCAGGAGCTAAAGGATTGTTTGACTACCGCTCCAGTGCTGATCATTCTAGAGGATTCATGAGGCTTTAAGGTGTACTGCGACGCCTCTAAAGCAGGTCTAGGATGTGTATTGATGCAGCATGGTAAAGTGGTGGCTTATGGATCTAGGCAACTGAAAGAGCATGAGAAGAATTATCCTACTTATGACCTCAAGCTTACTACTGTTATCTTTGAGTTGAAAATTTGGAAACATTATCTGTATGGTGAGAGGTTCCTTGTGTATTCAGATCACAAAAGTTTGAAGTACCTGTTTTTGTAAAAGGAGCTTAACATGAGGCAAAGGAGATGGCTTGATTTCTTGAAAGACTATGACTGCAAGATACAGTATAAGCCAGGGAAGGCCAACGTAGTTGCGGACGCATTGAGTCGCTGATCAGGTTATGTGGCACACTTGCAGGTCAAACAAATGAAAATGTTGGATTATCTGAAGCAGTGCGATATCCAACGTTATACTAAAGGTGATAGACTGCTCCTGTCATACCTTCAGATTCAACCAGAAGTAGTTAGCGAAGTTAAAGAGAAGCAGGTGAATGATCTGTTCCTCATGGATATTGTTAATGATTTGAGTAAAGAGTCCCGATCTGATTTTAACGTCCGTCCTGATGGTGTGTTGAGGTTTAGAGACCGATTATGTGTACCAGATGATAAAGGGTTGAAGGAGAAGATTTTAAAGGAGGCTCACCAGTCTCGGTATACGATCCACCCGAGGACGAATAAAATGTATCAGGATCTGTAGAAAATTTTCTAGTGGAGAAATATGAAGAGAGATATCATGGCTTATATGGAGAGATGCCTGGTATCTCAGCAACTGAAGGCTGAAAGGAGGAAACCTTCTGGATTGTTATAGCCAATGTCAATCCCGAGCTGAAAATGGGAGGACATTGCCATGGACTTTGTATTGGGTTTACCAAGGACTCCTAGGAATCATGACGCTGTATGGGTTATAGTTGATCGGCTGACAAAATCAGCCCACTTCTTGGTTATCAGACAACCTATCCGCATGATAAGTTGGCTCAGTTGTATGTAAATGAGATCGTGAGGCTTCATGGAGTTCCTACCTCTATTGTGTTTGATAGAGATCCACGTTTTGTCTCGAGGTTTTGGGAGAGCTTGCATAAGGAGTTGGGGATAGAGTTGAAGTTCAGTACTGCGTATCACCCCCAGACCGATGGCCAATCTGAGTGTATCATTCAGATGCTTGAGGATATGTTAAGGGCCTCTGTTTTGGAGATGAAAGGAACTTGGGATACTTGTCTGGCACTAGCTGAATTCATTTATAATAACAGCTACCAAGCTAGTATCAGCATGACACCTTTTGAGGCATTGTATGGGAGAAAGTGTAGGTCACCTATTCACTGAGAGAAGACCGGAGACAAAAGGATTTTGGGCCCGAAGATTGTGAAAGAAACAGCAGAGAAGATTAAAGTGATTCATGATAATTTGAAGGTTGCTCAAAGCCGACAGAAAAGCTATGCGGATAGGCGAAGGATAGAATTGAGTTTTGAGGCAGGAGATCTTGTATTTCTGAAGGTCTCACCATCCAAGGGCACGTTTCTGTTTGGAGTGAAGGGGAAACCGAAGTCGTGGTTCATTGGCCCTTTTGAGATTTTGGAAAGGATCGGGGAGGTAGCCTATAGGGTGGCGTTACCACCTAATCTAACGGGCGTACATGATGTGTTTCATGTATCGATGCTTCGGAAGTACGTCCATGATCCTACGCACGTGATTGACTATGAATCTTTGGCTATTGACAAGGATTTGTCCTACATTAAGGAACCACTGTAAGTTATAGACCGAAAGGATTAGAAATTGCGTAACGAAGACCATCCCCTGGTGAAAATGCTTTGGAGGAATCATTCACCGGAAGAGGCCACTTGGGAACGCGAAGAAGAAATCCAAAGCGAGTATCCTCACTTGTCTCTTGAGGTATGTAGTTTATTTAATTTCGAGGACGAAATTTCTTTAAGTGGGGGAGAGTGTGAGGCCCTAAAACCAAAAAACGTGAAAATTTGAAGTAATTAGAATGATGAGTATCATTAAGAGGCCAAACATGTAGTGAAAAATGACGGTTGAAAGTAAGAAGTTGGAAAAATACCCGAGTTCAGCAAGCAGCCATGTGGCACCTGCTGTGCGCCCGAGGCGCTACAGTGAGCGCAAAATCCAATAGCTGCCCCGCTCGACGAGCGCCCGCTGGGCGCTTGAGAGCGTTTAGCAGAATGTAGCCGGCTCGCTGCGCGACCGTTGGGCGTTTGAGCGCGATTAGCAGAATGTGGCCCGTTTGCTGGGCGCTTAAGGCGCGCTTAAACGCGGCCCCGACTTTTGCCCTCATCCTGGCCTCGTTTTTGTTGTAAAATGAAGGGGAAAAACGAAAAGTGAGAGAGAGAGAGAAGACCATGCACGAAGGAGAGGAAGAAGAGGAAGAAGAGCAGAGGAGAAAGGAAAATCACTTGTTCTAATCCACACCCGATAAAAATAACGGTAGATCGGGCCAAGGCAAGTGTACTTCGGACGTTGTTTTTCGTTTTTACCGTTTCCTCTTGCATTAAAGTTGATAAAAATGCTCTAAAATGATGTTGATGCATGTTTAAAATAAATGAAGTATGTTTCCTTCGATTGTTTGGTTAGATTTTATGTTTATCCATGTTTATTGCAAGTTTTGGCTTCGATTTCTTGAATAAGCATGTAAATAGTGTTCAATTTGCTTCCGAAAGTATGTGATGAAACCCTAGCTCGAAAATATTGTGAAATTTGAGTAAATTACATGATTTAATGTATATGCATGGATTTATGGCATTAATTTCATGAATAAGCACATGTTTAGAGATCGATTTGAGTCCGAAAGTTTTGGTGAAGCCCTAGGTGTAAAAATGAAGAGGTTTTGACGATTTTTAACCGTAGCTTCTGTTATATAAAAGTTAACTGGCTCCCAGTATAATTTGTTTTTGAAAATGTGCACGGACTTATACCAATGAAATTTCCATGTACTTTTTGAAGTTAACTGAAAGTAAATTGTGAAACTTTGATTGTGAAAGAGGGTTTTTAATAAAGAGGTTATTTTTTATACCGATATTTAGAACTTGGGACTGACTACTGTCCGGATAGGTTCTCCGACATGCCTTAGGACTTTACGGTAATAATCGAGGATAACGCTGTCCATGGAGTTATTTGTGGTCCGCCCTTTCCTCGGGGCATTAAGTGGAAGGAAACACAGTTGCAGGCCTACCTTCGGGTGGCATACAGTATAGAGATCCCTCGGGATGGGATATACATGTTACAGTGATAGGCCTTAGATTATGTGGACTTAATACAATCTATCCTCGATTATTCGCCCCCTCAGCTAGTAGGGTATACTGGCAGGGTCTGTTACCGTTATGCTATGTTACGATTTCTGATGTACATTTCTGATTACAAAGTACTGATTTCTAGTGTACAGATTTACAATGTCCAATTTATTTTGATGTATCGTTAAAGTTTCTGATTATCGTTTACAATTTCTGATTTATCGCTGATTTTACAACGCATCATTAAAGTTTCTGATTTTACCGATTCTGATTCTGATTTCTGATTTACGATTGCGATTTACCGTTTACAGTTTACCATTTACAATTTATCGTTTACAGCTTACCGATTACTGATTTCTAAACATGAGGTTTAACATCGTCAAAGTATTCTTTTACTGTTTTCCAGATTATGTTTTATTTAAACGTTCTGGTTCTGTACAGTTATATGACCGTTCTGCATCACAATTTTACCGCTCATATGCATGTACCTTGTTAGGCCTCGGCTTACTATTTTATTATTTTTTCCCTCCAAATGAGACAGTAGAGTTAGTGCCTGACAAGAAAGAGTAATCAAAAGAAGTTTCCAAAGACTTTTGAGGACCTGAAGCATTTTGGAGCCATTTTGGAAGAGCCTGTTGACGTAAAGACTTGACTGATCATGTGATTTTGTATACTAATCTTGTATTTATGAATGTTCTTGCACATGTGGATTTCGTATAGAGCCATATGATGTATGTGATGGTAAAAGAAAAACTATACTTCTGCAGGTTGATAGTTTAGCTTCCGCTCTAAACTTTTGGATATACTATATAGGTTCTAGACGCCATCTCGTTATTGAACTGTTAGCATAGCTAATGCTTTTATAGATTTATGCCATGGATGGCATATGTGATCCTATGTATGCCTGTTGTAGGAAGAATTGTGAATGATTGATAGTTGTATGCTTGTAACGAATGATCACACAGGTTGTATTTTTGGATTTTTCATTCAATTACAAAGGAAACTCTGCCGAAATTTCTGCAGAAGTCTTGCCTTATATTTTAGACCAGTAATTATGTTTCTGTCTTGACGGAAGCTTTTGTGAAAAAAAAATCCGTTCCGTCACAACACACCTCCTTTATGACCGACCAGGAAACGTATTGCTATAATGTAATGCCCCTTGTATGAAGAAACGGATCGTAAACCCTATAGGATCTTCTGTTAGACAGATTCAGAATAGAATTCATAAGTTTAGATCAGTAATTCTATAGAAATTTTTGTAGAATTCTATTTAAAATTAGACAAATCTCAAATATACAACCTGTATATTATAACCTATACAAGCATGCAAATATCCAAATTTTATAATTCACATCCTGTAACACATGTACACAGGATCACAAGTGTCATCCATGGCTCAAATATAATCCTATCCACTAAATCAGAAACATATAAGAGATGTCATCTAGGATCTGTACAGAATCCAGAAAACATATAGCGGAAGCAACTATTTAAACCTGCGGAAGTATAAATACTAATCCAACAAAATTTAGAACGTGTAATAATCATCAATACATAATTTCGTCCACCATTTAGACATTTACATACAAAATGCTAGAATTTCCAAATCTTCAGAATTACTTCGAGGCTTCACCGAGGCTCCAGAACTTTCCTTGCTAGTTCTAACTAGGTCTGATCATCCAGTATCTTTTCTATAACCTTATCTAGATGGGAAAAAATAAAACAGTGAGTCGAAATCCAATAAGGTACTAAAACATGCAGAACATAATGTTTCCATATAGAACATAAATATAGATGAACAATAACATGCACATAGTTCATGAGAAAAGCATAATTCTATACATATAGGTCTCAGTAATCATTATTTATGCTTTCTTGCAAAACATTATTCGTTAAAGTAGAAAACTACAATATTATCAGGAAAACAGAAGTATTCATGGAATAAAGATAAAGCATAATGCTATTTAAACATGCGTCAGAATCATGAATCGGTGTAATTATGCTTTGATAATCATAAATCGATAAAATATGCTTCAGAAATCAAAAAACAGTACCAATTCTATAAAGTCTAGAAAATTTCTTTTTCTATCAGTAAAGGACCCAACCAGTAGACCCTACTAGTAGAGGGGGCGAATAATCGAGAAAAGATTGTATTCACTCCACACAATCAAAGGCCACTATCAATCGTCCCTTCTCGTGGGACATCCCGTCTCTTGGGATTTGACACAGTATTGACTGCCAGTATAGTATCTACCCTCTATGGATAGAGTTATCCTTAATTACCACAATAACCTTCTAAGGCATGTCGGAGAACCTAACCTGACTATATTTCAATCCTGGGTCCTAATTGATAAAATTAGGAAGCTTATAAACTATCGTTCTTTGGAAAACCAGTCAAAATTTCACGATTAACCCTTCAGTGCGCTTTAGAAATTCTTAGTAATTTATCAGTATAATTCTGTGTAAATTTTTTAGATAAAAATCACCACGTGGACACTATCACAGTACAAATCAACTCTTACATGTCGGACCTTTTGGATTAAAATTGTTAAATCCCTTCATTTTCATGCTTAGGGTTTCGCCAAACAGTTTGGATGATAAACGGATACCAAATACATGCATTTATTTGAAATCGAAGGTAGATATTGCAGTATATACATGTAAATATAAAATCAGTCCGATTAATCGGAAGAAACAAGCAGTATTTACAGTAAACATATAAAATCATTGATTTAAAGTATAAATACCATTTCTGAGATATTAAAACATTGTAAAAATAGTAAATAACGTTCGAAGTACACTTGCCTAAACCTGATCTACTGTTATTTTTACCCGAATCGGAGTACAACGGCCGGATTCCTCTTCTCTTTTTTCCCTTTCCCTCCTCTCTTCCTCTGTTCTCTGTCGGAATCATAGCGTAAAGGCCGACCAAAATGCGCTCGGCCTTATATAATCAGTCGGGAGCTCAAGCACTGGCCTCTCGTAACTTCTCACCGCCACTTTGCCTGAGGGTGCCCTTCGAGTAGGCCCTTGCGCAAAATTGCACTACTCCGACACTCGAGCGCACGTCGAGTGCCGATCCCTCCTTTGGCTAGTTTCGCTCCTTTTTGGTTCGATACCAAATTTTTCATTATACTTAAACCCAAATATGATTTTCATCCACATAATTATTCCATAATCATCACGTTTCAGGATCGGGATCTCACACTTTGGCCTCAAGAATGCTGGAGCAACCTACCAATGCTTCGTGAACAAAATGTTCGAGGCCTAGATTGGGAGGAACGCGGAAATATATGTTGCCGAAAGCAGAATGGATGATGACCACATCCATGATTTCGAGGAGACTTTCCAAGTACTCCAAGCCCACAAGATGAAGCTCAACCAGGTCAAATGTGCGTTCAGGGTAACCTCAGAAAAGTTCTTAAGTTTCATAGTGTCCCAGTGCGGCATAGAAGTGAACCCAAAAAAAATCAGAGCCATCCTCGATATGAACCCTCCGCAAACTGTGAAAAAAGTCCAAAAACTCATAAGGCACCTGGCAGCCTTATCGCGATTTCTGCCCAAGTCCACAGAGAAATACCTCTCTTCCTTCAAGGCACTCGAGGGACTAAAATGTCTAGATTTCGGTGGACGGATGAGTGCAAGGAAGCATTTCGAGAGTGAACACGTACCTCATCAGCCCACCTCTCTTGAGTTCACCATATGCGGGCGAGGATCTGACCCTACCTAGCCACGTCAGGCACGGCACTTAGCTCAGTGCTCGTCAGAGAGCACGAGGGCACACAGCGACCCGTGTACTATGTGAGCATGGTATTGACGAACGTGGAGACTCGCTACCCTCTTGCAAAAAGGATTGCGCTGACCATCATTTATTCGGCACGGAAGCTGAGGTCGTACTTCCAAGCACACCAGATCATGGATCTAACGGATCAACCCTTGAAGTTGATCCTACAGAAGCCGAAGACTTCTGGGCGGCTGGTCAAGTGTGCTATAGAACTGGAAGAGTTCGGCGTAGAGTTCTGACCACGAGTAGAGTAAAAAGCACTCCGTCTGAAAAGTACTCCGTCCAAAAAGCACTCCGGCCTCTTTAAAAAAAACTCTAGCCTTAATATGAAAATGAGCTCCGGCTTTGTATAAGAAAATGAGCTCCAAATTTGTATAAGAAAATAAACTCCGGCTTTAATGTGAAATGAACTCCGGCTTTTTGAGAATAAGAACTCCGGCCTTAATATGAAAATGAGCTCCGACTTTGTATAGGAAAATGAGCTCCGGCTTTGTATAAGAAAATAAGCTCCGGCCTTAATGTGAAATGAACTCTAGCTTTTTGGAACTCCGGCTTTTTGTTAAAAGACCTCCGGCTTTTGAACCCCAGCTTTTTGTTAAAAGGAACTCCGGCTTTTGAACTCCGGCTTTTTGTTAAAAAGAACTCCGGCTTTTGAACTCTGGCTTTTGTTGATAAAGAACTCCGGCTTTTGTTGATAAAGAACTCCAACTTTTGTTAAAAAGGACCTCCGGCCTTTGAGGAAAGACCTCCGGCCTTGTTAAGAAGATCTCCGGTATTAAGACGTTAAGAGAAAGACCTTATGGTGTTCAGTTAATTGCATTATTTGACTGTGATTTTTGGAAAAGCATGAATTACGGATCTAAGTGTTTGATGGCAGAGTAGCTGCAGGCCTTAAATGTAGCCGTTATTGAGGTATGATGGCCGAGTAGCTGCAGGCCTTAAATGTAGCCGTTATTGAGATATGATGGTCGAGTAGCTGCAGACCTTAAATGTAGCCGGTTTTTGACTGAAATGAATTTGGAAACAGAAGCATGTTTTTGAAAGACAATTTGCATGAAAATGACTTTGGAATCTGTTTGCATCAACAACTCCGGCCATGTTTTATGAAACTGCACATATATATGCCTCTATTGCATTATGCCTGTTCGTCACGATATGACTATGCATGATTTCTACATGAGAGTACCTTGCTGGGCCTTGTAGCTCACTCTTACTATTTTTCAAATGATGATGATGACGAGTTTATGCCTGACGAAAAAGAGTGAAGTCTGAAGGGACTAAATAGGCAGGATAGCTGGCCGGAATGTTAAGCAGCAAAGCAACAAAAAAATTGATGTTTCTCTTTTGATGTTTTGGGTCAGATTTGTATATGACCTCTATTGTTAGAAATCTATGAATATTAGTATGCCTCCGTATGATGTCATGATTTGAGTAAATTGTGATTCCTAGTGGCATCTCAGTTTATTTCGGGACCTTCATGTCAGACTGACCTCTTCATTGGCCGGTCATATAAGAACCAAAAACCTTGGAGGCCAACTCAAGGAGTTCGGCCTTAAAGCGATCCTGTGCACGCGTCGTGTTGATAAAAAAGAAAAAGAAAAAAATTTTGAAGTCCACCTTTAATTAGAGCTATGATCATTTTCGATCGACAGGCGGCCGCATGCGGTGGAATGTGGCCGGTCCGTCACAAGAACGCAACGGAGTTCCTCCGCCAAAATATCGTTTGCCATTTCAGGATTCCCAAGGTCGTAGTGACTGACATCAGAACCCAGTTCACCGGTGAATGATTCACAAAGTACTATGCAAGTCTGAGCATCAGACTGGTTCATACGTCTGTGGTGTACCCTTAGGCAAACGGACAAATTGAGGTCACCAATCGCACGCTGCTACACAGACTGAAAACCATACTAGAAGACTCAGGGGGTACTTTGGTCGATGAGTTGCCTTCCGTCCTCTAGTCATATTGAACAATCCCGCAGGTGCCAATGAGAAATATGCCCTTCAACCTCTGCTACGGAGTTGAAGCGGTTGTCCCCATTGAAATGGGACTTCCCTGCCTGCGAGTCGAATGCTTCGATCCAGCCATCAACTCCCAAAGACTCAGAGAGTGCCTCGACTTGCTCTCGAAAGTTCACGAAGCGGCCTGCCTGAGGAATGCAGCCTACTAGCAGCACATCACATGGTACTACAATAAGCGGTGAAGGCATGTCCACTTGAGGTTAGAGACCTGGTCCTCCAAAGCATAGAGGCCGCAGGAAAGGCCGCTAACGGGAACAAGCTCTCCCCTGGCTAGGAAGGCCTGTTCCTCGTCTCAGCAATCCTTTGAAGTGAAACATACATGTGACGACCCGACTTTTTATTATCATCAAAAGCCATCGTCAAATCCAAGTCCTTACAAATAAAAAGATATAAAGGTGAACATAAAAATTTTTCTTCTCTTCATTTGAACCTGAGATGCATACTAAAGATTTATAATTTCATTAATCCCAAAGTATCACGGAAACATATTAACATTCATAAACAGCGGAATAAATTTTACAAGTTTTCTCACAAACAAAATAAACAAAGCTCCCAAAAATCTGCTCCAGCCAGCTTAAACATTCAGCTACCATAGGATTCTACTCAACTTCATCCTCCATAAGCTTGTCATCTGAAAAGTTGCAAGAATGAGCTTACAAAGCCCAGCAGGATACTCACATGCAGAAAATATCAGTATACATTTAATATAAATTCATAGCATAGCATAAGAAAAATAATCATATCGTTTCTTCATCAGTTCTTATTCTTTTCATCTTGTCTTTGGAAAATTCATCAAAGTCATTCGGAATTCGTATCATCTTTAGGGACCGGACGGGAGCGGACAACATCGAGGACGGGTTGTGTGCTACCCCACAACCTAAAGCCGTATCCCCTCATTATGCTCCCCGGGGCGGGAGGTAATGCCTTTAACCCGGCATACGGGGCATAGTCCATAATTCTTATGCCACCAAAAGGTCCCCTCCCGTGGCCCAGGAGGCATCCTCGAGTATCACTCCAATATCCTTCATCCATCTTTAACAGTAAGCTTAATGGAAACTCGATTCTTGGTTCGTGTTCTTTAATGGCCAATCATCATAGATCAAAAGTCGGAAGAGTTCCACCTGCTGTCCATAATACAGATGTTTTCATATAGTCTTGTTCTTTACTTCATTCATTGAAGTCCATATCATCTTATCAAAAGCCGGAGTTCATCTTTCAAAAATCCGAAGTTCAATATCCGAAGTTCTTTTCCAATAAAAAGGACAGTCTTGTTTATTAAATTTTCGAAGTTCTTTTCAAACGGAAGGCCGTAGTTCATGAAGCCAAAGTTCTTTTATTATTGCCGGAGTTCTTTTCTTACAAAGCCGGAGTTCGTTTCTTTAATCAAAGCCGGAGTTCTTTTCTGAATCCAAAGATCATCAAAACTGGAGTTCTTTATTCATAAAGGACGAAGTACATTTTTAACAAAGTCCGAAGTTCTTTTTCTTAAAAGGGACAGAGTGCCTTTCTTTTCAAAAGGGACGGAGTGCCTTTCTTACCAAAAATCCGGAGTGCTTTTTGAACAAATGACGGAGTGCTTCTTTTAAAATGGACGGAGTGCTTTTCTTTTCCATAATCCGGAGTTCTTTTTGAACAAAGGGACGGAGTGCTTCTTTTAAAATGGACGGAGTGCTTTTCTTTTCCATAATCCAGAGTGCTTAAAGGGACGGAGTGCTTCATTTAAAAGGGACGGAGTGCTTTTCTTTCAAAATCCGAAGTTCATAATTCCGAAGTTTATTTTCTTCCGAAGCTCTAAAATCCAGAGTTCATTTTCTTATAAAATCCGAAGCTCTAAAATCCGAAGTTCAAAAAAAAAACCGGAGTTCATTTCAGAAACCGAAGTTCTTTGTTAAATGCCGAAGTTCTTGTATCATGAGTTGTTATCAAAAACCAGAGTAAAAGTCGAAGTAAAAAGCCGGAGTTCTCTTTTTCTACAGTAGGCCGGAGTTCTTTTTCAAACAGAAGGCCGGAGTTCTTTTTCAAACAGAAGACCGGAGTTCTTTTCTATCAAAAATCCAGAGCTCTAAAATTCGGAGTGTGTTTCTGTTTAAAATCCGAAGCTCTTAATCCGGAGTGCTTTCTGTTAAAGTCTGAAGTTCTTAAATTCAGAGTGCATTTTCTATTAAAATCCGAAGTTTTAAATTCGAAGTGCTTTCTGCCAAAACCTGAAGTTCTTACATCCGGAGTTTATTTACTGTTAATCAAGGTTCTAATTCGAAGTTCATTTTTTCAAAATGCCGGAGCTCTAAATCATTTTCTGTAAAATGCCGGAGGTCTTTTATCTTAAATTCAGAGATCTTTTTGACAGAACAGAAATCAATAGCAGGAATTCTTGTTTCATCTTAAGGCCTAAATTCTTTTCCGTAACATGCATTTATCAAAATTCATAACAATTGACAATTAATCAATAAACAGAATAAATCTATCATCATGCGTAATAGAATTTCCTTTAAACATGCATTTCAGAACGATAAGTCATAAAACAGCAAAATCATACTTCATACAGAATATCATATACTTTCATAGCAACATAATTAAACATGAGTTTTAGAAATAGGGGTGAGTATCTTGTCTGAATTCTTTTCTACTTTGCCTTAGCTTTCGGTCTCTTTCTTTACTAGGAGCTTCTAGTGGGTGCCTTTTTCTGATGTTCTTAAGCCCTTATTTATAGCCCGTGAATTAGGTGGCCATCATTTATGATTTCCTACTTTCCAAAGGTATCATTTATGATTTTACATTTTTCAAAGAGGGTCATTTATGACTTTGCATTTTCAAAACTTTGGAATTAGCTAGTTCATTTATGTCGTGTGTTCCCAACATCATAAGTCATCACTCCGGCTCCTTCACTTTCTTGAACAACTTTTGATTTCAAAACCTGCTCCAAGGCGGACTTATTTTTTTAATGAGAAATCCTGAGTAGGTTTTAGTGTCAAATGCCGGAGCTCTTTATTCACAGGAAATCCGAATTGTTTTCAACAAAGGAAATTCCGGAGTAGTTTTTCGTATCAGAAGCCGGAGGTCTTAATTCACAGGAAATCCGGACTTCTTTTCTCCAACGAAATCCGGACTTCTGTTCACCACGGAATCCGGAGTTCTTTTTACCAAGGGAAATCTGGACTTCTTTTCTCCAAAGGAAAATCCGGAATGCTTTTCATCAAGGGAAATCCGGACTTCTTTTCTCCAAGGGAAATCCGGACTTCTTTTCTTCAAGGAAATTCGGACTTCTTTTTACCAATGAAATTCGGACTTCTTTTTCCCTAATGAAATCCGGACTTCTTTTTTCCCAACAAAATCCGGACTTCTTTTTCCTCACATAAAGGGCGGAGTTCTTTTTCCAACAAAAGGACAGAGTTCTTTTTGCTGAAAGGGCGGAGTGCCTTGGATGGAGTTCTTATCTTAAGGCCAACTTATTACATTTTCCGGTCAACTAGCGTTGACTGGACCCGATGACTGAATTTTCTAGGTTTTGAAATTTGGATCGTTACAGTACAAGCTATGCACCCAGGATGGCAAGTTAGTCCCAAGGACCTAGAATGAAACCAACCTTAGAAAATACTACCAGTAGGTTTTCTCCGAACCCAGGTAAGACGCCTGCATGCCATGAAGAATGCTTGTACATATATTGTATGTTTTCATTTAATAAAGCTGATCATTCTTGTTATTTTGTGTGTCCATTGACATGAGTGTTTGTATGCATGACATTTCAAAAACAAAATGACCAAAGCTACCCCTAAGTCGAACGAATCCTCATCCGTCCGTAAACTAGAATCTTGGCTCCGCGCCAAATAGCCCAAAAAAGGCCATGTCTGAACCTCGACACCATGTCGAGTGGCCCGTAGTGTGACGGACCGGCCATATTCTACCACATACAGCCGCCGTCAAAGCTAGTCTTTACACATAAACAGTATAACACTAACTAGGTGGACATAAAAATTTTTCTTTTATTTTATATATACATTTCATTTCGTACGCAGGATCGCTTAAAGCTGAACTCCTTGAGTTGGCCTCAAAAGTTTTTGGTTCTTACTTGACCGGCCAATGAAGAGGACGGTCGGACATGAAGGTCCTGAAACAAGCTGAGATGCCACTAGGAATCATTAAATTACTCAAACCATAACATCGTACGGAAGCATACTATATTCATTAACTTTCATAGCGGTAGTATTGTACAAAATGCTTCCCAAAATAATCAACAGAGAGAGTACATCAAGTCTGTTCTTGCCATGATGCATAATTCTGGCCAGCTACCCGTCCTAGCTCGTCCACCTTACTCTCTCATTTATCGTCATCCGTAATCTTCTCATCATCTGAAAATAGCAAGACTGAGTTACGAAGCCCAGCAAGGTATCCACATGCAGAAAACATTAACGTACATATCATCGGGTCAAAGTAGAGATTCATAACATAAACTTAGCTTGCGAAAAGTCATCATATCAATTCTTCTTAAGTTCAAAAATCCTGGTTCTTCTTCTTGTTATATTTTCTTCAGAAAATTCATAGAAAGCCGAACAAATTACTTATCATCTTTAGGGATCGGACGGGACCGAACAACATCGAGGAAGGGTTGTGTGCTACCCCACAACCTAGAGCCGTATCCTCTCATTATGCTCCTCGAGGCGGGAGATAATGCCTTTAACCTGGCATACGGGGCTATAGTCCATAGCCCTTGTGCCACCAAAATTCTCTCCCCGTGGCCCAGGAGGCAGTCCTCAAGTGTCACTCCAATATCCTTCATCCATCTTTAACAGCAAGTTTAATGGAAACTCGGTTCTTGGTTCATATCTTTTAATGGCTATCCATCATAGTTCAAAAGCCGGAAGTCGTAGAGTTCCACTTGCTGTCCGGATTACATACATTTTTCCTTATTCTCATAACCTTTATTCTTAACTTCAAATAATTGAAGTCCGTAAAGCCTTTCCTTTAATAGCTTAAAACCGAAGGTCTTTTGTCAAAATATCAAAGGTCTTACTTATCAAAGCCGGAGGTCTTTACTCAAAAGCCAAAGTTCTTCTTATCAAAAGCCAGAGTTCTTTCTAACAAAAGCTGGAGGTCTTTACTCAAAAGCTAAAGTTCTTTTTATCAAAAACCAGAGTTCTTTTTATCAAAAGTTGAAGGTCTTTTCAATAAAAGCCGAAGTTCTTTTTATCAAAAGCCGGAGTTCAAAAGTCGGAGGTCTTTTCAAAAGCCGAAGTTCTTTTTGTCAAAATTTGGAGTTCAAAAGCCGGAGGTCTTTTCAAAATCCGAAATTCTTTTTGTCAAAAGCCGGAGTTGTTTTTATCAAATGCCGAAGGTCTTTTTCGTAAAGGTTGGAGTTCTTTCTCTTAAAGCCTGAGTTCTCTTCTCAAAAGCCAATTTTTCTTTTCTTAAAAGCCAGAGGTCTTTTTCTCAAAAGCCGGAGGTCTTTTTCGTAAAAGTTGGAATTCTTTCTCTTAAAAGCCAGAGGTCTTTTTCTCAAAAGCCGAAGTTCTTTTCTTAAAAGCCGGAGGTCTTTTTAAATATGCAATGGACGGACTACTTAAAACATGCAATCATCAAAGTTTATGTAGAAGGGCAAACAACCATACTTTATACATAAAGAAACCAGACATCATGAATGACAGGGTTCCTTTTAAACATGCAGATAACAGAAATTCTTTCTTAATTCAAATGATCAGAACAAATATCGTACATGCCGAAACATAAGTTCATCAAAAATCAGATATACTTGCGTTACAAACATGCATATACTTGCATTAAATCATGATCTTAAAACGAGGAGGGTACACTTGCCTGAATCTCCTTGCTTAGAGCCTGAATCTCCATACTTAGAGCCTGAATCTCCTTACTCAGAGCCTTCGTGGAATTCTTTCTTGGTTCTTTCACCAGAAAGCTTAGCCGAGAGCTTTCCTCTTCCCCCGTTTCCTTAAATTCTCTAGTTCCCTATTTATAGGCCTTTGTTTTGACGGTAGCAGGTAGGCAGGTCAATCACTCTGGGGTGGTTGGGAGTAAGCTACTTACTCAGGTATGGTCATTCTGACTTTACTTTTCGTAAGGGCTTCCTTACTATTTCGGTTAACTGGCATTGCAGGCATGATTATTCATCATTAGTCATCACGTCAATCAATCGGGTGGTCAACTCTTTCTTGACTTCTCTTCACATTTTTCGGTCTCCTTCTTACCCTGATTAGCCTTTAATTCTTTTAAATGTTCATCCTTTATTTCCGGTCAACTTGCGTTGACCTGATTAGGTTTTCTCTTTCGTGTTTTTGGTCAACTGGCATTGACCGGATTTAGTTACTCCTTCATACATATTCCTGTCAACTGGTGTTGACCGGATTTTACTTACCTTTAACCTTTTCCAGTCTCCTTTTTCCCTCCACGTTTTCCCTTCATGCTTTAACATCTTAATTGAAATCCGTAAAGCCTTTTCTTTAACATCTTAAAACCGAAGGTCTTTTGTCAAAATATCAGAAGTCTTACTTATCAAAGCCGGAGGTCTTTACTCAAAAGCTGAAGTTCTTCTTATCAAAAGCCGGAGTTCTTTCTAACAAAAGCCGAAGGTCTTTACTCAAAAGCCGGAGTTCTTTTTATCAAAAGCCGGAGTTCTTTTTATCAAAAGCTAGAGGTCTTTTCAATAAAAGCCGGAAGTTCTTTTATCAAAAGCCGGAGGTCTTTTCAAAAGCTGAAGTTCTTTTTGCCAAAAGCCAAAGTTCTTTTTATCAAAGGCCGGAGGTCTTTTTCGTAAAGGTCGGAGTTCTTTCTCTTAAAGCCGGAGTTCTCTTCTCAAAAGCTGGTTTTCCTTTTCTTAAAAGCCGGAGGTCTTTTTCTCAAAAACTGGAGTTCTTTTCTTAAAAGCTGGAAGTCTTTTTCTCAAGAGCAGGAGTTCTTTTTTTAAAAGCCGGAGGTCTTTTTCATAAAAGTCGGAGTTCTTTCTCTAAAAAGCCGGAGGTCTTTTTCTCAAAGGTCGGAGTTCTTTTTCTTAAAATCCGGAGTTCTTTTTAAACATGCAATGGATGGACTACTTAAAACATGCAATCATCAAAGTTCATGCAGAAGGGCAAATAACCATACTTCGTACATAAAGAAATCAGACATCATGAATGACAGGGTTCCTTTTAAACATGCGGATAACAGAAATTCTTTCTTAATTCAAACGATCAGAACAAATATCGTACATGCTGAAACATAAGTTCATCAAAAATCAGATATACTTGCGTTACAAACATGCATATACTTGCATTAAATCATGATTTTAAAACGATGAGGGTACACTTGCCTAAATCTCCTTACTTAGAGCCTGAATCTCCTTACTTAGAGCCTGAATCTCCTTACTCAAAGCCTTCGTGAAATTCTTTCTTGGTTCTTTCACCAAAAAGCTTAGCCGAAAGCTTTCCCCTTCCCTCGTTTCCTTAAATTCTCTAGTTCCCTATTTATAAGCCTTTGTTTTGACAGTAGCAGGTAGGCAGGTCAATCACTCTGGGGTGGTTGGGAGTAGGTTACCTACTCAGGCTTGGTCATTCTGACTTTACTTTTCGTAAGGGCTTCCTTACTGTTTCGATTAACTGGCATTGTAAGCATGGTTATCATCATTAGTCATCACGTCAATCAAACAAGCGGTCAACTCTTCCTTGACTTCTCTTCACATTTTTCGGTCTCCTTCTTACCCAGATTAGCCTTTAATTCTTTTAAATGTTCATCCTTCATTTCCGGTCAAGTAGCGTTGACCGGATTAGGTTTTCTCTTTCGTGTTTCCGATCAACTGGCATTGACGGGATTTAGTTGCTCCTTCATACATATTTCGATCAACTGGTGTTGACCGGATTTTACTTACCTTTAACCTTTTTCGGTCTCCTTTTTCCCTCCACGTTTTCCCTTCATGCTTTCCGGTCAACATGTGTTGACCAGATTATGTTTTCTCCTCACTCCGGCCATTATGTTGGCCTCAATATCAACTTCGGCCTTTATGATTTTATATGGCCACTTCGGCCACGTCACACACAAAACACTCCGGTATTTTTCCTTCACATAATTAGCACAGAATTTTTATCAAAGGCAGGCCGGTTTGGATTTTCACCTTAGGGCCGGTTTGGGACTTCACCTCAAGGCCGGTTTGGAACTTTACCTCAAGGCCTGTTTGGAACTTCTTATTACATTTTTCGGTCAACTAGCGTTGACCGAATAATCTTCAATTTCCCTCGACTCCTGGGACTTTCTATGTCTTAGAATCTGGGCCGTTACACGTAGCAGCCCAAAAACCTTGGCTCCACACCAAACGACCCGAAAGCGGTCATACTCAAATTGTGGCTCTGCACCGAAGGGCCCATGCGGCCCCGAAACCTTGATTCCACACCAAGAGACCCAAGCGGTCAAATTGTTAGGCCTGGGGGCTTTTAAGTTCCCCAACGCGCGGCCACCAAAACCTTAGAAGGCAAGAATAGCAAGCATGCGACGACCTTCTCCAGAAGAAGAGAGCACCTTTAGTCTACGATGGTCATGGACTAGGACCGTGCACATGAGAGCAATGATGCCTTGAGCGGGGCCAAGCACCGAAGATGGGTATCATGTGCGAAAAGGCCTATGATCCAAAGTTCAGCTGCTGTGGCCTGAAAACCCAGCTGGCCCTTGGCATGGCTCCACTGGACTCATGACAACATCCACCCTACTAGATTGAGCTCCCCGCTAAATGCGTAAGATGCAATGACATCCTCTAAAGAAGGACGAGTACAGTGCAAGAAGGCACCGGATTAGGGCCTTGGCGACAATAGTTTCGTAGCTTAGCCTCTAATACATGAACAAAGATTCAAAAAGCCGTGTTATGTGGCCAAAGAAATCAGGTGTGAGAAAAATAACTACCTCTCATTTATCAAAAGACAAACAACATCACAACGCAGTGCTATACAACGAAAAGTGCAAGAGCTACTCTGACCCTATGAGTCTGGCTGTCCAGCCTCTCCCAAGAAATCTCTTAAGCTGGAGCTGTTGGAAACTCCGATGTTCCTTCGATGTAAAATGCCCACGGAAACACCTAGAAGTGCGATGGAAATGATCCGATGACATAGGCGGATACCATCCTAAAATCTAGTGTCAAGTGCGAGGCGCACCTCTTCCGGAGTGAGCCATAGCCTGAGGTCAATAGTGAGGCGAGATACATCATCCACCACAGTAGAGGTCCATCCCCTCAGCTACTCGGCCTCCTACCTCAGCTGCCCAGTCTCCTCCGCAAGCCGTTTGTGACGGAACGGATTTTTTTTTGTCCTCAAAGCTTCCGTCAAACAGAAACACAATTGAAAACCCAAACTAAACCAATTAGGTGCAACACAGGATCTCAGATGCCATTTAGGACCGATACACTTTTAACCATAATAAGTATAGCGAAAGTTATTCTAACACTTGCAGAAGCATTCATATTCATTCCAAAATATTCATTTCCAAGTACATAGCCAAAAATGTTTAACCATTGAAGTCCATCAAGTCATTACAATAATATTTCTCCAAAATAAGCTTCCAAGGTCTTTAATAATCCTTCAGACAAGCTTTAATCACTCCAACTCGTCAGGCACAAGCTCTAAAGCTTCATCTATAGGGGAAAAAACATAAAACAGTGAGCCGAGGCCCAGCAAGGTACATGCACATGAGTAGTAAAACGATGATGCAGAACGGTCATGTAACTATGCATGAACAGAACGGTTATCAGAATGTACTCCATCAAATAGAGAAATCATGCTTTGACCATATTATACTTCGGAATCAGAAATCAATAGTCAAAAATCGGTGATCATTAATCATTATAATCCAGAAAGCAGAATCAGAAACTTCTCTTTTATTCAAAACAAGACGAGAATCGGCACGGGAATGAAATCACATACAATAATAATGAAGATGAACACGGTATAGAGAACGAGAATGTAATCAAAACAGAATGGTATCTGAATAGAACAGTATAGACCCTTCCAGTATCCCCTACTAACTGAGGGGACAAATAATCGAGAATAGATTGTGTTCACTCCATACAATCTAAGGCCAGTAACAAAAGTATCCCATCTCGAGGGATCAGAACAGGGTGCCTCCCAAAGGCAGGCTGGTAACAGAAGTATCCCATCTCGAGGGATCAGAACAGGGTGCCTCCCGAAGGCAGGCCGATAACAGAATCCTCCTGACCGTAATGCCCCGAGGCAGGGCAGTCCACAAATAATTCCATGGACAGAATTATCCTCGTAATAGAAGTATCCCATCTCGAGGGATCAGTACAGAGTACCTCCTGAAGGTAGGCCGGTAACGGTATCCCTCCTGTCCATAATGCCCCGGGCAGGGCAGACCACAAATAACTCTATGGACAGAGTTATCCTCGATTACCACCGTAAGTTCTAAGGCCTCACCTAAGAACTTACCAGGACTGTAGTAGTTTCGGGTCCCAAAATAACATAAGCAGAAATACTTCCTTCTTAAAAGCCATTTTCAGTAAAGCCGGAGTTCATTTTCAGTTTGGAGTCGGAATTCATTTTCAGTGCAAAAGCAGGAGTTCCGGAGTGCTCAAAAAGCCGGAGTGCTTTTTAACAACGCCGGAGTTCTCAAAGTCGGAGGTCATTTTAACAAAAGCCGGAGATCTTGGTTTCAAAAGGGCGGAGCTCTTTTTGGACGGAGTATTTTCAAAAAGGACGGAGCTCTTTTGGACGGAGTACTTTTCTTAAAAAGGACGAAGCTCTTTTTGGACGGAGTGCTTTTTGGATGGAGTGCCTTTTGGACGGAGTGCCTTTTTGGGCAGAGTGCTTTTCAGATGGGTGCTTTTTAGACGGAGTGCTTTTCACTTGGAGTACTTTTAAAAGCCGGAGTTTCATTTTCCTCAAGGGAGGGAGTGCTTTTCACCACTGGACGGAGTGTTTTTCACTAATGGGACGGAGTTCTTTTTACACAAAGGACGGAGTGCTTTTCATTAACAGGACGGAGTGCTTTTTACTCAAAGGACGGAGCATATTTTCTCAAAGCCGGAGTTCATTTTCAATATAAAGCCGGAGTTCATTTTACATTGAGGCCAGAGTTCCCTTTACATTAAGGCCGGAGTTCATTTTAAAGCTAGAGTTCTTTTTCCAACAAAAAGGACGGAGTTCTTTTTGACAAAAGGCAGAGTTCAAAAGTCGGAGTTCATTTCCCTCTAGGGCTGGAGTTCTTTTTTTTGAAAGAGCCAGAGTTCTTTTTACTAACGGGACAGAGTGCTTTTTACTGAAAGCCAGAGTACATTTAAAAGCCAAAGTTCATTTTCCTCAAGGGACGGAGTTCATTAAAAGCCGGAGTTCATTTCACATTAAAGCCGGAGTTCATTTCACATCAAGAGATGGAGCTCATTTTCTTATGCAAAGCCGGAGCTCATTTTTATATTAAGGCGGGAGTTCATTTTAAGGCCAGAGTTCTTTTGGAGTACTTTTTCATCAGAAAGGATGGAGTTCTTTTTCTTAAACGGACGGAGTACTTTTTCTTCAAAAACATGTAATTATCAGAGCTCGTATAATTTGGCAGATAATCATACTTCAAGCAAAATAAAATCTAACATTCTGAGTGTCAATGTTTCTTTTAAGCATGCGATCAACATAACTGCATAAGAATATCAGATATACTTGCTTCGAGAACATGCATAATCTTAAAAACAGTGGTGAGTACTTTTGAACTTAAAAACGGAGAGTGCATCCGCAAACATTCTTAAATCCGAACTTAAAGAGAGTAGCGTCCGAGGTATACTTGCGATATATT
This sequence comes from Nepenthes gracilis, assembly GCA_033239525.1. Taxonomy (NCBI): domain Eukaryota; kingdom Viridiplantae; phylum Streptophyta; class Magnoliopsida; order Caryophyllales; family Nepenthaceae; genus Nepenthes; species Nepenthes gracilis. Next base: position 11,554,814 of record BSYO01000002.1, read on the forward strand.
CTTAAAGCATGAATTTAAAAGCATCGTCTGAAGTACACTTGCCTGACGGGCTGACTCAAATTTCTTCCCTCCTTGCCTGACAATCGGTTTTTACCGTCTTGGAGCTCTCTCCTTCACTCCCTTCTCTCGGCTTGTATTTTTCCCCAGCTTCAACCTCGTTGCCGGTATTTATAGAGGAGGGGTTCGGTGGAGTAAGTGGGGCAGGTAACTTACTTCGGTACTTTTTCTTAGAGGGTAGGTGGGGTAACTAGATTAGTTTACCTACTCCATTTGGTCGCCGCCTAGTTAAATTCTGACTAAACCCTAAAGTTTTATTTTTGTCTTTAGTTGTATTAATTTATTCCGGCCAACTGCTCCTTATTTATTGCCAATGTTGCCGATTTCAATTTTTGTAAACCCTTCAAGAAATCCGGTCAACTCTTCAATTCCGGTCAACATCTCCAAATCCGGTCAACTCTTCCAATCCGGTCAATATCTTTGAATATGGTCAACTTCTTATTATTTACTCCGTCCATCACCTTTTTATAAACTTCGGATTTTATTCTCCTTACACTCATAATTCTACTCCGGCTTTACCAACACACAAGGCCGGACTTGATTTCAGCTTAAGTAAAAAGCCGGACTGCTTTTACACCAAGGGAGGACGGACTTCTTTTACACTAAGAGAAGACGGACTTCTTTTTCCTCACACAAAGGCCACTCCGGTCGTCAGGCCACTTCGGCCTCACTTCACACAATGCACTCCAGCCTTAAATTTTTTTTTGATTTCAAAACATGCTCTAAGGCCGGTTTGGAACTTCTTATTACATTTTTCGGTCAACGTGGTTGACCGGATAACCTTTAGTTTTCCTCGATCCTTTGATTATTTTGACTCGATGACTGGGACTTTTTATGCTTCAGAAGCTGGGTCGTTACACCATTTGCCCTCCTCCGCCAACCACCTGCTCTTCGCCCTCAATTGTTCGCCTTTCTCCACCAGCCACCTGTTCTCATCCCTCAGCTATTCGCTTTCTTGTAATAACCACACGACCTGTTCCTTTAGCAACTCGCTCTCTTCCTTGAGCGTGACAGTTTTAGCTCCTACATGCTGTGCCATCTCCTACTGAGACTCTCCCCTGACCTGGAGAAATAAGTCAAGCAATTGAGCACACACCATGTTGAGGAAGATGAATCCCTCAGGGACCTACAAGAGTAAACAAAAGGTCAGCAACTCTCAAAGCTCTAGTCTACGGAAAGACTCAAGGACAGTGATGATCGCACCTGAGCAGAGAGTGCGGCCGTGTGACTAGGCCCACCTCCTAATGCCAGCACGCTTGGAAGCTCCAAGTGCCCAGCAACAACCTCTGCGAAGCGGAGAGCATCCAGAGTTGCAAGTGGTGAGGAAACACTTGGGGGCTCTGGCTCCTAAGTCGCCTCCACCGCCACGGCCTTTGGACCCAGGTTGATGCCAGGCGAGCTTATAGCCCGTCCAGCTACAGATTTGTTCACAACAGCAATGCTTTCTTGGACGCGCACCTCCAAGGACACCCTGCTAGGTGATCCCCCATGTCCCAAAGCCTGAGGTGACCCAGGCATAGACTCTGGAACGCCAGCCTCCTCCACCTCTCCCGGCTCAGACGCGTTGACCTCCACCAATGGCACATCCTCAATGACCGCCTCCAGCCGCTCCAAGTTGATGAAAGGACCTGTGAGGGATTCCTCTCCAGAATGAAGCTCCACCAGGGGAACTCCATACTTAGCCAGCGCAGCTGCAGGGATTGGTGATTGTCCAGCCGCTCCCTCCTACAGCTCCATGTCAGACCTCTGTTCTAGAGTGGGGCACTTGGCGGGTGCGATAGACTCCGCCACCTATCTCTACAACCTCCGGGTGGAGGTACAACCGGCCTCTCTTAGCCTCTTTAGGGGAGCTTCCACCTCCTCCTCAGACGAGGTCTCCAGCCATGAGACACTTTCCTCCGAAAGTTCCTCAGACAGCTCGTGTAGCACGAGGGTGTCAGACTTCTTCTTCTCTAGGCCAGCGATCGCCCATCCAGACTCCAGCTCCCACATGGTGGCCTCGAAAATGTGTGAAGTAAGATAATGACCCTGGATGAAAAATGTCTTCATCTCTGAGCGGATTGCCATGATGAGCTTCGCCGACTCGCTCTTCTCCTCGGTGGTCGCAGTCTTGCAAAAATACTCGAGATTGGACCCTACTCGTTGGAGAGCTCCGAGTTCGAAGGCTCTTGTAGGTAGAAGAACCGGTTCTTCCAATTCTTCACCGAATTAGGGTTGGTACCCCTGAAGTGAAACCCAGCTCGGGGAGACATTGAAATCCAATCTTCGGACTCAGTAAAGCGGAAGACTACCTTCGCCGCTTTCGCATCAAAGGGGCATGAATGAAGACGGCTGAAAATGCACAAAGTAACTAAATAACGGATAGCGTTCAGATGAAGCCATGCAATGGGAACGTGCAAAGCTTCGACAAGAGCGTACAGGTCACACACCATGGGATAGCGAAACCCACCCTTCAGATGGTGCTCAAAAACAGAAATGAAACCCTCTAGAGGGGGGTTGGCTGTAATATCCCGACTTTCAAATAAAATAATTAAGGTTGTATAATCAGGTTTTGGGCATAATTAATGTAGGGTCATCCTAATGGACAAGGACATATCCAAGAATAAGAATAGTGGACCACCAGTGTAATGTACCAATCTTTGATAATCAAAAAATATTAAGTTATGAATACTGAAATAGCTCATAAAATTCGGGATATGAAAATAAGAGTCTAGTCAACTTATGTTGACCGACTGTTTGGGCAAAGGGCTGAAATTTTGAGGCAAAATGTTGGCCGGACAGCTTTTGATGAGCATCTCACCAGGCTGCTTGAAGTTAAAATTGCCAGACATCTTTAGTTCCTGGCCTACCTTTAAAGCCAAAATTTGTCAGGCAGCGGTTGAAGAAGTAATTATCAGGCAGCTTGAAGCTAAACTGACAGACTGCTTTAAACAAACTAGCTAGAATGCTGATGTGGCAAAACTGCCGGGCCGCTTGAGGAAGCAAAACTGTGACCTGCTTTTGATGTATACTGTTGGGCTGCTGTTGTAAGCCAAATGCCAGGCTGTCAGGCTACATTTTACCGGGCAGCTTTGAGATTTTGGGCTACTGCTGAAAGCAAAAAGTCTAGGCTGCATTTTATCGGGTAGCTTTATGATTCTAGGCTACTGTTGTAAGCACAAATGCCGGCCTACTTTTAATAAAAAATTCCAGGCTACTTATGCGATGAAAAAAAATGTTGGAGTGCTTTGTGTGTGATGTGGCCGAAGTTGATGGTGTGGTAATGAAGGCCGATCTGATGTGGTATATTAAGGAGGCCGGAGTGGAGGTGGCTGGACTTGATTGTGAGATGGAGGCCGGAGTGGCCTTGTGAGAGGGTGTGAGGCCGGAGTGCGTTGTGTGTGAAGTGAGGCCGGAGTGGCCTTGAAGGCTGGAGTGGCTTTGTGTATGGGTGAGGCCGAAGTAGAAAAATAATATGAAGGGCCGAAGTGAATGGTATGTTGGAGGGCCGGATTTGATGGTGATGATGAGTTGATGACCGGTTGGTGTGACGGACCGGATTATCCTCCATTGAATAACCTCCGTCATTGGCAACACAACTATAGTCCATAATTAATGCTTATGGATTCTAAAGAAAATCCGGCAGAGTTCCCTCTGCAACTGGACGAAAACCAAAAATACAATCTGTTTAAATATCCCCTGCAACAAGCACACATCTATCAAAGGCTTAACTCAAAGCCTACAACACGCCACATAGGATCACACATCTGCCATATCATACATGGCTCCAATACAGTACACAACCTACTATACAGGATCTAGAGATATGCCATCTAATGAAACCAAACTCAAAACATATATATACAGATGCGGAAGCATAACTAAATCATCAAAAATGCAGAAACATAACAAAACTATAAAACAGTAACTATAACGAGCCACGCTCAACCCCGAGTGGCCGTCCGCAATCCGATCCAACTCTAAGTCCAAATCCTTCTGCACTCGCCGTCCAGCCAGCCTCAACAAGCAAGCCTCTCCTTGCACTAACCAATTCGGCGCCAGCTAAGTGTTCTCATCTGAAAGGAAAACAACAACAGCAAGAGTGAGCTAACAGCTCAGCAAATATAATCATAAACACCCCTCCAAGACATGTACAAGAACTGAAGCGAGAGGGAATACATGCGCTCTCCATAATCAAGGAATAGGAGAGGGAACAGGAACAATTGGAATCACTTGATTCCTACCGTTCTCACGATTACACTTATTGGTCACCATTCGGATTCATTTGATTCTCACGGTTTTCATGATTACATCTTGGATCACGGGATTCACATGGTTCATCTTGAATAACTGGGTTCACACGATTTCTCACGGTTCATATCTTGAACATCATTCATTTTCGTTATTACATCATCTTTGCGGACCCCGGCTAGTAGACCGTACTAGCCAATGATGCGAGAGAACGAGGATAGGAATGTGTTCGCTACACATTCTAAAGCCACAGCTACTATTTTAGGTCGGTAGCACACGACCCTCGGTTGCATCCATGCAACAATCATCACAGACGACTACATCTCAATATGTAGCGTCGACAGACACACCCCACACCCCCGGGGTCTAGGGCAATCCTTGTTCTTCCACAGTAGTTTTCTAAAGCGTACCACAGACATCACCCGCTCCCACGAGCGGCCGAAATACGTGGCCAAGTATTCCTTGGGTTCACACCGCGATGGACATGGTATACTAAAGAATACTACCCATATGACAAAGGGTCCTAGTTTCAAGATTAGGTTCAACACTTGGAGAAGGAAACCCACATTTGCCACACACAATCACATCTCGGGGAAATCTCATTCCCATCACAATCATCTCCAACCGGGAGATTACATCATCAAACACATCTCCATCCAGGAGATTACATCATCACAAGCTCAATGTGGATTCCCTTCCATTCACGTCACGGTTTTTGATATCCAATGGAACTCAATTCCCTTATTCACAATCGGTGGGACTCAATTCCCTTAATCCACAACAAATCATTCCAAGTTCACAACAGAGACTCATTCCCTTAATCACAAGTCACTTTGAAACCTCTGAGACTCATTCCCTTGCCTCCAGCACACGGATTCACATTCGGGGCTTACATTTATGTTTAATTAGTTAAATGTTACTTTCACAACGATTTTGAAGGCATATCACTTTACATTTCTCATTTCGTTTTGGGTGATCATGATCGGATCTCATTTTGAATACCCGGACGCCATACACGGTTCGATACTTAAAAATCGGACGTCCGGTGGATTCGTACACACTCTTTTTACACGAGATTTCACATTTAGGTTTGATTTAACTTATCACGAGGGTGGAAGTACGCAACTTCCCATTCATTTTCGGATTATCCACAACAGGGAACTTTTAAGGCTCCCGGATGCCACAAATGGGTCAAATCTTACGGGATTCGGCATCCAGTCGATATATACACACAATTGGAACACGGGGATTCACATTCTAGGGTCATTCCATCATTTTACAAAGGTGACAACGCGCAATTATCACCTCCGATCTCGGGTGAACAGTAACAATGCCCATTTAGAGGGCTCGGACGCCGCGAATGGGTCGAAACATGCGAAATCAAACCCGCGGCCGACATATATTCATCAATGGGACATGGGGATTCACATTTTGGGGTCAATTTCATGATACACGGGGCGGGAAATGGGAAATCCCCAATTTTTCATGGGTTAGGGTTTCGGTGAAATCAAACCGGGCAAATCGGACACGATTCGGACAAACAACTACATTTTCCATAGCCCATACTCATGGGTTTCAAGATTCTAACATTTATGGTGAGTATCGACACAAAATACCCAACGAAAATACATAAAACATCGAAAGAGAACGAGGAGTATGAGAACACTTGCCTCGACACGTGCTTTCACTTTTATACCTAGCTCTCGGACGGAATCGGACTCCCAGGCTCGATCTCCCTTCTTCTCTCTCTAGACGTGCCCCTCTCTCTCTCTAAAACCCTCGGTCGATCTGAAAAATGAAGGAGAAAGAAACTCGGCGCGTATTTATACTGCGCCTTCGGGCGGCCGTGCCACGGGTTGTCCACCGCTCGAGCTGCGCTCGAGCGGCCTCGCTTCTAGTTTTTCCGCTCGAGCCACGACTCGAGCGCCCAGCAGGCGCAAGCCTGCTGCAGGGCTTCAGCAGCCCGAACCCGAATAATTTTTCCGATTTTTCTTCTGACACCAAACCTTAAACTTTCCATAGGATTAGTATTGATCATCATCATACTAATCACCTCATTATTATCAGGTTCTTAAATCCAAAACCTCACAGTTGAAGCACATGATAAATTAATGATGGAAAGCATTGATGATATGGATAATAGTCGGAGTAGATTTACCTACCTCATTGATGATTTCCACCTACCCAGAGTAGGTAAACTACTTCTACCTACTTTCACCTACCCTGGAAATCTTTGGAATTCTTGGGAAGAGACGATATGAATAAAATATTGTAGTAGGTGACCTATCCCACCTTCTCTCAACCACCCCATCGCCTATAAATATTTGGATGCGGGGATTTAGGAGCGAGTTTGAAAGTAAGGAGTCAAAGACGAAAGAAGGAAGGGAAAAATTCCATGCCAGACATGAGTAAGGAGTTAATGAGCATTTCCAGGCAAGTGTACCCCCTTAAGTTCATGATTTGATGCAAGTGTACCCCCTTAAGTTCATGATTTGATGCAAGTATACCCCCCCTTAAGTTCATGATTTGATGCAAGTGTACCCCCCTTAAGTTCATGATTTGATGCAAGTGTACCCCCCCTTAAGTTCATGATTTGATGCAAGTGTACCCTCCCTTATTTTAAGTTCGTGATTTAATGTAAGAGTACTCACCGTTTTAAGTTCATGCTTTTGATACAAGTATATCATGCCTGTTTGTCTAACTAATGGTGTTTAGTTATTTCATGATGTTAGAACACATGAAGTTTGATTATTGCATGATTTAGATGATGATTAGTTATTGTTTATGAAAAAGTACCGGTTATTTTATGATGTTTGGACGTTTTACTTGAATGCATAAAGTCTGGCCATGTTTTAAGTTGTTCGGTTATTGCATGTGTAAAAAGAATTTCAGCTTTTGTTGAAAAGACCTTCGGCTTTTGTTAAAAAGAACTCCGGCTTTTGTTAAAAAGAACTCCGACTTTTGTTAAAAAGAACTCCGGCTTTTGATAAAAAGAACTTCAGCTTTTGTTGAAAAGACCTCCAACTTTTGTTAAAAAGAACTCCGACTTTTGATAAAAAAAACTTTGGCTTTTGTTGAAAAGACCTCCGACTTTTGTTAAAAAGAACTCCGACTTTTGATAAAAAGAACCTCGGCTTTTGAGAAAAGACCTCCGGCTATGATAGGTAAGACCTCTGATATTTTGATAAAAGACCTTCGGTTTTAATATGTTAAAGGAAAGGCTTTACGGACTTCAATTGTTTGAAGTTAAGAACAAAGGCTCTAAAAACAAGGAAAAATGTATGTAATCCGGACAGCAAGTGAAACTCTACGACTTTCGACTTTTGAACTATGATGGATGGCCATTAAAAGATATGAACTTGCTGTTAAAAATGGATGAAGGATATTGGAGTAACAATCGAGGACTACCCCTAGGCCACGGGGGAATTTCTGGTGGCATAAGGCTTTCGGACTACGGCCCCATATGCCGAGTAAAAAGCATTACCTCCCGCCTCAGGGAGTATAATGAGAGGATACGACTCTAGGTTGTGGGGTAGCTCACAACCCTTCCCCGATGTTGTCCGCTCCTGTCCGGTCCCTAAAGATGATAAGAATTTCGAATGGTTTTACGAGTTTTTCTGAAGACAAGATAATAAGAATAAGAACACGGATTTTTTAACTTAAGAAGAAATGATATGATGATTTTCGTATGCTAAGTTATGTTATGAACCTCTATTTTGACCCGATGATATGTACATTAATGTTTTCTGCATGTGGGTACCTTGTTGGGCCTTGTAGCTCATTCTGTGTTATTTTCAGATGAGGAGAAGCTTACGGAGGACGAGAAATAAGAGTAAGGCGAACGAGCTAGGATGGGTAGCTGACCGGAATTATGTATCATGGCAAGAACAGACTTGATGTACTCTCTTTTGATCTTTTGGGAAAGATTTGTAAAATACTTTCGTTACTAAAAGTTAATGAATATTAGTATGCTTCTGTACGTGTTATAGTCTGAGTAATTTATGATTCCTAGTGGCATCTCAGTTTGTTTTAAGACCTTCATGTCCGACCTACCTCATCTTGGCCGGACAAGTAAGAATCTAAAACTTTTGAGGCCAACTCAAGGAGTTCGGCCTTACGCGATCCTGTGCATAAGATATGATGTATACAAAAAGAAAAGAAAAATTTTTAAATCTACCCTTTTTAACCAGAGTGTATGATCGGTTTCGGTCGACAGGCGGCCACATGCGGTGGAATGTCCAATCCGTCACATTGGCTCTACCTGAGGAACCAAGGGCACGGTAGGCCCAGTCGCAAGGGATCCCATAGTCCACCATTAGAGCATCAATGGTACTCGCTGTCAGAACGGACCCAATGTTGTCAACCCCATAGCGAACAACGCGAGAAACTTGAGGAGAAGAAGGGGATCCTTTTTTCTTTGCCATCTCTCCCTCTGGAATAAGCTGACAGCTTTCAACGCAAAAAAGCATAAAGAGGGGTTTCACTGAAGCATAGCTTAAATAGGCCATGAGGTGCCAGCGTGTGGGAAAGCTTAAACGATGCCTCTGCTTAATGTCCAGGCCACATGCCCGCTCAGCAGGAGTGTCACCAGTCTCAAGCAGTAGCCAATCATGGCCCCTGCCAGACTACAGATCAACGTCGCTTCAACCGCCTGCCAAAATCCCAGCTGTCACGCCTGCATTTAATAGGGGAATCCTAACAGCCAGGGACAACGGCAGAAAGATTGCCAAGGGAAACGCACACGAGAAACAATGGACCATCCGAGCATAGCAAGCGACAGGAAATAAACGGCACAGCTAAGTGTAAAGTTTTATTATCTAATTCATTAACAACTCTTTTTTACAGAAGCTTGCGGCGGCAAAGTGCAACTAACGGCCCCCTCCAGGCCCGGAAGGATCTGGGGTCGTGTACTCCGTCAGGTCCACGCGCGTCAGGGTGCCTGAGTTTTGAGAGTCTAGGATGCCGATGTGGAAGTTCGAGTCTTCAAACAAGACTAGTCTCGGCTAAGACGGATGTCGTCCTGGAAGTTCCTTTCCAATGCAGCACCAACGTCCTTAGGCGAAAACCTCGACCTCAGCTCGGCCCCCATCCGCGTGCACTCCTCTCCGAACCACACCCGAAGTTGCTCAAGCTCCTCTTAAAGTGCCCGTATTCGGTCCCGAGCCTGCATGTTGGCGCCAGCGAGTCTAGACGCCCTTGCTTTCTATTCATCCCACACGAGCCTTTGTCTGATCAATCTCTCCGACTGCAACCTGCACCCTGGCTTTAAAGTCTTCAACGGCCCTAGCGACTCGATGGAGTGAGGGATCCGCCCTCCTAGACCTACTATGCTGTGAAGAAGCGACACCTCCTCCCTCTCAAAGCCTGAAGGTGCCCTCAAAAATCGCATCGGGTGCACAATAGTGGCCTCTAAATGATTTCCCTCCACTGCTGCAACACCAGCCACACTGCTGCACAATAGTGCCACTCATAGGCTCTCCGGAAGAAGATTCAAATCCTGATGATGAGGATGACCTTTCCATTGAAACCGTAACATGGAAAGAGAAAGACAAGAAAACCCAAAAGCAGCGCAAAGCTTCACGCCGTTGAAGAAGCAATGGGGCACACGGCCTTGGAGTGAACTCTTGCGTTTAAATAGCCAAAACCCTTTAATGGAACGGCGTCGTCCAGTAGACGAAGTGTGCTGGGAGAGAGCCAACAAGCCCCTTCCATGTGGTAGACCCTCGAAGTATCGTGCCTTTCCAAAGAAGTCATTATGACTTGACACTCCAAAATCTTCCACGCAATCAATGTGTCAGACCATCCGACGGATGTGATGTTTGACAGTAGCCTTTGACCTCCCCAAGCAACCCACGTCAGCAATCTCTCTGTACCGCAGCCTCCCGTCGACAGTCAGCACAGCGACTCGAGGGAAGGTGCCTACGAGAGTAGACCGCAAGCTACTGGGGACGCTCAAACGTGCAAGTCGACGTGTGCAATGAAAAAGAAGCCCTGCTACCCAGGGAATGTAAGGTGCCATATGACAAAAAGGGAGAAGATTCATGCGACAAGTTAAAGGACTAAAGGCAATAACTACTACTTTTATTAATCAAAGTTTCTTTACAAGTACACAACTCACAATGGCAAAAGTACAATGAAGAAGGTACGGCACAGGGCATAACCCCCGAAGCGACTGCGTCGGATGCTTGAAGCGCAGTTGGGGGAACATGATCCACATGGGATCCCCACAGCTCCACCGTCGAAACTCCATCATCTCGTCCAAGCCCTGGAGCAGTCAGTGTTGGCCATCTCCTGCGGGCTAGCCCAATGCTAACCGCAGAGGCAGAACCAACACCCTTAACAGGAGTCTTCGGTTGAGACTCAGAGAGCCTGCACTCCCCTACGGAGACTCCGTCCTTCACCTCCCCTCTATAAGGCACATATGATGATCCAAGTGGAGTGGAGACCGCAAGCGACGCGCTACACCGGAGGCAAGGTGCCCCGTGATAGCTCCACCGCGATCCTCCACCACACAGAAGATCACCACGGCCTAGAGGGAGGCATACAACGATGGCAGAGTGGCCGAGCCACCCTTATTAGCATGAGGAACTGCCCACGGTAGGGGTGCAAGGACAGTCTTCGTCAAGAGCACTGGATCTCCAGCTAGTCCATTCGACTCCTTCGCAGACTCTCACCAGAAGCGAGATGAGCCAAGACCCTTGCATTGCTCCTCCAAAATCAACCAATGGATGAGCCACACCGGTCGAAGAGCCCCCATATTTATGGACGAGTTAGAACCCTGTTCGCACTTAATGGGACATGCTCCCCAATAGTCGTCATTCATGAAGCAGAAAAATCCTCGATGCCCACGCAACCTCAGGCATGCGAATCTAACCCTTCAAAGCGATGAATTCCTACGGCGCCTGAAAAACCTACATCGCTGCCTGGGAAAAACGCAATGCAAGAAGATGACAAAACCTGACGCATCTCGAGGAAGATAGTGCAGTGACCAACTGGACTCGAAGTGAACATGCCAAGCCACGATTGCAGGTCAGCCCAGGCATGGGGGGTTAGTATCGGGTCCAGTGCCAGCAGGGACCAAGAAATTGTGAGGCCTGATCCGAAAAGCAGCAGCCCCAGCGGCCAAATCGGCCCAATACCCAAATCAACCTACATGGCAGCCCAGTACTCACAGCCAATTGACGCTACCTGTAGCTCATTAATGTAGCTACAGGGCAACAGGTACAAAACAGAGGAAACAAGCCAATGAGCAGAAGGTCAACGTTGCCAACCGTGACTCACGCCGCTGTCCACAGTTCTCCAACCAATCCTAGCGCGAAGGTCAAACTAGGCATGGCTTGCGAAGTACGACAGTCTCCCCATCACCATAAGGCAACAACTAACATCTCGGCGATTACCACTGGACAACGGCCAACGAATCCCTGTGGGAACGATTCTCGTGCCCAAAGCCCCAAACCAAAAATCTTATAAATTTCCTCTCCTTGTACAAGAGACGAGATCGAATCCCAGGCACCCCGCTTATATTGTGCAGCAAAACGCTCACCCCAAAGTTCAAACTCTCAAATCAGTGCCTATATCCTACCTTTGCAACCTTACTCAAGCTTCAAGAGAGAGTAAGCCCTCCTCTGCAGTGCATACAGGAAGTTAGGCCTCCTACTAAACGCTCATCAATCCCTCACCCTTGCATTCACGCACTCCCAACACATTTACAGTATATCTTTGCGCACCTCTAAGCGTGCGCCCCTTTCCGTTTATTGTGGAAAGCTACTGATTTGGTTATCGGAGTATCTTCGTTGGGAGAGATCTTGTCAAACTTTTGACCTCTTATTTGTGATTTATATTGTACAGGTTCCAAGTTCACAGCGACGGAGACTGGACCGGCTCAATATTCAATCTGGACCAAAAATCCGAAGGCTCCCTAATCCGTACGACAACCTATGACCCAGAACGCAACACATCCAAATTCAAGCTATACATCACTTATAAACTAGAAATTGCTATTCCTTTAGAATAATAATTCTTAACCTACATGCTAACAAAGCTGTATAATTATTATTTTATTAAAAGCAATCTAAATAGAATTATAATTTTTACTATACCAAACACGTTGTTAGAGCATAAATAATTACCCTGCACTCGGTCGGCCGTGTCTGAGCTTACCATGATCTCTCTCTCTCTCTCTCTCTAGATGCTATTTCTTCTCATTTAATGAGTGATGTTCGTGGGGGCCAGCAACTAGGTGCACCGGCAAAGTGCTTGTAGCAGTACACCTGGTGAAGTTTGGTGGGTAGATTTTGACGTGTCATGCTGATTTATGTACAAGGTTGGAAGAAGTCATGATTCCTATGGATCCAATTTGCCTTCCCGTACCCTATGCTCTTCTTCTCGCTATTTACCTATCCTCGTCTCAAAAATGTGACATGGTAAGAAAACATTTCCATCAATCCAACCTCAATATTTATATACCTACTTAATGTTTGCCCAAAAATAAATTAAAAAAAAAATCATTGATGGAACTTGTTCACCGGAAGTTGAACCAACCTCACCCAAAAATAACTCAACCCTAAGCAATTTGGAAAATAAATAAATAAATAAATATATGTCATGACATTAACTAATTTAAAAATAATACAAATTAAAAATAGACAAAACCCGTTGTAATGCCATAAAATCGTAATGGACTAAGATCGAAACAACTTGAATTCAAATCTAGATTTAACCAAGACAACCTAATATAAAATTTCTATCCGACGTATATGAATCGACTAAATAAGATTCAAAATTTAAAATAAATGTCAAAAGTTAAAAAGAAAAAAAATAAGATAATAAGAAGAGAAAATATAAGAATTGTAGACAAATTATAAGAATCACAGTAGTCGAACTTGAGATGAATTGAAATTTGACATGATTTGAGGTGTCCGAGACATAAACAGCACAAAATTAACTAAAAAAAATAACCCAACTCAAGATAAATTAAGAGCAAAAAAAGCCTTGAACCCTATATAGATTTATTAGTAGTATTGAATAAATAAAAAATTAGAATAAATCAATCAAATTAAGGTTGGAAACACTTTCCGCCGGGGGAATAAATGTACATTGTTGTGGTTGTAAAAGATCTAACAAATTGCCCAACTAATAAAAAGACGAGTACGGTTAGTAAATTAATAAGGGGAAAAAAAGGAAAAGCAATCGTGACTCGCATGAGCATGGCATTATTGCGATCCCTGGCTAATTGAACATCAGATCTGTCCCTGAATTACATATGTGCCCAGCGAGCCCATCGTCGTGGATCACGCTTTCCCATAATACCTCAAGTTTTCGCTTAATGTCTTCAATTAAGGCTGCTTATTATAAACTACAAATAGTGGATTTGATATTCTTAATATATCAAAGATTGAATTAAATAAATAGACTTGCCCCACTCGTATCCACGGCATGATATTAACTCCAAAAAAAAAAAAAGAAAAAGCTGATTGTATAACAGAATATAAAATGTTAATATTTATTATTATTAAAGGATTGATGTTACGTAATTTATCCGATAATGTTAAATTTGTACATACTGTATAATTTATTAAATTTGTTGTTAATTAAATGTCGGTAACAGATAGAAGGTGAAAGAAGAATCCAATTCAAACATGATGACCTCTTCGTTTGGGAAAAAATCACCGAACACATAAGACATCTCCCCTTGCCTCTTCCCTGTCTCGTTGATCAGTCAATAACCCCTTTCGTCTGTGTGAACATATCTGCCATAGTCGGCCAACTTTCTACCTTTTCTGGCATCAATATTGAGGGGAGAGAGAGAGAGAGAGAGAGGGAGAGAAAAAGAGGGAAAATTCTCAGAACAAAATAGTTGAGCAATAATCTTTTATTTTTATTCACAAATCCAATTATAAACGTGGTGAGAGAATTCAGAGAATCGTCACTGTTCCTCCGACGGCTGGATCATTATTAGCCACCAAAATTAATATATACTAAATCTCCCTTCTTGTAATAACAGGAACTAAAAAGGTTAGCACAATTGACCCATATGCGATCTGGGTCAGTGTCGTTTCGTCAACTTAGTTGGTAATTCATCAGCGGCGGGGCTGATTCTTGTGCTCGGCGGTGCACCGGCCCTACATGTGCTTGTTCAAGGTGGCGAACCCACAGGACACACGGGCGTACGCCACCCTTTCCGGGAGCAGCGGCGGCGGGGATGGCCGAGGAGATGAGGAGAGAGAAAATTATGGGGAAGTTGCTGGAACGCAACGCATCCAGCCGCAGGAAATGATCCGAGCACAGCAGGGTGGTGAGGCGGTCGGTGTGGCGGCGGGGCCGATGTTTGCTGGCTATAGTCAGCCTGTGGAGATGTCTGCGATGGTCACTGCGCTGACGCAGGTGGTATCGGGGGAGGGCACGGCAGGGCAGTGGCTGCACCGCCCGGGATCGAGCTCCGTTGGCGGTGCTGGGGTTGGTGGTATTTATGGTTCATTTGGTCCTTTGTCTGAAGGTTACTCTTCGACGTGGATTGGACAAAAGAGAGGACGTGAGCAAGGAGAGTGGATTGGTGTTCGCGGCGTTCTTGAGCCTCAGCACCAGTTGCAATTTTCTCCATCTGCAGCGCTGACAACTTCTAGCGGCGGTTTTGGAGGTGCAGCTAGAGATTCTCGCGGTAGCTCATCATCTAGTGCGACAGGTTGGTATCTACGCCGCTCCTCTACTGCCTTCTGATACTGCCCTATATAAATTCAGACTACCATTAATCTCTGATTTCTGTCGCTAGTTCGAAAAGAAGTTCCAATAATCTTGTTATCACTAATTATTTTCAGCTATTTTGCTCGGTAAAACCTGAATAAAATCATGATAAATGCGATATGTTTTTCCCTACCGGAGTACGTTTTAAACGGGCAATTTCCAACAAACCAAAAGAATATCAAAACAACAACGTCATGCAACTGTATAATCTTTCTATTTTAGGATATTTTCTGGTGTTTTTTATGCTGTATATGAGTTGCGTTACCGACACTAAATAGTCTTTTTATAGCATAAAAATTAAATGATAATATTTTTTATGATTTCCCAATCTAAAATGACGAGTTACAGGAAGGAATGAGGGAAGGGTGCTCATCAAAAAATAAGAAAGAAAAAGAAGGACGGCCATTTGGCATCCAGAACCCCCCTATAACGTGGTTTTGCGTCTTCTATGTGGATCTTCTTGAGTTTTCCTAGGAGCATAAGCACGTCTCTCAAAATGTGCATGCAATGATGCATTTGCGAATAATACACTGCCTCATATACCTTTGCGTTACTTTCTGTAAAAGAGAAATTATTGAATATATTTTCTTTTTATGATCGATCGATATATCTTTGTGCACGTATGAACTTTCAATACAAGAACATTGACGCAGACATATTATTATGTTTGTAAGTCATAAAAGGAAAGCTATTCTTGTAATTTTATATTATAATTAAGGTTTTTTTTTTTTCAGTACCGGTATTGATATTATAATGTACGTAGATTTTTATCTCTGAAAAGAAAAAAGATATAAATAATAAATAGTGGATGTAATTAGAAACTGAGCGCTCTTAACTAAAATTATTCAAATCTAACTTCTTTATTTTATATCTAATTTATTACTGTTGCACCGTTTATATCTAGGAAATTATTCACACGCCATTACTGGTAAGCTGTTAGAGCATTAAAGGATATTGTTCCTGCATTCCTTGCATCCTGCGGGCAACTGTTTATCGTAACATAAATTATCGCCGAAGATGTATGAAGAATGGCCCTTGGAGATTCTACTTTGTGGAGTAGAATTTTTACTCTAAATTTAAATTTTTTTCTTGTTTATATAAAATTTGTATTTTAAAAAAACAAAACCCAAAAGGGGTGAAACCCTTACTCTACAGAGCAGAAACCCGCCGCCACATAAAGAATAGAGGCAAAAATTTGTTTTTCAATCTTAAATTGAGTCAATTTTATTATTTATATTAATTTTATTCCATACATAAAAAGTTGAACCAGTTCTTATAAACAAACTACAAAATCTAGTCAAATTGTTTTAATGATAGCCCAGCTTAAAATCTTGAGAATTATTAATAATTGTGCCCACCAAATAAATGAGAGCATGCATTTTCCTTGCTACTAGTAGGCGATTTCACATTGAACGAAAAGAGAAGTGTGGACCTATATTAAAATTGATCCAGTATCAGAGCAACAAATGCTGAGTCGTGTTAGTATTGTTATATTTTTATTCTTTTTCATATTTTTAATAGTAAGTATTTTTTAAAAAAATAATTATTAAAAATATAATTACATATTAATAATATATTATATATATCTTATTCAAACTATTGGGAAAAACTATTACTGCGAGAAGTGTGGGGAGAATGCTAAGATCGAAGGTACTCCACAAATGTCTCCCCAATTTTTTTTAATCCAGAGGATTCGAACCGACGTCATTCCATGCCGCCTGATCTGATGCAGGATAGCACAATTCTGTCCTTTTACTTGGCAGATCAAAGGGAATAATTGAGCACCGGTGAAAATCAACCAAATTTCAGTGTTACAGTAGCTGAACTCACTTTCTTTACAATTGATTTCATGTTCTCAATTATCTGCAGTAAATGAAGAAGAAACCACAAGCAGCACAGCGCACTTTCCGTCAACGGAAGCAGCAGCTGCTAATTACGAAGGTGGTGGGGGAGGCGAGAGGAAGAGGAGATACAGAGGAGTGAGGCAGAGGCCATGGGGAAAATGGGCAGCTGAGATTAGGGATCCTCAAAAGGCCGCCAGAGTTTGGCTTGGCACATTCGACACCGCCGAAGCAGCTGCGAGAGCATATGACGAAGCGGCCCTCAGATTTAGGGGAAACAGGGCGAAACTTAACTTCCCAGAAGAGGTCCGATTGATACCACGACAGAATCCATCGCCGGCGACCCAGATCACCGTTTCTACTCCTCCGGCGACCCTTTTACCGGGCCAGCCCCCGGCGATTCCCCCTCAGCCCAATTATCAGGCGGATATTGTCGGAGACTATTGGCGTTACTCTCAACTGCTCCAGAGCTCAGATGATCTGAATTTTCATGGTCACCCAACCAGTTTGCTGGAGCAAATGTTGTATCCTCCTTCAACATCACCCTCCACCTTCCAAACATCATCGAATTTCTCAATTCCTTCTCTTCCTTCTTCGTTCGCTCCATTGTCATCCTCCCAATCATCTTCCTCTTCTCCTCAATACAATCCTCCGCCTTTCTCTGGCGGCCTGCAATGGGGTTTTCCCCGGCCGCCGGAGAGTCAAGGTCAGGCTGGCGGGTCCAATTTTTCGACATCCCCTTGGACTCAGTCCGGTAATTATCCTTCTTCCTCGAGTTAGGATTTTCTTTGTGCTTTCTTCACATTTCTGTAATTTCTTTTTCGGAACCGACATTTTTATTTTTATTTTTAAATTTTGGCTAGGAATTTTGTAGTAGTAGGTCCCCCCCGCCCCCTTCTTACATTCTGTTTAAATTGTTGGGATGTTGATTTTGTTATTGTAAAAGAGGTATTCAAATTTGCATGGGCAGTACTGTTGTGAATGAAACACAGACATGAAGCTTCGAAGGGGAAAAAAATAAGAGAGACAAAAGCAGCATTTAGGTTTTAGAGTGAATTGGAGATTTGAAGTTGACATTCTGATAACGATCCAAGGAGTGAATGACAGAGAAAAGCTTGTTCTTTCTAGTTGTTTGCTTACTGCTTTGCGTGAAGGGATTTTTCTCTTTTCTATTTTTTCCTTCAAAAAAATTTTAAACTCTTATAAATAGTAGCATGTAACGATGATTTATATACATAATTTGAGGAATAAAGCCCCTTTTGACTTGACCAAACTTGAGTTGATAGCATTCGTGGATGTGAATGGATGAAGTTCCTGTTGGGTTATGGGTCACTCCCGTGTGGGCTCATACCTACTTGGTGTGACGGGTGGAGGTGCATATCCTCACCGCATGGAGAAAGATCAAGTTAAGCTCGTTAGACGTTCGAGCGGATTTTCCAGTATGGCCGCCGCTCGCCGTGCGCTCGAGAGGCGCTCAAGTGGATTTTTCAAAATGTGCCCGCTCGCCGTGCGCTCACTAGGAGCTCGAACGAATTTTTTAGAATGTGCCCCGCTCGCTGGGCATTCGCTAGGCGCTCAAGAGGGGGCCGGCGCTCGCCGCGCGCTTGGCAGCTGCTCAAGCGGGCGCTGATTATATAAAACGCCGCCTTTTCGTTTTTAGGGTTATGCAATCAATTTGAGCACCATTCCAAAGAAGATAAAGGAGAGAAAAGAGAGAGAAGAGGAAGAAGAGGAAGAATTGAGCCTCCGTTCGGATTTTCAATCAATTTTCAGTCTTTGACAATCCAACGTACGAAACTCTTACTGCTGTGAAGAACGTCTACCGGGTTCCATCTCTACTCTTATTCCTTATACTTATTGTACGGGCTGTCCACAATTAGTTGATATTATTTTTTGTGATTTGGGGTTTGTGTCATCGATCAACTGCTGATAGTGAAAATTTCAGACTCTGTGTCCCGTGGTTTTTCTCCCTCGTTTCATAGGAAGTTTTTCACATAAAAATTGCGTCTTTCTTGATCGTGATTGTTTATTGGGTGCTTAGTATCGTCTATCATGTATTTTCTCATGGTTCAAACAAGCTTTTAAATCTAACAGTTCCATGTCCTATTAACACATATTTTGAATAGATTTATACAAAGAGGTGTTGGCAGTCCAATGTATTTTGTGATATAACTAAGCCGATGTTATATCGTCTAATTAAAATGTTTAAAATATAAGCTTGTTTTTTTATTTATATTTTTAAAAAATATTAAATCTTATATGAACCTCTTTGATTATGTTAGGCCTAAGGATCATAGTGTCCATAAAAATAATGATTACATTTTATAAATTTTTAGAATTAATTTGATGTATTTTATAGTTTTTTTTAATCTTAAGTTAATTTTCTTGACAATTATTTTGTCAATCAATGGTTTACCAGGTCATCCTTGTTATGCATCGTTTTGCACGTATGAAAACGTCAACAAACACATCTTATAGTAATAATAAGAAATAGGATTCTTGGTTTCTTAACTTATATTTCAACTACTTAGGATAATATAATTCACAAGTCAAGCTACAAAGATATATCCCTAAACTATGAATATTATAATCGAAACAATAAATAAAATATGGGTCTCATCTGCATTATTCCTCCTGCGTTTTATATGGAGTGAATTTTTTAAAATTCATTTTATACTAATAATGTCAGTATAATTTTTTATTTGTTTTGAAAAGTTAACCCTAGTTCACCGTAACTTAGATCTATTTCAATCGAAAATGGTTGGCATTTTTAACCAAAAATATGAGGCAAAAAAAACAGGTTATATCTCATTGAAAAAATGTTTTGAAAATCTGACAGTTTTATTTTGAAAAAAAAAAAGAAAAAAACTAAAACAATATCGTTGATTAAAATTTGAATTAAAAAATCATTCAACAATTACTTTTTAAGACCATTTAACAACACCCCTTGTCAATAAAACTAACAAAGGTGGGAATTCGTCTTTCGTCAATAGCTATGGGAATTTCTTAATATTGAAGGGTGAGGATTGCTTATCGGATCTAGAGGAGCTTTATATGTTATAAAGATAAAGAGATTTATTATTTATATATTAATTATTTATATTTAAATAGATAGTTATAATTTAATTAATTTTTAAAAATTTAAAAATTATTTAAGATTAATTATTTTAAAATAATTAAATTATAATTATTTATTTAAATATAAATTATTAAAATTTAAAAAAATATATATATATTATATTTTTAGTGATAAAAATTCCCTCCATCCGTTCCTTAGACGGTTCACGTGGTCATCCTTACCTTGGGATGGTCGACGCTCCCGATGGGTTTGATATCATGGTTGACCACCATTTTGCTTCTTATCGGCTAAGTAGTTGAAGACGCCGTATTTGAAACGTTGAACTTCAGATCTGACGTCATGAAACC
The DNA here is from genome assembly GCA_033239525.1 of Nepenthes gracilis. Classification (NCBI taxonomy): domain Eukaryota; kingdom Viridiplantae; phylum Streptophyta; class Magnoliopsida; order Caryophyllales; family Nepenthaceae; genus Nepenthes; species Nepenthes gracilis. The sequence continues at coordinate 11,575,108 of BSYO01000002.1, forward strand.
CTGGGAAAAATATAAATATCAATATAGGCTAATCCGATTAATTTAGAGATCATTTTTTTTTCCCGTTGATGCGTCATAAAACTAAATTTTGAATGGATTTGGGTTACGTCGATCGTTAAATTCGACTCCATTAACCGAATCTAGATCCTGCACACCATTAAAATGAACAAAATATCAGGTGCCGGCGGGTTATTGTCTCACCAAAAATATTTCGACACTCAAATCAGTAAATAACCTTCCAAGAATTAAAAGGGTAAAGGAAATGGTGTTATGAGGAAAAGAAACAGAGAGTATTCGTGGTTATGATTTGGCTCTTATTAGGAGAGGTTATTATCGCTTGTGAGGAACAGTGATTCCTATCCCAGGATTTTTGGGGATTGAAGTAATAGGAGAGAGAGATAGAGCGTGAATGTACTATCAACGTGGGAGTCTTAGAGTGCGTCTCGTGAGCTCTAATGGATTCCTTAGGAAAAAAGAACGTGGGTGTGAGAGCGATTTAAGCGGGTATCAAAGCGTTTTGTTTTCTTCAATAAGGCCCTCTACTGGAGTGTGGATTTCATGGCCTTCTTATAGTCGAGAAGTTGGGCATCCTTCCTTAAGCAGGAATGCGTGATTCCAGTGCTCTGTTGGAACAATTTTCTTTCTTGACGTTGGCATTAATAGTGGTAATGGCTCATTAGGAGGATTGCCTTCTTTCTATATTTTGCAATAGATAGGGTTTACAGCAGATAGGAGAGAGAATGCAGCGCTTTTCTTATGGGGTGAGCGTTGAATATGTTGGTAACTGTTATTATGGAGGTTACCTTTTGGGAGAGCGCATAATCAAGGAAAAAAAGGTTGCTGGCCGCATATGAGAATGCAGGTCAAATTGGACCTGGCCTTCATAAGGATTGTTTGTGGGCTGGCCCATTGTAGTGCTGTCGGTCAGCAAAAATATTGACCATTATTTACGCCAATTGTCCGTCCTTACGGCGATTTTCTTGATCTTTCGTCTGATCAACGGCTTGTATTGATTGTCCAAACTTATATGTGGGTCATCGTGAATTGGGGCCGTTCCTCCTTTCTGGGCCTGTCGACTATGGGTATACCTATCACCTGTAATACTTAGAATTAGGTAATTTATCAAGATGAATATAAAGTAATTCATAAGGCAATTGCTTGCAAAACATGTATGTTAAATATTATCTAACTAAACGCGTTCGTTTAAAAGACATGTATTATTATATATGCCTTTTTTCATGTTTGCTCATAGTTAGGTACCTGTATATGCTTATTTGGCTGGCTATATAATTATTTAAAGTTGATTATTATAATTAGTTTAGTTGTCTATAATTTTTATTCCTTACCACTTTTATTAAAAAAATAATAGAGTCATGACAATATAAGAAGGCCAATTCGATGGATCAAAGTTCTGAATTTATTAGTGGCATTGTCACTCCATTCAATGGTTTAATAAATTGTATAAATATATTGTTATTCAGTTCAATTCTGATAATTTGAAAATAAAATTTTATAAAATGTTATACCATATATTAACTTGTTGTATTAGTTTATTATACAGAGTTAATCATTTTAGATGCATAAGAGTAAATAATTAAAAAATTTTATAAAGCAATTTCATAAAATTTGATAGTTAATCGATGGGGTGAATGTATATTTTTTAAGAAGTAAATAGGAAAAAGTAATTATATAATATTTTTTTAAAAAATTATTATTTTTATAATTTTATTAGAAAATTTTAATATAATTATGTCATTATTTTTAGTGATAAGAAGATACGGTATAAATTAATTTTTTTATAAATAAATAATAATAATTAGTAAATAAATCTGATAATATTAATAAAATTTTCAGACATATAAAAATTTTTAAGTTTACTAAATAACGTGTGATTTTCTATGTATCGGCAGTATTTTAAATATGGACGGCTGACCTCATTAGTCACATTACGAAATTGAACAATGATAAATTATTTTAATATATATTTTTGTGACTTCAAACTACTACGTACGGGCTTTAATGGAGGGAGTGGTCAAGATCCCACGTGGGACCACACGTGGCAGTGGTCTAATTACAGGATAAAAGTAGGAATACGGCTTGAGTTGCCACGTAGCCTAAAAGCAAATATGAACGAAGGAAACTTCCCCGTCGAGCTCCGTTCATCGGAGAGCGGATCTGCTTTACCCCCTCTATGTCGTCCGTCATCTTCAAACCGTAGATAGTTTTTCATTTTTTTTTAAAAAAATTTAAAAATAATTAAAATTAACAAATAAATATATAAATAAATAAATAAATATATATATATATATATAGACTCTATTCCTATTTTAGCGAAATTGAGTCTGATGTTCTGGTTAAACTAATATTTTAGAGATAGAGAAGGTGGCTGGAATGGTGGGGTCAGGGGGGAGTACGTGTGCAGCTACGGCATCATTCTAGTTTGTGTGGACAAATTGTCTTCCGAAACGTGGGATTTTTTTTTCGTCTTTCAATATCTAAAAATTTTTCAACTACTTAAAAATAAAAATGCTTTTCTGTTAGCGTGGGATTCCACGTTTGTATGGCGTCTTCTTTAGATTGGTCCTTCACCAACCAGGCGCGTGGAAGCCTATCCGACATTTTTTTGACCCATTAAATTAAAATCAATATAAAAAAAATATTTTAAAAAATATAAAAATAATATATTTTTATTATTTTTTATCATACTAATATTAATATATTTTAATATTCTAAAAAAATTTAAATAAAATATTTATATATAAATATTAATCATTTGATCACATTTAATTTAACGGTTGAAGGCTACAATGTAAGTACTATACATTACAATCCCCCTGTTCCCCACTCTTTCCCCCTTTCAAATTGATGCATCTTAGAATCAAACTTCAAACAGGTTCGTGTTACGTCGATCGTTAAATTCGGCTCCATCCACCGAATCTGGTGTGACGGCCCCGGATATATTCCACCACATACGGCTGCCGTCAAGCCTAACCTTTGCAACATATACGGTATAAATACTAACTAGGTGGATATAAAAATTTTTCTTTTCTTTTATATATACTTTACATCGTTTACACAGGATCGCTTAAAGTCGAACTCCTTGAGTTGGCCATCAAAGTTTGACCTCATACCTGACCGGCCAACATTAAGGTTGGTCGGACATGAAGACCTTGACATGAAATGAGATGCTACTATGAAAGTCAACTTTATTTATTCATATTATAATTACGAAAATATACTAATATCCATTAATTCTTTTACAGCGGAAATGTTTTACAAATCCTTTCCAAAACATCAAAAGAAAATACATCAATTCCTTCACTCCTTCGCAGATCATCTCCGGCCAGCTATGCTGTCTAGCTACACCACATGACTCTATTCAATTTCATCATCCATAAGCTTTTCATCATCTGAAAAACAGTAAGGGTGAGTTACAAAATCCAGCAAGGTACCCACATGTAGAAAACATTAACATACATATCATTGGATCAAAGTAGAAGTTCAAAACATAAACTTAGCATGCGAAAAGTCACCATATCATTTCTTTTTAACTTCGGAAATCTTTGTTCTTATTCTTAGTGTCATGTCTTCAACATCAGAAAATTCATAAAACCGTGAGGAATTCTTATCATTTTTAGGGATCGGACGGGAGCGGACAACATCGATGAAGGGTTGTGTACTACCCCACAACCTAAAGCCGTATCCTCCTATTATACTCCCAGAGGTAGGCGGTAATGCCTTTTACCCGGAATACGGGGCCGTAGTCCATAAGCCTTATGCCACCAGAATTTTTCTCGTGGCCCAGGGGCAGTCCTCGCGTGTCACTCTAATATCCTTCATCCAATTTTAATAGCAAGCTTAATGGAAACTTGGTTCTTAGTTCATATCGTTCGATGGCCATCTATCATAGTTCAAAAGTCGAAAGTCATAGAGTTCCACTTACTATCCGGATTACATATATTTTTCCATGTTCATATATATTTCATCTTTAAATTCAAATAACCGAAGTCCTTTTATAATGTCTTAAAGCCAGATATCATTTTCATCAAAATGCAGGAGGTCTTTCTATCAAAAAGCCGGAGATCTTTTTATCAAAAGGCTGGAGGTCATTTATAAAAAGCCGAAAGTCTTTTGTTATAAAAGCAGGTCGCTTCATTACAAGCTAGAGATCTTTTTAAACGTGCAATAGACGGACTTCTTAAAACATGCAAATATTGAAGTTCATGCAGATTGGCAAATAACCATACTTCGTGATAAAATAATCAGACATCATAAAATAACAGGGCTTCTTCTAAAATGCGGTTAACAGAAATTCTTCCTCAATTAAGATAATCAAAGTAAAGTTCATGGCATGCTTCAAGTGGACACTCAACAAAAATTTAACGTAAATTCATCAAAACCAGGGTATAATTACATTATAAACAAGAAATTAAAAAGGATGAGTACACTTGCCTGAATATCTTTACTCCATTCTAGAATTCTGGGTTCCTTTACTAAGAAACTCGACCGAGAGTCTCTTCGTAACCCTTTTTTCTTACACTCTCTAGTTCTTATTTATGGACCTTTGGTTTGACGGTAGTAGGTAGGGGATGTCAACCACTCTGGGGGTGGTTGAAAGTCTGTTACCTACTCCGGCATGGTCATCTAGACCTTAATTAGTCATCACCAATCAATCGGGCGGTCAACTCTTCCTTGACCTCTCTTTATATTTTTCGGTCAACTGGTATTGACCAGATCGATTTCCCTCTTCTTCTATCGTTTAACGTCTCCAAAAGTTGTCTGAATGGCCTCCGGAAAAGGTCTCCAAAAATGGTCTTCGGAAAAGGTCTTCGGAAGACTTTCATTCTCTCCGAAAATTTTCTCCTTTTACGTTTTTCGGTCAACTGGCGTTGACCGGTTTGATTTTCCCTTTTTCCATTACATATCGCCTCTGGAATCGCGTTCAGCGTCTCCAGTATTGTCTTTGGAAAACTATTCAAATTCCTTCTGAAAATTGTCTTCGGAAGTCAATGTCTAAGGTCTCCGGAAATATTCCCAAATGTTCTTCGAAAATCGTCTCTTATTTCTCTTCAGAATTGTCTCTGAAATTATTATCTAAGGTCTTCTGTCTAAGGTCTCCGAAAGCTCCTCAATGGTCTCCGGGAATGGTCTCCAGAAACAAGGCCTCCGGAATCGTGGTCTCCGGAAGAATTGTCTCCAATTCTCATTTCCTAAATTCACACAATCGTCCTCGGAATTTGCGTTCACCGTTTCCAAAAGCTTCCTTAATGGTCTCCGGAAAGCACTAATTAATCGTCTCCGGAAGAATTGATCAATCTTCTCCGAAAACCGTCTCCGGAGACTCCTCAATGGCCTCCAAAAATAGTCTCTGAAATATTCTTTAATTATCTCCAGAAGTCTTTCCCTTTACCGTCTCTGGAGATTAAGGTTTCCGAATTTTTAGCCTTTAATAATAACGTCTTCGGAGATCAAGGTCTCCGAAAACTTCACCCTCCAAATTTCAGCGTCTCCGGAGATCATCCAAAGGTCTCCGGAAACTCTAGTCTCCAAACGTCTCCGAAATTCACCGTTTCTACATGTTTTCCGGAGATTAAGGTTCCCGAAAAACTTGCGCTAATTGAAACTTGGCCGGCCTTCATGTCTTTCTCTCATCTCAGCACTTCCGGCCTTCTTCTTTTCTTCTGGTCAACGCCAGTTGACCGAATGAGCTTTCCCTTCACGTTTCCAGTCAACGCTAGTTGATCGGTTACGTTTTTTCTTCCCATCATATTTTCCTTCACCTTTTTGCCATTCTCTTGGCACAAAAGAATTTAGTCATTATATTTTCGATGACAGGAGATCTCAAAAATTTGGCACATTACAATCCTCTCCTACTTATAGAAATTTTGTCATCGAAATTTTAAATGAAGTTACTAACTTCAAGAAAATGAGTGGGGATACTTATTCTGAATCTCTTCCTCTTGTTCCCAAGTTGTGACGGAACGGGATTTTTTTCTTTACAACACAGGATCTGGATGCCATCTAGGACCCATATACTTTTAACCTTGAGAAGTATAGCGGAAGTTAGTCTAACATCCTGTGGAAGCATTCATCTTCATTCCAAAATATTCATTTATGAGTACATAATCAAAATGTCTAATCACGAAAGTCTATGAATCATAATCAAGTCATTACAATGATATTCTCCCAAAATAAGCTTCCGAGTCTTTAATGATTCTTCAGACATTTTCTAATCACTCCAACTCGTTAGGCACAAGCTCTAAAGTTTCATCTGTAGGGGGAAAAATAGAAAAACAGTGAGCCAGCGCTCAACAAGCTACATGCAGATTTCTATAAACATTTGTACTGTTTGGCGAATGCATAAATAATAATAAACAATAGCGGATTAGAAAACTAATGTAATTAATGCAGGAAAAACCAGAACAGAACATACTATAATCAATATTTAGCCGGATGAAGGTCGAACAGAATGTCAGAGCATAAAACAGAGTCGGTTTCGTCATAGCAGTCTTCTCTTATTCTTTTGCTTACGGAGGAGGCACTAATCGAGGATAGATTGTGTTCAGTCCACACAATCCAAGGCCGATAACTAAACAAAAGTATCCCGTCTCGTGGGATTGGTGTGCCACCCGAAGGTAGGCTAGAAACTTATACTTTCCTCCTGACCGTAACGCCCCGAGGATGGGGCGGACCACAAATAGCTCCATGAACAGAGTTCGCTTTCCTCCTGACCGTAACGCCCTGAGGACAGGGCAGACCATGATTAACTCCATGGACAGAGCTATCCTTGATTTCTACCATAAAGTTCTAAGGCATACCGGAGAACCTCATCTCCCAAAGCTAAAGTGAGAACTTATTCGTCTTATCATAAGACCGGTTCAGAGTTTATCTTGGTTGGGTCTCATGAGAAGGGAGGCCGGACTTCATTTTCTTCACACAAAAGCCAGAGCTCAAATGCCGGAGTTCTTTTTCTCAAAAAGCCGGAGTTCTTTTTCAACAAAAAGCCGGAGTTTGTTTTCTCAAAAAGTCGGAGTTTGTTTTCTCAAAAAGCCGGAGTTCTTTTTCAACAAAAAGCCGGAGTTTGTTTTCTCAAAAAGTCAGAGTTCTTTTTCAATAAAAAGCCGGAGTAAGTTTTCTCAAAAAGCCGAAGTTCTTTTTTTTCTCAAAAAGCCAGAGTTCAAAAGCCGGAGTTCTTTTTCTCAAAAAGCTGGAGTCCAAAAAGCCAAAGTTCTCTCTCTCTCTTTTTTTTAAAGAGGCCGGAGTGCTTTTCGGTCGGAGTGCTTTTCGGTCAGAGTGCCTTTCGGATGGAATGCTTTTCAGACGGAGTGCTTTTCACTCAAGGGACAGAGTGCTTTTTAAAAGCCAAAGTTTCACAAATTCGGAGTGCTTTTTACTGAAAGCCGAAGTTATTGTGTTTTCGTGCTTTAAGGGCCGGACCTGATTTTAATATGCACAAGCCAGACGGACTTCTTTTCAAAGGGTTGGAGTTGATTTTTCATGTAAAAAGGTGGACTGGATTTTCACAAGCCGGACGGACTTCTTTTCAATGGGCTGGAGTTGATTTTTGGATTTTTTTACAAGCCCGGACGAACTTCATTAATTCATGCAAGAAGAGGGCGGACTTCATTAATTCATGCAAAAAGGGCCGGACTTCATTTTACATGCACGAAGTCGGACTGGGTTTAACATGCACGAAGCCGGACTGGTTTTGCACAAGAGGAGGGACGTGTTTCAAGCTTAAGGGGACGGACTTCATTTTTGCACAAGAGGAGGGACTTGTTTCAAGCTTAAGGGGCCGGACTTCATTTTTGCACAAGTGGAGGGACTTGTTTCAAGCTTAAGGGGCCGGACTTCATTTTTGGTTCAGATTTTATATGCTTCCAGTTTGAGCAGGGAATAGAAAGTGATCAAACAGAGAACATGAGATTAATAATGAAATCAATCAGGCGAATATGCAAAATTGGAAATGCAGCATATCATTCGGCAGTATTCAATTTAAGGAGTGTATGCAAAACTGTATGCAAAATTGCATGCAAGACGGTTCTTAAGCCATGAACTTTCTAAGACTGTATGCAAAACAGAACTTTAAAAGGGTACCGTCCGGAGTAACTTACAGCACTCTGGGGCTAAAAACAAAGTGTGTACTTGCAACATTCTTAAAGTCACTAGTTAAAAACGGGGGAAAACACTTACAATATTCTTAAAGCATGAATTTAAAAACGGGGGTACACTTGCAAATATTCTTAAATCTGAACTTAAAACATGGAGTGTACGCTTTGTAGTATTTAAAAACAGAACTTAAAGAGCAGTGTCCGAAGTAACTTGCCTGTGAGTTGATCGCCTAGATTTTTACCGTCTTGAAGCTTTTTCCCCTTCACTCTCTTCCTTCTGCTTGCCTGTGCATCAACCAGTGCAGGGTTTATATAGAGGAGGGGTTTGGTAGAGTAAGTGGGGTAAGTGACTCCCGCACTTCTCTTCAGAGGGTAGGTGGAGTAACTACGTTGGTTTACTTACTTCATTTGGTCGCCGCCTAGTTGGATTGTAACAATAAAGTTTATTTTTGTCTTTAGTTACCATTAGTTCATTTTAGGCCAACTGCTCAGTCCACTCCGCTCCTGGCCAACCCTTTTTGGGCCGTTTGTGATTCTGAAGGGCCAATCTTTATTCACGAAAGGAAGCCGGGCTTGATTACAAGGCCGGACTAGATTTTTTTATGTATGCAGGCTGGTCAACACATTAATTTTTTTTGGATCTCACACAAGTTGCTTCTTCAGGCGAGTGATTCTTCTAGAGTACCTTTATCAAGGAGATTAATTTTGTACGTAGCCTTTGTTCCTTTCGATCCAAAATCTGCATCGGTTCCTCTACGTAGGATAAGTCCTTGTCAATTGTCAAAGGCTCGAACTCAATCACATGTGCAGGATCATGGACATATTTCCTAAGCATTGCTACATGAAACACGTCATGTACTTCCACCAAGCTTGGTGGTAGTGCCAGTCTGTGGGCCACCTGTCCGATCCTTTCTGAAATCTCGAAGGGGCCAATAAATCGTGACTTCAGCTTTCCTTTTACCCCGAATCTAGATGTCCCTTTAGATGGCGACACTTTTAGGAAGATAAAGTCACCTACGTCAAACTTTAATACAGATATTCTCTGGTCTGCATAGCTCTTTTGTCTGCTCCGAGCAACCATTAAATTCTCATGTACTAGCTTTATCTTTTCCGTCATCTCTTTAACAATTTTTGGGCCCAAAATTCTTTTATCTCCGGGCTCCTCCCAGTGGATCGGTGATCTATGTCACTTTCCATACAACGCTTTAAAAGTAGCCATGTTTATGCTGGCTTAATAACTGTTATTATATGCTAATTCTGCCAAGGTCAAGAAATTATACCAAGTCCCTTTCATTTCAAAGACCGAGGCTCTTAACATGTCCTCAAGGATCTGAATTGTCCTTTCTGACTGGCCGTCGGTTTGTGGATGATAAGCGGTACTGAATTTTAACTCCGTTCCCAATTCCTTATGCAAACTCTTCTAAAATCTCGAAACAAAGCGAGGGTCCCTATCAGATACAATAGAGGCAGGCACATCATGAAGCCTGACGACTTCGCTCACATACAGCTGGGCCAGTTTATCAGGGGAGTACGCCGTCCGGATTGCTAGGAAATGGGCTGACTTTGTCAGCCGGTCAACTATAACCCAAAAGGCATGATGTTTTCTTGGCGTCCTTGGTAGACCGGTCATGAAGTCCATGGCAATATCCTCCTATTTCTAGCCTGGAAGCGGCATCGGTTGTAGCAACCTAGATGACTTTCTCTTTTTCGCTTTCACTTGTTGGCACACAAGACATTTCTCTATATAAGCTGTGATGTCTCTCTTCATATTCCTCTACCAGAATATTTTCTTTAAGTCCTGGTACATCTTATTGACTCCTGGATGGATTGTATACCGTGATCGATGGGTTTCCTTCAAAATTTTCTCTTTCAATTCCTTGTCGTCCGGCACACATAATTGATCCCTAAACCTCAATGCTCTATTCGGCCTCACATAAAAGTCACTTTGGGAATATCTGTTCAGATTATTCATGATATTCATAAGAAAGGAATCATTCACCTGCTCTCCCTTAACCTCATTTATCACCTCTGGCTGGACCTGAAGGTATGCTAAAATCATTCTCTTTCCTTGAACATATCATTGGATGTCATAGTGCATTAGACAGTCCAACATCTTCATTTGCTTAACCTGCATCCTTGCCAAGACACTCGGTTGTCGACTTAGCGCATCGGCGACTACATTGGCCTTACCCGGCTCGTACTAAATCTCACAGTCATAATCCTTCAAAAATTCAATCCACCTTCGCTGCCGCATGTTTAGTTCTTTTTTAGAGAATAAATACTTTAAACTTTTATGATCAAAATAGACCAAAAATCTTTCACCATACAGGTAATGTCTCCAGATTTTTAGTGCGAATACTACTGCGACCAATTCTAGATCGTGAGTTGGGTAATTCCTTTCATGATCCTTTAATTGACGTATCCATAGGCAACTACCCTTCCGTGCTGCATTAAAACACAGCCCAATCCAAACATTGAGGCATCACAATAGACAATTAGTCCTCCAGATTCATCCGAAATGGTCAGGACCGATGCAGAAGTTAGCTGGTCTTTTAGTACCTGAAAGCTCCCTTCACAGTCATCGGTCCAATCAAACTTGACCTCTTTCTTTGTTAGTTAGGTAAGTGGCAGGATAATTCGGGAAAAGTTCTCCACAAATCGTCGGTAGTATCCTGCTATGCCAAAAAAGCTTCGTACCTCGGTCATAAAGGTTGGCCGGTTCCATTTCACCACTGCCTCCACTTTCTTAGGATCGACAGAATTCCCCTCCTTGGAAATAATGTGTCCAATGAATCCCACTTCCTCTAACCAGAATTCGCACTTATTTAATTTGGCAAACAACCGGTTTTCCCTAAGAATCAGAAGTGTAATCCTTAAATATTTTTCATGATCCTCATGACTCTTCGAATATACAAGGATGTCATCAATAAAGACTATCACAAATTTGTTCAAATAGGGCTGAAAAACTCGGTTTATCAAGTCCATAAATGCGGCTAGAGCGTTAGTTAATCCAAAATGGCATCACTACAAACTCATAGTGCCTATATCTAGTTTGGAAAGCGGTCTTTTCTACATCATCCTTTCTGATTCGAAGCTGATGATAACCGGATCTAAGGTCAATTTTTGAGAATATGCAAGCTCCCTGCAACTGATCAAGGAGGTCGTCTATGCTCGGCAAGGGGTATTTATTCTTAGTGGTAATTTTGTTCAACTCTCGATAATCCACACACAACCTCAAGGTTCCATCCTTCTTTCTTATAAATAGGACCGGTGCACCCCATGGAGACACACTTGGCCGGATGAAACCCTTATCTTATAATAACCCTGCAATTGCTGTTTTAACTCCTTAAGTTCAGCTAGCACCATCCTATATGGTGCTTTAGATATTGGCACTGATCCTGGCACTAATTCTATTTCAAATTCTATCTCCCGTCTGGGTAGCAGCCCAGGTAATTTATAAGGGAATAGGTCTTTGAACTCACATACCTCAGGAATCTCTTTGGCCTGAGTTCCTTGACCCTCAGTCACACTAGAGAATGCTAGGTAGGCTTGGCACCCATTACTAATCAAGTGCCCAGCATGGAGAGCTGAAATGAAGCAGGATGCTTCCTTCCACCGGACTGCCTGAATATAGAAGGGTATGTTTCCAGGGATAGCGAATTCCACTCTTTTTCGAAAACAATCGATACTGGCATGATACCTTGCTAACCAATCCATTCCTAGGATTGCATCAAAGTCCTTCATCTCTATTAAAACTAGGTTAACGGGCATAAAGAACCCATTCAACTCGATTGGACACTCTGGGTACATAACATCTAAAATTACTGATGACCCTGTTGGCGAGGCGACCATCAATGGACAGCCAAGAACTCGAGGGAGTGTCGTAAGACATTTTGTAAAATCATGGGAGACAAACGAGTGGGTGGATCCTGAGTCAAAGAGCACATGACTAAAATTGTCACAGATAGAAAGTGTACCTTCCACTACCTCAGTAGAGGCTTCGGCCTCCTTTATAGAAACAACGAACACCTTGGCTGGAATGGGGGACTTAAATTCGGGGGCTCACTTGGTGAGTGGGCAGTCCTTGATCATGTGTCTACCCTGGCCACAGTTATAGCAGACTCCCAACTCTTATAGCATGGCTTCCCTTCATGCGACCTTCCGTAATGAGCACAAGGATTGTTGGATGCTCGAAAAGTATGTACATATTGGTCTTGCTCCCTATTGGACCTTAACAGTTTTACCTTCTTTGAAGGTCCTCCACTAGCACTTGCTCTCGAAATCTGATTGAAAGTCCTCTGTCTGAAGAATTTCCCTCTTTCCAGTTCCTTCTCATAAATAACGACCCTTTCTAACACCTCTCCATACGTAGCCAACTTCAAGGTTGAGACATGTCTCATAATATCTTCTCTTAATCCTTGAAAGAACCTTCTACACTTTCTCTCCTAATCTTCTACTGTATAAGGAGCATAGCGGGACAGTTCCGTAAATTTTGCATCATACTTGGCCACGGTGTGAGTGCCTTGCCTTAAGTGAAGGAATTCATCTTCCTTCTATCCGCGAAGGTTAGCAGGAAAGTATTTTTCCAAGAATGCTGCTTCGAATATTCCCCAAGTAATTTTTCTCTTTGGCACCTCAAAGACTCTCTTCTGCATCTCCCACCAGTGGTGGGCCTCACCCACCAGCTTATCGGTGGCACATAGGACCTTATCTCTGGTAGGACACTTAATCACTGCGAACACCTTCTTTAATCACTGGATCCAGGTGTCCACCTTCAAAGGGTTGGGTTCTCCGGAGAATTCAGGAATTCGCTCAATGGTAAAGCAATTGTAGACCGACATCTCCTGATGAATAGGAATTGGGGTGGTCATCGGAGTTGGTGGAGCCAAGGCTTCTATGACATTAGCCATCCCTTCAGCAGATTCAAGTACCTTGTCTCCGGATCCGGAGGGTTGTTAGTCCGGATGGCTCGTTTTCCTCTATTAGACATTTCCTCAGCAATGACTTTGATTTCTGAAAAGAATATTTTGGTCAGACTACTAGCTAAAGGCGGCTAACACATAGTACTCCGTCCTAAGCATAAATCATGCTAACCCCATTCATCCTTAACTAATCCTATCCTAAGTTTCCGTATCGATTTAGATCAAACCTAGAGCATCAAAGTTTTCTCTGATACCAGTTGTGACGGCCCCGGACGTATTCCACTACATACGGCCACCGTCAAGCCTAACCTTTGCAACATATGCGGTATAAATACTATTTTTTTGGTAAGTAAGTATTTTGGATTAAAGGGAAAAAAATTACAAAATCTATGTTTTATCTCCAAGTGTTTTGACTTGAAGTTAAAACATAAACGCTAGGCATGCCCCGAGCAAGTGGTACATCAGAAAATACCTAAGATCTCTAGGAGGACAACTAACTACAGACTCAACTATGCGGTATAAATACTAACTAGGTGGACATAAAAATTTTTCTTTTCTTTTATATATACTTTACATCACATACACAGGATCGCTTAAGGCCGAACTCCTTGAGTTGGCCATCAAAGTTTAACCTCATACCTGATCGGTAACATTAAGGTTGGTCGGACATGAAGACCTTGACATGAAATGAGATGCTACTAGGAAAGTCAACTTCATTTTCCCATATTATAATTACGGAAACATACTAACATCCATTAATCCTTTTCCAGCGGAAATGTTTTACAAGTCCTTCCCAAAATATCAAAAGAAAATACATCAATTCCCTCACTCCTTCGCAGATCAGCTCCAGCCAGCTATGCCGGCCAGCTACACCACATGACTCTATTCAATTTCATCCTCCATAAACTTTTCATCATCTGAAAAATAGTAAGGGTGAGCTACAAAGCCCAGCAAGGTACCCACATGCTGAAAACATTAACATACATATCATCGGATCAAAGTAGAGGTTCATAACATAAACTTAGCATGCGAAAAGTCACCATATCATTTCTTCTTAACTTCAGAAATCTTTGTTCTTATTCTTAGTGTCTTGTCTTCAACATCAGAAAATTCACAAAACCGTAAGGAATTCTTATCATCTTTAGGGACCGGACTGGAGCAGACAACATCGAGGAAGGGCTGTGTACTATCCCATAACCTAAAGTCGTATCCTCTATTATACTCCTAGAGGCAAGCGGTAATGCCTTTTACCCGACATACGGGGCCGTAGTCCATAAGCCTTATGCCACTAGAATTTCCCCCGTGGCCCAGGGACAGTCCTCGCTTGTCACTCCAATATCCTTCATCCAATTTTAACAGGAGGCTTAATGTAAACCCGGTTCTTTATTCATATCGTTCGATGGCCATCTATCATAGTTCAAAAGTCGAAATCATAGAGTTCCACTTGCTGTCCGGATTACATACATTTTTCCGTGTTTATATATATTTTATCTTTAACTTTAAATAACCGAAGTCCTTTTATAATGTCTTAAAGCCGGAGATCATTTTCATCAAAATGTAGGAGGTCTTTTTTTCAAAAAGCCAGAGATCTTTTTATCAAAAGGTCGGAGGTCATTTATAAAAAGCGAAAAGTCTTTTATTATAAAGCTAGAGGTCGCTTCATTACAAGATGGTGATCTTTTTAAACATGCAATAGACAGACTTCTTAAAACATTCAAATATCGAAGGTCATGTAAATCGGCAAATAATCATACTTCATGCATAAAATAATAAGACATCATGAAATAACAGGGCTTCTTTTAAACATACGGTTAACAGAAATTCTTCCTCAATTTAGATGATCAAAGTAAAGTTCATGGCATGCTTCAAGTGGAAACTCGACAAAACTTTAACATAAATTCATCAAAACTAGGGTATACTTGCATTATAAACATGAAATTAAAAAGGGTGAGTACACTTGCCTGAATCTCTTTACTCCATCATAGAATTCTGGGTTCCTTTAGTAAGAAACTTGACCGAGAGTCTCTTCCTAACCCTTTTTCCTTACACTCTCTAGTTCTTATTTATGGACCTTTGGTCTGACGGTAGTAGGTAGGGTAGATTAACCACTCTGGGGGTGGTTAAAAGTCGGTTACCTACTCCGACATGGTCATCCAGACCTTAATTAGTCATCACCAATCAGTCGGGCGGTCAACTCTTCCTTGGCCTCTCTTCACATTTTTCGGTCAACTGGCATTGACCGGATCAATTTCCCCCTTCTTCTATCGTTTAACGTCTCCAGAAGCTGTCTGAATGGCCTCCGGAAAAGGTCTCCGAAAATGGTCTTCGGAAAAGGTCTCCAGAAGACTTTCATTCTCTCCGAAAATTTTCTCATTTTACGTTTTCCGGTCAACTGGCGTTGACCGATTTGATTTCCTATTTTTCCATTACATATCGCCTCTGGAATCGCATTCAGTGTCTCCGATATTGTCTTCGAAAAACTCTTCAATTTTCTTCTGAAAATTGTCTCCGGAAGTTATTGTCTAAGGTCTCCGAAAACATTCTCAAATGTTCTTCGAAAATCATCTCTTAGTTCTCTTCGGAATTGTCTCTGAAATTATTATCTAAGGTCTTCTGTCTAAGGTCTCCGGAAGCTCCTCAATGGTCTCCGAGAATGGTCTTCCGAAACAAGGCCTCCGGAATCGTGGTCTCCCGAAGAATTGTCTCCAATTCTCATTTCTTGAATTCACACAATCGTCTTCGGAAGCTTCCTTAATGGTCTTTGGAAAGCACTAATTAATCATCTCCGAAAGAATTGATCAATCTTCTCCGAAAAACCGTCTATGGAGACTCCTGAATGGCCTCCAGAAATAGTCTTCGAAAAACTCTTTAATTGTCTCCGGAAGTCTCTCCCTTTACCGTCTCCGGAGATTAAGGTCTCCCGATTTTTAGCCTTTAATAATAACGTCTCCGGAGATCAACGTCTCTGGAAAGTTCACACTCCAAATTTCAGTGTCTCCGGAGATCATCCAAAAGTCTTCGGAAACTTTAGTCTCCAAATGTTTCCAAAATTCACTGTTTCTACTTGTTTTTTAGAGATTAAGGTTTTCGGAAAACTTGCTCTAATTGAAACTTGGCTGGCCTTCATGTCTTTCTCTCATCTCAACACTTCCGGCCTCCTTTTCTTTCGGTCAACTGGCGTTGACTGAATGAGCTTTCCCTTCACATTTTCGGTTGACTAGCGTTGACCGGTTACGTTTTCCCTTCCCATCTCGGGTCAACAGGCGTTGACCAGATCATATTTTCCTTCACCTTTTTGCCATTCTCTTGACACAAAAGAATTTAGTCCTTATATTTTCAATGACAGGAGATCCCAAAAATTTGGTACATTACATCTTAACCTTGCATACCACTAAAATGAATAGGAGGTCAGGTGTCGGTGGGATGTTACCTCACCGAAAATACTCCGATGCTCAAGTCAGTAAACAACCTTCCAAGAATTGAGAAGGTAAAGGAAAGGGTGTTATGAGGGTAAGAAACAGAGAGTGTCCGTGGTTATGATTTGGCTCTCGCTAGGAAAGGTTATTGTCGCTCGTGAGGAATGATGATTCCTGCCCCAAGGTTTCTGGGGATCGAAGAGACAGGAGAGAGATGTAGAGCGTGGGCGTACTATCAGCGTGGGAGCCTCAGAGTGCACATTGTGAGCTCTAATGGATTTCTCAGGAAAAAGGAACGTGGGTGTTAGAGCGATTTAATTGGGTATCAGAGCGTTTTGTTTTCTTCAAGAAGGCCCCCTCCTAGAGTGTGGACTCCATGGCCTTCTTATAGTCGAGAAGTTGGGCATCCTTCCTTAGGCAGGAGTGCGTGATTCTAGTGCTCTGCTGGAATAGCTTCTTTTCTAGATGTTGGCATTATTAGCGGTAATGGCTCCTTGGGAGGATTGCCTTCCTTTTGTGTTTTGCAATGGCTAGGATTTACAGTAGACAGGGAAGAGAATTTGGGGCTTTTCTTATGGGGTTAGTGCTGAATCTACTGGTAACCGTTACCGTGGAGGTTGCCTTTTGGGGGAGCGTGTAATCAGGGAAGAAAATCGTTACTGGCTGCAGAAGAGAATGATGGTCAAATTAGGCCTGGCCTACATAAGGCTTGTTTGTGGGCTGGCCCACTGTAGTGTTGCTGGTCAACAGAAATATTAACCGTCATTTGTGCCAGTTGCCCGTCCTTACGCCGGCTTTCTTGGTCTTTCATTCGGTCAACTGTTTGCGTTGACCGTCCAAGCTTATATGTGGGCCCTTGTGGATTTGGACCATTCCTCCTTTCTGGGCCTGCCCACTATAGGCATACCCATCAGTAGCCCCCCATGCTGGTGGTCTAAATTCAGACTTCCAGCATATTCATGGTGGATCGCGTGACTTGGCATCTGTGAAGATCCATTGATAGGAACTGTTGACCGTCTTGGCCAGAATCCGGAGAATTGTTACAGGAAACGTTGACCGGATTCGTTGACCCGATTTAGTGACCATTAAGGACAAGGCTCAGAGAACTTGTAGGAGTGGAGTGACGCGCCATCATTTGCCATTTTGTTTAGACAAAAAGGTGGCCACGTGTCTGCACATGGTGAATTGAAGATTCCGATAATTAATGCACCGGGGGATCTAATTCTTCAGTGCCCGTTGAGGAGGTGCCACGTGGCAGCAATGATGGCACTTGTTTACAAGACGGTTACTTTGGCTTGCATTCATACTGCCTTTAAGTGGCCCGTTTGTGTCCTTTTTGAATTTCCTATGCTTTCTTTCATCTTCCCCGAGTGAGCATTTTTTCTAAGTGTTGCACCATTTTCTTCCTTACTTCTATATTGATGGATTCCGTTACACAGATAATTTCGACCCTTACAGAGACTGACCTGAAGGAGTTGTACGTAGAGTACAATATTCCTAAAGCAATCGTTTCCCGTGTTCTCGACAAGGAGGGTAGGGCGTGCTCACCACCTGAAGGTTGTTTTACCATTTATAAGGCCCATTTGAGGAGTGGGGTACACCTTCCCATTCCTGACGAGTTACTAGAGATTCTAACCGCCCTCAAAGTCCCTATCGCACAGCTTCACGCTAATACTGTGCGGTACCTGTGCATGTTCTACATTTTCCTTCCTCAGCATTCGAAGAAGATGACGGTGGAGATGGTGAGGGTCCTGTTCAATTTCAACCAGGGAGCAGAATGGATCTCCTTGGCCCCACGTGGTGGTCTTCAGATCAGCACTACCATTTGTGGCTCCTTGAAGAACTAGAAGAATAGGTTCTTTATTGTTTACATGGACGGATTTTGGCCATTGGACAGGGAATGAGGCAAGGTGCCTGAGGTTTACCTCGGGACTCCCTCTGAGGTGGAGATGGAGTCCCTGGAGTGGCTCTTCAAGTTGGTAGAGAAACACCACATAGATTTTTGGAGAGACCACTTGGTCTCTTATGATGAGGCTAAGAAAGCCATGTGGGGGTCTCCATCACCAGAGCAGAAGGTGATGAAGGCCTCCAAGAGGAGGAGGATCGGGGCTCTTGCAATTAGGGAGCCAACCGACGATGGTTCTCCCACCAGTCCAACAATGATGGTGGCAGCAGTAAGGCCTTCTTCTTCCTCCTCCACCGATCCCGGGAATGTGCTAATTGGCCAGCTTGCCGAAGTGGGGGACAACTCTGGCGTATGTGGCAAAGGTTCCGTCGTTGAGGTTTTTTGGGAGAGACTGTACCCTGCCGCTAGCTACGTTGTTCTTGCCCTCCTACAGTTTGAGCTCTTGATGCGGTTGGAGCCTTTCGTAGAGCACATTATTGAGTGTGCCGCTGATCTGTTGGAGGAGATACCTGCTGGGGAACCCAGGGAGGTGCCTATTGAGCCTCCTGTTGGGCTAGCCGTTGTGCCGTCTGACGAGCCTACTCCTGAGGGGATTCATGGGTAGCTAAGATTGCCAACTGCTGGAGAACCTCAACCAGCGGTTGAGGTTAGAGTAGAGATCAGGAGGAGGCCATTGCTGAGGAGCCTGCACAGGCTGTGGAAGGGCCGGTGGAGCTTGCCGTTGGGGTGCCGTCAGGAACGGATGATCCTATGGTGGAGCTGTTGGAGGAGTCTGCGGTAGAGGCCACTGCTAGCTCTGGTCGAGAGGGTTCCATTTCTGGCCCTCCGTCGTCTGAGCCAAGATCTCGTGTCCGGCTAGTGCTTCTAGCGCGTAGGATTTGGCAAGTAATTTTTTTTTGCATCTTGTCTTTTCTCTTAGTTTAACTGCTGCTAACACTTATTGTTTTTGCAGAAAGAAAAAGTCTCTGGCACTATGGTTAAATCAATTGGTTAGCGAGACCTGGCAATTGCTGATAGGGATAGGCTGATTGCTTGGCTCGACGAGGAGCTAGAGATAGTGAGGGCGGAGCTCCAGGAGGACACGGTCGCTCTAGGATCCGTGCTGGCCAACCTAGAGGCGGAGATCACTGAGCTTAGAGAGGAGAATGCTAGCCTTAAAGATGCCATGGTGTCGGGTCCGATTGAGGAGAATGATAGATTTGAGGAGGAGAATGTCCATCTAAAAGAAGAGGTTGCCCAGACTATGCTGAGCCTTGACCAGCTTGTGGGATAGATGACCACTCTGGAGAATCAGTTGGCCACTCGTTTTTGCCCCCATGAGGTCGAGAACATGCTATTGGCGTGGTTATGGGAGGGGATCAATATTAGTTGGTGTATTGCCCGGCTAATTGATCCTAACTTTCCGGTCGAATTCCTCAATCTAGAGAACCATTCCACTCAGCGTCATGAGTGCCTCATGGGGGAGCCTTGGGTCAGTAGCAGATCGCCAGCGTCTTCTTCCAGGAGCTCTGCTCCTCAGTTTTTATAGTCCTAGTTTTTGCAACTAATGTATTGATGAGTGAATATAATCAATAAAACGGCTATTTAATTGACATTAAGTGTCTTTTGCCTTTATTGTAATTTCCACTTTTCCGTTGCTATGTTTTTAGGCCAACTCTGTGCACATAGGTTGGCCGTTCGCCTTGCTTAAGATGCCGTAGGCGTTTTTTGAAGGACTTGAGCCTTTGAGTAGACATCAGGGTTTACCTGGATGTCGTACCAGGCCTGATCCATGCTTACGCGAGATTAAAAGCTTGGTGGTGCTACCCTAGTATGAACTGGGGCAGACAATTTTTGGAAGGAGAGCTTTTGCTAATGACGACCATTGTTGAGTGATCACGCACGCTCCTAGCGAAGGAGGTTGTGGTGTGCACTGGTTCGCCCCCTAAGATTTTGACAACGAATGGGCCACTTGGATAACCAAATTTTAGTTTGATTGTTAGTAGGCCGCCTAGGAGGCCCGGGTTTTATTATGACCGCTCGTGGGTCGCCTAGATGACCAGGGTTTTATTTCAACCCCTCGTGGGCCGCCTTGGATGATCATGGTTTATTACGGCCACTCATGGGCCGCCTGGATGACTAGGGTTTGATTATTAGAGGGTGAAAACTGTGAGATCCCGATCTTAAAAGTAACATGATAATTAGGCCTTGTAAAAAAAAGAAGAATTTAAGCAAGGAAATGTTGACCAGAATTATGTGGTTGTTGACCAAAAATTTGAGGATAAAATGTTAACCGGAATTATGTGGTTGTTGATCAGAAATTTGAGGATGAAATGTTGACTGAAACTTGGTTTTGTTGACCAGCAAAGGGTTAAAATTTTGAAGTAGAATGCTTACCGGCTTTTGTGAAAACAAATGCCGGACAATTTTTGCTGGCGTGTTTTGGTAAGTACCTCACTGGGCAGCTTAAAGTTAGATTTGCTTAACAGCTTAAGTTGCCGGCCTGTCTTTAAAGCCAAATCTGCCAGACAGCCTTGCTGGCATGTTGTGAGGACTAATGCTGAGAAGCTTTGAGGATGGGAAAACAACCAGAGTAGATTTACCTACCCGGTTGACCTCTTTCCAACTACCCAGAGAAGGAAAAACCACTCCTACTTACCTCGTTGACCTTTTAGAAAAAGAAAGTACGAGCACGTGACTTACCTCACTTGCTCCCATCTAGTCCATTCTCCATAAATACCGAGCTCCTAATTTGAAAAATGAATTGGAAAGTCCGTGAAAGAAGAAGTAAGAGGCAAAGAGGAAGAGGGAGCTTTAGGCCGGTTGGGGTGAAAGAATTGGGAAATCAAGCAAGTGCACCTTGAGAATTGTGAGATCCCAATCTTAGAAGTAAGATGATAATTAGGCCTTGTAAAAAAAAAAAAAATCCGCTCCGTCACAGTTGGTATTAGAGAAGAATAATGAGATGCCTTAGGAATGATTGATCATAAAGCGGAAGTACACTGTTCTTACATGACTGTGAACCCTTTCTTTAACTTGATTCTCTGAGACTTGTTAATATTGTTTTGTTATCTATAATAGGATATAAATGGCAAGTAGAAGAAGTAGAAGAAACGATCGAAGTGGTGCTAATATGCCCCATGATCATGAAGCAAATATATTAACCTGTTGGGAAGAATAATGAACATAATTGAGTCTATGGAGCAATGCCATATGGCTCCGATCCCAGCACCAGAGCCAGCTTTAGTAAATCTTGCTCAAACGACGTATGATAAGTTCACGACGGAGAGAGCGCTGAAATTCTTGGGAGAACCGGATCCAGCCAAAGCTAATATCTGGATAAGGAGAATGAAAAAGATATTCACAGTAATAAGATGCAGTGACCAGGAAAAAGTTACCTTTGTAGCCTATAAATTGGAAGGAGACGCTGATAATTGGTGGGCGATGCAAAAGAGGGCATTTGGGGTGCCCGATGAAGAAATCACTTGGGGTATATTTGAGAAAGTATTCATGAAAAAATACTTCCCCTCTAGTCTTCAAGACGAAAAGGAAAGGGATTTATGTGGCTGAGACAAGGGACCCGTACGGTGGCTGAATGTGAGGCAAGATTTATGGAGCTATCTCATTTTGCACCGTACTTTGTGGAGGATGAATTGAGGAAAGCAAAGAAGTTCCTACAGTGACTAAGGGATGATATTAGACCACAACTAGTGACCCAAAAGCTTCAGACATACGCAGATATTTTAGATCGGGCATTAATATTTGAGAAAGAGTTGGAGACACAGAAGTTTTTGGCAAAGAAAGCCGCCAGTCATGCAAGTTTTAGCTCCGGTTCGAATGTGGCACAATCGGGAACATCTAAGAAGGAAAAAACAACAGTTAAAGGGAAAAGAATAATTGAATCCCAACCAGTGACGAATTCCCAAACAATAGTCACTAGCTATGCTTATTGTGGAAGAAACCATGCTGGGCGGCCTTGTTTTAGGTTGACCGGAGCATGCTTTAACTATGGCCAATAAGGTCACATGGTGAAAGATTGTCCTTTTCCCAAGATAGTTGAAGCAAAGAAGCCAACAGTTACAGCTATGGCTTTTGCAGTGATGGTACAAGACCCTGAGATGTCTCCAAATGTGGTTGAAGGTATCCTTCTTATCTGTGGAGTTCCAACCTCTGTTTTATTTGACTCGGGGTCTACGCACTCCTTTGTTTCTCCACAATTTGCACATTATATTATATCTGCCCCAAGAATTTTGGACTTTTCTTTAGATGTGTCGACCCCTACTGGGTCCTCGATTGTGACTGACATTGTGTACCTAGAGTGTGTGGTTGAGGTGGATGGAAGATACCTGATAGTAGATCATATATTAGTAAATATGGGTGATTTTGATTTCATCTTAGGAATGGACTTGTTAGCAAGGTATTATGGCAGTATTGATTGCTTTCAAAAGAGGGTGTGTTTCAATATCCCTGGAGCCGAACCCTTCTCATTTCAGGGAATTAGGAGAAAGAAAATACCTATTATGATTTCTGCCCTACATGCTAAACATCTGGTGAAAGGTGGATGCCAAACTTACTTAGCATACGCTGGCACTATTGGGAGTCATAGTGTGCCAGCTAAAGATATTTTGATAGTGTGTGATTTTGAGGATGTTTTTCAAGAGGAGTTGCCTGGACTGCCTCCTCATAGGGAGATTGAATTTGAAATCAAAGTTATTCCCGGTACTATGCCAATTTTTAAAACACCATATCGGATGGCACTCGCTGAATTGAAGGAACTAAAATTGCAAATACAAGAATTGTTAGATAAAGGGTTTATTAGACCAAGCGTATCACCATGGGAGCGCCGGTCTTGTTTGTAAGGAAAAAGGACGGATCTCTGCGGCTATGTGTGGATTACCGTGAACTAAATAAAATCACAATTAAAAATAAATATCCTTTGCCTCGTATTGGGGACCTGTTCGATCAATTACAATGGTCTTGGGTTTTTACAAAAATTGATTTGAGGTTCGGATATCATCAGTTGAGGATTAAGCAGGAGGATGTGGCCAAAATCGCTTTTAGAACAAGGTACGGCCACTATGAATTTCTTGTAATGCCTTTTGGTCTTACAAATGCTCTGGCAGCATTTATGGATTTGATGAATAGGATATTTAGGCCTTACCTGGATAAGTTTGTGGTGATATTTATAGACCAAATTTTGATATACTCTAAAAACCATGAAGAGCATGAAACCCACTTGAGGATTGTGCTCCAAGTACTTCGAGAAGAAAAGTTGTATGCTAAGTTGAAAAAGTGTAATTCTGGTTGGAGGAAGTGATATTTTTAGGACATATGATTTCCAATGGAGGAATTACTGTAGATCAGAAGAAAGTGAAGGCCGTTACAAGTTGGAATCAACCTACGTCTGTTATTGAAGTCCGAAGTTTTCTTGGCATGGCCGGTTATTATAGGTGTTTTGTGGAGAATTTTTCCAAGATCGCCATGCCCCTGACATAGCTGACAAAGAAAGAAGCCAAGTTTGACTGGACGGAAGAGTGTGACTGGATTTTTCAGAAGTTGAAGGATAGCTTAACGGCAGCTCCAGTGCCGACTATTCCGGACTACTGAGGAGGTTTTGAAGTGTATTGTGATACTTCTAAGGCCTGACTAGGATGTGTATTAATGCAAAATGGAAAGGTGGTAGCTTATGGTTCCAGACAGCTAAAGACGCACGAGAAGAACTACCCGGCACATGATCTGGAACTTACTGCAGTAGCGTTTTCTTTGAAAATTTGGAGACACTTCCTGTATGGTGAAAAGTTTCTTGTCTAGTCTGATCACAAGAGTTTAAAGTACCTCTTCTCACAGAAGGAGCTTAATATGAGACAAAGAAGGTGGGTGGATTTCCTGAAAGATTATGACTGTGAAATACAATATAAGCCGAAAAAAGCTAATATAGTTGTCGATGCTCTGAGCTGCCGATCAGGCTATATGGAGAAGTTATAGATTAAACAAATGGAAACGTTGGAATACTTGAAGCAATATAAAATTCAGTGGTATATTCAAGGCGGTCGGATGATTTTATCATATCTTCAAGTTCAGCCGGAGGTGATAAATGAGGTAAAGGGAAAGCAGGTGAATGACCCATTTCTTATGAATATTATGGGTGATCTGAATAAAGATTCCAGAGTTGATTTTAATGTTCGGTCAGATGGAGTGTTGAGATTTAGGGACCTCCTGTGTGTGCCGGACGAAAAAGAAGAGAAGATATTAAATGAAACCCAACGATCTCGGTACATGATCCATTTTGAAGTGAATAAGATGTATTAGGATTTGAAGAAAACATTTTGGTGGAGGAACATGAAAATGGATGTTACGGCTTACGTGGAAAGGTGTCTTGTGTACCAATAAGTGAAGGCTGAAAGAAGAAAGCCCTCTGGGTTATTACAACCGATGCCAGTTCCAAGTTGGAAATAGGAGGATGTTATTATGGATTTTGTGTTTGGTCTACCAAGGACTCCCAAAAATCATGATTCCGTTTGGGTTATCGTTGACCGGCTAACGAAGTTAGCCCATTTCTTAGCAATCAGGACGACTTACTCTCGTGATAAACTGGCTCGGCTATATGTGAATGAAATAGTCCGACTTGATGGTGTGCTTGCTTCTATTGTATCTGATAGGGATCCCCGTTTTATTTCGAGGTTTTGGAAAAGCTTGCATAAAGAATTGGGAAAGGAGTTGAAGTTCAGTATTGCCTATCATCCGTAGACCGACGACCAGTTAAAATGGACAATCCGGATCCTTGAGGATATGTTAAGAGCTTCAGTCTTGGAAATGAAAGGGACTTGGGATAATTACTTGGCCTTGGAGGAGTTCGCATATAACAATAGCTATCAAGCAAGTATAGGTATTGCTCCTTTTGAGGTATTATATGGAAGGAAGTTTAGATCGCCGATCCATTGGGAGGAAACCGGAGATAAAAGAATTTTAGGCCCTAAAGTTGTCAAAGAGATGGTGGAGAAGATAGAGCTGACACATGAGAATTTAAGTATTGACCGGAGCAGACAGAAGAGCTATGCAGACCGGAGGAGATCAACATTGAAGTTTGATGTAGGTGACTTTGTATTTCTAAAAATGTCGCCTTCTAAGGGGACATCAAGATTCGGGGTAAAAGAAAAACTAAAGCCATAATTCATTGGCCCCTTTGAGATTTTAGAGCGGATCGGAGAAGTGGCCTATAGGTTGGCGCTACCACCAAGCTTGGGCAAAGTACATGATGTGTTTCATGTGTCAATGCTCAGGAAATATGTCCATGATCCTGAACATGTGATCGAGTTCGAGCCTTTGATAATTGACGAAGACTTATCCTACATGGAGGAACCAATGCAGATTTTGGACTAGGAGCAAAAGCTACGTACAAAAATAATCTCCTTGGTAAAGGTGCTTTGGAGGAATCATTCACATGAAGAGGCAACTTGGGAAAACGAAGAAGAAATTCGGAGCAAGTATCCTCACTTGTTTACTTAGGGTTAGTAGCTTCATTCAAATTTCGAGGATAAAATTTCCTTAAGTAGGGGAGAATTGTGAGATCCCGATCTTAGAAGTAACATGATAATTAGGCATTGTAAAAAAAGAGAGAAGAATTTAAGCAAGGAAATATTGACCGGAATTATGTGGTTGTTGATCGGGAATTTGAGGATAAAATGTTAACCGGAATTATGCAGTTGTTGACCGAAAATTTGAGGATGAAATATTGACTGAAAATTGGTTTTGTTGACCGGCAAAGGGCTGAAATTTTGAAGCAGAATGCTTACCAGCTTTTGTGAAAACAAATGCCGGACAGCATTTGTTGGCGTGTTTTGGTAAGTACCTCACCGGGCTGCTTAAAGTTAGATCTGCTTAATATCTTAAGTTGCCGACCTGTCTTTAAAGCCAAATCTGCCGGACAGCCTTGCTGGCCTGTTGTGAGGACTAATGTTGAGAAGCTTTGAGAATGGGAAAACAACCAGAGTAGATTTACCTACCTAGTTGACCTCTTTCCAAATACCCAAGAGAAGGAAAACCACTCCTACTTACCTCGTTGACCTTCTAGAAAAAGAAAGTACGAGCAGGTGACTTATCCCACTTGCTCCCACCTAATCCATTCTCCATAAATACCGAGCTCCTAATCTGAAAAATGAATTGGAAAGTCCGTGAAAGAAGATGTAAGAGGCAAAGAGGAAGAGGGAGCTTTAGGCCAGTTGGGGTGAAAGAATTGGGAAATCAAGCAAGTGTACCTCCGTTTTCAAGTTTTAAACTGTAATAATATTTTAATGCAAGTATACCCCGAAATTTGTTTTCTATAGCATTGTTTTGGTAAGTATAAGTTTCATCACAAAGCATGCATGAATCTGAACTAAATTTCACGTTTTGTAAATTCCTAACTCTGGTTCATATTTAGCACGTGCTTTATTGTTCAAATTACAACTGGAATTGTCTTGCATGAATATGGCTCTCCACATTGATTTGTATATATCGGTCCATGTTTCTATTTATTTCATGACCGAACTACTTTGCATGAAAATCCTACACGGAAACTGAAAAGTTAAAAGGGTGAGGGTCTTTGAATATTGACCGACTTTTGAATATTAACCGACTTTTGAATATTGACCGGCTTTTGAATATTGACCAGTTTTTGAATATTGATCGACTTTTGAATATTGACCAATTTTTGAATATTGACTGACTTTGAATATTGATCGACTTTTGAATATTGACAAGCTTTTGAGTATTAACCAGACCGTGGATTGTATGAATTATGAAATTGGTCTTGAAAATATGATGAATTTGGTTTCAGACCTAAAACTGTGGAGCAGTTAGATAAGGTTCACTGGCATGCCTTAAAACGTTACGGTAGTAATCAATGGTAACTCCGTCCATAGAGTAATACGTGATCCGCCCCTCCTCGGGACGTAAAGAGAGGACAGAGCTATCGAACCATGGACTTTAGATTTTGAATATGGAAATGGATACAATTATCGAACTATGGCCTTTGATTGTGTGGAGAGAACACAATCAACCATTGATTACTCTCCCCCTTGGCTGGTAGGGTCTACTAGCCAAGGTCCCTTTGAACAAAAAAAACGATATGGCATTATGAATTCTGAAAATTTAATACTGTGTAAGAACTTCGGAAATAGATAATGTAATGTGAACTTTGGATTTTAACGCTGAGCTTTGTACTTCGGAAGTTAGTTTACAATACAGAAATTTTGTACCCTGGAAATTGCATCCAACAGTGAACCTTGAAAAATTCATATCGGACTTGGACTTTGGAACTGGCATCCGTAATGAACCTCGGTATTTCCTATAACTCTATGTTATCCAATTCATGATTTATATTGCATGTTTTTGGTACCTTATTGAGTTTCGGCTCACTTTGTTATAAGTTTTCTCCTCTAGATGAAACGGTAGAATTGATACCGGACGAGTAGGTATAGACAGAGCTTAGTCAGGAGGAATTTTGGAATCGGAAAGCCTGATGAAGATTTTAGAGAATTTGATAGTGTTGAATGTCTTTATCTCAAACTATGAATGAATGACTGTGCTTCCACTTGTATACATTTTGGTATAGATCTGTTTCCGCCATTAAATTTTGGTTATAACTAGGTATTAGAATGGCATCTCTGTATGCATTTTGGTTTGATGAAATGAAATGTTAAAAGAATTAGAGCTGTGAATATTACATGGCGTTGGATGATCTTGTGTATGCATCATGAATATATATATATATTTAAAGTTTGTATACTTTGTATGCATGCATGTGTTGGTCCAGCCTGGACCGTCTCCCTTGATTTATTCATCTTAGGACTTAGCTTCGGAAGAATTTTGATGGGAAGATTTTTGAAGTAAAAAAAAAAATCCTCTCCGTCACAAAAATCCTTTTGACTTAGGGGCAGTATAGGTCGTGCAAACTTGCAAACAAACTTAAACATGCATATGGAAAAGAAAAGGAAAAGAATCTACAGTAATGTGATATAACGTGCCAAGTGTTCCTACATGCATGCAGATGGTTGACTTACCTGTGTCTTTATTGAAAGTAATGCTTGAGGTGGGTCGCGTTCCACATTCGATGAACCAACTTGCCGTTCTGGGTCTAGAGTTTGTATGCTTCGTTTTGCAGGATGGCGGAGATTAGGCAGGGACCCTCCCAATTCGGGGAGAGTTATTCTGGTTGGCGATCTTGCTTGTAACCTCGATACTTCGTAAGACTAGGTTTTTGACCTCAAAGTGTCGTGCTGTTACCTTCTTGTTGCAATTGCGCGCAACCTGTTGTTAGTAGGCTGCCTTCCATAGCCTTGCAGCATCATGGGCTTCTTTCAGTAAGTCTAGGTGTTCTCGAATTTTTTGGGAGTTACCCCATGGGTCGAAAGACTCAACCCTAAGACTCGGGAGCCCGATTTCAATCGAAATTACCGCCTCAGTCCCGTAATAGAGGCTAAAGGGTATCTCACAAGTCAGTTCCTTAGGAGTTGTTTGATAAGACCACTGGACGGAAGGCAACTCGTTGACCTAGGAGCCCCCTGCGTCCTCCACCTTGGTCATCAGACCATGGAGTAGCATATGGTTTGTGACCTCCACCTGTCTGTTGGCTTGTGGGTATGCCACCGAAGTGTGGACCAATCTGATGCCCAGATTGGTGCAATAGTTGGTGAAGCGCTTCCCTAAGAACTGGGTTTTGTTGTTAGTGACGATGACCTCAGGAATGTCAAATCACTGACTATATTCTGAAGGACAAATTCAAGAGCGTTGTGCTCTGTGATTTTGGCTAGTGGGATGGCTTAAACCCACTTGGTGAAGTAGTCGATGCTCGTGATAATGAATTTCCCTTACCCTGTTGCAAGGGGAAATGGGCCTTGAATATCTAACCCCCATTATGTGAATGGCCATGGAGCCAGGAGGGATTTCAACTCGGTAGGTGGCTGCCGTGAATCTGGTAGTTTTCACACCTCTTTACGTACTCAAGTGCATCCTTTTTCATCATTAGTCAATAGTAACCTTGGCGCATGATTTTGAATGCCAAGTTCTTGCTGCCAATATGTGATCCGCATATCCTAAGATGGACTTCTCCTAGGGCGTAGTCAGCCTCCTCTAGAGTGAGGCATCGGAGGTACGGGGTCGAGTAGCCACGGCGATATAGCTGTAGATCGACCATGGTGTACCAGCCGGCCATCTTTTTGACCCGTTTGGCTTCGTTTGCATCTTCTAGAAGTGCTCGATTCATCAGATGTTTTTATTATAGAGTCATTTTATTTTTTGCTTCGGAGATTTGCATTGCTTCTTGCTCCTTTGTGCTGGGAGTATTGAGAATTTTCCACATGTCCCTCGAGTACTGCTCTGGATTTTTGGTCGTCACTACTCTGGCAAGCTGGTCGGCTTTCCAGTTTTAAGTTCTGGGAATATGAACAAGGATCACCTTGTCAAATCTATTGCTGATCTCCTTCACCTTGGCCAAGTATTTAGCAAGGTGTGGGTTGCATGCCTTGAAACTCTTATTAACCTAATTGGCAAACAGTTCTGAGTCGTTGTAGACAGTCAACCACGTAGCTGAGCACTCTTTAGCAAGTCTTAACCGGCCAACAGGGATTCGTATTCAAATACGTTGTTGGTCGCCGGGAAGTCGAACCTGAGAGAGTACTTCAATTCAAACCCATTTGGGGTTTTTAGGACTACTCCGGCTCCGTTGCCCAAGTCCATAGACGATCCGTCCACATTGAGGACCCATTCTGGCTCTTCCTTTCTTTGTCCTATGTCTTTAGTAGGCTGTTTTTTAAGAATTGGTGTCGTGGTCTCTATAATGAAGTCGGCCAATGCCTGACCTTTGATGGCAGGTCTGGGCCGGAATTCAATGTCAAACTCTCCCAATTAGATATCCCACTTCACTAGCCGTCTAGAGATGTCAGGTTTCTGGAGAATGTTCTTCAGTGGCTGGTCAGTGAGGATAATCACACGATGAGCCTGAAAATAAGGTCTCAGCTTCCAGGCGAAGAAAACAAGCACCAAGGCTAGCTTTTATGCATGCAGGTAGTGCGTCTTCGGGTCGGTCAATGTCTTGCTCATGTAGTAGACCAGTTGTTGGGTGTCAGGGTCCTGGCATATGAGGACGGAGTTTAGGGTAACCTCTGATACCACTAGGTAAAGGTAAAGCTCTTCTCCGTCCTTGGGTGATGTCAACAATGGTGGTCTAGCCAGATATCATTTTAGTTCGTCGAAGGCCGTCTGGCACTCCACCATCCACTGGAATTTGTTTGCTTTTGTTCCCTTTAATGCCTTAAAGAAAGGATGGTACTTATCTCCTGACTATGCTAAGAAGCAAGACAAGGCCGCCAATCCTCCGGTTAGCCGCTGGACGTCCTTGACCCTTCGCGGTGGAGACATGTCTGCGAGAGTCTTAATCTTCTCTAGGTTTCCCTAGAGTCTTCACTGGGGGACGATAAAACCTAGGAATTTCCCGGAGGAGATTTCGAAGATGCATTTAGCGTGATTCAGCTTCATTTGGTATGCGCGGAGTACCTCGAAAGATTTGGCCAAATCGCGAATGTGGTCATTAGTGACTCTACTCTTAATGAGCATATCGTCAATGTTTTCCTCCATATTGCGGCCGATCTGTCTTTCAAACATCTTATTCACAGGCCGCTGGTAAGTGGCTTCGGTGTTCTTTAGTCCGAAAGGTATGACCTTGTAACAATATGTGCCTTGGTCTCTCATGAACGAGGTGTGCTCCTCATCCTCCGGGCTCATCCAAATTTGGTTATAACTCGAGTATGCATCCATGAAGCTCAACAGCTCGTGCCCAGATGTCGAGTCCACTAATAGGTTGATCCGGGGCAAGGAAAGCTGTCTTTAGGGCAGGCTTTGTCAACGTTGCTGAAGTCAACACACATTTACCATTTTTCGTTGCTTTTCTTTACTAGGACAATGTTCGAAAGCCAATCCAGGTACTAGATCTCCCTGATGAAATCGGCGTCCAGCAGCTTTTTTACCTCTTCTCGGATGGCAATTAATTTTTCTACGGAATGGTTTCTTCAATTCTGCCTGATGGGTTTGGGGTTAAGATCGAGGCCCAACTTGTGGACTATTACCCTTGCCGGAATCCCAAGCATGTCAGTGGGAGTACATGCGAAGATGTTTGCATTCTGCTGCAAGAACGCGATCAACTTGTCGCGCATGGTCTTGGTGAGTGAGCCGCTAATCTGTACACACATTTTCGGATCTTCTGGATTCAGTGAGATCAGATCGGTTGCCTCTCAAGACTGCGCTTGCTGTAAAGTTACTTCGTCCCGATGGTCGAGTTCTCCTACCGATCTGGTGCTGCCACTCAGGATGACCTGGGACATATAACACGTCCGCCCAATGACCTGGTCACCCAGAACCAAGCCTACACCGCAAGCCATTGGGAATGTTATCTTGAGATGCGGTATCGAAGTGATGGCTCTGAACGTTGCTAGGCACGAACGACCTAATATAGCATTCTAAATGGAGGAAAGGTCAACCACCAAGAAGGTGAGTGTTTGACTCGCCGTTCTTGGGTATGTACCCAGAGTCACTTCTAATCAGATTGTTCCTTGGACAGGCACTGGTTCATTGTCAAGGCCGTATAACGGGCCTTCGGCAAGCTTTAACTGACTCTTTTTTAAACCGGGTTTAAAGAACGCATCAAGGTAAAGTAAATCATGTGAACTTCCATTATCAATGAATATTTATTTTAGCTAGTAGTCGATGCTACCGTCTGAAATGAGGGCGGATACAACTAGGGGGTCTGCAGGGGAGAAACTACATACTAAAGTCATCATTACTAAAATTAATGACATTATCCTCGGTGTGCTGCTTCTTCTTCCCAACATGCTGCTCCCTATGGTCCACCGGAGTCTTGGTAGGTCGAGTCGAAATCATGTTGACTATTCCTGCCGCAACTCGATTCCGTGGAGGAGATGGTTCCGTGCCTTCCCCGCCTGCTGTGCCAAAACTCTGGCCAGGGTTCTTGACAAACCTAGTAAGGTGGCCTTTGCGGATTAGTTCTTCTATCTTCCACTGGAGAGTCTTGTAGTCTTTGGTGGAGTGTTCGGAAGATCGATGGAAATCACAGTATTTGGCTGGATTACCTCCTTCGACCTTCTTAAGTGGTTTTGGCCACTTAAGGAACTTTTCACCTCTGATCTGCATAAGGACGTTTGAACATGTGTCGGTCAAGGGAGTTAGGCTGATTTGCCTTAGTCCTTGCGCTCTGGTAGTCTAGCCCTGGGGTGCTTCCGGCTGGAGTGATCGTCGCCGCTATACTTCCTCTTTCCTTTGGCCGGGAAAGAGCGAGGCTGTTCGGTCTACTCTGGATGCTTAGCGTCATTGGCTTCCTCTACCGCTGCGTAGGCCCTGGTGATAAATTCTGCTTTCTGGAAGGTTTGCGGATTCTTATGCGTCAGGTGCCTAAAGAAATCCCTATACGTCAGCGCCGAGATGAAACTGTCCAGATTCATCTCCTCTGTGAGTCTGGGGATCCGCCTAGCTTCTATCACGAAGCGATCTAGAAACTTTCGTGGATTCTCCCCATGCTTTTGCTTGATGTGCGAAAGGTGCCAAGGCTGTTTCTCCTCTCGGCAACTGGAGGCATACTGCGACAGGAAGAGGTCAGACAACTCTCGGAAGCTCCGGATGGAATCCGAGGTGAGATGATGGAACCAAATGCATGCGTCCCCCTTTAAGGTAAGTGGGAGCAGCGACACATGGTTGCGTCTTCCAACTCTGGCAAACCCAGATGGGTGCGCAAGTGGGCAAGGTGGTTGACTGGATCAGCGCTCCCATCGTACGAGTCCAGGGTTGGCATCTTAAACTTCATAGGCATGGGACGGTTTAAGATCTCCACTATGAAAGAAGATCTATCCAAATCTGTCGCATGTTCATCGCGGTTCTAGATTCTCTCCCGTCTTGGATCTGCTCGAGCTGTGCTAGTTGATCTTTTGGAGTTGAGGAATGTCCTCAACTCCATCCTTCCTCTAGTGTGGCCAGTAGCCGGCCGACTACTGCCACCTGTGGATCTGGTAGCCCGGTGGCTCCCTCCTGAGCCTGGGGCCTAGATTCCATCCGAGAATATCGGAGGTTTCTTCTTTTTGGACTTTCTTCCGGAGTCATGCTGCCGGAAAGCTCCCCAGGCCTTAGTCGGCTTTGGGCCTGTGAGGGCTCTGGCATTTGAATGTTGGCCAGCCTTTAGGATTTCTTGGCCAGTTTTTTTCCTTTGGCCTCCTCTCTTGGATGCCGGCGTGGGGGCTACTGATGGCAGAGCCCCCTACTTTGCGGGCTCCAAGTGGGAGCAAAGCATCTGGAGTATCTTGTTTGTGTTTTGCATGTACCTCGCCAAGTTTTGGAAGAAAGGGGCGGGCACCCCATTAACCATCCCATTGACTAGGATACTAGTAGCGTGGTCTTGGTCGGGCGAGGTCACATCCTTGGCAGGTTCACTTGCTTGTGCTCTTGTGTTTACCATATTAGCAGATGGAAAGACAAGCTGAGAGAGCGAGATTGCATGAAGGTGTTTAGGAAAGTGGTTGGCTTTTTGTAAGTTTCCTATAGATGACGCTAACAATGCGTCTTGGAACCAAACTTTGAACGGGTTTGGGTTACGTTGATCGTTGAATCCGGTTTCATCCACCGAGTCTGGATCCTACACACCACTAAAACAAATGGGAGGTCAGGTGCCGGCGTGATGTTGCCCCACCAAAAATACTCAGATACTCAAGTAGTAAATAGCCTTCCAAGAATCGAAAAGGTCAAGGAAAGGCTGCTATGAGGGTAAAAAATAGAGAGTGTTCGTGGTTATGATTTGGCTCTTGCTGGGAGAGGTTATTGTTGCTCATGAGGAATGATGATCCTGTCCCAGGGATTCTGGGGATCGAAGCGGCAGAAGAGAGAGATAGAGCGTGGGCGTACTGTCAGCGTGGGAGCCTTAGAGTGCGCCGCGTGAGCTCTAATGGATTCCTCAAGAAAAGGGAACTTGGGTGTGAGAGCGATTGAAGTGGGTATTAAAGCATTTTGTTTTCTTCAAGAAGGCCCTTTGCTGGAGTGTGGACTCCATGGCCTTCTTATAGTCGAGAAGTTGGGCATCCTTCCTTAGGCAGGAATGCGTGATTCCAGTGTTCTGCTAGAATAGCTTCCTTTCTTGACGTTGGTTTTAATAGCAGTAACGGCTCCTTGGGAGGATTGCCTTCCTTCTGTGTTTTGCAATGGCTAGGATTTATGGCAAACAGGGGAGAGAATTCGGCGCTTTCCTTATCGGGTGAGCGCTGAATTTGCTGATGACCGTTACCGTGGAGGTTGCCTTTTAGGGGAGCATGTAATCAGGGAAGAAAACTGTTGCTGGCTATAGACGAGAATGCAGGTCAAATTTAGCCTGGCCTTCATAAGGCTTGTTTGTGGGCTAGCCCACTATAGTGCTGCTGGTCAGTAGAAATGTTGACCGTCTTTTGCGCCAGTTGTCCATCCTTATGCCGGCTTCATTGGCCTTTCGTCTGGTCAATGGCTTGCGTTGACCGTCCAAGCTTATATGTGGGCCCTCATGGATTTAGGCCGTTCATCATTTCTGGGTCTGCCCACTATGGGTGTACCCATCACAAATCAAATCAAGGGCTCAACTTTCAAATTGTATACAATTTCTCAGGATGTATTAGTGCACCAATAGCACTAAACTATGGCTATTCCAGATAAAAAAATTTCTTTATCAATTTCTACATGACAAAAAGAATTTTTTTTTTATATCAAGTGATTAAATCATCATTGGAATTGATGGGTACGACGACCCATAGATCGGCCTAGAAGCTCAGCCTGCTGAATGAGGAAGGGCCCAACAAGTAAAAACCCAACATAATGCTCCATTAACGTAAGATCCAGTAAGCACAGCGACGGACCCGGAGAACATGATTCGATACCACCCAATAGAAAATGAATAATTAGGATTACGTAATATGCCCTTTCAACAGTTGTCCGTCCGAATCAGCAGTTGACAGACTTCGCAACCTAGCGCCTATAGGCAGGCGGTACTTACCATAATGCGGCTTTAAGATTACTCTGACAGTTCAATAAATCTTTTCAAACGACAATTACCATGTAGCACCCCTATGATCAGTGGAACAAATATTCCTAGATGGCAGTGGCTTCCATAATCATCCTCGCGATCATTGAAACAACTTAAAAAATCCACGCGAACAACTGTCACCAGTTGTGAAACCCAAGGATGGCTAAACTAGCACTTACTCTATAAATATACCTCCTCCTTCATGGGGAAAGGGATCAACTTTGGAATTCCTAAAGAAGTTCCCAAGGCTCAGATATTCCAACACATTGAGACCATATCGTTGAAGAAAATCCACTTTGTCCACAAGTGTACCCTATCCAGAGCCACTCAACCCACGAGTGTATCCCTCTCACAAGCGGTTCTTCATAAAGAATGCACCCCCTAGAAAGCTGTTCCCAATCGAGCGCACCTCTTGGAGCTCAATTCTCTAACCAACACTCAATCCCCTTCATTTGTGCATCCATGCACATCGCATTTCTCCATCTTTCTCTCCTTTGAAGAAAGATTTCTAATTTGAGCATCAGAGGATATACCAAGGAGCGAGACCATATATTTCTGATTTCTATTTGTTTGTTGCAGTGTGTAGGACCCAAATTTATAGTAGATAGAGACTAGATCGGCTTCAATTCGACTTGTCAGATGAGACCAAGTAGCTTCCTAACCCATATGATAATTCGGATCCAAAGACGCAATATTGGTGCTATCTGTGAAAAACATGACGAAAAGCCTACCCCCGCAACTAAAATAAGCAAGTATGGTGAACAACAGGGTACAAGCTAGCACACTTGACAAAGATGTCATCTCCCATGGTGATGACCCCTCTACAGGTAGTAATGGGGACAAATGACCAGCCCCTGATGTGCAAACACTCATAGCCCAAATGAACACCATGTCCCAATTGCTCCAAACCATTTGCACCCATCTAGACAGTCAATAGCTGGGAGCTCCCTTTTCTAACTCCTAAATTTTGGCATCAAAGAGAAGAAATCGGAGGAAGAGACATCCCATCGAGAAGACTCAATGGCTTGACGACCTCGAGGCCCGAGGAGCAAAGAGCGACAGGGCCCAAGCACGGCTCGAGGGCCGACTGAGTCATGAAGCATGGGATGAGAACCTAGAGTGATGAAATCCATGTTATTCCTGTGATGACCGAAGGCCCCCAACATAAGAAGAAGCCTCATGCAGCACACGACTGAGGAGGGCCCTAGTTGCCCAATCCAGCACATTTCTTTGAACTATTCAAAGTTGATGACCTTCTTTAATGCAAAGAGAATTGCGTTCTCCTTTTAGATGGATGTGACGTTATGTATTTTTTGTCAAAAATTCAGCAGAGTTTCCTCTATAATATGGACGTCGGCCAAAAATACAAAACTTGTAATAAACCTGTACATCAAGTATACAACCATAACATAAACAAAATTTCATATAAAACTACTCCAACTCATCCAACAATAACAACAACATCCCAACAAGTTTCACAAGATCCAAATGCCACAATAAATAAGATTGGCACCGACATTGTAACTCCGGTACAACGCTGGTTTAAGAATGATGCCAACTAGGAACCTATTTGTAACCATGAAGAATACCTGCAGAAGCTACTACATCCATCAATAAACAATGAAAACTACTATACATCCATTAATAATCATAACATATATATACATGACCACAAATATCAAAACAATATTTCAAAATTCATTCCTTGATCAAAGTAAGAAAAAAAAAATCCTCGAAAGCTCTTCAGTATAATCAACTGTCTAATCTGCGGTCACGATTTATCCAGACTCATCGGGCATGAGGGCTTGCTCATCTTGAAGGAAAGGAAAGCAATAGTGAGCTAACAACTTAACAAGTGCATCTTAACATAAACGATAAACAATATAGATGAGGATAAGCAAGAAAAGGTGTAAGCATAAAAGAGATACATAAATAGGAATATGATCAAGCATACTTTGGTACATAGTTTACTTCTCTTTTTGGATTAGGAATTACACATAATTATTCATCTTTACGGATCAGGATCAGTAGGCCTTACTAACAAAAGGTGCGGGAAGACGAGAAAAGAATCATGACATCCCACATGATCTAAGGTCACACGATGTAATCAACATCCAATATCAATTGCCAAAATAGGCATTGATTGGCCAACATAGGCCGTGGCCAACATAGGCCAAGCACCATGTGGCATAGCACACGCTACCCTTACCTCCCGTGGTCCAGAGGCAGTCCTCATCATTCCATAGTAATATCCTAAGGATTGATAAGAGCATCACCCACTTCAGTAAATGGCCAGGATACAAAGCAAAAGAAATCCTTGAGTCTCCACTATGATACTCATATCATGCCTAAGAATATCACCCATCGTAACATAGTCCATGGTCCTAGTTTCATTATTCATATTCATTTGAGGGAAAGTCCACCATATTCAATTCAATTCACAATATCTCCATTCAAAAGATTCAAACGCTCACATATCACATTGTGGGCTTTCCTTCAATCACATATACGATCACAAATTCGATTACATTCTTTCCTTTGGACTTAAGTCTTTTCTTAAGTCAATTCGAATACACAAATGTCATATTACATAGGGAGGGTTAGAGTTCCTTACCACATTACACAAACTTTCACTTTAGGGTCATCCGGAATACGTTTCTTTACAGACGGAGCACAAACATATATTTTCTGGGCTTACAATTACACATAAAAATTAGTCATAACTCACATAACAATTTATTATGATGGGAGCATGCAAAAATTATATTTATTCTTAGGTGAACAGTGTTAGGGTCGTTTTAGAGCGTCCGGATATCGTAAACGAGTCGATAATTGTGAATTCGGACACCCAGCCAAAGTATATGCATAATTAGGACATGCTAATTCATATTTTCGGGTCATTTTGACATTTAATCGAAGGGAAAATGGGAGAACCCAAGAAGGCTACAGGTTAGGGTTTGGCGAAGCCAAACCGTGTCAAACGGAGGGTAAACATGGACGATAAACCATAGATACTTTGAGTAATAATCATGGGTTATATATTTTCCATAATTTGGGTAGGTATTAGAACGATAATACCTGATGGAGAATGAATAAAAATTAAAAGAGAAGATAAAAAGGGTATAAGAGCACTTATCTTGACCTGATCTACAACATTTGTAACTAATTCTCGGACGGATTTGGACTCCACGGTCTCGATCTCCTCCTTTCTCTCTCTTATTCATCGTTCTCTTTCTGTCTAAGGGTTTTGTTCACAGGAAAAATGAAAAATCTCGAAGCAGGTCGCGTATTTAAAATGACCTAACACTCGAGCGCCAGGCGAACGTGCAGCGAGTGCGGGCTTACTGCCCAGCCACGCTCGAGTGCTCAGAGAGCACACAACGAGCACTGCACCACTGGATTTGCGCTTGAGCCTGTGCTTGAGCGCATAATAGGCACAGTACTGCTGGGCAGCACTTCAACAATAGCAGTCCAGTTTTCCCTCGATTTTTACTTCTGATACATTTACTTCCGCGTACAATAGACCTAATATTAATTTTTATTATATTAATTACCTCTTATTTATTATGTTTTAGATTCAGAACCTCACAACTCTGCCCCACTTATAAAAATTTTATCCTTGAGATTTAATGAATCTAGAAATTTAATTAAACCTACGTACCTTAGAACAAGTGGGAATACTTTTCCCGGATTTCGTCCTCTCTTTCCCACGTTGCCTCCTCACGAGAATGATTCCTCCGTAAAACCTTCACGAGAGAGATCGTCTTTGAGTGCAAAATTCGGTCCTTGCGATCCAAGATTTCCACCGGCTCCTCTACATATGATAAATCATCGCTGATAGCTAAGGGACCATAATCAATCACTTGCGTAGGATGGTAGACATACTTCCCTAATATCAACGCATGGAAGACGTTGTGCACCTCGGCTAAACTCGGCGGCAAAGCCAAATGGTATGCCACTTCACTAACTCGCTCAAGGATCTCAAATGGTCCAATGAATCACAGCTTTAGATTCCCCTTAATGCAAAATCTGAAATTCCCTTCCCACTGTGATACCTTGAGAGAAACAAAATCTCCGACCTCAAACCTGAGCTCGGATCTCCTTCGATCGACATAGCTATTCTGTCGACTTTGGACAATTTTCAGCTTCTCAAAAACTACTGCGATCTTTTCCAATGTTTCCCGAATAACTTCCAGACCCAACAAACGTCTATCTCCTGTCTCTTCCTAATGGATGGGAGATCAGCACTTCCTACCGTAAAATGCCTCGAAAGGAGCCATGCTGATGCTTGCTTGAAAACTGTTATTGTAGACAAACTCGGCCAATGCCAGATGATCATCCCAATTCTCTCTCATCTCTAACACCAAGGCTCTAAGCATATCCTCAAATATTTGAATCATCTGCTTAGATTTGCCATCGGTCTGAGGATAATAAGCCATACTAAACTTCAAATTCGTCCTTAATTCATGATGTAAGCTCTCCCAAAATTTAGAGATGAATCGTGTATCACGATCTGACACAATAGATGCTGGCACACCATGCAACCTCAAGATCTCGCTAATGTACTACTATGCCAGACGATCACGAGAATATGTAGTGCAAATGGCTATAAAATGGGTAGACTTTGTTAGCCGATCCACAATGACCCAGATCGCATCATAATTCTTCGGAGTCCTGGGCAATCCTGACACAAAATCCTTTGAGATGTCCTCCCACTTCCAACTGGGAACGGGCAAAGGCTGCAATAATCCAAAAGGCTTCCTCCTCTCGGCCTTCAGCTACTAACAGATAAGACATCGGTTAACAAAAGCCACGATCTCCCTTTGCATGTTCCTCCACCAGAATATTTTCCTCAAGTCCTGACACATCTTGTTTATACCAGGGTGAATTGTGTAACGAGTTTTGTGTGCCACCTTCATTATTTCTTCCTTCAGCTCTTTGTCATCTTGCACACATAACCACTCCCTAAATCTCAAGATTCCATCTGCATGCACATTAAAATCAGCTTGGGAGTCTCTGCCAAGGTCCCCTACGATGTCCATCGAAAACGGGTCATTTACTTGCCATTCCTTGATCCTTTGGAGGATCTCGGGTTGCACCTATGGAAAGGATAACATCATCCTATTGCCCTTGATGTAGCGCTGGATATGACAAGATTTCAGATAGTCCAGCAACTCCATCTGCTTAATCTACATTGTCGCCACCCAACAAGTTCGGCGACTCAGGACATTTGCGACCACATTTACTTTCTCCGGCCAGTGCCGGATCCCACAATCATAATCTTTAAGGAACTCGACCAATTGCCACTGCCTTATATTCAACTCTTTCTGCAAAAACAAATACTTGAGGCTTCAATAGTCGGAGTACACTAAAAATTTCTCGCCACACAAATAGTGCATCAAAATTTTCAGTGCAAAGACCACGGTGGCTAATTCTAAATCATGGGTTAGGTAGTTCTTCTCATGAGTCTTCAACTACCGAGACCCATAAGCAGCCACCTTTGCCCTTGGAATAAGAACACATCCGAGTCCCACCTTAGAAGTATCACAATACACCTCGAACCCACCGGAGTTATCAGGAAGAGTTAGAATCGAGGCAGTGGTCAACCGATCCTTCAACTCTTGAAAGATTCGGTTACACTCCTCAGTCCAATCAAAGCTCGCTTCCTTTTTTGTCAAACGGGTAAGAGGTAGAGCAATCCAGGAAAAATTCTCCACAAAACGATGGTAATACCAGGCCATCCCCAAAAACTTCGGACCTTCGACATAGTCGTAGGTTGACTCCAACTAATTACTGCCTTGACCTTCTTTGGGTCCACTGAGACACCACCATCAGAAA
Organism: Nepenthes gracilis; assembly: GCA_033239525.1. Lineage (NCBI taxonomy): Eukaryota > Viridiplantae > Streptophyta > Magnoliopsida > Caryophyllales > Nepenthaceae > Nepenthes > Nepenthes gracilis. Next base: position 11,616,357 of record BSYO01000002.1, read on the forward strand.
TGATGTGGCCCAAGAATACTACCTTATCGAGCCAAAACTCGCATTTCTTCAACTTTGTGAACAACTGATACTCTCGAAGAGTCTGAAGCACGATTCTTGAGTGCCCCATGTGCTTGGTATGATCCTTGGAATAAATTAAAATGTAATCGACAAAAACCACGACAAACTTATCCAAGTATTGCTAGAAGACCCGATTCATCATGTCCATAAACATAGCTAGAGCATTAGTCAGTCTGTATGACATTACAAGGAACTCATAATGACCATATCTCATCTGGAAAGCTGTATTCGCTATATCTTCTTGCTTAATGCGAAGCTGATGGTATCCCAACTAGAGATCGATCTTAGAAAATACTCGGGACCCCTGTAACTGGTCAAAAATATCATCAATCCGAGGTGATTGATACTTGTTCTTAATCATGATTTTATTCAGCTCGTGGTAGTCTATATATAGCCTCAGGGTCCCATCCTTCTTTTTGACAAATAAAATCGGAGCACCCCTCGATGAAATACTGTGTCTAATAAAACCTGTATTAAGCAAGTCCTGCAACTACTGTTTCAATTCCTTTAGCTTAGCAGGGGCCATATGGTATGGGGCTTTCGATATTGGTGCCGATCCTAGCACAAGATCAATCCCGAACTGAACCTCGTAGTGTGGTTACAGAGTAGACAACTTGTTGGAAAACACATCTTCAAATTCACACACTACTGAAATATCCTTCGTGGATAGCTCCCAACTCTCCACTGCACTGGTGTAAGCCAGAAAAGTTTCACATATGCTTTTCAACAAGTGGCGAACTTGGAGAGTAGAAATAAAACTAGATGCCTCCACACTTTGAACTCCTTGAATATGAAAAGGTTCACATTCTGGAATAGCAAAGTCCACCCTCTCGTGAAAGTAGTCAATAGTTGCGTAATATTTAGATAACCAGTCCGTCTCCAAAATAACATTAAAATCACACATATCCACTAGGATCACATCAATAGCTATAGATATCCTATTCACCTCCACAATACACCCCCGGTAGGAGACGTCCATCATAATAGAAGATCCCGTGGGTGTGGATACGATCAAGGAAAAATCAAGGGTCATGGGAGTGGGTGCAATATGACACGCCAGTTGAGGAGAAATAAATAAATGTGTGGACCTAGAATCAAAAAGCACTGAGCAAGAAAGACCACAAACAAGGAGTATACCATCCACCACGTTATCAGATGCTTTGGTTTCACTAGCAGACACTGCAACTACTTTACCTTGTACTACTGGCTCCAGAGCATGGACCCTCCATGGCTGAGGGCATTCTTTGGCTTTATGCTCCCTTTGACACAATTGAAGCAAGCGCCAGTCATCCAAAAGCAAGTTTTACCTTCACGCATCTTTTCGCAATTCAGACACGGGCCTCTTGAAGCTTGTGACGATGTCGGGGTAGGACCACCCTTTTTGCTAGAATCAGATTGCTTAGACTTTATGAATGGTCTCCCCGAACTAGCTCCCGAGCTAGCACTAGCCCCACTCATACTCGGTAATCACTTCTTATGAAACTCCTCCTTTGCAAGCTCTTGTTTATGGATTAGAGCACGATCCAATACATCAGCATAAGTTATCATCTTAAGGGTTGCCAGCTGCTTGCGGATATCATGTCACAAGCCCAGTACGAACTTTCTGGTCTTCCTCTCCTCATCTTCAACCATATAAGGAGCAAACTGTGAAAACTTAGAAAACTTGGCATCATATTCCGCTACGGTTTGGTTGCCCTGCTTCAATATGAGAAATTCCTTCTCTTTCTGAACACAGAGGTTAGAAGGAAAGTACTTCTTTAAGAATGCATCTTCAAACATTTTCTTGGTGATCTCGACCTCAGATACACCAGAGCCCTTTTCTTTATTTGCCACCAATGATGCGTCTCATCCTCTAGCTGGTAAGACACAAACAAAACCCGATCATCCTTGAGGCATCTGATTACTGCGAATACCTTTTTTAAACTTTCTAATCACGTGTTCACCTTTATCGAGTCAGGCTCGCCTAGAAATGCTGGCACTCTCTCTTGAATGAAGCGATCATTGGGGGATGGCCCTGGATTGACAAGAGCCTGGATGGGAGCCGAAATCAGAATAGGGGTAAGATGTCACTGCTCCATATTCTCAATGATGTTTGTAAGATGCCTCAACAAATTTAAATACTCGGCCTCCCGATCACTGGATGGACCGTCCCATTGTGAACCTCGACGTCTCGGCGGCATACTTGACTTTAAGAATCACCGTTGCAAAAGAATGATGGGATAGACAGAAAATTAAACCCTTACTACAACCTTACTAGATATGTAAGTAAATATGCAATTAAGGAAAACTACCATCCTAAACAAGAGCACTTAAGTTAGCTATCCTAACTTGGTCCTTTTATTCCTACGTTCACTCGTTTAGCCTTAACCAATACTATCCAAGCCTTTCGCATAAATTTAGATCAATTCTAAGGCATCGCTTCTCTGATACTAACTGTGACGTTTCGTATTTTCAGCCAAAAATCCGGTAGAGTTTCCTCTAAAATACAAACGTCAGCCAAAAATACAAAACCTGTAATAAACCTGTACATCGAGTATATAACCTTAACATAAACAAAATTTCATATAAAACTACTTCAACTCATCCAACAACAACAATAACATCCCAACAAGTTTCATAGGACCCAAATGCCACAATAACAAGAGTGGCACCGACATTGTAACTCCGGTACGACGTCGATTCAAGAAGAATGCCAACTAGGAACCCATTTGTAACCATGTAGGATACCTGTGGAATCTACTACATCCATTAATAAATAGCAAAAATTACTGTACATCCACTAATAATCATAACATATGTATACATGACCATAAATAAAATAATATTTTAACATTCATGCCTTGATCAAAATAACTAAAAAAACAAATCCTCAAAAGCTCTTCAGTATAATCAACTGTCTAATTTGCACTCACGGTCTATTTGGACTCATCAGGCATGAGGGCTTGCTCATCTAGAAGGAAAGGAAAGCAAGAGTGAGCTAACAGCTCAACAAGTACATCATAACATAAACAATAAACAACATAGATGAGGATAAGCAAGAAAAGGCATAAGCATGAAACAGATACATAAACAGGAATATGATCAACTATGCTTTGGTACACAGTTTACTTCTCCTTTTGGATTAGGATTTATACATAATTATTCATCTTTACGGACCAGGGTCAGTAGGCCTTACTAATAAAAACTACGGGAGGATGAGAAAAGGATCATGACATCCCACATGATCTAAGGTCACACGACGTAAACAACGTCCAATATCGATTGCCAACATAGGCATCGATTGGCCAACATAGGCCGAGCACCACGTGGCATAGCACACGCTACCCTTACCTCCTGCGGTCTAGAGGCGGTCCTCATCCTTCTATAGTAATATCCTAAGGATTGATAAGAGCATCACCCACTTCAGTAAATGGCCAGGATACAAAGCAAAAGAAATCCTTGAGTCTCCACTATGATACTCATATCATGCCTAAGAATATCACCCATCGTAACATAGTCCATGGTCCTAGTTTCATTATTCATATTCATTTGAGGGAAAGTCCACCATATTCAATTCAATTCACAATATCTCCATTCAAAAGATTCAAACGCTCACATATCACATTGTGGGCTTTCCTTCAATCACATATACGATCACAAATTCGATTACATTCTTTTCTTTGGATTTAACTCTTTTCTCAAGTCAATTCGAATACATAAATGTCATATTGCACAGGGAGGGTTAGAGTTCCTTACCACATTATACAAACTTTCACTTTAGGGCTCTCCACAATACATTTCTTTGCAAACGGAGCACAAACATATATTTTCAGGACTTACAATTATACATAAACAATTAGTCATAACTCACATAACAATTTATTACAATGGGAGCATGCAAAAATTATATTTATTCTCAGGGGAAGTGTTAGGGCCGTTTTAGAGCATCCGAACATCGTGAACGGGTCGATACTTGTGAATTTGGACAACCGGACAAAGTATATGCATAATTAGGATATGATAATTCATATTTTGGGGTCATTTTGACATTTAATCGAAGGGGAAATGGGAGAACCTGAGCAGGCTACGGGTTAGGGTTTAGCGAAGCGAAATCGGATCAAATAGAGGGTAAAAACGGATAATAAACCATAGATACTTTGAGTAATAATTATGGGTTACATATTTTGCATGATTTGGGTGGGTATAAGAATGATAATACCTGATGGAGAACGAATAAAAGTTTAAAGAGAAGATAAAAAGGGTATGAGAGTACTTGCATTGACCCGATCTATAACCTTTGTAAACAGCTTTCGGATGGATTCGAACTTCACGGCCTCAATCTCCTCCTTTCTATCTCCTGTTCGTCATTCTCTCTCTCTGTCTAAGGGTTTTGTTCATTGAAAAAATAAAAAATCTCGAAGCAAGTCGTGTATTTAAAATGGAGTGCTAGGCGAGTGTGCAGTGAGCGCGGGCTCACTGCCCGACTGTGCTCAAGCACTTGGACTTAGAGAGCGCGCAGCGGGTGCTGTACCACTAGATTTTTCCCTTGAGCCTACACTTGAGCACACAGTAGGCATAGTGCTGCTGGGCAGCACTTCAGTAACAGCAGCCCAGTTTTTCCTCCATTTTTACTTCTGATACATTTACTTCCACGTACAATAGACTTAATATTGATTATTATTATATTAATTACCTCCTATTTATTATGTTTTAGATCCGGATCCTCACAATGGAGGAGAAGGTGAGGAAGATCGAGTAGTAGGTGCTTAGAGGAGACACTGAAAGATACTCAACTGACCTGAGTAGGTCGCCATTCATGAGGGAGATCCGGATGTAGCTACTCCCTCACAAGTTTAACATGATGACCCTTGAATCCTATGACGAGAGTTACAATCAGATAAATTATCCGGATCACTTCCACACCTTACTAAGCTTCCATAGCTTAGACGCCACTGCCATATGTTTATACTTCCCTCTTACCTTCAATGGGGATGTTTGAATTTAGTTTTACCGCATATAGTCGAATTCGATCTGAATGTTCTAGGAACTAGTCGATATCTTTCTGTTGTAATTCACCTCCAATTGAAGGGAGAAGTAGCCTTTGCATCTTGTCCATATTCGACAAGGGCCAAGTGAAAGTTTGAAGCATTTGTTGCCCCGATTCACCGTTGAGGCTCAACGAAATATCTAAGCTCACTGACAAAGTAAAGTTGAACACCTTTGTAGTGACTTTGTAGCTGAGTGACTTTTTCAAGCACCTAGTCTAGCAGGAGCCTCAGACCTTCCAGGAGGTTGATACCATTGCTCGTGCTTACATAGCTACCAAGGATGCCAAAGAGACAAAGCAGCTGGAGCATACATACCACCACCAACCGAGATTGACAAACGAGAAGAGGAGGAATAGAGACATTGCCAGCTCTCAATATCCTAGGAAGCAACCAAGGGTCGAGCTGAGCATTAGAAGGAAGTTCAAGTCTCTAAACCTAATTCCATTGAATGACACTCAGACGAACATTCCCTTATAGATTTGGGATGAAAAGCTTCTAAAATGGCCCAAACAACCCCAGAACCCAGAGGAAGGAGATCAATCGAAATGTTGCTTCTATCATTGATCTTTGGGCCATAACTATGACCGACCTGAATAACACATGTACATAATGTCTGTCTAAATTAAATACAAATTTTCTGAAAGCCATCCATTAAAAGAAATCAACTAATAATATATCAACCAAGCAAACATAGGATGCAAATTTTCCACAATATATGCATGGCTTCGATGTCATATCTCCGAATATAACGTCGGGACAGAGAGATATCACCAAGTACCAAAAATAAACCATAATGACCAGCAGAAGTATATAACATCATCGATATACAGGAGAAATAAACTCATCAGAGTATCATCAAAATAATCAAAATACATCAACATATCCTTCATTACACAAATCCACAAAATCATCATCCTCCAAGCCTCGTAATCTTTGACCTCTAATCCTTTTCATCAGACATCAGCTCGTGCTCATCTGAAGGTAAGAAAAATAGTAAGGGAGCGAGCTGAATGCTCAGCAAGACATAAATAATAACAAGGACAATGCAATATACTTAAAATAAATCAAAGGAACAGAATGGAGTTATGACGCAGATACATGAGCATAAAAACATGATCAAATACCTTTTCGAAATATATTTATCTTTCCACATTTTATATATGATTCCTTTAACTTCTAAAATATGCAAAAATTTATTCATATTTAGGGACCAGGGCTAGTAGGCCTTATCAACTAACGGAGTAACCAAATGAGAAATAGAATGTGTATGCTTCCACACATTCTAAGACACTACCTAAGCAACTCAACACCCCGTGGTGAGCGGTATACCCTTACCTGACATATGAGGTCATAATTCTTATGCTACCAAAATATCTCCCTGTGGCTCAGGGGCATTTCTCGATCTACCGCTGTAATATCCTAAGGTATATTAGGGAATATCACCTTCTAAAATATAAATCCTTGGTCTAATTTCATGATTACTTATTCTTAAGAAAATTTGCACACTTAATTCTTATCATTTAGTTTTCACTCCTTGGAGAACAATTCATAAATCATAATAATTTGTGGAGATCCCTTCTTATACTTTTCATAATTCCTTTCATATCATATATACATTTTTTTTGTTACACAGTCTTCACATGACTTTAAATACATGCATAAATGAACATAGAACTTAGGCAAAATTAGAAAATTCTTACCACTTGAACTTAGCAAATTATTAGGACTTTTGGATAACAAATTTCTCCATACAAGGTAACCAACTTATTTTTTGGGACATACAAAATAATATATGCAAAATACATGTAAATAAATATCAAATAATTATGATAATTACGTTCACAAGGCTAGGGATTCCAATTTTCAAAACTAAATTTCACATAAATCTAGAAATAACGAGAGAAATACACAAGTGTAGGGTTAGGGTTTTCCAAATTAACACCACACTACACAAAACTACAAAATCGAAGGGAAAATCAACATATAGGCACATTAAATACATAAATCTTTTAAAACCTAAATTTAGATGGACATTTGAACAAAAATACCCAAAAGGAATGGAAAGAAAAGAGAAACAAGAGAAAGAAAAATATATGAGTGCACTTACTTTGACTTGATCTACGAGTTTCTCAACTAGCTGTAAGCCGAAAATAGACTTGGAAGCCTCAAACTCCTCTTCTCTCTCCACCTTCGCTGCGCTCTCTCTCTCTCTCCTCTCTCTCTTTTCTATCAAAAATGACAAAAAAAGCTAATGGCATGGGTTATATACCCAGACTAGTGCCTCGAGTGTTCATCAAGCAATCATCAAGTGCAACATTCTAGACATTGCGCATCAGGCGTGCGTTAGGCATGCTTTGGGTACTACAATACTAGAATTCATGCCCTGGAAGTGCCTTGAGTGAGCAGCAGGCGCACCTTACTAGAATTTGCACCCTAGCGTCGCTCAAGTGAGGAGCGGGCGAGCCTCCTTCTCCCTATTTCGCTTCCGAAACTTAATTTTCTACATACTTTAAATTTAATTTTGATTATATTAATTTAATGACTCCTAATTACTATCTTTTGAAAATTGGAACCTTACAATAACACTAAAAACTGCCAGACTTTATAGAAGGAGATCGAGACTTTCATCCAAAAAGAGCACCTCACAAAATTTATACGGAACCTAGAAGAGGCCCTCGACAAAGCAGAAGAAGATGAACTGGAGTAGTAAGAGTAGTTCAAGAAACCAAATTGCGGTTGGGGTAGTCAACATGGTGTTCACGAGACCACCCAAGAGCAACACCCTAGACTGCCTGGAGAAAGCTTTTAGTAGTAAGAAGCCAAGAATAGGAGTTAGGAATGATATCATTAGCTTTAATAACGATGATACGACTCATGTAATGACTCCCTATACTGGCCCTCAGGTTGTATCTGCACTCGTTTTGGATGTTTCGATTGACTATCAATTAAAATGAGTCTTTATTGATACAAATGTTCACAAAATTTACTGTATATCATACTTACTTTGAGTTCGAATTAAAAAGAATCAGATAAAATCAGTCGAGGGACCCCTATATGGACTGGATAATGAACTAGTTCCAATCTAGAGGATCGTCTATGTGACGGACCGGCTACATTCCACCGCATGCAGCCACCTGTCGGTTGTAACCGATCATAAACTCTGATTAAAAAAGTGGACTCAAAATTTTTCTTTTCTTTTATATATATATACAATGCGTGCACAGGATCGCGTAAGGCCCAACTTCGTGAGTTGGTGGTCAGGGTTCGTGGTTTCTCTCTTTTGATCGGCCAAGACGAGGTCGGTTGGACATGAATGTCCTGAAACAAACTGAGATGCCACTAGGAATCACAAATTACTCAAACCATAACATCATACGAAAGCATACTAATATTCATTAACGTTTAGCAAAAGGTAATTTACAATATTTTCCCAAAACATCAAAAGTGAAGACATCAATTTTTGCTTCACTGTTTAATATTCCGGCCAGCTATCTTGCTTATCTAGTCCCTCAGACTTCATTCTTTTTTGTCCGGCATAAACTCGTCATCATCGTCATCTGAAAAATATAAGGGGTGAGCTACAAGGCCCAGCAAGGTACCCTCATGCAGAAATCATGCATAGTCATAAACCGTGAGACAAACAGGCATAATGCAATAGAGGCATATATATGTGCAGTTTCATAAAACATGGCCGGAGTTGATGCAAATAGATTCCAAAGTCATTTTCATGCAATTTGACTTCCAAAAACATGCTTCTGTTTCCAATTCATTTCCATCAAAAACCGGCTACATTTAAGGTTTGCAGCTACTCGACCATAACGCTACATTTAAGGTCCGTAGTCATGATCCAAATCAAACGGTAGCATTTAAGGTCCGTAGCTCTCGACCCTTTGAATCAAATAACGCTACATTTAAGGTCCGTAGTCATGACCCAAATCAAACGGCAACATTTAAGGTTTGCAGCTCTCGACCCTTTGAATCAAATAACGCTATATTTAAGATCCGTAGTCATGACCCAAATCAAACGGTAGCATTTAAGGTCTGCAGCTCTCGATCGTCTGAATAATGCAACATTTAAGGTCCGTAGTCATGACCAAATCAAATGGCTACATTTAAGGTTTGTAGCTCTCGACCCTTTGAATAACGCTACATTTAAGGTCCGTAGTCATGACCAAATCAAATGGCTACATTTAAGGCCTGCAGCTACTCTGCCATCAAATCATGCTTTTCCAAAAATCATAGTGCAAATGCTGATTTCAAACACATACAGTGCTGGTTCCGAAATCATAGTGCAATGCCCGTTTCAAATACATACAAATGCAGGTTTCAAGTCACACTTTTAGGGCCAGTTCACTTTTATGGCACACATTGCCGGTTTCAAATATACATTCTTAAGGCCGATTTCAATTTCATGCTCCAAGGGAGGTTGATCTCGTTTTCATCATGCAAGGGTGGCCGGTTTCATTTTCTTACAAAGGAGGCCGATTTCATTTTCTTACCAAGGAAGGCCAATTTCAACTTCATGCTCAAGGTGGCTGGTTTGGATTTCATACTCCAAGGGTGGCAGGTTTCATTTTCTTACAAAGGGAAGGCCGATTTCAGTTTCATGCTCAAGGTGGAGGCCGAACTTGGTTAGGCTTAAGGGAAGGCTGGACTTCTTTTACACTAAGGGAAGCAGGACATCTTTTTCCTCACACAAAGGCCGGACTTGATTTCGGCTTAAGGGAAGGCCAGACTTCTTTTACACTAAGGGAAGTCGGACTTCTTTTTAACAAAGCCGAAGTTCTTTTTATCAAAGGCCGGAGTTCTTTTTAACAAGTCGGAGTTCTTTTTAACAAAGCCGAAGTTCTTTTTAATAAAGCCGAAGTTCTTTTTATCAAAGGCCGGAGTTCTTTTTAACAAGCCAGAGTTCTTTTTGACAAAACTGGAGTTCATTTTAACAAAGCCGCAGTTCTTTTTATCAAAGGCCGGAATTCTTTTTAACTAGCCGGAGTTCTTTTTGACAAAGCCGGAGTTCTTTTTAACAAAGCCGAAGTTCTTTTTATCAAAGGCCGGAGTTCTTTTTAACAAGCCGGAGTTCTTTTTGACAAAGTCAGAGTTCTTTTTAACAAAGCCGCAGTTCTTTTTATCAAAGGCCGGAGTTCTTTTTAACAAGCTGGAGTTCTTTTTAGCAAAGCGGAGTTCTTTTTAACAAAGCCACAGTTCTTTTTATCAAAGGCCGGAGTTCTTTTTAACAAGCCGGAGTTCTTTTTGACAAAGCCGGAGTTCTTTTTAACAAAGCTGCAGTTCTTTTTATCAAAGGCCGGAGTTCTTTTTAACAAAGCCGCAGTTCTTTTTATCAAAGGCCAGAGTTCATTTTCGTAAAAGTCGGAGGTCTTTTCTTAAACATGCAATTAACGAAGATTCTTCCTTAAATTAAACGATCAGAACAAATGTCATACATATCGTAACGTGAGTTCATCAAAATCAGATATACTTGTGTTGCAAACATGCATATACTTGCGTTAAATGAAAATGATCTTAAAACAAAGGTGAGTATTCTTGCATCAAATCATGAACTTAAAAACGGAGAGTACGCTTGCCTGAATTGGATCTCTGAACCCCTTACTTGGTTCTGGCTCGAAGTCCTTAGCGCCCTTACCAGGTCGTTTGCCCTGCTTCCTATCCTAATTTCTGGGGTCATTACTTATAGACGTTGGGGTTGGTGGTAGTAGGTAGGGCAGGTCAACTACTTGTACTTCTTTGCTTGTTCCCCTTGCCTTTCTGGAAGGTCAGTTAGGAGTAGTTGGGAGTAGGTTACCTACTTAGCATGGTCATCCAGACCTTAATTAGTCATCTCCAATCAATCGGGCGGTCAACACTTTCTTGATTTCTCTTCACATTTTCCGGTCTTCTTTTTCCATTTAAGCTTTCTGGTCAACATGCATTGACCGGATTTCGTCTTCTCCCCATGCTTTCCGGTCAACATGTGTTGACCTGATTACGCTTTTCCTTCATACTTTCCGGTCAACGCATGTTGACCGGATTTCATCTTCTCCTCAGCTTTCCGGTCAACATGCGTTGACCGGATTACGTTTTCTTATTACAGTTTCCGATCAATAAGCGTTGACCGGATAACCTTCAATTTTCCCTTGACTCCTTAATAACATTGACTCGATGAATGGAATTTTCTATGTTTTAGAATCTGAGCCATTACAATCTCCCCCATTTATAGGAATTTCGTCCTCAGAATTTAACGATCCATAGCCTGTCACTTGCCAGGCTCCACCTCATGCTTACTATTTAGATTTAAACTTTTTATTGTTACTTTAAAATGAAATAGGGTGAGAAGAAACTAAATCTCCAGAAGGTAACTCTAACCAAGCTTGATGACACCTTGGCATCCTGAACTGTCACTGCAAAGACTTTAGACGGAATAGTGGGCTTTTTCATATCCGGCTTCCTAATCAAGGGGCAATCTTTGACTCGGTGTCCCTGCTGACCACAGTTAAAACAAGCCCTCGTTGGCTTAAAACAAGTTTTTCCTAAGTGCTTTCCTCTGCAATGGGTGCAATTTTCTGTAGACGCTTGGAAACTGAATGCTGGCTCAATTCCAGTGCTACTCTTCTCTTGATCAGCTACTTTCCCCTTTTTAGATGGTCCCAAGGATCCTGGATTGATTCCCTCACTAAGACTTCTCCGATTAATAGCCCTCTTTCTAAAAAACTCTTCATTCTCAATTTCCTCCTCGTAGATGATGGACCTATCTAATACCTCTCCATATGTAAGTAACTTTAATGTGGATAGGTGTTTTCGAATATCGTCCCTTAGACCTCGAAAGAATCTTCTAGCCCTTCTTCCTTCATCCTCCACCATATAGGAAGCATATCTAGATAGCTCCGAAAACTTCGCATCGTGTTCAGCCATGGTGCGAGTGCCTTGTCTTAATCGCAAAAACTCATCTTCCTTTTGTCCCCAAAGGCTGGCAGGAAAATATTTCTCCAAAAATGCGGCGTCGAATATATCCGAGGTAATTTTGCTCTCTGTCATACCAAATGCCCTTTTCTGTGTCTCCCACCAGTGATAAGCCTCCCCTACTAACTTATAAGACATAAACAGGACTCTATCCTCGGCCAGACATTTAATCACCGCAAATACTTTCTTTATCCGTTGGATCCAAGTTTCGCTTTTATTTGGGTCTGGTTCTCCTAGAAACTCTGGAACTCGCTCATTAATGAAACGATCATACGCAAACATCCCCTCATTGATGGGAACTGGGACCCGGACAAGGGCCTGATTTTGTTGTCCCATGGTTTCTATGAAAGTGGTAATCCTCTCTAGTAGGTTCAAGTACTTCTCCTCCCGACCCTGAGAATTACTACAACTACTAGCCGTTTATTTTCCCCTGCTTGCCATTTTCCAACCAGCGACTTGACTTCTGAAACCAAGAAAATTTGGTTAGATCAAAATTTAGGCTCTAAAATTTATCAAGACATGACTTTCTCCTAAACACCATGTTCTGGTTTTGCTTAGAGTTAGCCTATCTGTCGGACTAGAATGGTTGGGTCTAAATTATTGTAATTTGTTCCTTCACCAATCCATTGGTTCATCTTAACCTATCCTAAGCTTCTGGATAGATTCACATCAAAATCTAAGGCATCTCATATCTCTCTGATACCAACTGTGACGGACCGGCCACATTCCACTGCATGCGGCCACCTGTCGGTCATAACTGATCATAAACTCTGGTTAAAAAGGTGGACTCAAAATTTTTCTTTTCTTATATATAATATACAATGTGTGCACAGGATCGCGTAAGGCCCAACTTCATGAGTTGCCGGTTAGGGTTCATGTTTCTCTCTTTTTACCGGCCAAGACGAGGTCGGTCGGATATGAATGTCCCGAAACAAACTGAGATGCCACTACGAATCACAAATTACTCAAACCATAACATCATACGGAAGCATACTAATATTCATTAACATTCAGCAAAAGGTAATTTACAATCTTTTCCCAAAACATCAAAAGTGAAGACATCAATTTTTGCTTCGCTGCTTAATATTTCGGCCAGCTATCCTGCTTATCTAGTCCATCGGACTTTATTCTTTTTCGTCTAGCATAAACTCGTCATCATTGTCATCTGAAAAATATAAGGGGTGAGCTACAAGGCCCAGCAAGGTACCCTCATGTAGAAATCATGCGTAGTCATAAACCGTGAGACAAACAGGCATAATGCAATAGAGGCATATATACGTGCAGTTTCATAAAACATGGCTGGAGTTGATGCAAACAGATTCCAAAGTCACTTTCATGCAATTTGACTTCCAAAACATGCTTCTGTTTCCAAATTTATTTCTGTCAAAAACCGGTTACGTTTAAGGTCTGCAGCTACTCGACCATAACGCTACATTTAAGGTCCGTAGTCATGACCCAAATCAAACAGCAGCATTTAAGGTCTGTAGCTCTCGACCCTTTGAATCAAATAATGCTCCATTTAAGGTCCGTAGTCATGACCCAAATCAAACGGCAGCATTTAAGGTCTGCAGCTCTCAACCCTCTGAATAACGCTACATTTAAGGTTGTAGTCATGACCAAATCAAACGGCTACATTTAAGGTCTACAGCTCTCGACCCTCTGAAAAACGCTACATTTAAGGTCCGTAGTCATGACCAAATCAAACGGCTATATTTAAAGCCTGCAACTATGCAGCCATCAAATACTTAGTCTGCAAATCATGCTTTTCCAAAAATCATAGTGCAAATGCCGATTTCAAACACATAAAGTGCTGGTTCCGAAATCATAGTGCAATGCCCGTTTCTAATACATACAAATGCCGATTTCAAGTCACACTTTTAGGGCCGGTTCACTTTTATGACACACATTGCCGGTTTCAAATATACATTCTTAAGGCCGATTTCAATTTCATGCTCCAAGGGAGGTTGATCTCGTTTTCATTATGCAAGGGTGGCCGGTTTAATTTTCTTACAAAGGAGGCCGATTTCATTTTCTTACCAAGGAAGGTCGATTTCAACTTCATGCTCAAGGTGGCCGGTTTCATTTTCTTACAAAGGAGGCCGATTTCATTTTCTTACCAAGGAAGGCCGATTTCAACTTCATGCTCAAGGTGGCCGGTTTCATTTTCTTACAAAGGAGGCCGATTTCATTTTCTTGCCAAGGAAGGCTGATTTCAACTTCATGCTCAAGGTGGCCGGTTTGGATTTCATACTCCAAGGGTGGCTGGTTTCATTTTCTTGCAAAGGGAAGGCCGATTTCAATTTCATGCTCAAGGTGGAGGCCGAACTTGGTTAGGCTTAAGGGAAGGCCGGACTTCTTTTACACATAGGGAAGTAGGACTTCTTTTTCCTCACACAAAGGCCAGACTTGATTTCGGCTTAAGGGAAGGCCGGACTTCTTTTACACTAAGGGAAGCCGGACATCTTTTTAACAAAGTCGAAGTTCTTTTTATCAAAGGCCGGAATTCTTTTTAACAAGCCAGAGTTCTTTTTGACAAACCTGGAGTTCTTTTTAACAAAGCCGCAGTTCTTTTTATCAAAGGCCGGTGTTCTTTTTAATAAGCCGGAGTTCTTTTTGATAAAGCCGGAGTTCTTTTTAAAAAAGCCACAGTTCTTTTTTATCAAAAGCCGGAGTTCTTTTTAACCAGCCGAAGTTCTTTTTGACAAAGCCGGAGCTCTTTTTAACAAAGCCGAAGTTCTTTTTATCAAAGGCCGGAGTTCTTTTTAACAAGCCGGAGTTCTTTTTGACAAAGCCGGAGTTCTTTTTGACAAATCTGCCGTTCTTTTTATCAAAGGATGGAGTTCTTTTTAACAAGCCAGAGTTCTTTTTGACAAAGCCGGAGTTCTTTTTAACAAAGCCGCAGTTCTTTTTGTCAAAGGCCGGAGTTCTTTTTAACAAGCCGGAGTTCTTTTTGATAGAGCCAGAGTTCTTTTTAGCAAAGCCACAGTTCTTTTGATCAAAGGCCAGAGTTCTTTTTAACAAGCTGGAGTTCTTTTTAACAAAGCCACAATTCTTTTTATCAAAGGCAGGAGTTATTTTTCGTAAAAGTTAGAGGTCTTTTCTTAAACATGCAATTAACGAAGATTCTTCCTTAAATTAAACGATCAGAACAAATGTCATACATATCGTAACGTGAGTTCATCAAAATCAGATATACTTGCGTTGCAAACATGCATATACTTGCATTAAATCAAGATGATCTTAAGACAAAGGTGAGTATTCTTGTATCAAATCATGAACTTAAAAACGGAGAATACGCTTGCCTGAATTGGATCTCTGAACCCCTTACTTGGTTCTGGCTCAAAGTTCTTAGCGCCCTTACCAGGTCGTTTACCCAGCTTCCTATCCTAATTTCTAGGGTCATTACTTATAGACGTTGGGGTTGGTAGTAGTAGGTAGGGCAGGTCAACTGCTTGTACTTCTTTGCCTGTTCCCCTTGCCTT
Organism: Nepenthes gracilis; assembly: GCA_033239525.1. Lineage (NCBI taxonomy): Eukaryota > Viridiplantae > Streptophyta > Magnoliopsida > Caryophyllales > Nepenthaceae > Nepenthes > Nepenthes gracilis. The sequence goes on from BSYO01000002.1 coordinate 11,631,880, forward strand.
TCTGGAAGGTCAGTTGGGAGTAGGTTAACTACTCAGCATGGTCATCCAGACCTTAATTAGTCATCTCCAATCAATCGAGCGGTCAACACTTTCTTGATTTCTCTTCACATTTTTCGGTCTTTTTCCCTTCAAGCTTTCCGGTCAACATGCGTTGACCGGATTTCGTCTTCTCCCCATGCTTTCCGGTCAACATGAGTTGACCAGATTATGCTTTCCCTACATACTTTCCGATCAACATGCGTTGATCGGATTTCGTCTTCTCCTCAGCTATCCGGTCAACATGCGTTGACCGGATTATGTTTTCTTATTACAGTTTCCGGTCAATAAGCGTTGACCGGATAACCTTCAATTTCCCCTTAACTCCTTGATCACATTGACTCGATGATTGGGATTTTCTATATTTTAGAATCTGGGCCGTTACAGTCTAGCTGGAGGTCATGCTAGGAACGCGGAACACGGTTGGACACAATAGACGCTGGCACACCGTACAACCTAACAATCTCGTTGACATATAGCTGTGCCAGGCAATCATAGGAATAGTAGTCCAAATGGCTATAAAATATGCAAATTTTGTCTGCCGATCCACAATAACCCAGATTACATCGTAATTCTTCAGAGTCCTAGGCAAACTGGAAACAAAGTCCATCAAAATGTCCTCCCACTACCAACTCGGGATGGATAATAATTGCAACAATCTAAAGGCTTTCTCCCCTCAGCCTTAAGCTGCTGATAGATGGGGCATCGCCCAACAAAAGCAACTATCTCCCTATGCATGTTCCTCCACCAAAACATCTTCCTCAAATCTTGGTACATTTTGTTGATCCTAGGGTGAATAGTATACCTAGTCTGGTGCACCCCTTTCATGATTTGTTCCTTCAGCTCCTTATCATTAGGCACACATAGCCACTCCTGTAATCTTAAAATTTCATCTGCATGAACATTAAAATCAACTCGACAATCTCTACCAAGATCACTAACAATGTCCATAAAAATAGATCATTCACCTGCCCTTCCTTGATCCTTTGGAGGATCTTGGGCTACACCTGCAAAAAGGATAACATCATCGTATTGCCCTTGATGTAATGCTAGATGTGACAAGACTTCAGAGAATTCGGCATCTCCATCTGTTTAATCTGCATCATTGCCACCAAGCTAGTCTGGCAACTCAGGGCATCCACAACCACAATGGCCTTCCTCGGCCGGTACTAGATCTCACAATCATAGTCCTTAAGGAACTCAATCCATTGCCGTCGTCTCATATTCAACTCCTTCTGTGAAAATAGATACTTGAGGCTTTTATGATTATAGTACACCAAAAATTTCTCACCATACAAGTAGTGTCTCCAGATCTTCAATGCAAATACCACAGCGACCAACTCCAAATCATGGGTTAGGTAGTTCTTCTCGTGGGTCTTCAATTGCTGAGACCCATAGGCGACCACCTTTTCATTCTGCATAGGAACATATCCGAGCCCTACCTTAAAAAATCGCAACACACCTCGAACCCACCAGAATCATCAAGAAGAGTCAGAATCAGTGCAGAAGTCAACTGATCCATCAACTGTTGGAAGCTGTGATCACATTCTTCGCGATTTGCTGCCCAAAAGCTGATTTGGTTACGCGGCCCATTTGCCGATTTCGAATTGAGGCCGGGTATGTTTGTACCGACTTGGTATGACAATTGCTGAGGTGGTCTTACAGGTGCCAATTTGGACTGCGCTTCAAATAGCAGATTTGGATTTGAATGTGAAGTGCCGATTTCGTTTTGCATCTCAAGTGCCGATTTGGACTTAAATGTGAATTGTCGATTTCGATTTGCATCCCAAGTGCCGATCTCGCTTGCTGTAGCTTCCGATTGCTTTGCCCGATTTGGTCTGTGGAAGATGACCGGTCTGGGTTTTGGTTGGATGGATTTGGCTAAAGTGGATGATGATGCTGATGTGGATTCTTAACGGTTCTGTTTGATGTAAGCCAGTTTTGGCTTTTGTTTTTTTTTTCTTTTTTTTCGATTTCATGACTCTGGTCATGGTGATGCTCGGGGCATGCCCTAACTTGTTGTTCTACCTCTAAGTCGGTAAAACACTTGGAGTTAGAACATCATTTTATAATTTTATTATTTTTTTTAATTCAATTTACTTACTTACCAAAAAAAAAAGTGATCACATTCTTCGGTCCATTCAAATTTGGCTTCCTTCTTCGTCAACAAGGTAAGCGGCAACGTAGTATGAGAGAAATTCTCTACAAATCGACGATAATAGCCGTCCATACCCAAAAAGCTACGGACCTCTATCACAGTCGTTGGTTGATCCAACTGATCACGACTTTGACCTTTTTTGGATCTATTGATACGCCTCCATTTGAAATGATGTGGCCCAGAAATATGACCTCCTCAAGCCAGAATTCGCATTTCTTCAACTTTGTGAATAATTGATACTCTGTGAGGGTCTGAAGGACAATCATCAAATGCTCCTCATGCTCCACAACTATGACGGAATGTGTTTTTTTTATCATCAGAATTTTTCATCATTACAGAAAATAAAAACCTAAACCCAATTAACAACTTAAAGTTTTAGAAGAAAACAAACAGAGTCTCCCATAAAACTGGGCTAAACGAAAATATAATTCCTGCTTGTAACCTGTAAACATACAGAATATCATCATAATATCCATCTACAAGAATTCTCATGTAAGACATAGGATCACAGACTCCGTATAATTTTATACGGCTTACATTTCACATTTCTTATCCACTATACTAACAGTTCAGAATTGAGACACCATCTAAAACCTGTATAGAATTTAGAAAACATATAGCGGAGGCAGAACTATAAACCTATGAAAGTATAATGTGAGATCCCGATCCTGAAATATGATAATTATGGATTAATTATGTGAATAAGAATCATGTTTAAACTTAAAAATATGAGAAAATTTGGTATCGAAGTAAAATGAGGTGAAATGGCTAAGGGAGCATAGGGCATTCGAGCACCGCTCAAGCACCCACCTGAGTGCCAAAATGCACGAGCAACCACCCACCGTGCACCCAAGGTGAAGGCGGGAGCTGCCCTGGCGACGAGCATACCGCTCGATCGGTGGTCACATTGACCCACACGTTACCTTCTCCCTTCATGTTTTTAAGGGAATTTGGAAGTTCTTTTCTCCAGTAGCTCGATGGCAGAACGGGAAGGAGAGAAGAGAGGAAGGAGAGGGAAGAGAAAGGAAAGGAGAAATCTTTTGATCCACTCCGATCAAAGTCACAGTAATTGTAAATCAAGCTCAGGCAAGTGTACTTCGGACGTTATTTTTTATTTTTACTACTTTTCTGTATCTCTAAAAGTGTATTTATGCTTTAAATACATGGTTCTGTATATTTACTGTAAATAATACCAGTTTCTCCCTATTAATTGGCTAGATTTTAAGTTTACTTGTATATACTACCAATTATATCTCTGATTTCATGAAAATACATGTATTCGGTGTCCGTTTATCATCCGACAGTTTTGGCTAAACCCTAGGTAAGAAAATGAAGGGTTTTAATGATTTTTATCCATAATTTTTGTTATATAAAAGTTAATCTGTGCTGAAATAAAGCTCTTGATGTAATTTATATTTGAAAATTTTATATGGATTTATACTGATAAATTACTGTGGACTTCTAAAACAAATCTGAAGGGTTTAAAACTATTTCTGTATAATCCAAAGAAAAATTGAATGATTATAAACTGTTACTATATGTTTTGAAACTGACTGAAGAGTTATTATAAAACTCTAACTGATTTTTGAAACTAAAAAGGGTTTTTAGTTATAAAATAAGAAGGAAAAATATTTCTAATACTGTTAATAGGACCCGTGACTGATATACAGTCAGGTTAGATTTTTCAACATTTCTTAGAACGTTAGGGTGGTAATCGTGGATAACTCTGTCCATGGAGTTATCTGTGATCCATCTTTCCTCAGAGCGTTAACCTAGAGGGTAGTTATTATTACTGACCGGCGTTACTGTACTAAATCTCATGAGAATGGATGTCCCATGAGATGGGACTACTATCACTTGCCTTGATTGTGTGCGTAACACAATCTATCATCGATTATTTGCCCCATCTACCAGTAGGGTCCATTGGTTGGATCCTTTACTGATAGAAAAGGGATTTTCTATAATTTATATAGTTGAGATCGATTTCTATTTTCTGAAGCATGTTTTACTGATTTATTGTTACTGAAGCTTGATTTCACTAAATTATGCTTTCTCTTCTTTCTTGTACTTTTTTGCTACTATAGTAATTGAGTACTCTCATGTTAATTATTCATCTGCTCTTATGTTCTATATAGAAGCACGTTTTACTGGCTTTTGATTTTTGAAACTTAATTTAATATCAATTTATACTTTCTCTATTTCCTTGCACTATCCTGACCCCGAATGCTTTCATACTTTGGTAAGATCACATAACTGTTCTGCATAACAAAATTTACTGCATGTTTTTGTAATTTGTTAGATTTTGACTCACTATTTTACTATTTTTTCCTCCAGATGAAACTATAAAGCTTATACCTGACGAGAAAGAGTGATTTAGAGCTCGATTTGAAGACTTCTAGAGATCTGAAGTATTTTGAAGTTATTTTGGAGAAATAGTTGGATGTAAAAACCTGATTTTTGATGTATGGTTTTGTATATGGATTCTTGTATATAGAATGTATGTGATATATGTGATGAAACAAAGATTGTGCTTCCACAGGTTTATAATTATGCTTCTACTATATACTTTCTGGTTTCTGTACAGGTCCTAATTGGCATCTCACTTCTGAACTCTTAGTATAGTGGATAGGAAACGTGAATTGTAAGTTGTAGAGAGCTATACGGCGTCTGTGATCCTGTGTTTGTGATGTGACTGTTTGTGGATAGGGTTTGTGATGTTAATTGTATATCCGTAGGTTATAAGTAGGTTCTATGTTTCAGTTTAGCTTAGTTTTGAGGGAGACTTTGTCCGTTTTCCCCTAAGACTTTAAGTTGTGTGTGGGCTTAGGTTTCTATTTTCTGTATTGACGGAAAGTTCTGAGGATAAAAAAACCGTTCCATCACAATTGGTATCAAAGAAATGAGATGCTTTAGGAATTGATAGATCGAAAAGTGGAAGCATAAGCTTGAGTTTTCGTATTTGAATCTCTGTGGGAATAGGTCGAGGTAGCTAAGGCAACTAGGACTTTTACGAAATTGGTCATTAGGATAGGTTTAAATTTCATTAAGTTATTGAATATTTCTTTCTTTAACTGATTTCTTGAGGTTATAATGTTATGTTTACTTTGATTATAGGATGGCTAGTAGAAGGAATAGAAGAAATAACTGTGGTGGTGCTAATACTCTCCGCGATCGGGATGTTGCATATGTGGATTTGTTGGAGAGAATGACGAATGTGGTGGAATCTATCGAGCAGAGGCATATGGCTCCGGTCCCTGCACCCGAGCCAGCTCTGGCATATCTTGCTCCTATGATGTATGACAGATTTACAACGGAGCGAGCATTGGGTTTCCTAGGATAGCCTAATTTGGCAGAAGCGGATGTATGGCTAAAGAGGATGAAAAAGATATTCGTTGTGATTCGGTGTACTGATCAGGAGAAGGTCACCTTTGTAGTATATAAGTTGGAAAGTGAAGCAGATAGCTAGTGGAGTATGAAGAAGAGGGCATTGGGAATGCCTGATGATGTTATCACTTGGGATATGTTTGAGGAAATGTTTATGGAGAAATACTTTCCATCTAGTCTCCAAGATTAGAAGGAGTATGAGTTTATGAGGCTAAGACAAGAAAATATGACGGTGATGGAGTATGACGCTAGATTTACTGAGTTATCCTGTTTTACGGCCTTCTACGAAGAGGATGAGCTGAGAAAGGCAAAAAAGTGCCAACAAGGGCTGCGGGACGATATTAGGAAGCAATTGTTAACCCTGAAACTCTAGACGTATGCTGACATTCTAGATAGGGTGATCATTTATGAGAAGAAGATGGAGACAGAAATTTTATGCTAAGAGGACTGCCAGCTGGGTGAGATTTAGTGCTGGATCTAATATGGGATTTTTTAGACTGTCCAAGAAGGTTAGGACAGCTGATAAGGGGAAGAGTATCATTCCAGCTCAGTTAGTGACTGGTTCTAGGGCATTAGCCGCTGAGTGCACTTTCTGTGGGAGAAAATATTTGGGGCAAGCATGTCGCAAAGTATTGGGAGCATGCTTTAGATGCGGATAGTAGGGCCACGTGGTAAAATATTGCCCATTACCTCCAAAGCTAGAAGGGAAGAAGCCTACTGTCATAGTTAAGGCCTTCGCGGTGACTGTTTAGGACCCAGAGGCATCCCTGAACATTGTGGAAGGTACCCTTTTTATTTTTGGAGTTCATGCTTCTATTTTATTTGATTCGAGGTTAACCCACTCTTTTATTTCTCCACGGTTTGCATGCTATATTGTATCTGCCCTGTGTATTTTAAATTATGAATTGTCTATGTTAATTCCCACTGGATCCCCTGTGATTACTGATGTTGTGTATCTTGGATGTATGGTTGAGGTGAATCGGAAATGTTTGGTTGCAGATTTGGTGTTGTTAGACATAGGTAATTTTGATGTGATTCTAGGGATGGATTGGCTGGCCAAATACCATGCCAGTATTGATTATTTTCTGTAGAGGGTTTGTTTTGATATTCTTGGAATGAAATTCTTTTTTATTCAAGGCATTAGGAAGAAGGAGATGTCTGTGTTGATTTCTGCTTTACATGCCAAACATTTGATAAAAATTGGGTGTGAAGTTTAGCTTGCATATGCCTGCACCATTGGGAGTCATAGTGTGCCGGCTAAGGATATCGCAATTGTTTGTGATTTTGAGGCTGTATTTTCAGAGGAGTAACCTGTGTTGCCTCAACACCGAGAGATTGAGTTTGAAATTGCCATTATTTTCGGTGTTAGTCCGATTTCTAAGGCCCCTTATTGTATGCCTCCGGCTGAATTGAAGGAGTTGAAGTTACAATTGTAGGAACTGTTAGACAAGGGCTTTATCAGATTGAGTGTATCTCCTTGGAGAGCACCGGTATTGTTTGTGAGGAAGAAAGATGGGTCTTTGAGGTTGTGTGCTGATTATCGTGAGTTAAACAAAATCATGATTAAGAACAAGTATCCTTTACCACGTATTAATAATTTCTTTGATCAATTGCAAGGATCTCAGGTGTTCTCGAAAATTGATTTGAGGTCCGGTTATTATTAGTTGAGGATTAAGTCAGAGGATGTGGCTAAGACTACTTTTTGGACGCGTTATGGCCACTATGAGTTCCTTGTTATGCCTTTTGACCTCACGAATGCCCCTACTACTTTTATGGATATGATGAATAGAGTGTTCAGGCTGTATCTAGATAAATTTGTGATGGTATTTATTGATAATATCTTGATATATTCAAAGGATTATGAGGAGCATGAGACTCACTTGGGGATGGTACTTCAGGTGCTTTGTGAGAAAAAAATTGTATGCTAAGTTGAGTAAATGTGAATTCTGGCTGGAGAAGGTGATATTTCTAGGGTATGTAATTTCTGATGGTGGTATCTTTGTGGATCCAAAGAAGGTGGAGACTATTACAAATTGGAGTAGGCCAACTTCTGTAACTGAGGTTAGGAGCTTTCTAGGCATGGCAGGTTATTATAGGTGTTTTGTAGAGAATTTTTCGCAAATTGTTATGCCTTTGATTCAATTGCTGAAGAAGGATAAGTTTGAGTGGACTGAGGAATGTGATCAAAGTTGAAGGAGTTGAAGGATTGCTTGACTACCGCTCCAGTATTGATTATTTTGGAGGGTTCAGGAGGCTTTGAGGTGTATTGTGATGCCTCTAAGGCGGGCTTAGGATGTGTATTGATACAGCATGGTAAAGTAGTGGCCTATGGGTCTAGGCAACTAAAGGTGCATGAAAAGAATTACCCTACCCATGATCTGAAACTTGCTGCTGTTGTGTTTGCTTTGAAAATTTGGAGACACTATTTTTATGGTGAAAAGTTTCTTGTATATTCTGATCACAAAAGTTTAAAGTATCTATTTTTACAAAAAGAACTTAATATGAGACAAAGGAGGTGGCTTGATTTTTTGAAAAATTATTACTATAAAATCAGTATAAGATAGGAAAGGCTAATGTAGTTGCAGATGTATTGAGCCGTCGATCAGGTTATGTGGCCATTGTGACGGATCGGATTATTTTTCCAATAAATAACCTCCGTCAAAGGTAACACAAACTAAAGCCCATAATTAACCTATGGATTTTATAGAAATTTCGGCAGAGTTTCCTTTGCAACTGGACGAAAACCAAAAATACAACCTGCTCAAATACATCCCGTACAAGCACACATCTAACCAAAATAATCAATACAAAGCCTACAACACAATACATAGGATCACATAATCAGCCATATCATCCATAGCTCCAATCACAGTATCCCTAACTATGGAACTGGATCTAAAGAGATGCCGTCTAGGAAGAAACAAAATCTAGAAACATCAATACAAACACGGAAGCATAACTAGATCATCAAAAACCTGCGGAAGTATAACAAAAGCAAAATATAACAATAAGCCACATCCATCCATGAGTGGCTGTTTACATTCTAATATGATAAACATAACCCAATCTTCAAGCTTCGATGTCCAGCAACTCCCTTCAATGCAAGTCTCTCTCCTTGCTCTAAATAATCCGGCGCTGGCAAAGTGTTATCATATGGAAGGAAAAACAACAAGAGTGAGCGTATAGCTCAGCAAATATAATCATACTCAATACTCGTAGGCAAATAATAGAACAACTGAAATGGGGGGATACAAGTAATCTCAATAATCTTGAATCAGGAGAGGGAACAGGAAACATCTGGAATCATTGGACTCTCACGGTTACATCGATTAGGCATTATTCATTTTCATCATTATATCATCTTTGAAGACCCGGGCTAGTAGGCCGTACTGACCAACGATGCGAGAGAACGAGGAAAGGAATGTGTTTGCTACATATTCTAAAGCCACGACTACATTTTAGGTTTGCAGCACTCGATCATTGGTTGCATCTCCACTATGCAACACTCAACGAACGACTACATCTCCACTATGTAGCGTTCAACCAACGGCTACATTTTAGGCCTGCAGCACTCGGCCACCTCAACACGCCCCATATCCCCCGGGGACCAGGGCAATCCTTGTTCTTCCACAGTAGTTTCCTAAAGCGTACCATGAACATCACCTGCTCCCACAAGCGACCAGAATACGTGGCCATGTATTTCTTGGGTTCACACTGCGATGGACATGGTAAGCTAAAGAATACTACCCCTATGAATCATGGTCCTAGTTTCAAGGTCAGTTTCCACACTTGGAGAGGAAAATCCACATTTGTCATACACATTCACAACTCGGGAAATCCCATTCCCATCACATACGTCTTCATCCGGGAGATCATTCCATCACATACGTCTTCATCCGGGAGATCATTCCATCACAATGCACAATGTGGATTCCCTTCCATTTACTTGCTTGGTTCACAACTTTCTGTGGGACTCAATCCCGTCATTACAATTCAATTCATGTTCACAAGAGAATTTCGAATTTCATACCTTCGATAATCACGTATCATTTTAGAAGCCTCCTGGATTTGTTTCCTTACTTCCGGCACATGGATACACATTTTCGGGGTTTACATTTAAGTTCAAACAATTAGACGTCACTTTCATAACAATTAAATGAGGGCATAACATGTATATTTCTCAATTCATTTTGGGTGAACAATGTTAGGTTTCTTTTTGAACATCTGGACACCGTGAATGGTTCGATATTTGTGAGATCGGGCGTCCGGTTGATACATACGCACAATTGGGACACGATGATTCATCTTTTGAGCTCAATTCAACATAACACGAAGGTGGAAGCATGCAATTTTCCCCTTGGGTTTGGGGTGAACAGTGTCAGCGCTCGTTTAGAGGGCTCGGACGCCGCGAACGGGTCGAGACATGCGAAATCGAACCCGCGGCTGGCATATGTACATCATTGGGACGTGGGGATTCACATTTTGAGGTCAATTTCATGATACACAGAAGGGAAACGAAAAATCCCCAATTTCATGGGTTAGGGTTTTGGTGAAACCAAACCGAGTGGATTGGATACGATTCGGACAAATAACTACATATTTCTTGGACATTAATCTTAGGTTTCATGATTCTAACATTATAGTGGGTATTGACACAAGAATACCCAATAAAATCAAGCAAAACATCGAAAGGCAACGAGAAGTGAGTATGAGAACACTTGCCTCGACGCGTGCTTTCACCTTTATAACTAGCTCTCGGACGGATTTGGACTCCACGGCCTCGATCTCCTCCCTTATCTCACTAGAATTGACACACACTCTCTCTCTAGAAGCTTCTGGGCACGAGGAAAAATGAGGAAAAAGAAGCACGACGCGGCTTTAAAACAAACTGGTGCTTGAGCGCGCAGCGAGTGCAAGCATTCGGCCATGGTCGGCTCAACACGCGGCGAACATGCGGTGAGCGTGGGAAAATCTAGATTTTGGTCTCGATAGGTGGGTTCGAGCACACGGAGGGCACGGGTCTAGCCCGCAGCAAGCCTGCAGCAAGCCTCTATCACGCTTTTGCCGTTCAGGACCCGTTTTGACCATTCAAACCTAATCTTTCACATCCTTGGACCTTATTTTTGATTATATAACCTTAATAAGTCATGATTATCATAATTTAAAACTCAAAATCTTATTTACAAAGTAATATTTCAAGGTTTACAGTTTTCGTTCCCGATTTACCGATTCCGGCGCTTTGAGCTTTTTAATCCGATTCTCTCAGCTGCCGTTGAAGGAAGAACCGATGTGATTGCTCGAGTTAAAGAAGTGGATGCTGGTATCGTAGATAAAAAAAGGCTGCTTAAAGGACTGATCTCTCTCTATTGATTAAGTCATTTCCCGAGCCCCGGTCGTCAAACTGTTCTCTCTCGTTTCTCTCATTGGAGTGCTCCCTCCTTTTTGGGAATACGGGAGCACTCTAGGAATGGGAAAGACAGGTTTATTTATAGAAAAAGGGCTTCGCCCGCTCTTTTGTCGCTAGTCTGTTCGAGCAGAAGAGATGTGGAAGCTCTTCTGCTCTCTTTCCTTTCTTATGATCCTATCTGTTCATCAGTCTTGGTCCTAGCTTATATAATCAGAAACATCTTTTCACTTATTCCTTAACTCATAACTTATCGTGCTTCAGAAAGTTAGTTAGATTCATATAGATAACCTTTCAAAAGACTTCAGAAGTTCACAGTAATTTATCAGTATAGTTCCATGTAAACTTTTAGATGAAAATCACACCATGTGAAACAATCTTGTAAAAATTAACATTCACATGTCAAATTTGTGGATTAAAACCACCAATCCCTTCATTTTTGTGCTTAGGATTTCACCAAACATTTTGGACACAAAACGAATACTAAAGACATGCTTATTCATGAAATTAAAGCCATAATTCGCAATACTCATATAAAATCATGCATTTTAACCATAAAGCCCCAAGTTTTTGAGCAAAACATGTGCATGCACAAAATCAGAGCAAAACATTGCAGTATATATGAGTAAATATGAAATCTGTCCGATTAATCAGGAGAAATATGGATTGTTTACACTAAACATGGAGAAGCATGAGTTTAGAGCATAAATACAATTTTTGAGATATTAAAACACTGTAAAAACGGTAAGTAACTTCTGAAATACACTTACCTGAGCTTGATTGATAGCTATTCTTACTTGGATCAGATCAGGACGGGTGATTTCTCCCCTTTCTTCCCTTTTGTCTCCTTAATCCTCCTCTCGTTCGGCTCTGCTCATGGGTCTGCTGAAATGAAATCCAAAACCCCAAAATCTCATTTAATCCGGCCCTAGTGGTGCCTCAGGAACACTCGAGTGCCGATGCCTTGGGGCCTTATTTTGCCTCTAACCGAATTTTTCCCACATTTTTTCTCGATCCATTCACCTCAAAATATTCATATCAATTTAATAATTAGGAATTATTTTGTTTTTGAGATTGGAACCTCATATTCTCCCCCACTTAAAGAAATTTCATACTTGAAATTAAATAGAGTCACATACCTTAAGAAAACAAGTGGGGATATTCGCTTCGGATTTCCTCTTTGCGATCCCAGGTGGCCTCCTTCGGTGAATGATCCCTCAAGATTACTTTCACCCTGGGAATGGTCTTAGTGCATAACTTCTAATTTTTTCAATCCAGAATCCGTATCGGCTCTTTGACATAGGATAAATCCTTATCAATAGTCAATGGCTTGTACTCAATCATGTGTGTAGGATCGTGGACATACTTCCGAAGTATCGATACATGAAATACATTGTGTACATTTGTCAAATTAGGTGGTAGCGCCAACCGATAAGCTACCTCCCCGATCCTCTCCAAAATTTCAAAAGGACCGATGAATCGCGGCTTTAATTTTCCTTTTACCCGAACTTGAACATTCCCTTTGACGGTGAAACTTTTAGAAAAATAAAATCTCCTACTTCAAAGCTCAATTCTTTCCTCCTCTGGCTGCATAGCTTTTCTGTCTGATTTGAGAAACTTTCAGATTATCATGAATCAGTTTAATTTTCTCCGCAGTTTCTTTCACGATTTTGGGGCCTAAAATCCTCTTATCTCCAGTTTCTTCTTAGTGAATTGGCGATCTGTATTTCCTCCCATAAATGTCTCAAAAGGTGTCATACCAATACTAGCATAATAACTGTTATTATATGCAAATTCAGTCAGTGCCAGATAATTGTCCCAAGTCCCTTTCATTTCTAACATCGAGGCCCTCAACATATCCTTAAAAATCTAAATGGTACGCTCCGATTGGCCATCTGTTTGAGGGTGATACGCAGTACTAAATTTCAACTTTGTCCCCAGCTCCTTATGCAAACTCTCCTAAAGCCTCAAGACAAAACAAGGATCTCTATCAGATACAATAGAGACAGGAAATCCATGGAGCCTCACAATCTCATTCACAAATAATTGGGCAAGTTTATCACAGGAATATGTCATCCTGATTGCCAAGAAATGTCCTGATTTTGTCAGCCGATCAATTATAATCCAAATGGCATCATAATTCCTGGGAGTCCTCGACAAACCAAATACAAAATCCATAGTAATATCTTCTCATTTCCAACTCGGGATCGGCATTGGCTGTAATAATCCAGAAGGCTTCCACCTTTCAGCTTTCAGTTGCTAACATACAAAGCATTTCTCTACATAAGCCATAATATCTCTTTTCATATTCCTCCGCCAGAAGGTTTTCTTTAGATCCTGATACATTTTGATCACCCTAGGGTGGATTGTATACTGAGGCCGGTGAGCCTCCTTCAAAATCTTTTCCTTTAGTTTTCTATCATCTGGTACACATAATCGTCTTTAAATATCAATACTCCATTAGTCCGGACATTAAAATCAGCTTGAGAATCCCTATTCAGATCACTTACAATATCCATAAGGAACGGATCATTAACTTGCTTCTCCTTAACTTTGTTAATTACCTCCGATTGGATTTGAAGATAAGATAGGAGCATCCTATCACCCCGAGTATAGCGTTGGATATCACACTACTTCAGATAAGCCAACATCTCTATTTGCTTAATTTGCGACATAGCCACATACCCCGATTGACGGCTCAATGCATCTGCAACTACATTTGTCCTCCCTGGCTTATACTGTATTTTACAGTCATTGTCTTTCAAAAAGTCAAGCCACCTCATTTGCCTCATATTAAGTTTATTTTGTGAAAACAGATATTTCAAGCTTTTGTGATCAGAATATATAAGGAACTTTTTACCATACAAGTAATGTCTCCAAATTTTTAAGGCAAACACCACAACAACTAGCTCCAGATTATGGGTAGGATAGTTCCTTTCATGCATCTTTAACTGTCTAGACCCATAAGCCACTACCTTACCATACCGCATCAATACGCAACCCAAACCTACCTTAGAGGCGTCACAGTATACCTCAAAACCTCCTGATCCCTCTGGAATGATCACTATCGGGGATGTAGTCAGGTGATCCTTTAACTCCTGAAAACTCAGATCACATTTCTTAATCCATTCGAACTTGGCATCCGTTTTCAGTAGCTGAGTCAGAGGCATAGCAATCTGTGAGAAATTCTCTATGAAATGCCTGTAATAGCCTGCCATGCCTAGAAAGCTCCTAACCTCGGTTACAGACGTCGGTCTACTCCAATTTGTAACAGCCTCCACCTTCTTTGGATCCACAGAAATACCACAATTAGAAATTACATATCCTAGAAACATTACCTTCTCATGCCAAAACTTACATCCCCAGAAATATCATCTAGAGCTGATGATACCCGACTGAAGATCGATCTTTGAGAACACTTGGGTTCCCTACAATTGATCGAAAAGGTCATCAATCCGCGATAATGGGTACTTGTTCTTTATCATGATTTTGTTCAACTCACAATAATCCTCGCAAAGCCACAATGTCCCATCTTTCTTCTTTACAAACAAGATCGGTGCACCTCATGGAGAAACACTAGGTCTAATAAAACCCATATCAAGCAAATCCTGCAATTGCTATTTCAACTCTTTTAGCTCAATAGGGGCCATGCAATAAGGGGTCCTCGAAATAGGCACCGATCCCTGATCAATTCTGAACTCAATCTCACGGTGTGGCGGTACAGCAGAAAACTTAACGGGAAACACATCCTTAATCTCGCACACAACCGGAATCTCCTTTGTGAACAATTCCCAACTCTCCACAATGCTAGTATAAGCCAAAAAGGCTTCACAACTGCTCTTTAACAAATGGTGAGCTTGGAGAGCTGAAATAAAGTTAGACTCCTTCAATCTCCGAATTCCTTGAATATGAAAAAGCTCACACTCTGGAATCACAAAATCTACTATCTTGTGGAAGCAGTCAATAGTTGCATGATACTTTGACAATCAATTCATACCCAGAATAATGTCAAAATCATGCATAGCCAGAAGAATCAAATCCACAACCAAAGGCAACCCATTCACCTCAACAATGCACCCAGGGTAAGAAACATCGGTAATAACAGAGGATCCCATGGGTGCCAATACAACTAGAGAAGAATCAAGAGTCATGGGAGAGGATTCAATAAGATAGGCAAATCGGGGAGAAACAAATGAGTGCGTAGACTTAGAATCAAAAAGCACCGTACAAGGAATACCACAAATGGAGAGAATACCTTTCACCACGTTATCTGATGCCTTGGCCTCACTTGCGGATACTGCAAAAGATTTTCCTTAGACGACAGGCTTGGAAGTATGGCCCTGTGGCGGATGAGGGCATTCTTTTACCTTATGCCCCTTCTGGCCACAATTAAAATAGTCGCCTATCAATTTATAACAAGGCATACCCCCATACATCTTCCCACAATGTTGACACGGGCCCACTGAAGCTTGAGAAGATGTAGAGGTTTGACTACCCTTCCTATCATAATCTAGCTGCTTTAACTTCTTGGACAGCCTCCCAGAACTTGCACCAGAACTAGCACCAAACCACTCTTGTCGAGCGACTGCTTCTTGAAGGACTCCACCTTCACAAGTTCTTACTCGTGGATCAGGGCGCGATCCAACATATCAGCATAAGTTGTCAACTTAAGAGTTGCCAACTGCTTGTGGATATCATCCCACAAACCTTGTAGAAACTTCCTCACCTTCCTCTCCTTATCTTCAACCATATAAGACGTGAACCACGACAACTCAGTAAACTTGGCATCATACTCGACCACGGTTTGACAACCCTGCCTCAAATGGATAAACTCCTCCTCCTTCTGGACACAAAGGCTGAAAGGGAAACACTTCTTCATAAATACCTCCTCAAACATCGGCCAAGTAATCTCGTCCTCAGGCACCCCCATGACTCTCTTCATCATCTACTACTAGTGATGCGCCACACCATATAGCCGGTAGGACGCAAACACAGCCCGATCCTCCTCGGGGCATCGAATCAAGTGAACACTTTCTTCAATTTCTCAAACCATGTGTTGCTTTAATGGGTTCAGGATCCCCTAAGAACTCTGAGACTCGCTCCTGAATGAAGCGATCATAAGTAGATGGTCTCAGATTTATAGGGGCCTGTACCGAAGTCGGAGTGGGAACAAGGGTGAGATTTCTTTGCTCTAAATTCTCAATGATGTTCGCCATTCGACCCAACAAATTTAAATATTCGGCTTCCCGGTCTTGTGGTTGACCACCCCCTTGTGAGCCTCTACATCTAGGCAGCATGATCAGCTTCAGGAGATACTTCTGAAATAAGAACGGTTACAAGTTAGTCAAAAGATCGGGCTCAATTACCACATTATAATCTATGCAATTAAATAAAAATACCGTCCTAACTTAGTTCTAGTCTAAATTACGTTGACTAGGGTAACTAGAACTAAGTGTCTTAACTTAGTCATTCTATTCCTACATCGGTCTATTTAATCTTAGCCTACACTATCATAAGCTTCCGCATAATATCCAAATCAATCCTAAGGCATCTTTTTCTCTAATACCAACAATGACGGACCATAATTCTATCGAAAATTTGGCAGAGTTCTGTCTATAAAATGTACGTCTACCAAATACAAAACCTATACAAAACCTTGCACAACTTCCACAACCCACATAGAACACATACACAGGATTCCAACTGCCACAAATACACATGTGGCGCTGACGTCATAACTCCGGGTATGATGCTAGTATAAACAAGATGCCACTAGATAAACAAGTATAACCATAAAAATATACGGAAGCTACTATATCTATCATATATAGTGAAAACTAAACTATACCTCCATCATCACCATCATTACACATATATGACCATAAGTATCAAAATAATTTACATAAATTTTCTGTTAATATACAAGTCATGAAGCTAAGTCCAAAAGTCTCTCCACATCATGTCTAGCTGCCTATCCTATGCCTACGGCCTACTCGAGCTCATCAGGCATTAGAGCGTGCTCATCTGGCATAAGAGCGTGCTCATCTGGAAGAAAGAAGAAGTAAAGATGAGCTAATAGCTGAGTAAGTATAATATAAGCAGTATACATATACAAATAAAATAGGAGATGAGAGGGAAGTGATGTGTAAGGATGCATGATGATATGAAAACTAAACTATATATCCATCATATATAGTGAAAACTAAACTATACACTGAAAACTGTGTATCCATCATATACAATGAAAACTAAACTATACCTCCATCATCACCATCATTACACATATATGACCATAAGTATCAAAATAATTTACATAAATTTTCTGTTAATGTACAAGTCATGAAGTTAAGCCCAAAAGTCTCTCCACATCATGTCTAGCTACCTATCCTATACCTACGGCCTACTCGAGCCCATCAGACATAAGAGCGTGCTCATCTGGAAGAAAGAAAAAGTAAGGATGAGCTAATAACTCAGTAAGTGTAATATAAGCAATATACATATACAAATGAAATAGGAGATGAGAGGGAAGTGATGTGTAAGGATGCATGATGATATGAAATGTGTTTTTATACATTTTTATGATTACGTTAATCTTTACGGACCAGGGTTAGTAAACCTTACTAGCTAAAGGTTCGGTAGAATGAGAAAAGGGTCATGTTATCCGCATGACCTAAGGGCATAAGCTCCTATTATCGACCCAGAGGTGGGCCATCTGCATATCATGCCTGTAGACGGGTCATACAGATATGCCCTCAAGTCCCTCGGGGACCAGAGGCAGTCATCGTCCTTCCATAGTAATATCCTAAGACTTACCAATGTAATGGAACGGGTCCTATCTTTATCTTCATTCACGTTAAGCGTTAAGAACCTTGAATTTATCCTTAAGATACATGGGCTCACTATACTTTCGCTGCGCAACTCTGATTATTTATCTAACTATAACCCATACAGTTATACGTTATCATTATATTTGATCTAGCCTAATACCCAATGTTTTTCTGAGCTTGGCTAAGATTTATTTTTATTTTTATTTTTTTTGACATAAGCCTCTATTCATAAGTAAACCTTGAAGATGGAGCACCTTACATTCTCATTCTTTTGTTGGTATGTCCTCAAACTGACATTTCCCAAAAATTTAGAATCCACACTAATGAGAATGAATGATTGTCAAAAGTCATCAAATACTTACATAATTTTTTTGAAATACATGACCACTCATTATTAGCTCTTTTCAATCACATTCCATTACTTCTTGACATGGCCATTACACAATCCTCACTTTATCACAGAATCCCTAAGATCAAAATATCAATCATATCCATTTCCTTAAAACTTAGTACAATCTTATCACTTAGATCTCAAACCCAAATATTAGTGTTCACAAGATCTTACTGGCCTATCGATGAGACTACTAATTAAATCCAAACATATCCTTTATAATTTACACCAAATGGGTCATTCTAATTGTCCTAAAATACAACCATAAGGACATCTTATTTCAATACTTCAGGACTCTAACATTTTGAATATAGTTACATTATTTGCCAACTCAAGGGTCCATTTACAATTTTACACGATCTCCCTTTCTTAGTGGTGCATCTATTTGTTTCTTAAAATTATTAGACAAAAACTATCTTTGATAGTAATACTCACAAATTTATCGAAAGGAAACCTTAATTATTTCTTTGACCTACGATGGGGGTAACGCTAACTATGGATTTTCTCATTTACTTATTACAAGGTCAATCATCCACACAATATAATCCTAGAGTTTCCTCATAAGGCCTCATCTCACATCTCATCTCTTCTTTGTGACATATTTCTTCAATTGTCAAATTCATGGGACAACTCCTATAATTCCTCATGGTAAAAACCTCAACGACTAATTTTAGGTTATGGGCAAAACAATTCCAAATCACAAGCTCCTCCCTCACTTAAATTGAAGGTAGGATCCTATTGCAGTGCGAAATTCACATAATTTCATCATTTCTCAAAATATTACGTGCTATCATAATTTATCAGACCCATCAAGGGTCAACCCAACCAAAACGATCAATAGTTTACCCTTGATTTCCTTGAAGGTTTTTTTCTTTACCTAATTCATTCTTATGAATACTAATCATTCCTAAGCCAAAGCCAAGCGTCTCTTAACTTTTCTATCCTTAGGAAATACTTGTTGAATTGCTTATTCAATTCGGCTAAATCCCAAGAAAGCCATATATCATGATAACACCAATCGTTTCTTTATAACTGAACTACCTACTTATCTTTTGGCAACCACGTCCTTGATCATTCTCATATACTCTTCATTCATCATATTTATTTACCCCAAAAATCCTAAGGTAGCTCATAATGAGCATTAATCGGTATGCCTCCGATTCTACATCAATTTCAGCTATCGGAGGTAACCCCCGACAGCCTCGAATAACCAAGTAATAGAAAAGAAGTCACCAACTCTCTCCTTAAAGATCACCCTCAATCAAACTATGCAACCAGAATTGCTTTTAAAACATTCAGCATTCACAACATATCCTGACATATCTCTTTATCCTCGAGATCCATGACACTTCCTATATCAATCATCCAAAGTACTCAGCATCTCTTAACTTCACGTGATCCATTCTACTTATCCATAATATTAAATCATCGAATTTAAACATCCCTTCTTCCTGAAAATTTCGACCCGAGACCAATCAAATTCTTAACTTGTACTAACTTGGCTACTTAGACCTTGATTAGGTGCTACCTTATCCGATACTAACTCGACATTGATTTGATTTAAATCCTTAAGGTGCCTTCAAACAATTTCTTCTCCTTATTCCCGTGGTCAACCGACGTTCCGAGGCAGATCTCTGCCTTGCAGCCATGCTATATCACAATATTAATTAACCTCAGATAATTAGATTAGACCGGGGTTAGAATTAACTAATGCATTCATGACGATGATCTCCGGGCCGAAACCTCAACATCCCATTCAATCCCACCAATCCTTATCTTGCCTCAGCTTAGAGTAGCTTAACCTAAACCTTATGCCCAAAATAATCAGTTTAGGTCTGCATTCGATGTCAATTAACTTAGACACTAGTTTTGCAATGAAATTCTCGTCTAACTTATGTAAACCAAGATACCCAAGACATCTCAATCTAACTTAATTAACCTAAACCTTCAGTTAATCATTCTGACAATCTCAATCAAACCTAACCTTCCGCACGAGATCCAAATCAAAATCTAAAGCATCTGTTTTCTTTGATACCATTTGCAACGGAACGGGTCCTATCCTTTTAAGGCCCTCTATTAATGACATATAAACCCTAACGCCTCAATAATTAAAATATAAAATCTATAGAAATTTTGATAGAATTTCTTCTACAATTGGACCAAAACCAAAAATACAACCTGTATTAAAGACCTGTACAAACACATAAATGTCCAAAACTCCACAATTTCCAACCCATATACAACAAACACACAGGATCCACATAGGCCATATCATCCATGGCGTTTTCACAACAAATCCTATCCACTATCACACAATTGGGGAGAGATGCCTTTCTAACACCTGCATAAAACCCACACAAGATAGCGGAAGCAAAACTAAATACCTGCGGAAGCATAACAAAAATTCACAGTAATAAACATCCCATAATCTTAACGCATAATAATAATAACTTTATCGAGTGACACTACATAACATAAATTCATATTCTAGGCCCTAGATTCTCACAGTCCAGCAAAACTCCAAACGCGAGTCCTCTGCCTTGCTCTAGCTAGACGGGCATTAGCTTGTAGCACTCATTTAAAAAGAACAAGAAGTAAGAATGAGCTAACAACTCAACAAGTACATTCATATACAAGGGCCATAAACAACAATAACAAAATTAAGCAAAAAACAGATATATAAACATGAACGGAATACATAAATAGGATCATGATTAAACATACTTGAAATATAATTTACTTCTTTCTTTTGTTCTTATTTTCTTTAGGATATAGATTAATTATGAATAATCATCTTTGCGGACCACGGGCTAGTATGCCCTCCAGCCAAGGGAGCGAATAATCGAGGATAGATTGTGTTCGGTCCACACAATCAAAGGCCTTGGTTCTTATTCATGCATGCATTATTTCATGTGTCTTTTTTGTCGTGGGGATCATCCTTTATATTCATAATTCATAATTCTTTTCCTCCTTGTACAACGCCCCAAGGACGGCGATCTTGATTCTTTTCCTCATTGTACAACGCCCTGAGGACGACGGTCCACGTATTACTTCATGGACGGACTTATCCTCGATTACCACTGTAACTTCCTAAGGCTTGCCAGGAATACCACCCGCTTCACTTAAGCGGCCAGGACACATGGCCAGAGTATCCTCGGATCTCCATCGCAATATTCATGGCGAGCCAAAGAATGTTACCCCTCATAACATGAATTCGTGGTCCTAGTTTCATGATTTTCTTGTTCTTTTGAGAGAGGGTTCCATCAAACTTCTTTCACAATATTTCTCAAATTCCAATGTAGAATCTTCCTGCAATTATTCATGTTCTCATTATCTTGCTTGCGGATTTAAGTCTTTTCATAACTTAACTTGCATACGAATATCGAAAGCATAGAAAAGTCTAGGAGTTCTTACCGTTGAAGAACAAATTGACTTTGAGACATTGAGAGTTTTCAGATGGACACATATTTCTTTCACAACGCATATATCGAAGCTTCTCAATTATTTGATTTGAACTTATAAAAACATACATATCATTTGGTTAGCAATTAAACATGAGAAAGTATACAAAATATCGTCCGAAGGCCATCGGTGAACAATACCCGTGAATGAGTGCGGACTTCCCATATTGATTAATTCTCATCAAATTTCAGACTTCCAATGGGTACCTAGTCAGATTCAAGGCATGGGTGATTATATCCTAGGGCCAATTTATCCATAAGTCCCAATTTAATTGGTTAATTCCTCCGGCCGTAGGTTTGGGTCCTTTGTCCGAAAATGGGTCTAAACTACCAATTTGGGTATAAAATTCACACAATTACTTGCCTATGTCATGGGTAACAATTATGTAAGGCTAATTCATGCATTAAATCCAATATAATTGATCAAACATGGTCCGGACGCCCCTTAGGGTCCTAACAAGTGAATTTTTACCAAAAATACTCAATCAGATATCCAATCGATAAACTAACTTACCCAAGTCATGCATAATCATATTCTAGTCCCAAATATATCAAAAGCCCCAAAAATTCGCTGGTAAAACGGGCTCGGGCCCTGGTGAACAGTACCCGCGCAAAACCTAGGGTTTTCGGATCGCAATAGACCACTCTAAACTTGGTATGTGGACATGATTTTGATGTGTTATCATATTTAGATTATGGGCAACATAATAGATAAATTTATTCGAGTATCGGAACGAGGATACCCGAAGAGAATGGAATAAAAGTGCATGAAAACGAAAAGGGAGAGTATGAGTGCACTTGCCTCGACTCAATCTATAATTTTTCCAACTAGCTCGAGCTCGGGAATCGGACCGAAAGCCTCTATTTTCTCCTCTTCTCCTTCGCATGGTTCCTCTCCTCGTGCCAGCCTCTACGCACGCAGCTGCCTCACCTGCCGTTACCACTGCTTTGCCCGCGTACTACTACGCCGGACAGCCAACGCCGACCATCGCCGGCCACTACACACCGCCAGCCATGCCCACCGTCACCCACGAAACCCTAACCCTCACGCTGCCTCTCTCTCTCCCGATTGCTTGCTTTCATTTTTCTCCTTCGCTTCATGATTCCCATTGTTATTATTATTATTATATATAATATATTACACACACACACACACACACACACATTATATATATTATATACACACACACACACAATATATATATATACATCTATTTTTCCTTTAATCACAAAAACCCAAATTGATATTCAGGCGGCCGAACGGGCTCACTTCGGACGCCGGCCCATCAAATCCAAATATTCTCTAAAATTTTCATAATATTTAATTAATTTTTCTAACATTCGAATTACCCAAAAATAATTAATCCCAAATAAATTCAGATAAAAATATCCGGGATGTTATAACCAAGAGTATCACCTACTATAATACGTAGCCAGGACAATCCTTGAGTCTCCACTGTCATACCAATGGCATGCTAAGGGGTATTACCTTTCAGAATATGAATCCATGGTCCTAATTTCATGATTTTTTATTCTTTTGAGGGAAGGTCCACTATACTTCTTTCATCACAATTTCTCCATCCGGGAGAACAATTCAATCATGTAACAAATTTTGAATTTTCCTCTGAATACTTGTACGATTTTTAGCTTTCTTTTGGATTTAAGTCTTCTCACGACTCAATTAGTATGCATGGACATCATTATGCATAAGGAAGATTAAAAATTCTTACCACCGAGAGACAATTATAATTTTAGAGGTCTCCGAACTATATTTTCTTCACAAACGGAACACAAACATATTTTTTCGGAGCTTACAATTAAATACATGCAATTAAACGTAGCTTACATAACAATTAAATAGGGTGGAATCATTCAAACTTAATAATTGTCACGGATGAATAGTGTCTGGGCCGATTTAGAGCCTTTGAACTTGCCGAATTGGTCAATTCATGGGAAATCGGACATCCAACCGATGCATATACACAACTAGGACATGAGAGGAAGTGATGTGTAAGGATGCATGATGATATGAAATGTGTTTTTATACATTTTTATGATTACGTTAATCTTTACGGACCGGGGTTAGTAAACCTTACTAGCTAAAGGTTGGTAGAATGAGAAAAGGGTCATGTTATCCATGACCTAAGGGCATAAGCTCCTAATATCGACCCGAGAGGTGGGCCATCTGCATATCATGCCTGTAGACGGGTCATACGAATATGCCCTCAAGTCCCTCGGGGACCGAGGCGATCATCGTCCTTCCATAGTAATATCCTAAGACTTACCAATGTAATGGAACGGGTCCTATCTTTATCTTCATTCACGTTAAGCGTTAAGAACCTTGAATTTATCCTTAAGATACATGGGCTCACTATACTTTCATTGTATGACTCACGATTATTTATCTAACTATAACCCATACGGTTATACGTTATCATTATATTTGATCTAGCCTAATACCCAATGTTTTGAGCTTGGCTAAGATTTATTTTTATTTTTATTTTTTTTTTTTTGACATAAGCCTCTATTCATAAGTAAACCTTGAAGATGGAGCACCTTACATTCTCATTCTTTTGTTGGTATGTCCTCAAGCCTGACATTTCCCAAAATTTAGAATCCACACTAATGAGAATGAATGATTGTCAAAAGTCATCAAATACTTACATAATTTTTTTGAAATACATGACCACTCATTATTAGCTCTTTTCAATCACATTCCATTACTTCTTGACATGGCCATTACACAATCCTCACTTTATCACAGAATCCCTAAGATCAAAATATCAATCATATCCATTTCCTTAAAACTTAGTACAATCTTATCACTTAGATCTCAAACCCAAATATTAGTGTTCACAAGATCTTACGGCCTATCGATGAGACTACTAATTAAATCCAAACATATCCTTTATAATTTACACCAAATGGGTCATTCTAATTGTCCTAAAATACAACCATAAGGACATATTATTTCAACACTTCAGGACTCTAACATTTCGAATATAGTTACATTATTTGCCAGCTCAAGGGTCTATTTACAATTTTACACGATCTCCCTTTCTTAGTGGTGCATCTATTTGTTTCTTAAAATTATTAGACAAAAACTATCTTTGATAGTTTGACCTACGGTGGGGGTAACGCCAACTATGGATTTCCTCATTTACTTATTACAAGGTCAATCATCCACACAATATAATCCTAGAGTTTCCTCATAAGGCCTCATCTCACAACTCATCTCTTCTTTGTGACATATTTCTTCAATTTTTAAATTCATAGGACAACTCCTATAATTCCTCATGTTGAAAACCTCAGCGACTAATTTTAGGTTATGGGCAAAACAATTCCAAATCACAAGCTCCTCCCTCACTTAAATTGAAGGTAGGATCCTATTGCGGTCACCGAAATTCACATAATTTCATCATTTCTCAAAATATACGTGCTATCATAATTTATCAGACCCATCAAGGGTCAACCCAACCAAAGCGATCAATAGTTTGCCCTTGATTTCCTTGAAGGTTTTTTCTTTACCTAATTCATTCTTATGAATACTAATCATTCCTAAGCCAAAGCCAAGCGTCTCTTAACTTTTTCTATCCTTAGGAAATACTTGTTGAATTGCTTATTCAATTCGGCTAAATCCCAAGAAAGCCATATATCATGATAACACCAATCGTTTCTTTATAACTGAACTACCTACTTATCTTTTGGCAACCACGTCCTTGATCATTCTCATATACTCTTCATTCATCATATTTATTTACCCCAAAAATCCTAAGGTAGCTCATAATGAGCATTAATAGGTATGCCTCCGATTCTACATCAATTTCAGCTATCGGAGGTAACCCCCGACGCAGCCTCGAATAACCAAGTAATAGAAAAGAAGTCAGCCGAACTCTCTCCTTAAAGATCACCCTCAATCAAACTATGCAACCAGAATTGCTTTTAAAACATTCAGCATTCACAACATATCCTGACATATCTCTTTATCCTCGAGATCCATGACACTTCCTATATCAATCATCCAAAGTACTCAGCATCTCTTAACTTCACGTGATCCATTCTACTTATCCATAATATTAAATCATCGAATTTAAACATCCCTTCTTCCTGAAAATTTCGACCCGAGACCAATCAAATTCTTAACTTGTACTAACTTGGCTGCTTAGACCTTGATTAGGTGCTACCTTATCCGATACTAACTCGACATTGATTTGATTTAAATCCTTAAGGTGCCTTCAAACAATTTCTTCTCCTTATTCCCGTGGTCAACCGACGTTCCGAGGCAGATCTCTGCCTTGCAGCCATGCTATATCACAATATTAATTAACCTCGAGATAATTAGATTAGACCGGGGTTAGAATTAACTAATGCATTCATGACGATGATCTCGGGCGAAACCTCAACATCCCATTCAATCCCACCAATCCTTATCTTGCCTCGGCTTAGAGTAGCTTAACCTAAACCTTATGCCCAAAATAATCGGTTTAGGTTCGCATTCGATGTCAATTAACTTAGACACTAGTTTTGCAATGAAATTCGTCTAACTTATGTAAACCAAGATACCCAAGACATCTCAATCTAACTTAATTAACCTAAACCTTGATTAATCATTCGGACAATCTCAATCAAACCTAACCTTCCATACGAGATCCAAATCAAAATCTAAAGCATCTTATTTTCTTTGATACCATTTTGCAACGGAACGGGTCCTATCCTTTTAAGGCCCTCTATTAATGACATATAAACCCTAGCCTCAATAATTAAAATATAAAATCTATAGAAATTTTGATAGAATTTCTTCTACAATTGGACCAAAACCAAAAATACAACTTTGTATTAAAGACACGTACAAACACATAAATGTCCAAAACTCCACAATTTCCAACCCATATACAACAAACACACGGGATCCACATAGGCCATATCATCCATGGCGTTTTCACAACAAATCCTATCCACTATCACACAATTGGGGAGAGATGCCTTTCTAACACTCGCATAAAACCCACACAAGATAGCGGAAGCAAAACTAAATACTGGGAAGCATAACAAAAATTCACGGTAATAAACATCCCATAATCTTAACGCATAATAATAATAACTTTATCGAGTGACACTACATAACATAAATTCATATTCTAGGCCCTAGATTCTCACGATCGCCAAAACTCCAAGCGAGTCCCTCGCCTTGCTCTAGCTAGACGGGCATTAGCTTGTAGCACTCATTTAAAAGAACAAGAAGTAAGAATGAGCTAACAACTCAACAAGTACATTCATATACAAGGCCATAAACAACAATAACAAAATTAAGCAAAAACAGATATATAAACATGAGCGGAATACATAAAACGGGATCATGATTAAACATACTTGAAATATAATTTACTTCTTTCTTTTGTTCTTATTTTCTTTAGGATATAGATTAATTATGAATAATCATCTTTGCGGACCACGGGCTAGTATGCCCCTCCAGCCAAGGAGCGAATAATCGAGGATAGATTGTGTTCGGTCCACACAATCAAAGGCCTTGGTTCTTATTCATGCATGCATTATTTCATGTGTCTTTTTTTTGTCGTGGGGATCATCCTTTATATTCATAATTCATAATTCTTTTCCTCCTTGTACAACGCCCCAGGGCGGCGATCTTGATTCTTTTCCTCATTGTACAACGCCACGAGACTGACGGTCCACGTATTACTTCATGGACGGACTTATCCTCGATTACCTTTGTAACTTCCTAAGGCTTGCCGGGAATACCACCCGCTTCACTTAAGCGGCCGGGACACATGGCGGGTATCTCGGATCTCCATCGCAATATTCATGGCGAGCCAAAGAATGTTACCCCTCATAACATGAATTCGTGGTCCTAGTTTCATGATTTTCTTGTTCTTTTGAGAGAGGTTCCATCAAACTTCTTTCACAATATTTCTCAAATTCCAATGTAGAATCTTCCTGCAATTATTCATGTTCTCATTATCTTGCTTGCGGATTTAAGTCTTTTCATAACTTAACTTGCATACGAATATCGAAAGCATAGAAAAGTCTAGGAGTTCTTACCGTTGAAGAACAAATTGACTTTGAGACATTGAGAGTTTTCAGATGGACACATATTTCTTTCACAACGCATATATCGAAGCTTCTCAATTATTTGATTTGAACTTATAAAAACATACATATCATTTGGTTAGCAATTAAACATGAGAAAGTATACAAAATATCGTCCGAAGGCCATCGGTGAACAATACCCGTGAACAGTGCACGGACTTCCCATATTGATTAATTCTCATCAAATTTCAGACTTCCAATGGGTACCTAGTCAGATTCAAGGCATGGGTGATTATATCCTAGGGCCAATTTATCCATAAGTCCCAATTTAATTGGTTAATTCCTCCGGGCCGTAGGTTTTGGGTCCTTTGTCCGAAAATGGGTCTAAACTACCAATTTGGGTATAAAATTCACACAATTACTTGCCTATGTCATGGGTAACAATTATGTAAGGCTAATTCATGCATTAAATCCAATATAATTGATCAAACATGGTCCGGACGCCCCTTAGGGTCCTAACAAGTGAATTTTTACCAAAAATACTCAATCAGATATCCAATCGATAAACTAACTTACCCAAGTCATGCATAATCATATTCTAGTCCCAAATATATCAAAAGCCCCAAAAAATTTGTAAAAGCAGGCTCGGGCCACAGTGAACAGATGCCAGCGCAAAACCTAGGGTTTTGGATCGCGATAGACCACTCTAAACTTGGTATGTGGACATGATTTTGATGTGTTATCATATTTTAGATTATGGGCAACATAATAGATAAATTTATTCGAGTATCGGGAAGGATACCCGAAGAGAATGGAATAAAAGTGCATGAAACGAAAGGGAGAGTATGAGTGCACTTGCCTCGACTCAATCTATAATTTTTCCAACTAGCTCGAGCTCGGAATCGGACCCGAAAGCCTCTATTTTCTCCTCTTCTCCTTCGCATGGTTCCTCTCCTCGTGCCAGCCTCTACGCACGCAGCTGCCTCACCTGCCGTTACCACTGCTTTGCCCGCGTACTACTACGCCGGACAGCCAACGCCGACCATCGCCGGCCACTACACACCGCCAGCCATACCCACCGTCACCCACGAAACCCTAACCCTCACGCTGCCCTCTCTCTCTCCCCGATTGCTTCTGTTTCATTTTCTCCTTCTGCTTCATGATTCCCATTGTTATTATTATTATTATATATAATATATTACACACACACACACACACACACACACACACACACATTATATATATTATATACACACACACACACAATATATATATATACATCTATTTTTCCTTTAATCACAAAAACCCAAATTGATATTCGGGCGGCAACAGGCTCACTTGGACGCCTTGCCCATCAAATCCAAATATTCTCTAAAATTTTCATAATATTTAATTAATTTTTCTAACATTGAATTACCCAAAAATAATTAATCCCAAATAAATTCAGATAAAAATATCCGGGATGTTATAACCAAGAGTATCACCTACTATAATACGCAGCCAGGACAATCCTTGAGTCTCCACTGTCATACCAATGGCATGCTAAGGGTATTACCTTTCGAATATGAATCCATGGTCCTAATTTCATGATTTTTATTCTTTTGAGGAAGGTCCACTATACTTCTTTCATCACAATTTCTCCATCCGGGAGAACAATTCAATCATGTAACAAATTTTGAATTTTCCTCTGAATACTACAGAACGATTTTTAGCTTTCTTTTGGATTTAAGTCTTCTCACGACTCAATTAGTATGCATGGACATCATTATGCATAAGGAAGATTAAAAATTCTTACCACCGAGAGACAATTATAATTTTAGAGGTCTCGAACTATATTTTCTTCACAAACGGAACACAGACATATTTTTCGAGACTTACAATTAAATACATGCAATTAAACGTAGCTTACATAACAATTAAATAGGGTGGAATCATTCAAACTTAATAATTGTCACGGATGAATAGTGTCTGGGCCGATTTAGAGCCTTTGAACTTGCCGAATTGGTCAATTCATGGGAAATCGGACATCCAACCGATGCATATACACAACTAGGACATGGGTAATACATAATTAAGGACAATTTATGCATAGGGTTCAAATCAAAAGGGGTACGGGAGTTGGGCGCGGGTCTAGGGTTTCGCCGAAGTAAAATCTGCGCAAAATGTGGGGGAAATGGACATCAGACCACAAATAATCTATGTAAGAGTCATGGGTTCCAAATTTTATATGATTTGGGTTGGTACCGGAATGAAAATACTTGGAAGAAAACAAATAACAATCAAAAGAGAGGAAAAAGAGGGTATGAGTGCACTTCCCTCAACCCGATCTACCACTTTTCTAACTAGCTCTCGGACGGATTTGGACTCGTGGGCTTCAATCTCCTCCTGCTCTCTCTTGTTCTTCGCACACTCTCTCTCTCTCCTAGGGTTTTGGCCTGCGGAAAAAATGAAGATCGCGAAGCCCAGCTTAGCCTTTAAAATAGACTGGCGCTCGAGCGCATGGTGAGCGCGCAGAGGGCGCTCTCGCCACTAGATTTTACATCTCCATTCGGGCTTGAGCCAGTTGCGAGCTCAGAGCCTACTGGATTTGGCACCCACTTCTGGGCTTGAGCCTACAGCGAGCCCAGTCTTAAATTTTCCTGCACTAAGATCAATTCTCTAGTTTTTTCAAATTCACCTATCCCAAACTTAATTATATCAATTATATTAACTTAATTACTAGAATTACTATGTTTTAGGAACCCTTACCTTATACATAAATTCTGATGCTCGTTTATTTGTGAATTAATCATAGACAGCCGTCCTTGGATTTGCCAAGGCTAGAACTAGGGCTGGCTCTGAGTTACAATGTTTTTGCATCATCTGTTCCATAATATCTGTCATTCTTCCTATAATATTCAAATATTCTTCCTCCCGGTCTGGTCGAAAGTTAGCTCCAACGCCTTTTTCTCGACTTGCCATTTCTTTAATCCTATCACCAAAACAGTAATATTCAGATGAGATCATCATTAAACAACCTAGGACTACAACCCGAAGATACTGAAATTTGGAGCTTAAGTTTAACTCAATCAAATTTAAACCTCAAATAAAAATCAATCAGCCTAAACCCTAAGACATCCTTCATACTCTGATACCAACTGTAATAGACCACATCCTAAAATTTGTTATTAATCATAATCATAATCATAATTGATTATCTTTTAATTACCAATTTTACCAATAAATAAGTCAATTGACCGATTGGATGTGAGTTTTTTCCTTCGATACCTTGATTGACTGTACATAAACAACATAACAATATATATAGGATCCAATTAAATGGCCATATCTTTTTTGGCTTTGACACTAATCCAAAAACAATATGACGTTAGCTTTTATTAAGAAAAGATGCCTATTCATTGCCAAAATCAATCATATATTAACCTGTAAAAGTAATAAATATCCATAAAATTTATCCATTCAAAATTAAAATCATTTACTGAGATATATCATTTCTTATATTCATAAGTTGCTATACATATTTAACATAACAACTGATATCAAACTATATAACGTTATCCTATGCATCGAAAATTATCCAAAACTCTACATCATTTCCACCAAAGTCTACAATTGAAATCAAACTAGAAGATAACAACTAAGTAAAGTGCATAGTATCCAGAAATATAGGTTAGCATAAAATATCTTCTAAAGTATAAACCAAATACTTCGATCTTTATTGCGACTCATCACGTAAGAACTCGTGCGACTCATCTGAGGGGGTTAGTAAAACAGTAATGAGTAAGTCAAATGATCAGTAAGGCATAATATATAATAAAGAACATATATATTTTAAATTTAAAATTATATCAGAAGGAATAGGAATCATAATAGAATGCATTGGTATGAAACATGAGCAGGAAAGACTTCGTGATGCACTTTTGGATTTATTTTCTTATTCTTTTTTAGTTTTAGCCATTAAAACAAACTTAAAACTCATTTACCTTAAGAACCAAGGCTAGTAGGCCTTATTAGTAAAAGGAGCTGTAGATTAAAGCTTGAATTGTGTTTGTTTCCACATAATCAGAGGCCATAAACTCCTATTTAAGACTCAGAGATAGACCATCTACATATAACCTTATATATAGGGCCAAACGTTGTTTTTCTCAATCCTACGGATGATAGGGTGAAACAAAGATTTTCTATTATAATATACTAAGGTATGCCAAAATATACAACCTGTTGAATCACAATGTTGGTCCAATCTTTACCTTAGGAAAAACTCTATACTTTACTTCTGAATTCTTAGTTCTTACCCTTCTAGAGAACACTTCATCATTTCTTAATATTTTTATAGAGTTTCCTCCCTTCAAGACAACACTTCATCATCATTTCTTAATATTTTTATAGAGTTTCCTTTCCTTTCTTCCATTCCTTTCTTTTTCATGATAAATTACATTTTAGCCACGACAAATGCTTAAAGCATTAAATTTAACACAATTTATGCAGTAGAGAATTTAGGAAACTTAATACAAATTTAGTAGATAGACAGTATATAATTAAACATATATAGTTCATAATTAAATATATAATAATTTAAAATTAACAACTTTGAAGTCCAGACTTTGACGAGATAAACTGTCATATTTTTAGACATGAAAAAAATTTAGAAATTAAAACACAGTATAAATGACATGATACAAATTTTTACGCATGAAATTCCTTCATGAAGTCATGAGAAATCAACATGTATACAAGATTAGCTTTTGAATCTTAGCAGGGATGAGAATTAGAATAAGAATACCCAAAAGAAATAGCAATAATTAATAATAAGAGAAAAAGAAATTTAGGGTGCACTTGCTTTGACTTGATTTATCAAAATTTTAGCTTTAAATCACCAAATTGAAGATTCCTCAAACTTCCTCTCTCTTCTCTTGACGTTCTCCCTCCTCTTCTCCCTTATCTCTCTCTCTACACCATTAAAATGGTTGAGCTTATCCCCTCTCACCATTTAAACCCAACCCGTCACTCGAGTGTGGGTCGAGGGTGTATTGAGCATTGCGGTTGAAAGGTAATTTAAAAGATTGGCACTTGAGTGCCATTCAGGCACTGCTCAAGTGCAACCTTTTTGGAATTCATACTCAAGCATACATTGAGCGTCTTTCAAGTGGGAACATTCTAGAATTTAAGCTCGATCATGCATTGAGTGTGCATCGAGCACCAAGCAAACTGGAATCAGCACTTGAGTGTGGCTCAAGCCTCCTTTAGGTGGACGTAAGGCCTACATCAAGCACACGTTAGGCCTGCATCAAGCACAAGCCATCCCGGTCTAATTTTGACTCTTTTGATTCGATTTTCACATCCTTTGACTTCAATTTTGATCATATTAGTTTAACTAATCATAATTAATATAATTGTAGAAACTCAAATCTTACACAAAAATTACAGCCTAGGGAGCTTGTGGACTAAAGTCGAACTACTCATAAAGTGGCCGCTAAAAACCTTAGGGGGCTTTTCAGTATGCGTGCAACAACTTTCTTCAACAGGAAGATTCTAGAATTATGGTTTGAAGGCGGTTTGAAAATTGGTGCTTGAGCACCATTTGGGAGCTAGTTGAGTGAGACCATTCTGGAATTCACGCTCGAGCGTGCCTTGAGCATCTTTTGGACGAGAACATTCTAGAATTTAAGCTCGTGCGTGCATCGAGCACCAAGCAAACTAGAATCGACACTCGGGTGTGGCTTGAGCCTCCTTTAGGTGCACGTAAGGCCTACATCAAGCACACATTAGGCTTGCATCAGACATGAGCCATCTGGGCTCGATTTTGACTCTTTTGATCTGATTTTTATATTCTTTGATTTCAATTTTGATTATATTAGTTTAATTAATCATGATTAACATAACTGTAGAAACTTGGACCTTACATGAAAACTATGGCCTAGGGAGCTTGTGGACTAAAGTTAGACATACCCATAAAGTGGCCACTGAAAACCTTAGGGGGGCTTTTTAGCATGCATGTGACAACTTCCTTCAATAGAAACAAGCACCATCAGTCGACTATGGTCGGGTACTATGATTCGAGGAACTCGCAAATTAAAGTCAGATATACCGAAAAGAGTGGCCAGTACCAAATAAGACCTTCAGTGGATTGGGACCTGACACTAGTACGATAACTCCCTCTTGTTAGGACTGGCACCACCAATTAAGTGCAGGCAATGGTCTTGACTCCATCGAAACATATAATGTATCGATTTTTGAAGATCTTCGATAATCAAGAAATATTAAGTTATGAAGACGTGATTTTCACTAATAAATTTCATAGTTGATATGAAAGTGACGAGAAGATGGATATGAAGAAGAGTCTGGTCAACTCATGTTGATTGGCTGTTAGGCGACAAAAGATTGGCCACCCAAAGCAGCAGGATGTCGAAATGACCGGTATGCATCTTTGAGGTTAAATGCCTGGTTGCCAAAATATCTGGTCAACTCATTGACCGAATAAAATGGCAAAGTAGCTGGTATGCTTTACACCAAGGATGACTGGTATGTGCAATATGTTGGAATGCACAAATTGTCGGTATAACAATCCTCCCGGGATGCTTGCAGAGAAATGGCCTGGTAATCATGTGAGGGAAATGGTCGGTTTGGAGGAATGATGAGTCGATCGGAATAAGGGAGCGTTTACCAGCAAGGTGATAAGTTTTCAGGAGACAATGTTTCAAGAGGCAACAACTTCCGGAGACCATGAATAGCACTTTTGGAGGCAACAACTTCTGGAGACCATGAACAACGTTTTTGGAGGTAACAACTTCGAGAGACCATGAACAATGATTCTGGAGATGATGATTTTCGGAGACCTTGATCTCTGAAGATGATGATTTCGGAGATGATAATTTTTGGAGACCTTGATCTCTGGGAGACAATGATTCGGAGATGATGATTTCTTGAGACCTTGATCTCTGGAGATGATGATTCCGGAGACAATAATTTCGGAGACCTTGATCTTCAGAGAGGATGATTCTGGAGACGATGATTTCAGGAGACCTTGATCACCGGAGATGATGATTTCCAGAGACCTTGATCTTCGGAGACGAAAATTTTGTGACGGCCCGTACTTAATTGCACATATAAAGTCGCCATCAAGACTTAAAAAGATCAATAAAATATTAATGGACATAAAAAGTTTACTTTTCTTTCTTACACAGGATTGACTGAGGCCGAACTGCATGAGTTGGCCTTCCGATTTTAATTTCACACCACCACCAAGTCGATTCCAAATTAACCTAAAGCTTCGTATGCCCACAAGCTCCCCAATTCATCACCGCTTCCTTGGTTGGCCAACATTAAGGTTAGCCCAGGACTTGATAATCTGAGATGCTTACTCAACCTTTCAATAACATTAACCAAAAGAAATCACGGAAACACACTAACAACATTCATAGAGTCATAAACAGCGGAATCCTTTTACAAGTCTTCTCAAAACATCAAAAGGAAATAAAATTAAGTTCTTCATTTAATCGGCTAAACACACCCTAGAGCCCATAATGCCAATGGAACTATTTGGCTACACCATAAGGTTCTACTCAACTTCATCCTCTATGAGCCTTTCGTCATTTGAAAATAACAAGAGTGAGCCACAAAGCCCAGCAAAATACTCACATGCAGAAAACAGAAAACATAAACATATATATATAAGTGAATCAAAACAGAGATTCATAACTTAACTTAGCATACGAAAATCATCATGTCTTTTCTTCGGAATTTTCTTAGTCTTTTTCTTATTATCTTGTCTTCTGAAAACTCATAAAAACCATTGAAAATTCTGATCATCTTTAGGGACTGGACGGGAGCAGACAACATCAAGGACGGATTGTGTGTAACGCCACAACCTAAGGCTGTATCCCCCCATTATGCTCCCCGGGGCGGGAGGTAATGCCTTTAACCCGCCATACAGGGCCGTAGTCCAAAAGTCTTATGTCACTAGAAAGTTCCCTCCCGTGGCCCAGGAGGCAATCCTCGAGTATCACTCCAATATCCTTTATCCATCTTTAATAGCAAGTTTAATGGAGACTCGGTTCATAGTTCTTGTTCTTTAATGGCCATCCATCATAGTTTGAAAGTCAAAAGTCGTAGAGTTCTACTTGCTGTCTGGATTATATGCATTTTCATATAGCCTTATTCTTTACTTCATCAGTTGAAGTCCGTTTAATCTTTAAGCCGAAGTTCTTTTCTTAGAAAGACGGAGTTCTTTTTCTCAAAATGTCGAAGTTCTTTTCAAAAGCCGGAGCTCTCGGAGTTCATTTCTCAAAAGGCAGGGTTCTTGTCTAAAAAAAAGCGCGGAGCTCTAATACCGGAGCGATCTTTATTAAAAATTCGGAGCTTTAAAACCGGATTGATCTTTCTTTAAAATCCGGAGCTTTAAAACCGGAGTGATCTTTCTTTAAAATCCGGAGCTCTAAAACCGGAGTGATTTTTCTTTAAAAATCGGAGCTCTAAAACCGGAGTGATTTTTCTTTAAAATTCGGAGCTCTAAAACCGGAGTGCTTTTTCATCAAAAGTATGGAGCTCTTTTTCTTAAACGAACGGAGTGCTTTTTCTTCAAACGGACGGAGTGCTCTTTCTTAAAAGGATGGAGTGCTTTTTCATCAAAAGGACGGAGTGCTCTTTCTTAAAAGGACGGAGTGCTCTTTCTTAAAAGGACGGAGTGCTTTTTCATCAAAGGAAGGAGCTATTTTTCGTAAAAGGACGGAGTGCTTTTTCTTCAAAAGTTAGAAGTCTTTTTTGCAATTATCAGAGTTCATATAATTTGACAAATAATCATATACTTCAAGCAGAATAAAATCTAACACCATGAATATCAGAGTTTCTTTTAAACATGTGATTAAGAACGATAAATCACAAAAATAGAACAGACATCATACATACATAATTTCATAAGAATATCATATACTTACGTAGCAAATATGCATAAACATGAACTTTAAAAAACAGGGGTGAGTATCTTGCGTGGGTTTCTTCTACTTTGCCTTGATCTTTTGGCCTCTCTTTACTAGAGATTCTATTGCATATCTTTTTGTTACTCCTCTAGTCCATATTTATAGGCTTAAGTCTGATGACTATCATTAATGATTGGTACTATAGGGGGAATGTTTCATCATTAATGATTGGCAAATCCCGGGGAATGTTTCGTCATTTAGCAAATCCAAGGGAAATGTTTCATCATTAATGATTGGCAAATCCAAGGGGAATGTTTCTTATTTATGGCTTTTACATTTCCTAAAAGTTCCTTTATTAATTAGGTCATTAATGGTTTTATATTTCCAAGAAGTTCATAAATTCCTAGTTAACTGAACTTAACGGGTTTTAGATTTCTTAATTAATTCCTGATTCACTAAACCTAACAGGATTTAGCTTTCTCATGTAAACACATTCAATTCCTACATACGACTTTCGGTTAACACCTGTTGATTGGATTTCAACATTCGGCTTTCCATAAACTACTCCGTCCTCCAACACACAAGCCACTCCCTCCTTCCTTCCATTCACGTCTTCCGGTCAACCTTTTTCGTTGACCGGATTCCGGTCAGTATTTTATGTTGACCGGATCACGCCTTCTGGTCAACATTTTACGTTGACCGGATCATGCCTTCCGGTCAACATTTTACGTTGACCGGATTATATTGACTCGATAACTGGAATTTTCTTATGTTTTAAAATCTGGGCCGTTACAATCTCCCCCACTTGTAGAAATTTCGTCCTCAAAATTTTAAATAAAGTTACTAACCTCGAGAAAATAAATAGGGGTATTTATTCTGAATCACTTCCTCTCGTTCCCAAGTTGCCTCTTCGGGAGTGTGATTCATCCAAAGCACCTTTATTAGAGCGATTGATTTGGTGCGTAGTTTCTTTTCCCTTCGATTAAAGATTTTCACTGGTTCCTCTACATATGCCAAGTCCTTGTCGATTGTCAAAGGTTCATACTCAATTACATGAGTAGGATCATGGACATACTTCCGAAGCATTGATACATGAAAAACGTCATGTACTTCTGCCAAGTTCGGAGGTAGTGCAAGTCTGTAAACTACTTCTCCGACCCTTTCTAAAATTTCAAAAGGGCCAATAAATCGTGGCTTCAGCTTTGCTTTTACCCCGAACCTGTACTTTCCCTTAGATGGCGATACCTTTAGGAATACAAAATCACCCTTTTCAAATTCTAATGCAGATCTCCTCCGGTCTGCATAGCTCTTCTGCCTGCTCCGGGTTACTTTGAGATTCTCATATACTAACTTTATCTTTTCTGCGGTCTCTTCAACAATATCTAGACCCAAGATCCTTTTATCTCCGTGCTCCTCCCAGTGGATCGGCGATCTATATTTCCTTCCATACAAGGTTTCAAAAGGGGCCATGCCTATGCTGGCCTGGTAACTATTATTATAAGCAAATTTTGCTAAGGGTAAGAAATTATCCCAAGCCCCTTTCATCTCTAAGACCGAGGCCCTTACATATCTTCGAGAATCTGGTTAGTCCGTTCTGACTGGCCGTCAGTTTGCGGATGAAAAGCGGTACTAAATTTTAATTTGGTACCCAATTCTTCATGTAGACTTTTCCAGAACTGTGAAACAAAGCGAGGGTCTATGTCTGATACAATAGAGGTAGGCACACCATGAAGCCTGACAACCTAATTTACATATAGCTGGGCTAATTTATCATTGGATTATGTCATCTGGATTGCCAGAAAATGGGCTGACTTTGTTAGCCGGTCAACAATAACCCAAATAGCATCATGTTTCCTTGGCGTCCTTGGCAGTCCGGTCACAAAGTCATGGCAATATCTTCCCATTTCCAGCCTGGAAACGGCATTGGTTGCAATAACCCAGACGGCTGCTTTCTTTCAGCCTTTACTTGTTGGCATACAAGGCATTTTTTCACGTAGGCTGCAATGTCCCTCTTCATATTCCTCCACCAGAATGTTTTCTTCAAATCCTGGTACATCTTATTGGCTCCTGGGTGAATCGTATAACGGGATCGATGGACTTCCTTAAAAATTTTCTCCTTTAATTCTTTATTATCCGGCACACATAACCGATTCCTAAATCTTAATGCTCCATCCGGCGTAACATGAAAATCACTTCGGGATTCTTTGTCCAGCTCACTCATGATCTTTACATGGAAAGAATCATTCGTCTGACATCCTTTTACCTCATTTATCACCTCTGGCTGGAGTTGAAGGTACGCCAAAATCATCCGCTTTCCTTGCACATAATGCTGGACATTATAATACATGAGACAGTCCAGCATCTCCATTTGCTTGACTTGCATTCTAGCCAGAATACCAGGCTACCTACTTAGCGCGTCGGCGACTACATTGTCCTTTCCTGGTTCGTACCGGATTTCACAGTCATAGTCCTTCAGGAATTCAATCCACCTTCTCTGCCTCATGTTCAGTTCCTTCTGGGAGAATAAATACTTTGGACTCTTATGATCGGAGTAGACCAAGAATCTCTCACCATACAGGTAATGCCTCCAGATTTTCAATACAAACACTACTGCGGCTAATTCCAGATCGTGAGTTGGGTAATTCCTTTCATGATCCTTCAACTGTCGCAACCCATAGGCAATTACCCTTCTGTGTTGCATTAAAACACAGCCCAACCCAATCTTTGAGGTATCGCAATAAACAATCAATCCTCTTGATCCATTTGGAATGGTCAGTACCGGAGCAGAGGTTAGCCGGTCTTTAAGTGTCTGAAAACTCCCTTCACAATCATTGGTCCACTCAAACTTGGCATCTTTTTTTGTTAATTGTGTGAGTGGCAGAGCAATTTGGGAGAAGTTTTTCACAAACCATCTATAATATCCAGCCAAGCCTAAGAAACTTCGTACTTCGGTAACAGAGGTTGGCCGGTTCCACTTTACTACTACTTCCACTTTCTTAGGATCGACGAAAATCCCTTCTTTGGAGATGACATGTCCAAGGAATCCTACTTCCTCTAACCAAAATTCGTACTTTTCAATTTGGCGAACAGCTGATGCTTCCTAAGGATCTGGAGTGTAGTCCGTAAATGCTCCTCATGTTCCTCATAGCTTTTCGAATACACAAGGATGTCGTCAATAAAGACGATCACAAACTTGTCCCAGTATGGTTGAAAAATTTGGTTTATCAAGTCCATAAAGATGGCTGGAGCATTAGTCAACCCAAAAGGCATCACTACAAATTCATAATGTCCATATCTAGTCCGGAACGCCGTCTTTGCTATATTCTCCTTTCTGATCCGGAGCTGATGATATCCGGATCTAAGGTCGGTTTTTGAAAATACGCAAGCTCCTTGTAATTGGTCAAGGAGAATTCTTGGCAGAGGATATTTGTTCTTGGTGGTAATTTTGTTCAGTTCACAATAATCCACGCATAATCTCATGGTCCCATCCTTCTTCTTACAAAGAGAACCGGTGCTCCCCATGGTGACACACTCGGCCGAATAAAACCCTTATCTAATAATTCCTGCAGTTCCTGTTTCAATTCTTTGAGTTTGGCCGGTGCCATCCGATATGGTGCTTTGGATATTGATGCTGCTCCTGGCATCAATTCAACTCCGAATTTCAACTCTCGCTGGGATGGCAGTCCAGGTAATTCATCAGGGAATATGTCTTCGAATTTCCGCACCACAGGAATCTCTTTGGCCAGAGATTCTTGACTTTCAGTAGTCACACTAGCGAAGGCTAGATAAGCTTGACACCCATCACCAATCAAGTGCCTGGCATGAGGGCCGAAATGAAGCAAGATGCTTCTTTACCCCGGACTCCTTGAATATAAAAAGGCTTGTTTCCAGGGATGGTAAATTCTACTCGTTTTCGGAAACAATCAATCTTGGCATGATATTTGGCTAACTAATCCATTCCCAAAATTGCATCGAAGTCTTTCATTTTCAGCAAAACCAGGTTAACAGGCATCATTTATTCATTTAATTCTATCGGACATTTTGAATATACTATATTTAAAATTACGGATGACCTTGTGAGTGAGGCGACCATCAATGGGCAACCAAGAGCTTGAGGAAGGGTCGTAAGATACTTCAAAAATTCATGGGAGACAAATGAGTGAGTAGATCTAGAGTCAAAGAGAACATGACTAGAAGTGCCACAGATAGAAAGTGTACCTCCTACAACCTCCGTAGACGTTTCGGCCTCCTTTGCAGAAACGGCAAACACCTTAGCTGGAATAGGAGACTTAAATCCTGGGGCTTGTTTGGCGAGTGGGCAATCTCTGATCATGTGTCCAGCCTGGCCACAGTTATAACAAACCCCTAGCTTCTTATAGCAGGGCTTCCCTTCATGTGATCTCCCGCAATGATCACATGCATTATTAGCCGGAGTTCGAAAAATCTATACAGATCGGTTCTGCTCCCCACTGGACCTCGATGGTCTTGCTTTCTTAGAAGGGCTTCCACTAGCACTAGCCCTTGAAGTCAGACTAAACGTCCTTTGTTTGAGCAATGCTCCTCTCTCCAGCTCCTTCTTATAAATAACAGCCTTCTCGAGCACCTCTCCGTACGTGGCCAACGTCAGAGTTGAGAGATGCCTCCTAATATCATCCCTTAATCCCTGAAAGAATCTCCTAGCTTTTCGCTCCTGGTCTTCCACCATATAAGGAGTATAGTGAGATAACTCTGTAAACTTTGCATCTTACTCTGCCACAGAGCGAGTACCCTGCCTTAGACGAAGGAATTCATCCCCCTTCTGTCCGCGAAGATTAGCAGGGAAATATTTCTCCAGAAATGCTGCTTCAAATATTTCCCAACTAATATCCCGATCTGGCACGTTGAAAACTCTCTTCTGCATTTCCCATCAGTGGTAGGCCTCACCCCGTCGCTTATGGGTGGCATAAAGAACCATGTCTCCAGCAGGACACTTAATTACCGCAAATACCTTCTTCAATCGTTGGATCCAGGTGTCTGCCTTCAACGGGTCGGGTTCCCTTGAGAATTTCAAAACTCGCTCGTTGGTAAAACGATCATAGACCGACCTCTCCTGATTAACAGGAATTGGGGTGGTTACTGGAGTTGGTGGAGCCAAGGCTTCTATGACCTCTGCCATCCGGTCTAGCAGGTTCAAGTATCTTCCCTCCATATCCGGAGTGTTGTTAGTCCATCCGGTTCGCCTTCCTCTGTTAGACATGACTTCGTTGATTTTCGAAAGAAACATTTTCGTTAGTCAGCTAGCCAAGGGTGGCTATCACAATTTACATTGTCCATAGCATAAGTAAAACTAACACCCCTTTTTCTGTAACTAATCCTAACCTAAGTTTCCATGTTGATTTAAATTGACCTAAAGCATCTCAGTTTTCTCTCTGATACAAACTATGACGTCCTGTACTTAATTACACATATAAAGTTGCCGTCAAGACTTAAAAAGATCAATAAAATATTAATGGACATAAAAAGTTTACTTTTCTTTCTTACACAGGATTGACTGAGGCCGAACTGCATGAGTTGGCCTTCCGATTTTAATTTCACACCAGGCCGGCCAACATTAAGGTTAGCCGGACTTGATAGTCTGAGATGCTTACTCAACCTTTCAATAACATTAACCAAAAGAAATCATGGAAACACACTAACAACATTCATAGAGTCATAAACAGCGGAATCCTTTTACAAGTCTTCTCAAAACATCAAAAGGAAATAAAATTAAGTTCTTCATTTAATCAGCTCCGTCCAACTGAACTATTTGGCTACACCATAAGGTTCTACTCAACTTCGTCCTCTATGAGCCTTTCATCATCTGAAAATAACAAGAGTGAGCCACAAAGCCCAAGAAAATACTCACATGCAAAAAACAGAAAACATAAACATATATATATAAGCGAATCAAAACAGAGATTCATAACTTAACTTAGCATACGAAAATCATCATGTCTTTTCTTCGG
Source organism: Nepenthes gracilis (assembly GCA_033239525.1). Classification (NCBI taxonomy): domain Eukaryota; kingdom Viridiplantae; phylum Streptophyta; class Magnoliopsida; order Caryophyllales; family Nepenthaceae; genus Nepenthes; species Nepenthes gracilis. The sequence goes on from BSYO01000002.1 coordinate 11,674,485, forward strand.
AATTTCCTTAGTCTTTTTCTTATTATCTTATCTTCTGAAAACTCATAAAAACCATTGAAAATTCTTATCATCTTTAGGGACCGGACGGGAGCGGACAACATTGAGGACGGATTGTGTGTAACGCCACAACCTAAGGCCGTATCCCCTCATTATGCTCCCCGGAGCGGGAGGTAATACCTTTAACCTGGCATACGGGGTCATACTCCAAAAGTCTTATGCCACCAGAAAGTTCCCTCCCGTGGCCCAGGAGGCAATCCTCGAGTGTCACTCCAATATCCTTCATCCATCTTTAACAGCAAGTTTAATGGAGACTCGGTTCATAGTTCTTGTTCTTTAATGGCCATCCATCATAGTTCGAAAGTCGAAAGTCGTAGAGTTCCACTTGCTGTCCGGATTACATGCATTTTCATATAGCCTTATTTTTTACTTCATCAGTTGAAGTCCGTATAATCTTTAAGCCGAAGTTCTTTTCTTAGAAAGACGGAGTTCTTTTTCTCAAAATGTCGGAGTTCTTTTCAAAAGCCAGAGCTCTCGGAGTTCATTTCTCAAAAGGCAGAGTTCTTGTCTAAAAAAAAAGGCGGAGCTCTAATACCGGAGTGATCTTTCTTAAAAATCCGGAGCTTCAAAACCGGAGTGATCTTTGTTTAAAATTTGGAGTTTTAAAATCGGAGTGATCTTTCTTTAAAATCCGGAGCTCTAAAACCGGAGTGATTTTTCTTTAAAAACCGGAGCTCTAAAACCGGAGTGATTTTTCATCAAAAGTCCGGAGCTCTTTTTCTTAAACGAACGGAGTGCTTTTTCTTCAAACGGACGGAGTGCTCTTTCTTAAAAGGACGGAGTGCTTTTTCATCAAAAGGACAGAGTGCTTTTTCATCAAAGGATGGAGCTCTTTTTCGTAAAAGGACGGAGTGCTTTTTCTTCAAAAGGACGTAGCTCTTTTTCGTAAAAGGACGGAGCTCTTTTTCGTAAAAGGACGGAGTACTTTTTCTTCAAAAGTTAGAAGTCTTTTCTGCAATTATCAGAGTTCATGCAATTTGACAAATAATCATATACTTCAAACAGAATAAAATCTAATACCATGAATATCAGAGTTTCTTTTAAACATGTGATTAAGAACGATAAATCACAAAAACAGAACAGACATCATACATACATAATTTCATAAGAATATCATATACTTACGTAGCAAACATGCATAAACATGAACTTTAAAAAACAGGGATGAGTATATTGCGTGGGTTTCTTCTACTTTGCCTTGATCTTTTGGCCTCTCTTTACTAGAGATTCTATTGCATGCCTTTTTCTTACTCCTCTTGTCCCTATTTATAGGTCTTAAGTCTGATGACTATCGTTAATGATTGGTACTATAGGGGGAATGTTTCATCATTAATGATTGGCAAATCCCGGGGAATGTTTCATCATTTGGCAAATCCAAGGGAAATGTTTCATCATTAATGATTGGCAAATCCAAGGGGAATGTTTCTTATTTATGGCTTTTACATTTCCTAAAAGTTCCTTTATTAATTGGTCATTAATGGTTTTATATTTCCAAGAAGTTCATAAATTCCTAGTTAACTGAACTTAACGGGTTTTAGATTTCTTAATTAATTCCTGGTTCACTGAACCTAACAGGATTTAGCTTTCTCATGTAAACACATTCAATTCCTTCATACGACTTTCGGTTAACACCTGTTGATTGGATTTCAACATTCGGCTTTCCCATAAACTACTCCGTCCTCCAATACACAAGCCACTCCGTCCTTCCTTCCATTCACGTCTTTCGGTCAACCTTTTTCGTTGACCGGATTTCGGTTAGTATTTTATGTTGATCGGATCACGCCTTCCGGTCAATATTTTACGTTGACTGGATCATGCCTTCCAGTCAACATTTTACGTTGACCGGGTTATATTGAGTTGATAACTGGAATTTTTATGTTTTAAAATCTTGGCCGTTGCAAATTTCGTAAACGATAATTCCAGACATCATGGTTTTTGGAGACCTTGACTTCTAGAGACGAGTAAGTAAATATCTGGAGACGATAGAGTAAGTTTCCAGAAATGGAATCCGGAGAAGATTGATTGAATTTCTGGAGGCGGAGTAACTCTCTGGAATTCTCTGGAATTCCCTAGAAGAGGAGATATGAATAAAATATTGGCAGTAGGTGACCTGCTTCCACCCACTCCGCTGACCTTCTAGAAAAGAACATGGAGTAAGAAAAGAAGTATGAGGTAGTTAACTTGCTCCCATCTACTACCAACGACCTTAACATCTATAAATATTGAACTTGAGGATTAGGATAGAAGTTGGGCAATTTGTGAGTAAAGCGCAAGGAAAGAAGAACTTCAGGCTCGATCTAAGTAAGAGAGTTAATAGATCAGATTCCAGGCAAGTGTACCAGTGTTTTGAATTCATGTTAAGCATGATTGTTTTTATGCTCTCCCTGGTTAAGTTCTACGCGAAATATATCATGATGATTGCTTTCTCAAGTTTATGAAGGAGTATTATGTTCAGTGCATGAATGATATTTTGCATATGTGATTTTGTTCCATGATTTATGCTCAAATGATATCAGAATCTCTGTTGTTCATTAAGATCAGTTTATGGTAAATGGATTGGCAAGTCTAAGTTATGTGCATGGAGAGGTTATCTGCATGTTTAATTTCGGCCAAAAAATCACTAGACAATTAAAGAGTTTTCATATTGCATGTTGATATCAAATATGAATGTAAGCATGCCTTTAAAGATCTTTGAACTTTTGCTCATTATGATCTTTTGACTTTTCGAAGCCCACAATTTGAAGAGATGAATTTTGATGGCCTAATAGTTGTAGGCCTAAAATGTGGCTATTTCTAATAATGGCTGCCGAGTAGCTGCAAGCCTAAAATGTAGTGGCTTTTGATCATGATGGCTGAGTAGCTGCAGGCCTAAAATATAGTCATTTTTTATTATAATGGTCAAGTAGCTGCAGGCCTAAAATGTTGTGACGAAACGGATTTTTTTTTGTTTTTTGATTCCGTCATTCATGACACGATTAAAAACCCAAACTAAACCTATTAGTTGTAACACAGGATCACAGATGCCATTTAGGACCCATATACTTTTAACCATAATAAGTATAGCGGAAGTTATTCTAACACTTGCGGAAGCATTCATAAAATATTCATTTCCGAGTACATAGCTAAAAATGTTTAACCATAGAAGTCCATCAAGTCATTACAATAATATTTCTCCCAAAATAAGCTTCCGAGGTCTTTAATAATCCTTCAGACAAGCTCTAATCACTCCAACTCGTCAGGCACAAGCTCTAAAGCTTGATTTAGGGGAAAAAACATAAAACAGTGAGCCGAGGCCCAGCAAGGTACATGCACATGAGTAGTAAAATGATGATGCAGAACGGTCATGTAACTATGCATAAACAGAACGGTTAATCCGAATGCAGTCCAAGAAATAGAGAAAACATACCTGGACAGTACTATGCTTTAGAATTGGTAATCAGTACGATAAACGACAAACAATAACATATCGGTAATCAGTACGACAAATAGTATCACAACATATCGGTAACAGTATCATAACATATCGGTAATCAGTACGATAAGCGGTAAACAGTATCTTAACATATCAGTAATCGGTAATCGGTAATCGGTACGGTAACATAACATATTTGTAAAACAGTAAACGGTACTTCATATCATATCGGTACAGACCTTGCCAGTATACCTTACCAGCTGAGGGGGCGAATAATCGAGGATAGATTGTGTTCACTCCAAACAATCTAAGGCCGGTAACTGTCATATGGATATCCCATCTCACGGGATGGTACGGTATGCCACCCGAAGGTAGGCCGGTAACGGTAATTCCCCCTCTCCGTAACGCCCCGAGGGCAGGGCAGACCACAAATAACTCCATGGACAGAGTTATCCTCGATTACCACCGAAAAGTCCTAAGGCATGCCGGAGAACCTTTCCGGACTGTAGTTAGTCCCGGGTCTTAAAATAACTGTAGCAGAAACCATTTCTTTATCGAAAACCCCTTTTTAAAATCAGAGTTTCATAATATATCTTCAGCTATCTTTAAGTATACATGGAAATTTTCTTGGTACAGGTCGATACATATTTTCGAAAACAAATTATGCTTGGGGCCTATTTAGATTTTTATCAAGGAAGGGCCGGAGCTCTTTTCTCGTTAGGGGAGCCGATTTCATTTTCAGTACAAAGCTGGAATTCACTTTCAGTACAAAAAGCCGAAGTTCTTTTTTTTTCTCAAAATGCCGGAGTGCTAAAAAGCCGGGGTACTTTTTCTCAAAAAGCCAGAGTGCTTTTTCCTCAAAAAGTAGGAGTGCTCAAAAAGCCGCAGTGCTCAAAAAGCCGGAGTGCTTTTTATCAAAAAGCCGGAGTGCTCAAAAAGCCGGAGTGCTCAGAAGCCGGAGTGCTTTTTCTCAAAAAGATGGAGTGCTTAAGAAGCCGGAGTGCTTAAAAAGCCGGAGTGCTTAAAAAGCCAGAGTTCATTTCACATTAAGGCCGGAGTTCATTTTAAGGCCGGAGTTCTTTTTTCAACAAAAGGACAGAGTTCTTTTTCTCAGAGGACGGAGCTTATTTTCTCGAAGGACGGAGCTCATTTTCTCAAAGGTCGGAGTTCATTAGGGCCGGAGTTCATTTTAGGGCCGGAGTTCTTTCCAAAAAAGGACAGAGTTCTTTTTCTCAGAGGACGGAGCTTATTTTCTCGAAAGACGAAGCTCATTTTCTCAAAGGCCGGAGTTCATTAGGGCCGGAGTTTTTTTAAGGCCGGAGTTCTTTTCCAACAAAAGGACGGAGTTCTTTTTCTCAGAGGACGGAGCTTATTTTCTCGAAGGACGGAGCTCATTTTCTCAAAGGCCGGAGTTCATTTTACATTAAGGAAACCGAGTTTAATTTTCATGTGGCCAAGTTTATTTTAAATGCAGAAGGTCGATATTTAATGCAGAAAGCATGAACTTTAAAACAGAGTACACGTGCAGTAAAGCATGAACTTCAAAATAGAGTACACTTGCAATATTCTTAAAGCATGAATTTAAAAGCAGCGTCCGAAGTACACTTGCAATATTCTTAAAGCATGGATTTAAAAGCAGCGTCCAAAGTACACTTGCAATATTCTTAAAACATGAACTTAAAAATAGCGTCTGAAGTACACTTGCAATATTCTTAAAGCATGAATTTAAAAGCAGCGTCCGAAGTACACTTGCAATGTTCTTAAAAAATGAACTTAAAAACAGCGTCCGAAGTACACTTGTAATATTCTTAAAACATGAACTTAAAAGCAGCATCCGAAGTAACTTGCAATATTCATAAAGCATGAAGTTAAAAACAACGAAGTAACTTACAATATTCTTAAAGCATGAACTTAAAAACAGCGTCCGAGGTACACTTGCAATATTCTTAAAGCATGAATTTAAAAGTAGCGTCTGAAGTACACTTGCAATATTCTTAAAACATGAACTTAAAAACAGCGTCCGAAGTACACTTGCAATATTCGTAAAGCATGAATTTAAAAACAGCGAAGTAACTTGCAATATTCTTAAAGCATGTGTGACGGAACATATTTTTTTTTTAATTCCGTCATTCATAACACGATTGAAAGCCCAAGCTAAACCAATTAAGTGCAACACAGGATCTCAGATTTATACAATAAATCTCGTCCTCGAAATTTAACGAACCTCAAATTTCCATAATCGGATGGAAACTTTTAGGTTATCTAACAATCCCAAGTCACTTCCTTAATTATACAATATGATTACCTCAAGGAACCTCAAACATTTTAAATCCTCTTGATTCTTACTACCCAGAGTGTTATATCAAAAATTTAGTTCGACCAAATTTGAAACAACTCAAATTCAATAACTTACTTAATGAACCTAGCTCGAGACCTCAAACGATTGAAAATTCCTGCTTCGACCTACTCTAAGCTTCGAAAGGGACTATTCCTTCTAAAACCCAGATTAAACTTTATCTTATATGGGTTCACCTCATTTCATTGCGGTACTCGATTATTTATCTAACCATTAATCATCCCATTGAAATTTCACAGCCATATCAAATTCAACTTGATGTCCCAAAGATTATTTAATCAAATTTTACTAAAGTTTTGATGCAAACCTTAAATCACAATTGAACTTAAAAGTCAGAACGATTTACATTCATGCCATTTTATTAGTAATCGGCAAACCAATATTTTCTCTAAAATACATAGCCCGCATCATAGACCCAGAATATAGGCAACCTTGATTAAAATGGTCATAGGATAATCACACCGAGAAGACAAATCCCACAATCGTCCAACTATAGCCACCTTCAGGGCTACAATCATAACTATCACCCAAAAATCGACATAACTTTAAATCATTACCCAGCATCTTAAAATTCCAATCACTTAGTAACCTTAAGATCCGTTAGTATACTAATGAGTCAACTGATCTAATCAGAACAAGTCTTCTATCATTACGATAAATGGGTCGCTCTAATTGTCTTGAGACAAAACCTTAAGGACTTCATATTGTATAGGTTCATAGCTTCCATACATTGAATACGATTTTGTCTCCCAAACTAAGGATATAAATCCTATCACCCAATCATTTGGATTTACTCGTGATTTACCTTTCACATTTCCTATGAAACTTCGGGGACATACAAGTCTAAGGATTCGCAACATCAATTTGCTAGCATTGATGTCTAGCTTCTAAAGGAAATACCGAGGTTCACCTTCTCAATCTTTAAACAGATCTACCCACAGGCAATATCATAAGATCATCTTCCTCAATGACACAATTATTTTGGTTCTTAAAATTTTTGATAAGGGCTATCTTCAAAGATAACGTCATAAGATCTCTCAATGGAAATTTCATTGGCTAAGTCCAACTTACACGTGGAGCAACTCTAATTGTGAACTCCTCCCCCACTTAGTTCGAAGGTAGCCATCTATCATGACATGAGAGTAGCATAATCTTAATCTTTTCTCAAAAGCATTACATTTTATGATGTCTCACCAGACCCATCAGGAGCCAACCTAAATGACATGAATGTCAATTACCCCTATTCGGTCTCGGGAAACTACTTTGTATCTTCTATTTAACGATTACAAATCTTACCCATGCCGAATGTCTCACTGATACTAAACTCCTCAAGGAACACTTGTCAGGTCATTTAACAACCTTAGTTAGACTCAAAATGATCATATACTTTTATAGCACTAATCGGTCTCCCCAATTAGTCATCACTTAAAATCTTATGGATCCTAAAACCATGCTACCCAAGAGCTACAAGCTTAACAAGGCATGTACTCAACTAAACTCACATTCCTTGAACACTAACTAGGACACATTAGTTAATCAATCGAATTAAATTATCATTCCTAACTTAGCACTAGCCTAAGAACCAATTTCTTAAGCGTCCTAGTTACCTTAACTTCCCATACCTATTATTACAAGAATTCTATTCAGAGATCCAAACCTAGGCTTCCGCTTGTTGATCGATCAATTCCTAAGGCATCTCAATTCTCTGATACCATTTGTGACGTAACAGATTTTTCTTTTTTAATTCCATCATTCATAACACGATTGAAAGCCCAAGCTAAACCAATTAAGTGCAACACAGGGATCTCGATGCCATCTAGGAACCATATGCTTTTAACCATAATAAGTATAGCGGAATTTATTCTAACACTTGCGAAAGCATTCATATTCATTCCAAAATATTCATTTTCGAGTACATAGCCAAAATGTTTAGCCATAGAAGTCCATCAAGTCATTACAATAATATTTCTCCAAAATAAGCTTCCGAGGTCTTTAATAATCCTTCAAATAAGCTCTAATCATTCCAACTCAAATGCAGCACAAGCTCGAAACTTCATCGAGGGGGAAAACATAAAGCAGTGGTGAGGCGAGGCCAAAGGTACATGCACATGGGTAGTAAAGCGATGATGCGAAGCGGTCATGTAATTATGCATGAACAGAACGGTTATCGGAATGTACGAAATCATGCTATGACCATATTATACTTGAAATAGAAATCATGAAATGAGTCGGTGATAAGTAATCATTATAATCCGTATGCGAATCGAAACTTCTCTTTTATTTAAAACGATGCAGGAAGTCATTACGGAATAGAAATCAGTACAATAATAGCAGTGCAGGCGAGTAACAGAATCGAGAACATAGTATATACGGCGAGCAGTATAGACCCTGCCAGTATCCCCTACTAGCTGAGGGGGCGAATAATCGAGGATAGATTGTGTTTACTCCACACAATCCAAGGCCAGTATCGGTCATATCATATGATTTCCTCCTTGTACAACGCCCTGAGGACGGCGGTCATATCATATCATTTCCTCCTTGTACAATGCCCCGAGGACGGCGGTCATATCATATCATTTCCTCCTTGTACAATGCCCGAGGGACGGCGGTCATATCATATGATATCCTCCTTGTACAACGCCCGAGGGCAGGGCGGACCACAAATAACTCCATGGACAGAGTTATCTCGATTACCACCGAAAAGTCTTCGGGTATGCGAGAGAACCTATCCGGACTATAGTCAGCCCAAGGTCTAAAATAACAGAAACAGAAATACTTCCTTCTTATTGCTTACTGAAAACCATTTTCACATCATATAACTTAATTCGGAAATCATATACTCAAAAGCCGATTTCAAGGTACACTTGAGGCCGGTTTTGATTTCATGGCATAAAATGTACTTGGGGCCGGTTTAGAATTTTATCAAGGAAGGCCGGAGCTCTTTTCTTGTTAGGGAGCCGGTATTCATTTTCAATTCCAGTAGGAGCTTATTTTTGATTCGGAGTCGAATTCATTTTTAATACAACGGAGTTCATTTTCGGTACAAGCGGAGTTCTCCTTTAACAAAGCAAGAGTGCATTTCAAAAGCCGGAGTGATTAAAAAGCGGAGTGCTCAAAGGCCGGAGTGCTTAAAAGCTGAAATGCTTTTCTCAAAAGGCCGGAGTGCTTGAAAGCCGGAGTGTTCTTCACTCAAGGGACGGAGTGCTTTTCATAAAAAGGGACGAAGTGCTTTTCATAGAAAGGGACGGAGTGCTTTTCACAACTGGACGGAGTACTTTTCAATAAAAAGGGACGGAGTTCTTTTCGGACGGAGAGCTTTTCAGACGGAGTACTTTTAAAAGCCGGAGTTTATTTTCCTCAAGGGACAGAGTTTATTAAAAGCCGGAGTTCATTTTACATTAAGACTGGAGTACTTTTGGATGAAGTGCTTTTTACTAAAAGGGACGTAGTACTTTTTACTCAAAGGACGGAGTTCGGAGTTCTTTTTGACAGAGGTCGGAGTTTCAGAGCCGGAGTACTTTATTAATAAAAGCCAGAGTTCTCTTTTCTTTTATACATGTAATAACCGATCAACTTAAAACATAGATAGGCTTCATGCATCTAAGTAAAACGTCCAAATGTCATGGAATAACTGGTACTTTTTCATAAACAAATAGCTAGTCGTTATCCGCAATCATGCAATAATCAAAGCTTCATGCATTCGAATATCATGAAATAACTAGAACATTAATAGACATGATAAACTTACATTAAAAACATGAACTTTAAAACAATGAGTATTCTTGCATTAAATCATGAACTTAAAAAGTGGAGAGCACACTTGCAATATTCATAAAACATGAACTTAAAGAGTAGCGTCCGAGGTACACTTGCCTGGCTTTATATACGGCTACCCTTATTTGACCGGAGTCCGACAGCGTTTTCCTACTTTTTCTTTTCTTCCCTCTCCTTTCTTTCTTCTTTTCTTCTCTCCTCCTCCTTCTCTTCTCTCCTCCTTCTTTCCTTTCTACTTCTCTTCCCTCCTCCTCCTCCTCTTTTCTCTTCCTCTTCTTCTTTCCCTATTCTTCCCATTCCCTTTCCTCTCCTATTTATAGGAGAGGAAGAGAGTGACGTGGGGGGGGGGTGAGTGCTCCCCCTTGTTTTCTTTTTCCTTCTTCTTCTTTTTTTTTTTTTTCCTTCCCATGGTTTTCTTTCTTTCTTCTCCACTTCCTTCCCATGGTTTTTCTTTCTTTCTTCTCCACTTTCTTCCCATGGTTTTCTTCTTTTTCTACTTTCTCCACTCACCTATTTTATTATTATTCTTCTTCTTATTATTATTATATTATACACACTCACACTCACACTCACACTCACACGTTACACATACACACACACATTATATATATATTATATATATTATATTATACACACACACTCACACTCACATGTTACACACACACACACATTATATATATATTATATTATACACACACACTCACACTCACATGTTACACACACACACATTATATATATATATATATATATATATATATATTATATGTTATGTACACACACATTATATATATATACATATTATATATATACCAAAAACCTAAAATCAATATTTGGGCGACCGAATGGGCTCACTTCGGACGCCTATTCATCAGATCCAAATATTCTTCAAAATTTTCATAATATTTATTAATTTTTCTCAAACCCGATTCACCCAAAATTACCAAAAATAATAAATAATTTTAATTTAGTCCAATAAAAATATTTCAGGATTTTGGGATGTTACAGCATGAACTTAAAAACAGCGTCCAGGTATACTTGCCTGAGAGTTGCCCAGTATCACCGTTTTGAAGTTTTTCTCTCCTCCACTTCTTTCTTAATTGTAATAACCCAGCTTCTGAAGCATGGAAAATCCCAGTCATCGAGTCAAAATAATAAAAAAAAATCAGTCCGGTTTCCTTAAGCCAAAAATCAAGTCCGGCTTTGTGCAGTTCGGCTTTGAGCGTGTGAAAATCCAGTCTATCCTTTTTACACGAGAAATCAACTCTAGCCCTTTGAAAAAGACGTCCATCCTCCCTTAATGTAAAAGCAGTCCGGCTTTGTGTGTTTGTAAAGCCGAAGTAAAATTATGGGTGCAAGGAGAATAAAATCCGAAGCTGATGAGAAGGTAATGGACGGAGTGAATAATAAGAGGAGGCTGACCGGCTTTAAGTGGGAGAATTGACCGGATTTTGGAGAAGTTGACGGAAGTAGAAGGGTTGACCGGATTAGATGATGTTGACCAGAATTGGAGAGTCGACCGGCAGCATTGGCATAAATAAGGAGCAATTGGCAAGAATAAATTAATACAACTAAAGAAAAAGGAAAACTTTAGGATTTAGTTAGAATTCAACTAGGCGGCAACCAAAAAGGAGTAGGTAAACTAACGTGCTGCTCCCACCTACCCTCTGAAATGAAGTACGAGGGTAAGTAACTTACCCCACTTACTCCACCAAATCTCTCCTCTATATAAATCTGGCGCTGGATGGTGCACAGGCTAGCGAAAGGAAGGGAGTAAAGAGGAGAAAGCTTCAAGGCGGTAAAATTTAGGCGATCAACTCTCAGGCAAGTGTACCTCGGACGCCGTTTTCAAGTTCATTGCAAGTGTATTTTGCTCTATTTCTAAATTCATGCGTTATTGCAAGTTACTTCGGACGCTGTTTTAAGTTCATGCTTTAAGTATATTGCAAGTGTACTCTGCTCTGCTTTTAAGCTCATGTTTTGAGAATGTTGAAGTGTACTCTGTTTTTAAGTTCCTGCTTTCTACATTGAATATCCACCGTCTGCAATGTAAAACGAGTTCCGTCCTTTTCGATGGAAAAGTATTCCAAAAGAACGCTGGCCTTAAACGAACTGATAGTAAAATGGGCTCCGGCTTTATAAAGAACTGTGGCCTTAATTTAAAATGAACTCCGCCCCTTTTTAATGAAAATGCACTTCGTCCTGATAGTAAAATGAACTCCGTCCAAAAAGAACTCCATCGCTTGAGAAAAAGGCACTCCGTCCCAGAAGCACTTCGGCCCGAATGTAAATTGAACTCCGGCCTTGTATTAGGAAGAAGAACTCCGTCCCTTGAGGAAAATGAACTCCGGCTTGTAATTCTGACTTTGAACTGAAACTGAAATGAACTGAAACTGAAAATGAACTCCGGCTTTTAAATTTACGCACTCCGTCCTTTGAAAGAATGAACTCCGGCTTGTATAATAAATAAAAAGAACTCCGGATTTGAATGAAAAACAGCTTCGGCTTTTGAACTCCGGATTTGGATAAAAAAAAAGTACTCCAAAAAGAACTCCAGCCTCTGTCAAAAGAGCTTCGGCCTTTGTCAAAAAGAACTCAGTTTTGAAAAAGAACTCAGACCTTAATGTGAAATGAATTCCGGTCTTAAATGAACTCCATCCAATAGTACTCCGTCCTTTGAGAAATGAGCTCCGTCCTTTGAGAAATGAGCTCTGTCCTTTGAGAAATAAGCTCCGTCCTTTGAGAAATGAGCTCCGTCCCTTGAGAAATGAGCTCCGTCCTTTGAGAAATGAGCTCCGTCCTTGAGAAGATGAACTCCGTCCCTTTGAAAGTATAGCACTCCGTCCCTGTGAAAGTAAAAAGCACTCCGCCCCTTTGAAAGTAAAGCACTCCGTCCCTGTGAAAGTAAAACACTCCGTCCCGAGAAGCAGTCCGTCCAGTAGTAAAAAGCACACCGTCCTTCAGTAAATAGCACTTCGGATTTTTGAGGAAATGCACTCCGGCTTTTGTTAAAAGTGAACTCCGGCTTGTATCAAAAATGCACTCCGGCTGGTATTGGAAGTGAATCCCGACTCCGAAATGAAAATGAAGTCCGGCTTTTGAACTCCGGCTTTGTCAAAAAGAACTTTGTCCTTTAGGAGAAATGAACTCCGGCTGTGCCAAAGAGAACTCCGTCCTTTAAGAGAAATGAACTCCGGCTGTTTCAAAAAGAACTCCGGCTTTTAAAGGTAAAATGAACTCCGGTTTCGTACACGAAAAGAGCTCCGTCTTTAATAAAGAAGTAACTCCGGCTTTTAAGAAAAGAACTCCGTCCTGAACTGAACTCCGATTTTGTACATGAAAAAGAGCTCCGTCCTTAACGTAAAATGAATTTCGGCTTTCGAACTCCGGCTTCTGTCAAAGTGGGACTCCGGCTTGAATGAAAAACGAGCTCCGATTTGCATGAAAAAGAGCTTCGTCCTTAACGTGAGAATGAACTCTGGCTTGTATTGAAAATTGAACTCCGATTTCGTACAGAATATGAACCACGACTTATTGAAAATGGCTTTCAAGAAAAGAAGTGTTCCTGTTATTTTAAGACCCGGGACTGACGGCAGCCCAGATTGGTTCTCCGGCATCCCTTAGGAATTTTCGGTGGTAATCGAGGATAGCTCTGTCCATGGAGTTATTTGTGGTTCGCCCTGCCCTCGGGGCGTTATGGACAGAGGGAACTACCGTTACCGTCCTACCTTCGGGTGGCATACCGTATCGATCCCACCAGATGGGATACTTCTGTAACCGGCTTACCTTCGGGTGGCACTCTGTTCTGATCCCTCGAGATGGGATACTTCTGTTACTGGCCTACCTACGAGTGGCACTCTGTTCTGATCCCTCGAGATGGAAAACTTCTGTTACCGGCCTACCTTCGGGTGGCATACCATACCGATCCCGTGAGGGATACCGTTACCGGGCTACCTTCGGGTGGCATACCGTATCGATCCCGTGAGATGGGATACCCACATGACAGTACCGGCCTTAGATTGTGTGCAGTGAACACAATCTATCCTCGATTATGCGCCCTCTCAGCCAGTAGGGTATACTGGTAGGGTCTGTACCGATATGATACGAAGTACCGTTTATGGTTTTACTAATATGTTATGTTACCGTACCGATTACCGAATATGAGTATTGATTACCGAATGTGAAGTACCGATTATTGAATATGAAATACTGTTACCAATAGGATATGTTCTATTCACCGTTTATCGTACCGATTACCGATATGTTATGTTACTGTTTCCGTTTACTGTACCGATTACTGTTTTCGGAAATATAGTACTGTCAAGGTATATTTCCTCTATTTTTCTTAGATTGCATTCTGATTAACCGTTCTATTTATGCACAGTTACATGACTGTTTTGCATCATCGTTGTACTACTCATATGCATGTACCTTGCTGGGCCTCGGCTCACTGTTTTATGTTTTTCCCCCTACAGATGAAGTTTAGAACTTGTGCCTGACGAGTTGGAGTGACTGGGACTTGTCTGAAGGATTAAAGACCTCAGAAGCTTATTTTGGAGAAATATTATTGTAATGACATGATGAACTTCTATGGTTAAATATTTTTGGCTATGTACTTGGAAATGAATATTTTGGAATGAATATGAATGCTTCCGCAAGTGTTAGAATAACTTCCACTCTATTTATTATGGTTAAAAGTATGTGGGTCCTAAATGGCATCTGTGATCCTGTGTTGCACCCAATTGGTTTAGTTGGGTTTTCAATTGTGTTATAAATGATGGAATAAAAAAAAAAATCCGTTCCGTCACATTAATGCTTGCGTTTGCCTTTGTTACATTCAACCAACCGACGCTGGGTTTTTATAGAGGAGGAGTTTTGGTGGGGTAAGTGGGGTAAGTCACTTACTCCTGTACTCTTTTGTAGATGGTAGGTGGGAGTAACTAGATTAGTTTTCCTACTCCATTTCGTCGCCGCCTAGTTGAATTCTAACTAAATCCTAAAGTTTACTTCTGTCTTTAGTTACCATTAGTTTATCCGGTCAACTTTTTGGTCAATATTTCTAATTAAGCCGAGTTCAAATACATGCAGTGCCGGTTTCAATTTTTGTAAACCTTTCAAGAAATCCGTCAACTCTTCAAATTTCGGTCAACATCTTCAAATCTGGTCAACTCTTCCGATCCGATCAATATCTTCAAATCCTGTTAACTCTTCAATTCCGCTTAACATTTTCAAATCTGGTCAATTCTTCCAATCCGGTCAATATCTTCAAATCCGGTCAACTCTTCAATTCCAGTCAACATCTTCAAATCCGGTCAATTCTTCTAATCCGGTCAATATCTTCGAATCCGGTCAACTTTCCTACTTAAAGCCGGTCAACGTAATATCCTCAAATCCAACAAACTCCTTCAAATCTAGTAAATATCTCCAATTCCGGTCAACTTCTTCTTATTATTCACTCCGTCCATCACCTTTTCATAAACTTCGGATTTCTTTTCCTTGCATCCACAATTCTACTCCGGCCTTACCAACACAAAGAGCCACTTCAGACTTCAAGGCCACTTCGGCCTCTCTTCATACATTTCACTCCAGTCTTCAAATTCAGGAGACAATATCTGATTTCAAAATATGCTCTAAAGCTGGTTTACATTTTTCGAATGACCTTCAATTTTCCTCGATCCTTTGATTATTTTGACTCGATGACTGGGACTTTCTATGTTTTAGAATCTGGGTCGTCACAAATGTACTCGGTTTTGAAAATGGAAAAGTTTACCTCTGGACTTAAGTTTTGATTTGGTAGTTTGTCTACATGAATTTACCTCCGGCCAGTTTATGCTTCTGCATGCATGATACTTTCCCCTAGTTTTGTTGACTTTGTCTTAAAATTATAGCTATGCATATTTTTAATTTGTTGAGCAATTGCTCACTCCTTGCTGTTTTCCTGATCTTCAGAGGTGCAAGAACTTACGACGGACGAAAAGGAATAGAGCTAAATAGACTAGCTAGGCTGGATGATTGTACTAAATGGATGTAGAAAAATTATGAGCAGACTTGATGTATTTTGAGATGTTTTTGGAATTTTTTTTATTATGGGCTTGCTATGTAAATGAAACAAGTGAAGGATCAACAAATGCCATATCATCCATGGCTCCAACATGATAATTCTCAACTACTGTGTTGGATCTAATAGAGATGTCATCTAAGCCTGAACAAAATCCAAGACATCTAAATAAATGTGGAAGCAGAACTAAATCCATAAGTTACCTGCGGAACCATAACAATAACTATAATAATAACATGCTATAATTTTTTTTACTATATATTAATACATTAATTATAACAAAACTCTATGTTTCCCTAGAAGCAGCAATTCTCCTTAGGCGATTTAACTCCTTCCTCTAACTAATCGGACACAAGCTCCTGACTCTCATTTGGAAGGAAGAAGAAATAAGAGTGAGCTAACAGTTCAACAAGTACACCATAAACAAGGTAGTAAACAATAAGGCAGAGAAAGACATATGAATACGACAAGATGCATAAATAAAACTGCATTAAACATGCCTGAGGTGCAATTTACCTTTTCTCTTTGGTTCTTATTAATTATTCATCTTTGTGGACCTGAGTTAGTAGACCCTACCAGCCAAAGGGGTAAATAATCGAGGATAGATTATATTCGCTCCATAAAATCAAAGGCCAGAAGTTCAAAAGTTGTGGCCTCCCTCACAATCTCATATATTCAGAATTCAAAAATAGAAATAGAGTTATCTTTGATTACCACTGTAACGTCCTAAGGCATATCCATAATATAACCCGTTACGACATTCGAATAGGACAATTCCATGAGTTTCCACTATCATACTAGTGACATGCCAAGGGACATTACCCATCAATTTGAGTCTAATTTCATGATTACTTATTCTTTTGAGGGGGGTTCCACCAGACTTTTTTCAGAAATATAACTTATTCCAGATATCTCCATCTTGGAGATTCAAATCCATCAAAATTCCAGATGTGGAATCTCCTTCCAAATTATTCATATTCTTATAATCTTGCTTGTGGATTTAAGTCTTTCCATAATATAACATTAGGTACGTACAGAACCGGATTCAGAATTCTCACCAGAAGAAGCAGATTAACTTAAGAGGCTTCCAAATACGGATTCTTTTGCAATTGAGCATGCCGAAGCTTTCAGATAAAACAATTGAACTTACACAAGTACATATCACTTAGTTAGCATTTAAACATAGGAAATTATGCAGATTATTGTTCAACATCCTTAGTGAACAGTACCCCGCCTGTTCAGAATATTTTAATGGTGTTCGGATGCACATATCAGTTAATCCTCAATATTCTGGACATTCGATAGTCTTATCATCAAATTCACGTTATGGATAATCATTATCCTAAGTCATTCGATACATCATAACCCGAATTAATCCCTTAACATGATCGGGGCACGGGTTAGGGTCCCTACTAATAGAACTTTACACATAACCACAAATTCGGATACCTAATCAATAAATTATCATATCTAGATTATGAACAATCATATTCTAATCCCAAATATAGCAATTACCCCAAATATTTCATGGGTATCATGACCAGTTGCGGGGGTTAGGGTTTACGTCATTCGAAAATGTATCAACCTACATTTTTGAGCTCCAAATTTACATATATGCATGCTTAGGGTATGGGAATTACAAAATATAAATCTAACTGGGTATCAGAATAAAGATACCCAAAGAAAACACGATGAAAGTGCAAAAAATAAAAGAGGAGGATATGAGTGCAATTGCTTTGACCCAATTTATAACTTTTCTGACTTGCTCTCTGATGGATTCAGACTCGTGGCCCTCCGTCTCCCCTTTCTCTCTATTGGTCGGCGCTCTCTATCTCTCTTATTTTATCGTGGAGCAGTGAAAATGGCAAGAAAATGCACACAGACATTTTTATTCTACAGGCTGGGGCTTGAGTGTTCGATGAGCACGCAATGAGCGCCGATGGATCTGGATTCTGTTCCTCCTATTGGGCTCGAGCCCATGGCGAGCCCAACTCTGCATCTTCCCATACAATGCTTAAATTTTCAATTTTTTAAATTTTATTTGTCCCACACTTAAGTATATCAATTGTATTAGCTTATTTATTAGAATTTATTATATTTTGGAAAACTAGGTCATCATACTCTTCCCCACTTATAAAAATTTTGTCTTCAAAATTTAACGAACTCTGAATTTTTCCTTAATTGGGAGAAATCTTTCTAATTTTTCCAAGTCGGTTACCCTCAATTAAAATGATTTTTCTTGGCAAACCTTTAAATATCCCAATCATTCTGCTCCTTATTATCAATTATGTTATATTAGATTTTAACTTCATTAAATCCCACAAACAACACAATTGGTCTGTTACGTCTCTAATGTAAGTCAAAACTTTAAATAGGTTAGTGATTATTTATTTTCCTTCACCAAGCCTTGAAATTGATCATGCCTTCCGAACCTCAAATTTGACTTTAAAAGACATTGGTCCACCACACTTCAGCTGTGCAACTCTGATCTAACCCATTACTTAGAATTCTCTGATCAAGCTTAGTTAAGGTTTGACATAAACCTCAATTCACAATTAAACTTTGAAGGTAGATTACCTTACATTCTCATTCTTTCGTTGGTATGTCCTCGAACTGACATTGTCTTAAAATGTAAAGTCCATATTATATATCCTTGAAACACATGTCCATTCATTCTTAGTCTTTTTTTTTTTATCACATCCCGAGAGAGTCATAGCAAGTTTTAAATTCCTCAAATTTAACACAAGGTCAGAAACCACAACTATAATGTTCTCAAGAATTCGATATGATTTTAGATTATCACCCAATCTCAATGTTCAGATACCAACAAACTCAAGATTTTATTGCACATTAATGAGCCTGTTGATTAAACTCAAACATGTCTTTTATAATTAGTAAATTATTCTAATTGTCTTAAGACACAACCATAAGGGCTTCTTAATTCAAAATTTCATAATTTTAATACTTCGAATACGATTATGTCTCCCAATTTAAAGTACAACATTTTATTACCCCAATATTATTTGCCAGTACAATGGTCCATTATTCTTAAATATATCGAGGTTCATCCTTAAGGTCATTAGACAGGTTTATCCATTCATTATATCACATGATCATCTTTTCTTAGTGATGTAACTATTTTGGCCCTTAAATTTATTTGACAAAACCTATCTCCAAAACACTATCCTCAAGGTCTAAGAACGGATGCTTCACTTACTCATTTCGGCCTATGGGGGGTTAATTCTAACTAGGAGTTCTTCCTTCTAAGGACAACATTTACAAATTTTCATAAAGTAAAGACTTCAGCAACTAATCTTGGCTATGGGCAGAACAATTTAAATTGTAAACTTATAACGGCACAGATTCTAAGACATAGAAAATCCCAATCAAGGAGTCAAGGGGAATCGAAGGTTACCCGGTCAATGCTTGTTGACCGGAAAGCATGAAGGGAAAATGTAATCCGGTCAACATGCGTTGACCGGAAAGCATGAGGAGGAGGCAAATTTTGGTCAACGCATGTTGACCAGAAAGCATGAAGGGGAAAAAGGAGACCGAAAAGAATGAAGGGAAAAAGGAGACCGGAATGCGTGAAGGGAAAAATGAGACATAATCGGTCAACGCTAGTTGACCGAAAATAATGAGGAAGCCGAAGTGGCCTTGAAGCCGGAGTGCATTGTGTGAAATGAGGCCGAAGTGGCCTGGAAGGACGGAGTGACTTTGTGTGATGATGAGGCCGGAGTAGAATTGTGGGTGCTTGGGAGAAGAAACCGGAGTTGATGAAGAAATTAAAGCCGAAGTTGATGATTGATTGATGGCCAAGGCAAGATGGACAGAGTAGTTAGTGAAAGAATAATAGCCGGGGTGAGGAGAGAAGCGTAATTCGGTCAACGCATGTTGACCGGAAGGGATGAAGGAAAACGTGGAGGTGAGAAGGAAACCGGAAAATGTGGAGAGAAGTCAAAGAAGAATTGATTGCCCGATTGATTGGCGTGATGACTAATGATGAAAACCATGCCTAAGTGGGTAACCAACTCCCAACCACCCCGCTGACGTTCCAGAAAGGCAAGGGGAACAAGCAAAGAAGTACAAGCTGTTGACATGCCCTACCTACGACCACCAACCCCAACGTCTATAAGTAATGACCTCAAAAATTAGGATAGAAAGCGGGGGCAAACTGTGAGGACCTAAAACCAAAAACGTAATAACTAGATGTGATTAAGGTGATTAATATCAGTAAGAGGCTATGCGTGTAGTGAAAAAGTGGTAATTAAAAGTGAAAAGTTGGAAAATGCCCGAATTCAGCAAGTAGTCGAGTGGCGCTTGTTGTGGGCTCGAGCCCTCCTATCGGGTGGAAAAACCAGTGGCGTTCCCGAATCCCTCCGCCCGTTGGCAGCTCGAGCGGAGCTCGAGTGGCAGGCGCAGTATAAAAGCGCGCCCACCTCTCTCCTTTTCATTTCAGCACAACTTTAGGGTTTGAGGAGAGAGAGAGAATGCAGACCTTAGAGAGAGAAGAAGGGAGAACGAGGCCCAGAGCCCAAATCCATCCGTGAGCCAGTTATAAAGGTGAAAGCTTGCGACAAGGCAAGTATACCTCGGACGTCGTTTTACGTTTTTACAGTTTCTCTTGCTTTAAAGTTCATGGAAATGTTGTAAAAATGATGTTGAAGCATGTTTCCTTTGATTAATCGGTTAGATTTCATGTTTGTTCATGTTTATGGAAGTATTGGCTCCGATTTCATGCATGAGCATGTGTTATGTGTTTATTTTGACATTGAAAGAACATGGCCAAACCCTAACTCGAAATTTTGGGGATTTATGGTTTAAATGCATGATTGAGTATATATATTTGGATTTATGGCTTTGATTTCATGAAATAAGACTTGTTTAGTGATCGATTTGAGTTCGAAGGTTTTGGCGAAGCGCTAAATACGAAAATGAAGAGGTAAGTTCTTGGGTGAGGCCTTAGAACTTACGGTGGTAATCGAGGATAGCTTTGTCCATGGAGCGATTCATGGTCCGCCCTGTCCTCAAGGGCGTTAAGCCGGAGAGGGACATAGGCCGACCTTCGGGTGGCACACAGTATAGATATCCCTCGAGATGTGATATATATGACATGATAGGCCTTGGATTGTGTGGACTGAACACAATCTATCCTCGATCATTCGCCCCTTCCGCTAGTAGGGTACACTGGCAGGGTCTGAAATTGTTAAGATATATCACAATGAAAGTTAAAAATGTATTGTACTGTGAAAAGATGAGAGAGTATCATCTGATGAAAAGATGATAATGAATCGTATACAATAAAAAGATAACAGTGAACAGCATAGCGTAATGTTTTCAGTTTTACCATGCATCAGTAAATTTTATAGTTATTATTTTACAGTTTATAGTGAAATGATTTTGAAGCATGAGATTTAATATCGTTATAGTATGTCTTTACTTTGTAGATGATGTTTGAGTAAACATTCTGGTTCTGCATGGTTATATGATCGTTTTGGCATAACCGTTTTACAGTTCATATGCATGTATCTTGCTGGGCCTCGGCTCACTGTTTTAGTATTTTTTTTCCCCTCCAGATGAGACAGTAGAGCTTTTACATGATGAAAAAGAGTAATCAGAGAGAGAAGCTTCTTGAAGACTTTTGAGGACCATAGCACATTGGAGCTATTTTGGAGGAGCCTGTCGACATAAAGGCCTAGCTGCACATGATTTTTGTATACTGATCTTGTGATTATTGAAGCCTTAGAACATGTTGATTTTTGTATAGAAAGCTCATGATGTGTATGATAGTAGAAGAGAAAATGCTATGCTTCTGCAGGTTCTTAGTTTACTTCCGCTATATACTCTGAATTTACTGTGCAGGTCCTAAATGACATCTCGTTATTAAACTGTTAGAAGTAGTAAATGTCTTTTTGGATTTGTGCCATGGATGGCACATATGATCCTGTGAATGTTTGTTGTAGGAATTGTGAATGATGGATAGTTGTATGCTTGTTATGGATGATTATACAGGGTTGTATTTTTGGGTTTTCGTCCTATCACAAAGGAGACTCTGCTGAAATTTCTGTAGGAGTCTTGGCTTGTGTTTTAGACCGTTAATGGTGTTTCTGTTTTGACGGAAGCTTTTGAGGACAAAAAAAAAAATCCGTTCCGTCACAAAACTCCTCCCCCACTTATAACGGGGGTAGGCACCTATTGTGATGTGAGATTATCATCATTCTATCCTTCCTTAAATACATTACATCTTACTTGACCCATCAGGGGTCAACCCAATCAAAACGACTAACAATTTACCCTTGATTTCCTTGAAGGTTTTCCTTACCTATCTCATCCTTATGAATACTAATTGTGTGAGATCCCGAAATCAAGAAGGCTTAAATTCGGAATAAAATATTGCTACTAAAAATCGGAGTGGCCTTGTGACACTGGAAGGCCGAACCACTTCATGGAAGTGCAAGAGGTCAAGTAAAATTTGACTGGAATTTGAAGAATTGACCGGATTTGAAGAGTTGACCGGATTTGAAGATGTTGACTGGAATTGAAGAGTTGACCGAATTTCTTGAAAGGTTTACAAAAATTGGAATCGGCACTGCATTTTGAACTCGACCGTGTGAAATGGAACTCGGCCCTTCAGAATCACAAATGGCCCAACAAGGTTGGCCAGCGGCGAAGTGGGCCGCTGGCATGAAAATGGAGCGGTTGGCCCGAATTAAATTAATGGTAACTAAAGATAAAAGTAAACTTTCTTGTTCAGTTAGATTCCAACTAGGTGGCAACTAGGCGGCGACCAAATGGAGTAGGTAAACTAATCTAGTTACTCCCACCTACCGTCTGCAAACAAGTATGGGAGTAAGTGACTTACCCCACTTACCCCACGAAACCCCTCCTCTATAAAAACCTAGCGTCGGTTGGTTGAATGTAGCAAAGGCAAACGCAAGCAAAAAGGAGGGAGTGAAGGAGAAACTTCAAACGGTGATACTAGGCAACTCTTAGGCAAGTTACTTCGGACGCTACTTTTAAGTTCATGTTTTAAAAATATTGCAAGTTACTCGGACTCTGTTTTTAAGTTCATGCTTTAAGAATATTGCAAGTTACTTCGGACGCTGCTTTTAAATTCATGCTTTAAGAACATTGCAAGTTACTTCAGACGCTGTTTTTAAGTTCATGTTTTAAGAATATTACAAGTGTACTCTGTTTTGAAGTTCATGCTTTACTGCACGTGTACTCTGTTTTAAAGTTCCTACTTTCTGCATTAAATGTCAACCTTCTGCATTGTAAAATGAACTTGGCCACATGAAAATTAAACTCGGTTTCCTATATGTAAAATGAACTCGGTTTCCTACGTATTAAATGAACTCGGCATTGTAATTGAACTCCGGCTTTTTGAGAAAGAGCACTCCGGCTTTTTAAGTACTCTGCCTTTTTGAGAAAAACACTCCGGCTTTCGGAGCACTCCGGCTTTTGAGCACTTTGTCTTTTTGAGAAAAAGCACTCTGGCTTTTTGAGAAAAAGCACTTCGGCTTTTTAGAAAAAGCACTCCGACTTTTTTTGCACTCCGGCTTTTTGAGCACTCCGTCTTTTTGAGAAAAAGCACTCCATCTTTTTGAGAAAAAGCACTCCGGCTTTTTAAGCACTCCGTCTTTTTGAGAAAAAGCACTCCGGCTTCTGAGCACCCCGGCTTTTTGAGCACTCCGTCTTTTTGAGAAAAAGCACTCCGGCTTTTTGAGCACTCTGTCCCTTTGAGAAAAATCACTCCGGCCTTTTGGACTCCGGCTTTTTGAACTCTGGCTTTTTGAGAAAAAGAACTCCGGCTTTTTGAGAAAAAGAACTCCGGATTTTTGAACTCCGGCTTTTGAGAAAAAAAGAACTCTGGCTTTTTGAGAAAAAGAACTCCGGCTTTTTGATCTCCAGCTTTTTGAGAAAAAGAACTCCGGCTTTTTGAACTCCGGCTCTAAGTATATGATTTTCAAATTAAGTTCTATGATTTGAAATCGGTTCGAAGTATATGATTTTTGAACCGGCCTTAAGTTATGCTGTACATAATTTCTGAAGAGTAAATTGTGATGTTTCTGACTGAAAGTGGCTTTCAGTAAGCAATAAGAAGAAAGTATTTCTGTTTCTGTTATTTTGGACCCAAGACTGATATGCAATCAGGTTAGGTTCTTCGACATGCCTTAGAACGTTATGGTGGCAATCGAGGATAACTCTGTCCATGGAGTTATTTATGGTCCGCTTCTCGTCGAGGCATTACAATGTGGAGGGTAGATTCTGTTCTGTTCTGGCCGGCACCTCCTTGGATTGGGAAATGATCTCGTAATGTGGGATCATCCGTTCTGTTCTATTTATTGCCGTTGATTATGGGGGAGATGTACACAATCTATCCTCAATTATTCGCCCCCTTCGCGAGTAGGGTCTACTGGTAGGGTCCTTTAATGATAAAGATGGGATTTCTGTAAAATATGGAAGTAAGACCGACTTCTACTTTCTAAAATATGAGTACATTGATTTCAAATTTCCGAAGACCATTTATATTTTCTAACAAGTTTTGGGTACGTTTTTTTATGAATCACTTCCTTATGGCATTTGTAACTTTATGTGCAATAGTATCTGTTTTGCTGAGATATGTTCCGCATACATGTTTTACTATACCTCTGCATGTAGCTTGCTGGGCCTCGGCTCACTTTTTCATGTTTTTCCCCTCCAGATGAGACCACAGAACTCGTGCCTGACGAGAAAGTGCGACTAGGGTACCGTCTAACGGATTTTGAGGACTTAGAAGCATACCTTGAAAGCTGCTACGGAAGGAAGTGATGTATGATCTAATTAGAATTAGATGAATTTGTGTAATTGGATCTTTATGTACGCATGAATGATTTAGAATGAATGTAAGTGTTTTGGCAGATTACTAGATTGGCTTCTGTTACATGTTTATGGATATCTTGTTCAGGTCCTAGACGGCATCTGTGATCTTGTGTTGCACATAATTGGTTTAGTTTGGGTTCCCATTTCTGTTCGGAATGACAGAGTCAAAAAAAAAAATACCCATTCCATCACAAATTGTCCCTAAACCAAATGTCTCTCGACTTTACTATCCTTAGGAAATACTTGTGAAATTGCTTGCTAAACCCAAGAAGACCATACACCCTATACAACACCATTCATTTCTTCCTAAGGAAGCCTCATTCAATGTCTACAAGACCACCTTTGATCCCTTGGAGAATTACGTTCCCAATCTAATATTTTCATAATCAAATTCACTCTTTCCGTTAATTGGGCACACAACTAATTTTCCTTTCTAACTCAGGGTACTATCCCTCAAACGAGTTATTACTCTCTATCTTTAATATGGTTATCACAAAGATCAGGCTAAATTTGTTTAGAAAATCCAACCCAAGGTTTTCCACGAAATGTCAACAAACTTACAAACCTCAAGTGATGCCATCAGAACCCATAATAGCTATGTCTAAATTTTTGCAAGTCACCACAAACATTATTCTTGATCGTCCATAGTTGACAATACTACAAATATAGAATATCCTTAGGAATACTATCTCCTTATCTATAGGTCAAATGAACCACCTATTTTTCTTTCAATAACCACGTATTCAATCATTCTCATGTACTCTTTATTCATTAATTTACTTTCCCCAAAATCCTAAGGTAGCTCATAATGAGCATTAATTGGTATGTCTCCGATTCTACACCAATTTTAACTTTCAGAGGTAACCCCAACACAGCCTCAAATCACCAAGTAATAGAAAAGAAATAAGTCGAATTCTCTCCTTAAGAATCATCCTCAATTGAAATATACTCCTAGAATTTCTTTCAAAACATTCCACCACAAACATTCATAACATATTCTAATATATCTCTTTATCCTCGAGATCCATGACACTCTTCATATTAACCATCCAAGGTTAACTTCTCCTTCTATTTGTAACGAGACAAAATCAACTTGTTTCCTTCAAAATATCAGATCGCCACAACACCATCTAAGTCCTCAGCATCTCTTAATTTTGCATGATCAAATTCTACTTTATTTGTTGTACTTGATCATTAGATTCAAACAACCCCTTTTGAGCAGAGTAATAACCCGGGGACCTTAACTCAAGACCATTCGAATTTAACTAAACTATCTACTCATACCTCAATTAGGTATCATCATATTCAACATTAGCACGGCTTTGATTTAATTCGAATTCCTAAGGTGTCTTCAATAATTTCTTCTCCTCATCCTTATGGTCGACCAACATTTCAAGGAAAAATCCCAGCCCAGCAGCGATGCTGTTTTCTATGACCACAAACATCCTAATATTACTTATCCTTAAATAATTAGCTTAGAGGGAGAGGTTAGGATCAAACAATGCCTTCTAAAATAAAACCTTCTAGCCAAAGCCTAAATATTCTACCTAATCCTAGCTACTTCATCTTATCTCGACTTAGAATAAATAGACCAAAATTTTTAAACCCAAATTAATCAGCTTAGGTGTGATAGCCCCGGACGTATTCCACCACATACGGCCACCGTCAAGCCAACATATACTGTATAAGTACTAACTAGGTGGACATAAAAATTTTTCTTCTATTTTTATCTTGGATTACGCATACATAGGATCGCTTAAGACCGAACTCCTTGAGTTGGCCATCAAAGTATAACCTCATACCTGACCGGCTAACATTAAGGTCGGTCGGTTACGAAGACCTTGACATGAATTGAGATGCTACTAAGAATGTCAAACTTCATTCTCCCATATAGTAATTACGGAAACATACTAATATCCATTAATTTTTTTACAACGGAAATTTTTTACAAGTCTTTCCAAAAACATCAAAAGAAAATACATCAGTTCCTTCACTCCTTCGCTGATCAGCTTCGGCCAGCTATGCCGTCTAACTACACCATATGACTCTATTCAATTTCATCCTCCATAAGCTTCTCATCATCTGAAAAACAGCAAGAGTGAGCTACAAAGCCCAACAAGGTACCCACATGCAGAAAACATTGACATACATATCATCGGATCAAAGTAGAGGTTCATAACATAAACTTAGTGTAACATCCCGAAATCTCAAAATATTTATATTGGATTAAATTGGTATTATTTATTATTTTCGGTAATTCGGGCGTCAGAAAATTAATTTAATATTACGAAATTTTGGGAGAATATTCGGAATTATTGGGTCGGTGCCGGAGTGTGTCCATTCGATCTTTCCGGTGTCGAATTACAGTTGGGATTAAAAGAAACGTAATATATATATATAATAATAATAATAATAATAATAATAATAATAATAATAATAATAATAATAATAATAATAATAATAATAATAATAATAAACATGGGAAAGTTGATGGAAAAATGGGAAAACGGGGGAAAGGGGCTGCTGGGCATATGCCTCTCACGTGACTTGCCCCTTTTACTTATTTTCATTTGGGATTTTGGTTTTAAGGGAGAAAGAGAGAGGGCTGGAACGGAGGTAGAAGCAGCGACGGATCAGTAGCACGCGAGGGTTTCGGGGGAGAGAAAGAGAGAGAGCGGGGGCGAGCGGCGCCAGTGGAGGCAGCGTCGGCGTCGGTGGTGGCTGGAGACGGCCGTGCAAGGCCGTGGCCGGCTGGGCGTCGCGGTGGAGCAGCGGCAGCACCCGTGGGAGCCCAGTGAGAGGAAGAGCTCGCGAAGGAGAAAAGGGGAAAATGGAGGCCTTCGGGTCCGATTCCGAGCTCGAGCTAGTTGGAGAAAATGTAGAGCACTTCGAGGCAAGTGTTCTCATACTCACTATTTGCCCTCTTGTGATTTTTATTCGTTCTTCATCGGGTATTATTGTCTCGATACCCACCCAAATTGTGAGAAATTGGTAACCCATGCTTTAAGATCAAGGAATCCATAATTTACTGACCGAAACAAGCTCTGAATCGATCGGTTTGGTACAACCAAACCCTAACCCACGCCCAGATTCGGGTTCACTATTTTTCCCGTCAAATTATGCTAATTTGACCTCAAAATATGAATCACCACGTCCCAAATATGTATACATATCGGCCGGGCGTCCGAATTCACAAGAATCGACCCGTACACGGCGTCCGAGACCTCTAAATGCTTCCTGACACTGTTCACCCGAGGTGAACAAATAAATTTACATGCTTTCACCTTTATATTACCTTAAATTGATCTCAAGATATGAATCACCATGTCCTAATTATGTATGTATATCGACCGGACGTCCGATTGGACAAGAATCTACCCGTTTGGGGCGTCCGAAGCATCAAACGATCCCTCAGCATTGTTCATATGAAATAAATGGAAAATGTGCATGTTTTACCCTCATTCCATTGTTATGAAAGCTATGACTAATGTGCATTTGAAATTGTAAGATTGAAACGGGCTGGAGGACCCCAATGTGATTGGCTCATCGATGGTAAGCAACTCCGAACTCTCATGAACCTTGATAATTATATGTATTGTTGAATCGCTTAAAAAGCTTAAGATCCAAAGAAAAGTAAGAACCGAGCAAGTAATCGGAGGGAAGTCCACAATGTGATATATGAATGATGGAACCTCCCAAATGGCGGGAGATATGGTAAATTGGATATGGTGGACTTTCCCTCAAATGAATATGGAAATAGAATCATGAAACTAGGACCATGGACTTTTAGATGGATAGTATTCTCTGGCTTGACACGTCCATCACGGTGGGAACCCGAGGAATACTTTGATCACGTATTCTGGTCACTTATGTGAGCGGGTGATGTCCGTGTCACGCCTTAGGATTCTATTGTGGAAGAACGAGGACTGCCCTGGTACCCCGGGGGAATGGGGCGATTTACGGCACGATGTGCACGACCCCCCGGATGGGTCATAAAAGATAATCCCTCATGGCCTTAGATCATATGGAGTATCATGATCCTTTCCTCGTTCTCTCGCATCGTTGCTAGTACGACCTACTGGCCCTGGTCCGCAAAGACTAAAGTAAATTGATAAATGCGCTAAAACATGTTCAAATTGCAATTAAATGTTCTAAGGCATGATAAATGGCAAATTGATACTTCTAAATGTTCCTTTCCTCTGAAGTCTCATTGTATTTCAAATGCTTGTTGCACCTTTTCATTATCATGTTCATGCTTCTTCATGGTTGATAGTGACGTATGATTATACTTCTTTGAGGCCATACGCTCACTCCTGCTGTTTTCTCCTCCCAGGTGAGAGTATTAAGTTGGCACCTGATTAGTTAGAGCAAGGAGAAGCTTGCTTGAAGGGACTGGCTGGACGTCGAGTGCGCGAAGGATTTGGACTCAGTGTTGTATCGGATTGTAGACAGCCACTCAGAGTTGAGCGTGGCTCATCGTTGTTGTTTTATGGATTTGTTATGCTTCGCAGATTTATGATGATAGTATGCTTCTCAAATGTCTGTATTGATGTTACGAATTTTTGTTTCGTATTAGATGGCATCTCTAGATCCAGTATAGTAGTTAGGGGTACTATATTGGAGCCATGGATGATATGGCAGTGTGTGATCCTGTGTGGTGTGTTGTAGGCTTGATGTTAAGCCTTTTGATAGATGTGTGCTCTGCAGGACCTATTTGAGCAGGTTGTATTTCGGTTTTTCATCCAGTTGTAGAGGAAACTCTGCCCAATTTTCTGCTGGAATTTATAATTCTAATTATGGCATTAATGATGTGTTTATTGACGGAGGGTTGTTTAAGAAAAATAACCCGGTCCGTCACAGTTGGTATCAGAGAGAAAGAGAGATGTCTTAGGTTTGATCTGAATCGTATGCGGGAGCTTAGGTTTGATTAAGATTGATCGATTGAGTAAATGAAGGCTTTGATGATTAAGCCAGTTTAGGTAGTTTTGGTTATCCTAGACCCAATAACGTAGGTGAGCGCTAAGTTAGAAGCGATGATTTGGTTCAATTGGCTAGTTTATGCATCCTAGCTAGTGTCCAAGGAGTGGCTTAATGTAAAATGCCTCAGTCTCAAGGAAATATTAGTAGTGGCTCTTAGACGGGAACTACTAATATTAGTGGCTGGTTGTAAGATTGAGAGGAGAATGGAGTGTAGAGACACCTTAGTGTTGGAACTTGATTGGTATCAATTAGGTTCTTGAATTAATCAGTATTGATTCAAGACCTGGGTTAAGTAATCTCGGCTTGAGGTTTAAGTTTGACCAGCAGTGGATTGAAATCCTTAAGTTAATAATTTGTTAAGAAGGGTTGCCTGGTCAACCTAGCAAGTGTAAGGAACAGGGTGGAGCCATCGGCTCGAGATTGGTATGACGGGAATTAATTTTGGGTATATCAAGTCCTAGGATAACAATTCATAAATCGTTTTGAAAATGACTAAGTGTATGGGCAGTTGGGTAGCTCCAAGTCATATTGAGGTTGAAGACATGAATTTCAAGACTTGAGATTGCTCTGCGGTGACCCCCATGTCTAATAGAAGATATGGCGTGTTACGCAAGTTAGATGGGAAGTGAGGTCGACCTTGGTTGGTTGGCGCGGAAAATATCAAGAGTCTCAAGGATTAAGAAATAGTGTCCTGTGTGCTCGTGGAAGCTTTAGAGATGAATGCCTTGTGTCGGTGAGACTCTCGGGAGCATCTTTCTATATGGTTGGTTTAAACGTAAGATTTAGAGATGTCCTTATCCATGGATGGATGGTGAAAAGGTTCGATATTTTGAATAAAGGATCTAAGGCATTAGTTTAAGGTATAAAATGTCACCTGTTGTGATAGGTAGTAAGGCTCTTGGGTTTAATATTGTGATTCCTAAATTTGTTTAATGAAGGATCTACGCTAAGTCCAATTCGTATATGTGGCCACATCCAGAGGTTGTTATGGTCACTGAGGGATTGTGGTCGTGTGACTATTTGATCGAGGATGTTATCAGAAGGAAGATTTGGCTAATTTATCGTTTGAATGGTAATTCGAGGTCGTGTCGAATCGATGCCAATCGTTAAGGATCTTAAGTAGGGTCGTAGAAGTATCAGCTTGGGTATTGTGGTTAAATACTCCAGAACCTTTGAGGTAAATAGATGGACCGATAAGGTTATTCATGAATTTCAAAAATGGGGTTGCCTAGGAGGTTGAAGATTTGATAAGCAGACCTTGTAAATGGATAGGCGTAGTTCGAGAATTGTTGTAAAGGCTTGATGATTTCTAAGATTGATTTGGGTCCATAGTATGTAAAATGTGGATAAATAGAAGTTGTAGTCCCAGCGGTATTTAGGTTAAGGATATAACCACTGCAAAGTTCTAAAACGTCGTTTGAGTTTCGTAGGTTCGTTGGCATTTCATGAATTTCATGGGTTGAGTATTTTGACCATATTCGGGTCCATGTTGAGATGATTTTATCGATGAATTCAAAGAACATGGGGTGTATGTAATTGTTGAGGATTATGCCATAAGATGTGAACGGCTAATAATCCATATGCCCCATTGTGAAGGGAATGCGAGTTTAGCTAGGGAAATGCCTTGCTAAGCTTGTGGCTCTTTGGTAGCATGATTTTAAGGTCAATAAGATTTTAAGTGATGGCTAATTGGGAAAACCGATTAATATCATGAAAGCATATGGTCACTTTGGGTCTAATTGAAATTATTCAATGGCCTGACGAGTATTCCTAAAGGATTGCAGTGTCAGTGAGACGATCAGCGTGAGAGAGATTTGTAATTGTTAGGTCGAAAGATAAAAGGTAATTTCTGGGGAATAAAAAGGTATTAAGAGATGTTTGTGTCATTTGGGTTGACCCCTAATGGGTTCTGTAAGGTATAGTAGAATGTAATACTTTTGAGAAAGGTTAAGATTATGCTACTCTCACGTCATGATGGATGGCTACCTTCGAACTAAGTGGGGGAGGAGTTCACAATTAGAGTTGCTCCACGTGTAAGTTGGATTTAGCCAATGAAATTTTCATTTAGAGAACTTATGATGTTATCTTTGAAGATAGCCCTTATTAAAAATTTTAAGAGCCAGAATAAATTGTGTCATTGAGGAAGACGATCTTATGATATTGCCTGTGGGTAGATCTGTTTAAAGGTTGAGAAGGTGAACCTCGGTATTTCCTTTAGAAAGTAGGCATCAATGCTGGCAATTGATGCCGCGAATCCTTAGACTTGTATGTGAAATGTGAAATCCAAATGATTACGAGTAAATTACGAGTAAGGTAAATTAGGAAATGTGAAATCCAAAGTTTCATAGGAAATGTGAAAGGTAAATTACGAGTAAATCCAAATGATTGGGTGATAGGAATTATATCCGTAGTTTGGGAGACAAAATCATATTCAATGTATGGGAGCTATGAATCTATACAATATGAAGTCCTTAGGGTTTTGTCTCAAGACAATTAGAGCGACCCATTATCATAGTGATAGAAGACTTGTTCAGATTAAATCAGTTGACTCATTAGTATACTAACGGGATCTTAAGGTTACTAAGTAATTGGAATTTTAAGATTCTGGGTAATGATTTAAACTTATATCGATTTTTGGGTAATAGTTATGATTAGGCTTAAAGGTGGCTGTAGTTAGACGATTGTGGGATTTGTCTTTTCGGTGTGACTATCCTACGATAATTTTAATCAAGGTTACTGTATATTCTGGGTCTATGATACTGGCTATGTATTTTAGAAGAAATGTTGGTTTGTCGATTACTAATAAAATGGTGTGAATGTAAATCATTCTGACTTTAAAGTTTGATTGTGATTTAAGGTTTGCATCGAGACTTTAGTAAAATTTGATCAAATAATCTTTGGGATGCAAATTTAATTTGATGTGGCTGTGAAATTTCAATGGGATGATTAATGGTTAGATAAATAATCAGAGTAGCGCAGCGGAAATGAGGTGAACCCATATAAGATAAAGTTTAATCTGGGTTTTAGAAGGAATAGTCCCTTTCGAGGCTTAGAGTAGGTTGAAGCAAGAATTTTCAATCGTTTGAGGTCTCGAGCTAAGTTCATTAAGTAAGTTATTGAATTTTGGGTTGTTTCAAATTTGGTCGAACTAGATTTTTGATATAACCCTCCGGGTAGTAAGAATCAAGAGGATTTAAAATGTTTAAGGTTCCTTGAGGTAATCGTATCGTATAATTAAGAAAGTGACTTGGGATTGCTAGATAACCAAGAAGTTTCCATCCGATTATGGAAATTTGAGGTTCGTTAAATTTCGAGGACGAAATTTCTATAAGTGGGGGAGATTGTAACATCCCGAAATCTCAAAATATTTATATTGGATTAAATTGGTATTATTTATTATTTTCGGTAATTTTGGGTAATTCGGACGTGAGAAAATTAATTTAATATTACGAAATTTTGGGAGAATATTCGGAATTATTGGGTCGGTGCCGGAGTGTGCCCATTCGATCTTTCCGGTGTCGAATTAAAGTTGGGATTAAAAGAAACGTAATATATATATAATAATAATAATAATAATAATAATAATAATAATAATAATAATAATAAACATGGGAAAGTTGATGGAAAAATGGGAAAACGGGGGAAAGGGGCCGTTGGGCATATGCCTCTCACGTGACTTGCCCCTTTTACTTATTTTCATTTGGGATTTTGGCTTTAAGGGAGAAAGAGAGAGGGCTGGAACGGAGGCAGAAGCAGCGAGGGATCAGCAGCACGCGAGGGTTTCGGGGGAGAGAAAGAGAGAGAGCGGGGGCAAGCGGCGCCGGTGGAGGCAGAGCGCCGGCGTCGGTGGTGGCTGGAGACGGCCGTGCAAGGCCGTGGCCGGCTGGGCGTCGCAGTGGAGAGGCGGCAGCACCCGTGGGAGCCCGGTGAGAGGAAGAGCTCGCGAAGGAGAAAAGGGGAAAATGGAGGCCTTCGGGTCCGATTCCGAGCTCGAGCTAGTTGGAGAAAATGTAGAGCACATCGAGGCAAGTGTTCTCATACTCACTATTTGCCCTCTTGTGATTTTTATTCGTTCTTCATCGGGTATTATTGTCTCAATACCCACCCAAATTGTGAGAAATTGGTAACCCATGCTTTAAGATCAAGGAATCCATAATTTATTGACCGAAACAAGCTTTGAATCGATCGGTTTGGTACCACCAAACCCTAACCCACGCCCAGATTCGGGTTCATTGTTTTTCCCCTCAAATTATGCTAATTTGACCTCAAAATATGAATCACCACGTCCTAAATATGTATACATATCGGCCGGGCGTCCGAATTCACAAGAATCAACCCGTACACGGCGTTCGAGACCTCTAAATGCTTCCTGACACTGTTCACCGGAGGTGAACAAATAAATTTACATGCTTTTACCTTTATATTATCTTAAATTGATCTCAAGATATGAATCACCATGTCCTAATTATGTATGTATATCGACCGGACGTCCGATTGGACAAGAATCTACCCGTTTGGGGCGTCCGGAAGCATTAAACGATCCCTGTTACTGTTCATATGAAATAAATGGAAAATGTGCATGTTTTACCCTCATTCCATTGTTATGAAAGCTATGAATAATGTGCATTTGAAATTGTAAGATTCAGAAACGGGCTCCGGAGGACCCCAATGTGATTGGCTCATCGATGGTAAGCAACTCCGAACTCTCATGAACCTTGATAATTATATGTATTGTTGAATCGCTTAAAAAGCTTAAGATCCAAAGAAAAGTAAGAACCGAGCAAGTAATCGGAGGGAAGTCCACAATGTGATATGTGAATGATGGAACCTCCCAAATGGCGGGGGATATGGTAAATTGGATATGGTGGACTTTCCCTCAAATAAATATGGAAATAGAATCATGAAACTAGGACCATGGACTTTTAGATGGATAATATTTTCTGGCTTGACACGTCCATCTCGGTGGGAACCCGAGGAATACTTTGATCACGTATTCTGGTCACTTATGTGAGCGGGTGATGTCCGTGTCACGCCTTAGGATACTATTGTGGAAGAACGAGGACTGCCCTGGTACCCCGGGGGAATGGGGCGATTTACGGCACGATGTGCACGACCCCCCGGATGGGTCGTAAAAGATAATCCCTCACGGCCTTAGATCATGTGGAGTATCATGATCCTTTCCTCGTTCTCTCGCATCGTTGCTAGTACGACCTACTGGCCCTGGTCCGCAAAGACTAAAGTAAATTGATAAATGCACTAAAACATGTTCAAATTGCAATTAAATGTTCTAAGGCATGATAAATGGTAAATTGATACTTCTAAATGTTCCTTTCCTCTGAAGTCTCATTGTATTTCAAATGCTTGTTGCACCTTTTCATTATCATGTTCACGCTTCTTCATGGTTGATAGTGACGTATGATTATACTTGCTGAGTTGTACGCTCACTCTTGTTGTTTTCTCCTCCCAGGTGAGAGTATTAAGTTGGCACCTGATTAGTTAGAGCAAGGAGAAGCTTGCTTGAAGGGACCGGGGACGCCGAAGTGCGCGAAGGATTTAGACTTCAGTGTTGTATCGGATTGTAGACAGCCACTCAGAGTTGAGCGTGGCTCATCGTTGTTGTTTTATGGATTTGTTATGCTTCCGCAGTTTATGATGATAGTATGCTTCCGCGTCTGTATTGATGTTACGAATTTTGTTTCATATTGATGGCATCTCTTTAGATCAGTATAGTAGTTAGGGGTACTATATTGGAGCCATGGATGATATGGCAGTGTGTGATCCTGTGTGGTTTGTTGTAGGCTTGATGTTAAGCCTTTTGATTGATGTGTGCTCGTGCAGGACCTATTTGAGCAGGTTGTATTTCGATTTTTCGTCCAGTTGTAGAGGAAACTCTGCCCAATTTTCTGCTGGAATTTATAATTCTAATTATGGGCATTAATGATGTGTTTATTGACGGAGGGTTGTTTAAGGAAAATAGCCCGGTCCGTCACACTTAGCATGTAAAAATCACCATATCATTTCTTCTTAAGTTCGGAAATCTTTGTTCTTATTTTTAGTGTCTTGTCTTCAACATCAGAAAATTCTTAAAACCGTGAGGAATTCTTATCATCTTTTGGGACCGGACGAGAGTGGATAACATCGAGGAAGCGTTGTGTGCCACCCCATAACCTAAGACCGTATCCTCCTATTATACTCTCGAGGTGGGCGGTAATGCCTTTTACCGAGCATATGGGGCCGTAGTCCATAAGCCTTGTGCCACCAGAAATTTCCCTGTGGCCTAGGGGCCGTTCTCGAGTGTTATTCCAATATCCTTCATCCAATTTTAATAGCAAGCTTAATGGATACTCTATTTATAGTTCATATCGTTCGATGGCCATCTATCATAGTTCAAAAGTCGGAAGTCGCAGAGTTCCATTTGCTGTCCATATTACATACATTTTTCCTTGTTCTTGTAGCCTTTGCTCTTAACTTCAAAAATTGAAGTCCGTATAGCCTTTCTTTTAACGTCTTAAAACCGAAGATCCTTTATCAAAGTGTCGGAGGTCTCATTCATCAAAGCTGGAGGTCTTATGTCAAAAATCGGAGGTCATTTATCAAAATACGGACACCTTTTCAACGAAGCCGGAGGTCATTTTTAACAAAATCCGAATACCTTTTCTTAGCAAAGCCGGAGGTCATATATCAAAATCCGAAAGTCATATATCAAAAGTAAAACATGGCCAGACTTCATGCATTTAAGTAAAACGTCCAAACATCATGAAATAACCAGTACTTTTTCGTAAACAAATAACTGGTCATCATCTAAATCGTGCAATAATCAAACTTCATGCGTTCGAACATCATGAAATAACTGAACATCATTAGTTAGACAAACAGGCATGATATACTTGCATTAAAAATATGAACTTAAAACGGTGAGTACACTTGCCTGAATCTCTTTACTTCGTCCTGGAATTCTGGGTTCCTTCTCTAAGAAACTCGGCCGAGAGTCTCTTCCTAGCCTTTTTCCATACACTCTCTAGTTCTTATTTATGGGCCTTTGATCTGACGGTAGTAGGTAGGGCAGGTCAACCACTCTAGGGGTGGTTGAAAGTCAGTTAGCTACTTAGGCATAGTCTTCTGACCTTAATCATAATTAGTCATCATGTCAATCAATCAGGCAGCCAACTCTCCCTTTACGTTTCCGGTCAACTGGCATTGACCGGTTTAATTTTTCATTTTTCTATCATAGAACAGCTTAGGAATTGCGTTCAGCGTCTTCGGTATTGTCTCCGAAAAACTCTTCAATGGCGTCCGGAAAGGTCACTGGAAAACTCCCCAGTTTCCTTCTGGAAATCGTCTCCGGAAGTCGTTGTCTAAGGTCTCCGGAAACATTCCTAAATTTTCTTCAAAAATTGCCTCTTAGTTTTCTTCGGAATTGTCTCTGAAATTATTATCTAAGGTCTTCTGTCTAAGGTCTCCGGAAGCTCCTCAATGGTCTTTGGGAATGGTCCCTGGAAACAAGGCCTCCGGAGGCGTGGTCTTCGGAAGGACGTCTCCAATTCTCATTTTCCAAATTCACATAATCGTCTTCGAAAATTGCGTTCATCGTTTTCGGAAGCCTTCTTAATGGTCTCCGGGAAGCACTCATTAATGGTCTCCGGAGCTGATCGATCTTCTCCCGAAAACTGTCTCCGGAGACACCTCAATGACCTCCGGAAATAGTCTCCGAAAATTTTACCGTCTCCGGAGATTAAGGTTTTCGGAATTTTAGCCTTTAATAACAACGTCTCCAGAGATCAAGGTCTTCGAAAACTTTAGCCTCTAAACTTAAGCGTTTCCGGAGATCAAGGTCTCCAGAAACTTTATTCTCTAAACTCCTAAGTCTCCAAACGTCAATCGTCTCCAAACTTCAATCGTCTCCGGAGATCAAGGTCTTCGAAAACTTCACCTTCTAAATTTCAGCGTCTCCAGAGATCATCCAAAGGTCTCCGGAAAACTCTTCAATCTCCAAACGTCTCCGGAATTCACTGTTTCTACTTGTTTTCCAGAGGTCTTCGGAAAACTTGCGCTTATTGTAACTTGGTCAATATTGTGTTGACTGGTAAGTTGGGTTACACGACGGCTGGCCTTCATGGCTTTAACACTTCCGGCCTCCTTCTTCCCTTCCGGTCAATGGGTGTTCACCGGATACACTTTCCTTCAGGTTTTTCGGTCAACTAGCGTTGATCGGTTAAATTTTTCCTCACGTTTTCCGGTCAACAGGCGTTGACCGGATTAATTTTCTCATCATATTTTTCGGTCAACTAGCGTTGACTGGATTAATTTCCCTTCATCTCTTTGCCATTCTCTCGCCACAAAAGAATTTGATCCTTATATTTTTGATGACAGAAGATCCCAAAAATTTGGTACATTACAATTCTCCCCTACTTATAGAAATTTCGTCCTCGAAATTTTACGATTCTCAAATTCCTATAATCATAGGTAATCTTTCTCACATCTAGAAATCATTCCCTCAGACAACAATTATTCTAGGAAACCTCAAGCATTTGAATCATTCTAATCCTCATCATGAAACAAATCCTTAGCCTTTCAGAACGGCTGAACCCAGACACTTACTGATTTTCTCAACCATCGATACAAGGAAGACCATATAACAATCCTCCGAATTTTAAAAGCGACCTATAATAATGCTGGCCATTTCTCCAATTTAATCCGATACTTCAAACGAATCCAATGAACTTCCATTTCAGTTCATTCTAAGCTTCAAAAGAATTTGATCACAGGGACCTCAACCTTATTGTTAAATCCCTGCGCTATGGGTTCACAACGCTTACGCCGCGCTACTCTGATTAAAACTAGGATAGTCATATTATAAAGACAGTTCCACAATCTTCAGACTACAGCCACATTTCGAGTTACAGTTATAACGATCACTCGAAGAGTCAACATAACTTTAAATCATTACCCAGAATCTTAAGATCCCAATTACTTAGTAACCTCAAGATCCCGTTGGCATACCAATAAGCCAACTGATTCTAGCTGAACATGTCTTCTATGATTACGATAAGTGGGTCGCCCTAATCGTCCTGAAACAAATCATAAGGACTTCATATTTCATGAACTCTTAGCTCCCAAACATCGAATACGGTTTTGTCTTCCAATTCAAGAACATGGTATCCTATCACCCAATCATTTAGATTTACTCGTGAATCATCTTTCACATCTCCTATGAAACTTCAAAGACGTACAAGTCCAAAGACTCGCAATATCAATTTCCAATATTGATGCCTACTTTCCCAATGAAAACACCGAGGTTCACTTTCTTAATCTTTAAACAGGTCTGTCCACATGCAATATCATAGGATCATCATTTTTAATGGTACAACTATTTTTGCTCTTAAAACTTTAGGTAATGACTATCTTCAAAGACAAAGCCATAAGTTCTCAAAGCGGAGACTTTAATTGCTAATTCTGACTTCCATATGGGGTAACACTAATCATGAACTTCTCCCCCACTTAAATCAAAGGTATCCACCTATCGTGACGTGAGAGTAACATAACCTTAACGTTACTCAAAGGCATTACATTCCACGATAACTTACCAGACCCATCAGAGATCAACCCAAATGACATGAACGTCAGTTACCCCCATCCGATCTTTGAAAACTACCGTTTATCTTTCGTTCTAACAATTACAAATTTCTCTAAGCCAAACGTCTCACTTGAATTGTAGTCCTCAAAGAATACTTGTCAGATCACTTAATAACTTCGGTTAGACCCAAGATGACCATACGCTTTCACGACACTAATTGGTCTTTCCAATACTAAAGCCTATACTTCCACGGCTCTGTATGGAACTCTCAACGATCGCCGTCGATTTCGACACAATCTCGAATTATCAGTCAACAGATAAGTCAACCTAATCTTCATTCTATAATCATCCTCAAATAGTCACATGGCCGAAGCCCCTCAATGTCTACAAAATAACTTGAAGATGTGGCCGCATATACTAATTAACTTAACGTAGATTCTTGTTGAATGTTCCACAGGAAGACGTCATCAATCTCTTGATACCTTGATCAATTCAAACTTATGCCTTAGATCCCACAACTTGATTGCCGAATGTCATCCTTTACCAATCCAACAGTAATAGTACTGCAGTTCACCCACCAAACTACTATTAAGATTAAATTGAGACTTGGTACATTACCTGGCTAAAGTTCATACCCAAAATCACACAATTCAATTCCAAGATTCGTACATAAACATCCACTTTGATATGTCTTTTTTCCTTCCAAGTACTAGGTCACCTTTGCCGCTATTACAAAGCTTAGGTCTCCCAATTGCACATAACTCAAAACAAAATGCAAACATAGGTTTGGAATCC
Organism: Nepenthes gracilis; assembly: GCA_033239525.1. NCBI lineage: Eukaryota > Viridiplantae > Streptophyta > Magnoliopsida > Caryophyllales > Nepenthaceae > Nepenthes > Nepenthes gracilis. The sequence goes on from BSYO01000002.1 coordinate 11,714,350, forward strand.
CCAAAATGACACCAGATTACAATATTAAGCCCAAGGGCCTTACCTCTTATCGTGATAGGTGGCACTTAATACTTTAAGTTAATACCTTAGAACCCTGATTTAAAACACTGAACCTCTTCGCCGTCCGTCCATGGATAAGGACATCCCTAAATCTTGCAATCAAACAAACCATTATTGAAACATGCTCCTGAGAATCTCATCAAAACAAAGTATTCATCCTTAAAGCTTCCATGAGCACATAGGACAATACCTCTTAATCCTCAAGACCCATGATCTTCTTCACGTCAACTAACCGAGGTCAACTTCACTTCCTATCTAACATGGGGCAACACGCCATACCTTCTACTAGATATGGGGTCACCACAATGCCATCTTAAGTCTAAAAATCTACATTGTCAACCTCAATATAACCTGAGGCTACCCAAAAGTCCAAACACTTAAGCATTTTTCCAAAACAATCATGAATTGTCATCCTAGGACTATGATATACCGATACAAGGAAAATTTAAAACTGACCACAATCATGCGGACATCGAACGGGCCAATACCAATCTCAAGCAGGATCTCAACCTTATTTAGAAATCTCGATGGCTCCACCCTATTCATTACACTTGCTAGGTTGATTTAGGCAACCCTTCTTAACGAATTACTAGCCTAAGGACTTCAATTCACGGCCGATCAAACTTAAACCTCAAATCGAGATTAATTAACCTAGGCCTCAAATCAACATTGATCAATTCAAGAACCCAATTGATACCAATCAAATTCCAACACTAAGGTGTCTCTACATACCATCTTCCTCTCGACCCTACAACTAATCACTAATAGTAGTAGTCCCCGTCTAAGAGCCACTACTAATATTTCCTTGAGACCGAGACATTTCGCATTAAGTCACTCCTTGAACACTAGCTCAAGACACATCCATAATCCATGACTTAACCTTGATTATCCATGAAAGCGTGATGAAAATCATCCTAAAAATTGAACTAAATCATCACTCTTAACTTAGTGCAAGCCTAAGTAATTGGGATTGGGGTAACCAAAACTACCTGGACAAGCTTAATCACCAAACACCTTTATTTACTTATTTGATCAATCTTAATCTAGCCTAAGCTTCCGCATACGATTCAAATCAAACCTAAAGCATCTTTTTCTCTTTGATACCGAATTACGATCATGTGATGGCCCTTTCGATAACATCCTCGATCAAATGATTTACAAGAAAGACAATATCAATTTCTTGATACCTCGATCAATTCAAACTATTCCACCACATCTTTACCATATTAGCCTCGCAGTTCGTCCACCGAACTACTATTAAGCCAACATATACGGTATAAATACTAAGTAGGTGGACACAAAAATTTTTCTTCTATTTTTATCTTGGATTACGCATGCACAGGATTGCTTAAGGTCGAACTCCTTGAGTTGGCCATCAAAGTTTAACCTCATACCTGACCGGCCAATATTAAGGTCAGTCGGTCACGAAGACCTTGACATGAATTGAGATGCTACTAAGAATGTCAAACTTCATTCTCCCATATAGTAATTACGAAAACATACTAATATCCATTAATTCTTTTATAGCGGAAATGTTTTACAAGTCTTTCCCAAAACATCAAAAGAAAATACATTAATTCCTTCACTCCTTAGCTGATCAAGCCTATGCTTCCGCTTTTGATCAATCAATTCCTAAGGCATCTCAATTCTACGATACTCAATTGTGACGGAACCAGCCTATGCCGTCTAACTACACCACATGACTCGGATGAAATTCAATTTTATCCTCCATACACAACTATCCATCTTCACAATTCTACAAAGATCTAAAAAACAGCAAGAGTGAGCTATAAAGCCCAACAAGGTATCCACATGCAGAAAACATTAACATACATATCATCGGACATCAAAAATCAAAGTAGAGGTTCATAACATAAACTTAGCATGAAAGGCCATGCTAAAACAAATAACTATGCGTTCCAATCAACATCATCAAACAGTCACCATATCATTTCTTCTTAAGTTCAAAAATCTTTGTTCTTATTCTTAGTATCTTGTCTTCAACATTAGAAAATTCATAAAACCATGATGAATTCTTATCATCTTTAAGGACTGGATGGGAGTGGACAACATCGAGGAAGGGTTGTGTGCTACACCACAACCTAAGGCCGTATCCTCCTATTATACTCCCAGAGGCGGACGGTAATGCCTTTTACTTGGCATGCGGGGCCGTAGTTCACAAGCCTTGTGCCACAAAAAATTCCCCCGTGGCCTAGGGGCAATCCTCGAGTGTCACTCCAATATTATTCATCCAATTTTAACAGCAAGCTTAATGGATACTCAATTCATAGTTCATATCGTTCGATGGCCATCTATCATAGTTCAAAAGTCGGAAGTCATAGAGTTCCACTTGCTGTGCATATTACATATATTTTTCCTTGTTCTTGTAGCCTTTGTTCTTAATTTCAAACAATTGAAGTCCGTATAGCCTTTCCTTTAACGTCTTAAAACAGAAGATCCTTTATCAAAGTGTCGAAGGTCTCATTCATCAAAGCCGGAGGTCTTATGTCAAAAACTGGAGGTCATTTATCAAAAGACGGACACCTTTTTAACAAAGCCGGAGGTCATTTTTAACAAAAGCTGAATACCTTTTCTTAACAAAGTCGGAGGTAATATATCAAAAGCCGAAGGTCATATATCAAAAGTCGGAGGTCTTTTATCAAAGCCGGAGGTCATTTTCAAAACCCTCAGCCGATCGAAAATGAGGGAGAACGAATCGCGAACATTTTATAAAACATCGAGCGGCCAGGCCACGGGCGGCCACTTCATGCATTTAAGTAAAACATCCAAACATCAGGAAATAACCGAATAATTTCGATTTTTTTCATACCAAACCTTAAAATAATTGTATTGTCATCATCTAAATCATGTTCACAAATCCGGAACCTCACAAATCTTTGAATACAATTTACCTATTTGAACTTAATTATCTCCGAAATATTTAGGAACTCAACATCATTAGTTAGACAGACAGGCATGATATACTTGCATTAAAAATATGAACTTAAAACGGTGAGTACACTTGTCTGAATCTCTTTACTTCGTCCTGGAATTTTGTGTTCCTTCTTTAAGAAACTCGGCGGAGAGTCTCTTCCTAGCCTTTTTCCCTACACTCTCTAGTTCTTATTTATTGGCCTTTGGTCTGACGGTAGCAGGTGGGGAAGGTCAACCACTCTGGGGGTGGTTACAAGTCGGTTACCTACTTAGAGATGGTCTTCCTGACCTTAATCATAATTAGTCATCACGTCAGTCAATGGGGCGGCTAACTCTCCCTTTATGTTTGCGGTCAACTAGCATTGACCGGTTTAATTTTTCCTTTTTCTATCACATAACACCTCCGGAATCGCATTCAGCGTCTCCAGTATTGTCTCCGGAAAACTCTTCAATGGCCTCCAGAAAGGTCTCTAGAAAACTCCTCAGTTTCCTTCTGGAAATTGTCTCCAGAAGTTATTGTCTAAGGTCTCCAGAAACATTCCCAAATTTTCTTCAAAAATCGCCTCTTAGTTTTCTTCGGAATCGTCTCTGAAATTATTATCTAAGGTCTTATATCTAAGGTCTCTAGAAGCTCCCCAATGGACTCCGGGAACGGTCCCTGGAAACAAGGCCTCCGGAATTGTGGTCTCCGGAAGGATGTCTCCAATTCTTATTTTCTAAATTCACATAATCATCTTCGGAAATTGCATTCATCTTTTCCGGAAGCCTTCTTAATGGTCTCCGGAAAGCACTTATTAATCGTCTCCAGAACTGATCGATCTTCTCCAGAAAACCGTCTCCGGGGACTCCTCAATGGCCTTCGTAAATAGTATCCGGAAAGCTCTTTAATTGTCTCTGGAAGTTTTATCGTCTCCGGATATTAAGGTCTCCAAAATTTTAGCCTTTAATAACAATGTCTCTGGAGATCAAGGTCTCTGGAAACTTTAGCCTCTAAACTTCAGCATTTCTGGAGATCAAGGTCTCCGGAAACTTTATTCTATAAACTCCTAAGTCTCCAAATGTCAATCGTCTCCAAACTTCAATCATCTCCGGAGATCAAGGTCTCTGGAAACTTTACCCTCCAAATTTCAAAGTCTCCGGAGATTATCCAAAGGTCTCCGGAAAACTCTTTAATCTCCAAACATCTCAGGAATTCACTGTTTCTACTTGTTTTTCGGAGGTCTCCAAAAAACTTGCGCTTACTGAAACTTGGTCAATATTGCGTTGACTGGTGAGTTAGGTTATACGACGGCCAGCCTTCATGGCTATAACCCTTCCGGCCTCCTTCTTCCCTTTCGGTCAACGGGTGTTGACTGGATAAACTTTCCTTCAGGTTTTCCAGTCAATTAGCATTGACCGGTTAAATTTTTCCTCACGTTTTCCAGTTAACAGGCGTTGACCGGATTAATTTTCTCATCATAGTTTTCAGTCAACTAGCATTGACTGGATTAATTTTCCTTCACCTCTCTACCATTCTCTTGCCACAAAAAAATTTAGTCCTTATATTTTCGATGACAGAATATCCCAAAAATTTGGTACATTACATTAGGCCTGCATTCAGTATCCATCAACTTAGCCACTAGATCGCAAATGAATTTTGATCTAACTTATGCAACTAAGATACCTAGGACTATCCAATCCAACTTTCATCCTATAATTTTGCCTATTCTTTCGTTCAATCTTGCTTGATCCTAAGCTTCCACATGAGATCCAGATCAAAACCTAAGGCATCTTTTTCTTTGATACCAATTGTAATGAAACGGATCCTTATCCTTAAAGAACCTTCTGTTAATTGCTCTTACTTTATCAAATACAAATGTTTTCTCTATAACTTCATCAAATAAAATTTGTAAAAATTTTGACAAAATTTTTTCTATAACTGGACTAAAACCAAAATATACAACCTGTTTAATAGACATATAAATATCCTAATTTTAATATTTTCAATCACAGCACATACACAGGATTAACAAATACCATATCATCCATGGCTCTAACACGATAATTCTCAACTACTACGTTGGATCTTATAGAGATTCCATCTAGGTCTGAACAAAATCCAAAACATCCCAATACATGCAGAAGCAAAACTAAATCTATAAGTCATTTGCGGAAGTACAACAATAACAATAATAATATCATGTTATAATTTTTTATTACATATGAATACATTAATTATAACAAAAATCTATGTCTCCCTAGAAGCAACAATTCTCCTTAGGTGATTCCTCTCCTCACTCTAACTAATTGAGTACCAGCTCATGACCCTCACCTGGAAGGAAGAAGAAGTAAGAGTGGGCTAACACCAAACAACTATACCATAAACAAGACAGTAAACAATAAGGCAAAGAAAGACATATGAATATGACAAGATGCATAAACAAAACTGGATTAAACATGCATGAGGTGCAATTTACCTTTTTTCCTTGGTTCTTATTAATTATTCATCTTTGCAGACCTGGATTAGTAGACCCTACTAGACAAAAGAGCAAATAATTGAGGATAGATTGTGTTTCACTCCACACTATCAAAGGCTAGAAGTTCAAAAGTTGTGGCCTTCCCCACAATCTCATATATTCAAAATTCAAAAACAGAAACAGAGTTATCCATGATTACTACCGTAACGTCCTAAGGCATGTTCATAGTATAACCCGCTATGACATTTGGCCAGGACAATTCCATGAGTTTTTACTGTCATACTAGTGACATGCTAGAGGACATTACCCATCAATATGGGTCCTACTTTCATGATTACTTATTCTTTTGAGAGAGGGTTCTGCAAGACTTCTTTTAGAAACATAACTTATTCCAGACATCTCCATCTTGGAGATTCAAATCTATCAAAATTCCAGATGTGGAATCACCCTCCAAATTATTCATATCCTTCTAATCTTGCTTGCGGATTTAAGTCTTTCCATAACATAACATCAGGTACATACGGATATCAGATTTAAAATTCTTACTTGAAGAAGCAGATTAATTTGAGAGGCTTTCAAATACGGATTCTTTTGCAATTGAGCATGCCGAAGCTTTTAGATTGACCAATTGAACTTACACAAATACATATCACTTAGTTAGCATTTAAACATAGGAAATTATGCAGATTATTGTTCAATATCCTTAGTGAACAGTACTTGCATAATCAGAACATGTAAATGGTGTTCGGATACACATATCGGTTAATCCTCAATATTCCAAACATCTAATGGTCATATCATCAAATTCACGTCATGGATAATCATTATCCTAAGTCATTCGATACATCATAACCCAAATTAATCCCTTAACATGATTGCGCCACGGGGTAGGGTCTCTACGAACTAAACTTTACACAACCACAAATCTAGATACCAAATCAATAAATTATCATATCTAGATTATGGACAATCATATTCTAATACCAAATATAGCAATCATCCCAAAACGTTCGTAGGTATCATGACCAACCGCAGGGGTTAGAGTTTACGTCATCCAAAAACATATCAAACCTATAATTTTGAGCTCCAAATTTAGATATATGCATGCTTAGGGCATGGGGATTGCAAAATATAAATATAATCGGGTATCAAAACAAGAATACCCGAAGAAAACATGATGAAAGTGTAAGAAAATAAAAGAGGAGGGTATGAGTGCACTTGCCTTGGCCCGATTTGTCACTTTTCTAATTGGCTCTCAAACGGATTTGGACTTATGGGCCTCCATCTCGCCTTACTCTCTCTTGGTCGGCGTTCTCTCTCTCTCTCTCTCTCTCTCTTTTTCTCCTAGAGCAGTGAAAATGGCTAGAAAATGCGCGCGGGCTTTTTTATTCTGTAGGTCGGCACTCGAGCACTCAGCAAGCGCCGATGGATTTGGATTCTGTGCCTCTTGTTGGGCTCGTGTAAGGTACGGGTATCTAAAACATAGTTAATCCTAGTAATGAAATTCGTATAATAAGGTTTGGGCTAAGATAAATTAAGAAAAGTGGGAGATTGCCTTAGTGCAGCAAGCAGCAGATCTAGGCTCGTGCTAGCTTGAGCCCAGTAGTGAGCGCAAAAAACCGATTGATCCGAAAAGGCCCGTGCACGTTATTCGCTCGAAGAGAGCTAGAAGTCACTGAATCAAGTGCATGTGCACTCGTCGCATGCTCGTTGGGCGCTCGAGCGTAAACTTGATTTTTCCCACCGACTTGACATTGTGTTTTATTATAAAAGGGAAGGGGGAGAGGTTTTAGAGTATGACCATGAAGAGTAGCAAGGTGGAAGGAGGAGAAAGAAAAGGGGAAGGGATTCTTCGTCAATTTCAATCCAATCAGAGTAAGGAAAATAGAAGATCGGGCGAAGGCAAGTGTACCTCGGATATTATTTTTCATTTTTACCGCTTTTTAATATCTCTATATTGGTATTTATGCTCTAAAATCTTCTTCCTCGATGATTTATGTAAATAAAGCATGTTTCTCTTAATTGTTCGGATAGTTTCATGTTTACCCATATATATTGCGATATATGGTTTCGATTTCATGAATAATCATGTGTTTGGAGTTTGATTTATGTTTGGAAACTTTGTGTGAAACCCTAGAATGAAAATTAGGGGTTTAGTGTTTAAAATCCTTAAATCTTGAGATGTAAATGTTGATTTGAAAAAGGTTATTACTCATGCTATGATTTTTATCTGAAACATTTACGTGGAACTGTACTGTTATGTTACTGTAGATTTCTGAAGCTATCTGAAGGGTTATCTGTTTAAATCTGACCGACTTTCTGAAGCATGAGTTAAAAGTTAAGAAATAAGAAGAAAGATATTTTTTATTCTGTTAATTAAGACTTAGGACTAATATATGGTCAGGTAAGGTTCTCTAGTATACCTTAGACCGTTACGGTAGTAATCGAGAATAACTTCGTCCATGGAGTTATACGTGGTTCGTCCTTCCTCAGGGTATACCTAAAGGGTAGAATTCTATGTCTGATCTGCCTTCGGGAGGTAATTTTGTAACTGTTCCCACTAGAAGGTGTATTTCTGTTCTGTTTCTGGCCTCTGATTATATGCGCAATATAATCTATCTTTAATTATTCACCCCCTCGGCTAGTAGGGTCTACTAGTGCTGTCCTTCGGATAGTAAAGTTAGATATTTAGAACTTATAGAGTTTGATACTAGTTTATTATTTCTGATTCATGTTATACTGATTTATGCTTTCTGTTGTTTTCTTGTATGTCTCTGTTCTTCGAGTATTTCCATAGTTTTACTTAGTTGTACTTATATTTTGCATGAAAGAATTACACTTGCATGCTTTTATTGTACCTTGTTGCGCTTTGGCTCACTCTTTTATTTTTTTCCCTCTAGGTGACACAGTAGAGTTGATTCTGGATGAGCACGAGTAGATAAAACCTAGTCAAGAAGATTTTTGGGAGCTTCAAAGCCTATTTTGGGAGTCCAATTAGTTTAAATGTAAATACCTAAATTGTTGATGAAATTTATGTATTAATGGTTATGACACATTCTGTGTTTTTGTTGGAATGATATTTCTACTTCTGCAGGTTTATATTTTTGACATAGTTCCGCTTCTGCTATCTGCTTTTGGATTTGTACAAGTCTTAGACGTCATCTCTTGTATGAAATTGGATGTAGTGGACTAGAATGTTGATTTAGAACCACGGTTGTGTATATGGTGTTAGAGGATCCTATGTCAGTGATAAAAATGTGTGTTGATGTACATTATTTTGTATATTTGCATATTTTATTCAGATTGATTGTATCATTTTAGCCCAATTTTAGGAAAAACTCTGTCCGTTTTTCCTTAGAATTCTAAGATGTTATTTTGGGCTTCAATTCTATATAGTCATTGATGGAATGTATTAGAGAAAAAATAATAATAATATGTCCACTCCATCACAGCTCGAGCCCATTGTGAGCCCAACTCTACATCTTTCCATACAATGCTCAAATTTTTACTAGAATTTACTATATTTTGGAAACCTGGGTCGTCACACACTCATACCATTTTCTTCCGCTCTTTTCGATTTTTGTTTGATCCCTTTTAGGTATTTTTGTCCCAATACCCATCTATGCTTTTATTTTCACGTTACCCATGACTTGAGCATACACATATATTGATTTTATGTCTAATTTGTGAGTTTTGTGCGGTATTTGTGTAATCCCAAAATCCTAACCTTTCCTTGTACTGTTCATCTATGCCTGGACCCTTTTACCCCAGATTTTGGGAGCTTTTGCCTAATATGGGATTAGAATATCAATACCCATATTTTGTATATGTTAATTTACCGATTAGATATCCAATTTGATGGTATTATGTGAAAATTCCTTTGCCAAAACCCAAAGATGTGCCCGGACCACGTTTAACATATTATTTCAAGTCCAATGCATGATTTGGATTTAATTGTGATTTACTCATACCTTAAATATGAACATCTATCGGTTGGGTGATCAATTTCCAACTTTTGATCCACTTGGCATGTTCGGAAACCCTAACCGGTGCGTTGGCACTGTTCACCCGAGGCACATAAGTAATTTTACATACTTTTTCCTTTGTTAATTGTTAATTATGTTGCATATATTTGCATTTGTTTGATCATATATCCCAAAAATTATATTTGTTAACCAATTGTGAAGAAAATGTTGTCCGAAGGCCTCAGAGGTCATGTTTGAGCTCACAATGGAAAGAGTTCTTTATTGTTTTTATGCTTTATAATATTCATGCATATAAATTAAGTCATTTGAAGTCTTAAGCCCCAAGAAACATAAAAATTATGAAGGTATATGGAGGGAATGCCATAATTTGATATATAAACAATCTGTTCTCCCGGAGTGAGAATTATGTGAAAGAAGTTTGCTAGACTTTCCCTCAAAGCTTAAGAAATCATGAAACAAGGAGAATGGATTTATGTTTAAAGGGTAGTATCCCCTAGTATGTCATTGATATTATAGTGAAAACTTAAGGATTACCTTGGCCACTTATTGGAACGGGTGATATCCTTGGCAAGCCTTAGGATGTTACTGTGGAAGGATGAGGACTGCCTCTGGGCCTCGGGGGACATGGGGGCATATGTGAATTGTTTGGCCCACCTCTGGGTAGATAATAGGAGCATATGACCTTAGATCATGAGGTTATCATAATCATTTTCTCATTCTCCCACACTTTTAGCTGGTAAGGCTTACTGGTCTTAATCCGTAAAGATAAGTAATTATACATAATTTACATCCCAAAAAGAAGAAAGATAAAACATGAAAAGTTAATTATGTTCCAAAAACATATTCGATCATGTCTTATGTTTACTCATTTGCATTATTCTCGTATATTCCTCTTCTACTTTATTTTGCTTATATTATTTATCATCTTGATTATATTACACTTGCTGACCTTTTGGCTTACTCATACTACTTTCCTTGTCTCTAGATGAGCACGAATTTATACCCGATAGGACAAGGCAGAGGATTAGAAGTCGGCTAGGCATGAAGATCGTGGAGGATAGCTTGAAGGCGTAGAATTTGTGAATTTGTATCCCATTTATAGAGTATTTTATATTATTTTTGGATGGCCATGTATAATGATGATGATGATGATGTTCATAGTTTGTAGTTTCTGCTGTCTTTTATGGATATAGTCACTTCCACAGGTTTATATGATTTAATTATATACCTAATGGCATCCTATTTGAGCAGACTTATACCTGGAGTTATGACGTCGGTGCCACATGTTGTTGATTACGATTTTGGATCCTGTGTGGTTTGTTGTGATTTCTAGATGTGTTAGAGTTGATTTAGAAGGATTTTTATTGTTGTACAAGATATTCTATAGTTTTTGTATTTATTTGATGGCTATTTTTCAGCCAAAACTATGCTAAATTTTTGGTAGAAAACATGATTCGTTAGAGTTGGTATCAGAGAATAAGATACCTTAGATTTGATTTAAATCTTATACAGAAGTTTAGATTAGAGTAAGATAGATTGAATAAGTAGATAAGGCGTAAGATGATTAAGATAGGGTTGGATAGCTCTAGTTGCCCTAATTTATATGACATAGGCTAAGATTAAGTCAGGATTAGTAGCTAAGTTTGATTATCTTGTTTCGTTATCCTAAGTTAGTGCTAAGTTAGTTATATTGGGCTAGAGCTAAGTTAGAAATTAGTGGGTAAGTTAGGTTGTCTAGCTTACACTATTCGAGTTAGTACCTAAGTTATGAGCTAACCTATATTGTTCTTGTTCTAGGAAGGATATCCATAATCGATCATGCTGCCTAGGTGAGGGTTGAGATGTAGAAGTGGTCAACCATGCGATAGAGAGGCTGGATATCTAAATCTGTTGAATGAAATAGTGAGACTTGAAGGTCTTATCTGGGCAAGGACTTGGGGATGGGATGTTGAAAAAGGATCCCTTGAGGATTAACTTAGGATGACCTTGGTCCGAGGACTTAGGATTGGGGGAAGTTTGCATAGCATGGCAAGTGATACGGATAAGGTGGAATCATGGGCTCGAGGTCCAGATGACTTGGATTCAATTATTGGTGTTTGTGAATCCAAGGATACGAATTGTGATCAATATAATAACGATCAAGTGTTTGAATTTTAGGTGGCTTGAATTCTGTAGAAGTTGAGATGTGAATCTTATGAATTGAAATGGTGTTTGCGGTGACCCAATGTTTGGGAAGATAAGATATATTGTAGAGTACCTTTGTAGGTGTTCTTTTATGGATAGGTATTTTTCCTGACGAGTTTTGGGAATATATTTCTGATTGTAGTCAGTTCGATTGTAGGATTGAAGATTGTCTTTATCCATGGGTCAGACAGTAAAGTGGTCAATACGTTGAATTGGGGTTTTGTGGTGATGACACAAGGTGTAGAGTGTCATCTACCATGACGAAAGGTAAGATTCCTGAATTTGATTTTATAGCCCATGTATCATTTTGGCATCCTGAATCTATATTTTCATTTGTGTTTTGAAATTATGTGTGATTTGAGGATCTAGGCTTTGCGTTTTTTACATAAAGATCTACAACATTTCCTTGGGTCCGTAGATATGATTGGTTGGGTTAATCTGATTTATTCTGTGGAGCCAATCTTGATGTGACAATAAGGATGACTTGGTAGGTAAGTCATCGAGTTGATATGAATTGGGTTGGTAAGTACATTATGTCTCGCAATTGAATTGTACAATTTTGAGTATGAACCTGAGTTAGTTAAGGTATCAAGAAATTATTATCGTTTTACCTATAGGTCGTGTTATGGGGATCTATGTTAAGTTTATCAGATAATGAGATCACACCTAGAAGTCATCTCGTGGTCACTAAGAGGCTTTGGCTGCATAAGCATTTGAGGATGCTTCTTAAAGGAAAAGATTAGGTTGGTTGATCTTGGATCGATAGATTGAGATAGTGTCGATATAAACATCGATCTTTAAGGATCCCATAGTTGAATCATTTGATTTTTTGAAAGGGCTTGATTATTTTTAAAATCGATCTGTGCCCATAGCGTTGTTGATGGTGGATAATTGAGAGTGTTCCTGTGGCAACAATCGAGATAAGATGTGGTTGTTGCAAGTTCCAATAATGCCATTTGGGTCTGTAGGTTTGTTGGCATTTCTATGAGGTTATGGTTTGGACCTTTCGGTCATATTTGGGTCAATATTGTGATGGCCTCATCGATGAATTTATAGAATTTTGGGAGGTGTATGAACTTTGTTCAAGGACTACATCTTAGCTTATGAAGGTTAGTTAGCTGTTTACTCTTTTAGGGGAGAATGTGAGTTTGATTAAGGGAAATATTATGTTGGGCATGTAGTTTCTTCAAGATCTTGAATGTGGTTCCGTAAGACTTTAAGCGGTGGCTCATTTGGGAAGGACTGATTGATGTCGCGAAAGCACGCGTTTCTCTTGGGTTTAGGTGAATTTGGGAGGATATCCGTTAAGTGTTCTGTGAGGTTCTACAATGTTCGCGAAGCATTGACTTAGAAGCGATCGGCATCCATTAGAAGTATGGCATGTGGGAATGACGTTCTAGGTTTGAATGGTAAATTGTTAACCATGTTATTTGGGTTGATCCCTGATGGATCAAGTATATTGTAGTAGCATGTGATGGCTTGAGGAAAATTTAGAATTATGCTTTTCCTACATCAGTTGCAGGTGGTTGCCCTTTTGATTAAGTGGGGGGAGAAACCCATGATTGGAATTACTCCAATTGTGGTTTGAAGATAGTAATTGAGGTCATTGCTTTAAGGGTTTATAGGTTTTGCTTATGGAAATAGTTATTATTTAATGATTCTAAAGGACTGAGAGGTTGTCTCGCAGGGTAAGATGGCCATACGACAGTGCAGGTGGGTGAAATTTGTGAGGTTTTGGGTCTAAAAATATAATAAATTTGAGAAAATCAACGTGATAATAATTAATACTAGACCTATTGAATGTATGAGTATACATATCGGAAGGAAAATTGGGTTGTGAATTGCTGAAATGCTGCCCATAGACAGTACCTGCGATGCGCTGAGTGTAGGCTCAAGCGCAAAAAGTAGTGGCGCAAGCAGCAGGCCGCACTGAGCGCTTGTGCGCGATCGAGCGGTAAAATCAAGTAGCTACTCCGCCCGTTGAGTGCCAGTGCATGCTCAAGCGCACGCCGGCAGCGAGGCTGCGCTCGCCGCTAGCTTGCCCAGCGCTCGAGCGCCCCGACGGGAATAAAAACGCGACCTGCTTTGCTTTTCTTCCTCTTTTCTTATTTCCAGAGGGATTTTCGAGGGGAGGAGAGAGGAAGAGCACTGGTTTTAGAGAGAGAAAGGAGGAGATCGAGCCGTAGAGTCTGAATCCGCCCGGGAACCAGTTATAAAAGTGATAGCACGCGTCGAGGCAAGTGTTCTCATACTCACTAACTTTCCTCTTTCGATTTTTTTGGTTATCATCGGGTATTTTCGTCTCGATAACCACCTAAACTATGGAAAATGTGATACCCGTGACTTGAGACCAAGAATTATGTAATTTATTGTCCGATTTACTCATCAATCTAACCGGTGGAGTACTGTCAAACCTTAACCCATGGGAAATTAGAGGTTTTTATTTTTGCACCTCGTTTCGTTAAATTGACCCCAAAATGTGAATCCCCAAGTCCCAAATGTGTATATATGTCGGCCGCATGATCGATCTCGCACGGCTCGACCCGTTCGCGGTGTCCGGGCCCTATAAATGGGCACTGACACTATTCACCCGAGACATAAAAGGAAAATTGCATGTTTTTACCTTCATAAAATGTTGAAATGACTTTAGAATATGAATCCCCGCATCCCAAAAGTATGTGTTGACCGGACGACTGATTCCGCAAAATTTGAGACGTTCGCGGCGTCCGAGCCCTCTAAAAGTGGCCTATCAATGTTTATCTGAAATTGGAAGGTAAGTGTACATGCTTTAGCTCTCTTCAATTGTGATAGAACTTATGACTAAATGTTGTGTCAAATTGTAAGCTCTAAAATGTGTAACTGTGCACCGGGAGCAAGGGGATGCGTCCTGGGGGCTTCTAAGGTGGTATTTGACCCACAGAGGTAAGTATAATTAAACTCTCTTATGAGTTGAACTTCTTGGTTGAAAGATCTAAGCTCCAAATGAAAGAAAGGAATCAAACGAGTAAATGGAAGGGAATCCACAAAGTGTAAGTGATGGATTTGGTCTCCCGGTTGGAGACATATGATGGGAATGTGATTTCCCCGTTTGAGAATGTATAAGGCAATGGTGGATTTCCCTTCAAGGATTAAGACTAATCTTAAAACTAGGACCACGGATCATAGGGGTAGTACCCTCTAGCTTATCGTGTACATCACGGTGGGAAACTAAGGAATACTCCGGCCGCTCCTGGAGGTAGGTGATGTGTAGGGTACGCTTTAGGATGCTGCTGTGAAAGAACGAGGATTGCCCTAGTCTCGAGGGGATATGGGGCAATTGAGATGGCCGAGTGTTGCAGGCCTAAAATGTAACCGATGGTTGAGTGTTACAGACCTAAAAAGTAGCCGATGGTCGAGTGATGCAGACCTAAAATGTAGCCGGCCTTAGAATGTGTGGCAGACACATTCCTTTCATCGTTCTCTCACATCATTGGTTAGTACGACCTACTAGTCCGAGTCCGCAAAGATTGATGAAAGCAATGAAAGTGAATGAACATAACAAGAACAAGCATGCAAACTAAATGATTCCCGATGCTCCCTCTCCTCGCATGCTTTCCTTATCCATGTTATATGATTCCCCCACCTAGTTACTGTCTTTCCTGCAAATTGCTATAGTTAGTGATGTATGATTCATTTGTTGGGCGTACGCTTACCCTTACTATATATCTTTCAGATGAGAACACATTGATACCCGACGAGACAGAGTAGACCATAGAAGTGCGATTGACAGCTGATATTGCATGCAGGACTCGGGGCTGGGACTTAGCTGATTTTTTTGAGTATGAAACAGGAATTTTGGTCATACTTTTGTAAATTGTATAAAACATATATAGTGATGATTAATGATGTTTAGCATGAATGAATGATGGATTAGTTCAGCTGTATATTGTGGTTTTATGCTACCGCAGGTCCTTATCATTGTGGTTATGATCGAGGTTCCTAGTTGGCATCCTTCCCCACCGACATTATACTGGAGTTATGATGTCAGTGCCCTCTTGGTTGATGCGCCGATTAGATCCTATGTAGTGCGTTGAGTATTAAGACTTGTAGTTTTGTTGTGAATGGTTATAGATCGTTGTGCAGGGTTGATTTACAGGTGTTTGTATTTCGACAAACGCTCGATTTACAAACTGAATTCTGCCCAATTTTCTACAGAAAATAATAATTTTAATTAGGAATACTAGTTTAATTTCATCCTTGACGGAGGTTGTTTACGGAGAATAACCTGATCCGTCACAGGTGGTATCAGAGAAGGGATGCCTTAGGATGAATCTGAATTTATGCGAAAGCCTAGGATAGTATGGGTTAAGGCCGAATGAGTGAATGTGGAAAAGTTAGGATAATTAAACACCCTCATTTCGAATGTTCTCTTCAATTGCATGAGTATTATCATATCTTGTAATGTCGTTGGGGACGGTTAAACCTTTGGCTCAACCTTTGTTGTTTCTTTTCAGTGGCGACTTCTAAAGTTGACGATGTTGCCTAGACGTCAAGATTTGCAAAGGGATGAGCCACCCCGAGATCAAGAGGCAGAGTATTTGAATTTGTTGGGATGTCTCACGAACATCATTGAGAATATGGAGCAGCGACAACTGGCCCCCGTTCTTGTTTCGGCTCTGCTAATCTGGAACCATCTGCTTATGATTGCTTCGGTCAGGAGCGAGTGCCGGCGTTTACAGGAGTGCCTGACCCACTTAAGGTAGATTCGTGGTTGGAGAGCCCTAAGAGGGTATTTGTCGTGATCCGATGCCCAGCAGAGCATTGGGTGCTGTTCAGGTCTTACCGGCTAGAAGGCTAGGCTCACCATTGGTGGCAGATGAGGAAACGAGCGTTGGGTGTATCAGATGCTGAGATTACCTTGAAAATGTTTGAGGATGCGTTTCTAGAGAAGTACTTTTCATCTAGCCTTCGTGTTCAGAAAGTGGAGGAATTTCTCAAGTTAAGGCAAGGGAACCGGACGGTGGCAGAGTACGACACCAAGTTTTTAGAGTTGTCACGGTTCACTTCCTATATGGTCGAAGATGAAGAAAGGAGGACTTAGAAGTTCTTAATGGGCTTGCGGGATGATATTCGCGAGCAGCTGGCGACCTTTAAATTGGCCACCTATGTTGATGTACTAGATTGGCCTTGATTTATGAGCAAGAGTATGCAAAGGAAGAATTTTTTAGAAAGAGGTCGGCAAGTAAGAGCGGACAAGTGCCAGCACCGGGACTAGTTCGGGGAGACCATGCATGAAGCCGAGGCAGCCAGTTTCTAGTCAGAGTGGACAGAAGAGTGGACAGATTTCATCGTCTTCTCAAGCCTCGGTGGGCTCATGTCAGCATTGTGGAAGAATGCATGAGGGTAGACCGTGTCCTAGGTTAACAGGTGCTTGCTTCACTTGTGGCCAAGTGGGGCATAGAGCCAGGGAGTGCCCTCAGGCATTGAGGTTTAGGGTTGCGAAGCCAGCGGTGTAGGGTAAAGCTTTTTGCGGTGTCTGTTAGCGAGGCCAGAGCATCAGATGAGATACTGGAAGGTATACTTCCAATTTGTGGTATTTCTTGCTCAGTACTTTTTGACTCTGGGTCCACGCACTTCTTTATTTCCCCTCGGTTGGCTTGTTGTATTACACCCTCCCCCATGACCCATGATTTTTCTTTGGTCGTATCCACGCCCATGGGGTCCTCCATTGTGACCGATGTGTCTTATCCAGGGTGTATTGTGGAGGTGAAGAGACTTCTTTTGGCCGTTGATTTGATTCTTCTAGATATGCGTGATTTTGATATTATCTTGGGTATGAATTGGTTGTCTAAGTATCATGCCACTATTGATTGTTTCCACAAAAGGGTGGACTTTGCTATTCCGGATTGCGATCCCTTTTATAACCAAGGAGTCTGGAGAGAGGAGCCGTCTAGTTTTATTTCTGCTCTACAGGTTCGCCATTTAATGAATAGCGGGTACGAAACCTTTTTGGCTTATGTTAGTGTGGTGGAAAGTCGGGATTTGTCTGTAAAGGACATTTCGGTGGTGTGTGAATTTGGGGATGTGTTTCCCGATAAGTTGTCTGCCTTGCCACCACATCGTGAGATTGAATTTGGGATTGATCTTGTGCCCAGATCGGCACACATATCGAACGCCCCTACCGCATGGTTCCTGTTGAGTTGAAGGAGTTGAAACAGCAGCCGTAGGACTTGCTTGATACGGGTTTCATTAGACCCAGTGTATCGTCGTGGGGTGCTCCGGTCTTATTCACCAAAAAGAAGGATGGTGCCTTGAGGTTATGTATAGACTACCATGAGTTGAATAAAATTACAGTCAAGAACAAATATCCTCTACCGTGGATTGATGACCTCTTTGACCAATTGGATCCTTAGTGTATTCCAAGATTGACCTTCAATAGGGATATCATCAGTTTTGTATAAAGCAAGAGGATATTGCAAAGACAACTTTCCGAATGAGGTATGGTCACTATGAATTTTTGGTGATGTCGTTCGGGTTGACTAATGCTCCAGCCATGTTTATGGACCTGATGAACCGGGTCTTCCAGCCATTCTTGGATAAGTTTATTGGGGTTTTCATTGGTGATATTCTGATTTACTCCAAGGATCGCGTCAAGCATGAAGGGCACTTGAGAGTTGTACTGCAGACTCCTAGTGAACATCAATTATTCGCGAAGTTAAAGAAGTGTGAGTTTTGGCTTGACAGGGTGGTGTTCTTAGGCCATGTAATTTCTCATGGAGGCATCTCAGTGGACCCGCAGAAAATTGAAGCGGTGGTCAATTGGAGTCGGTTGACAACCGTGTCTGAAATTTGAAGCCTTTTGGGGATGGCTAGCTATTCTGGGCTGTTTTGTGGAGAATTTTTCTGATAGCCTTGCCCCTTACTCGTCTGAAAAAGAAGGAGGTAAGTTTTGCCTGGACCGAGGAGTGCGACAAAAGCTTCTAAGAGTCGAAGGATCGGTTGACAACTGCTCCGATTCCAACTCTTCCTGATAATTTCGGTGGGTTTGAGGTGTATTGCGATGCGTCTAAAGTGGGACTCAGATGTGTTCTTATGCCAGGGGGAAGAGTAGTTGTTTATGAGTCTCGACAGTTGAAGACTCACGAGAAAAATTATCCGACCCATGACTTAAGAGTTGGCTGTGGTGGTTTTTGCTTTGAAAATCTGGAGACACTATCTTTATTTCGAAAAATTTTCGGTGTACTCCACCACAAAAGCCTCAAGTATTTGTTCTTGCAGAAGGAGCTAAATATGAGGTAGCAGCGATAGATTGAGTTTCTAAAGGACTACGATTGTGAGATCCAGTATTGACCGGGAAAAGCGAATGTGGTCGCGGATGCCTTGAGTTGTCAAACCTGTTTGGTGGTGACCATGCAGATTAAGCAGATGGAGTTGCTAGACTATTTGAAGTCTCGCCATATCCAGCGCTACGCTAAGGGTAACCGAATGATGTTATCCTTTCTGCAGGTCCAGCTCGAGGTCCTTCAGAGGATCAAAGAAGGGCAGATGAGTTACCCGTTTCTGATGGATATTGTAGGGGACCTTAGCAAAGACTCTCGAGTTGATTTTAGTGTGCGTGTAGATATAGTTTTGAGATTTCGAGAGCGGCTATGTGTACCAGATGTTAAGGAACTGAAAGAACAAATAATGAAGGAGGCACACATGACTCAGTACACGATTTACCCCGATATAAACAAAATGTATTAGGATTTGAGGAAGAGGTTCTAATAGAGAAACATGCGAAGAGAGATCGTGGCTTTCATTAATCGATGTCTCATCCGTCAGTAGCTGAAGGCTGAGAGGAGGAAGCCTTCTGGGTTATTATAACCCCTACCCATTCCTAGTTGGAATTGAGAGGACATTTCGATGGACTTTGTGTCAAGATTGCCTAGAACTCTAAGGAATCATGATGCAATCTGGGTCATTGTTGACCTGTTGACAAAATCTGCTCATTTTATAGCTATTAGACTACGTAACTCCTGCGATCGTCTGGCACAGTTGTACATCAACGAGATCGTGAGATTGCATAGCGTGCCAGCATCGATTGTGTCCGATCGCGATCCACGATTCGTTTCCAAATTTTGGGAGAGCTTGCATCAGGAGTAAGGGACGAACCTGAAGTTTAGTATGGCATATCATCCTTAGACAGATGGCAAGTCGGAGTGGACGTTCCAGATACTAGAGGATATGCTTCAGGCTTCGGTATTGGAGTTCCATGGGAATTGGGATGATTTTCTAGCGCTGACCGAGTTCGCTTATAACAACAATTTCCAAGCGAGTATCGAAATGGCTCCCTCTAAGGCACTTTATGGTAGGAAGTGTCAATCTCCCATCCATTGGGAGGAGACCAGGGATAGGTGGTTGTTGGGCCCGGATGTTATTCGGGAGATGTCGGAAAAGATAGCGGTGGTGGTGGAAAAGTTGAAAGTCGTCCAGAGCCGATAGAAAAGTTATGCTGATCAAAGGAGATCTAAGCTCAGATTCGAGGTGGGAGATTTTGTCTTCCTTAAGGTCTCGTCGTGGAAGGGGATTTCCATATTTGGCATAAAAGGGAAGCTGAAGGCGCATTTCATTGGACCGTTTGAGGTTCTTGAGCGAGTTGGTGAGGTGGCGTACCGTCTAGCTTTGCCACCGAGTTTGGCCAGGGTGCACAACATCTTCCATGTTTCCATGTTAAGGAAGCATGTGTGTGATCCATCTCACGTGATCGATTATGGTCCTTTGGCTATCGATGAGGATTTAGCTTATGTAGAGGAACCTGTGGAGAACTTAGACCGGAAGGACCAAATTTTGCACTCCAAGACGATTCATCTCTTGAAAGTTTTATGGAGGAACCACTCCCGCGAGGACGCGACATGGGAAGGAGAGGACGGAATCCGGGAAAAGTATCCCCATCTATTCCGAGGTATGTAGCTTATTCAAGTTTTGGGTTTGTTAAATTTCGAGACGAAATTTCTATAAGTGAGGGAGAGTTGTGAGGTTACAGGTCTAAAAATATAATAAATACGAGGAAATCAATGTGATAATAATTAATATTAGACCTATTGAATGTATGAGTATTCGTATCAGAAGGAAAATCGGGTTGTGAATTGCTGAAATGCTGCCAGCAGACCGCGCCTACTGTGAGCTCGAGCACAGGCTTGAGTGCAAAAGGTAGTGGCGCAAGCAGCAGGCCGCGCTTGTTGCGCGCTCGAGTGGAGCTCGAGCGCTAAAATCCAGTAGCTTCCCCGCCCGCTGAGTGTCTGTGCGCGCTCTAGTGTGGGCCGGCCGCGAGGCCGCACTCGCCGCTCACTCGCCCGGCGCTCGAGCGGGCCGACGGGTATAAAAATGTGACTTGCTTCGCGTTTCTTCCACTTTTCTCATTTCCAGAGTGTTTTTGGAGAGGAGGAGAGAGGAAGAGCGCCGGTTTTAGAGAGGGAAAGGAGGAGATCAAGCCGTAGAGTTCGAATCTGCCCGGGAGCCAATTATAAAAGTGATAGCACACGTGAGGAAAATGTTCTCATACTCATTAACTTTTCTCTTTCGATGTTTTTCAGTTATTGTCGGGTATTTTTGTCTCGATAACCACCCAAACCATGGAAAATGTGATACCCGTGACTTGAGACCAAGAATTATGTAATTTATTGTCCGATTTACTCACTAATTCGACCGATGGAGTACCGTCAAACCCTAACCTATGGGAAATTGGGGGTTTTCCGTTTCCGCACCTCGTTTCGATAAATTGACCCCAAAAGGTGAATCCCCACGTCCCAAATGTGTATGTACGTCGGCCACGCGATCGATCTCACACGTCTCGACCCGTTTGTGGTGTCCTGGCCCTATCAATGGGCGTTGACACTGTTCACCCGAGACATAAAAGGGAAATTGCATGTTTTTACCTTCATAAAATGTTGAAATGACTTTAGAATATGGATCCCCGCATCCCAAAAGTATGTGTTGACTAGATGACCGATTCCGTAAAATTTAACCCGTTCGCAGCGTCCGAGCCCTCTAAAAGTGGCCTATCAATGTTCATCCGAAATTGGAAGGTAAGTGTACATGCTTTAGCTCTCTTCAATTGCGATGGAACTTACGACTAAATGTTGTGTCAAATTGTAAGCTCTAAAATATATAATTGTGCACCGGGAGCAAGGGGATGTGTCCCGGGGGCTTCTAAGGTGGTGTTGGTACAATAAAACTCTCTTACGAGTTGAACTTCTTGGTTGAAAGATCTAAGCTCCAAATGAAAGAAAGGAACCGAACGAGTAAATGGAAGAGAATCCACAAAGAATAGGTGATGGATTTGGTCTCCCGGTTGGAGACATGCGATGGGAATGTGATTTTCCAGTTTAAGAATGTATATGGCAATGGTAGATTTCCCTTTAAGGATTAAGAATAATCTTGAAACTATGACCACGGATCATAGGGGTAGTACCTTCTAGCTTACCATGTACATCACGGTGGGAACCCAAAGAATACTTCGGCCACTCCTGGGGCGGGTGATGTGTAGGGTACGCTTTAGGATGCTGCTGTGAAAGAACGAGGACTACCCTGGTCCCCGGGGGATATGGGACGATTGAGATGGCCGAGTACTGTAGGCCTAAAATGTAGTCGATGGCCGAGTGCTGCAGACCTAAAATGTAACAGATGGTCGAGTGCTGCAGACCTAAAATGTAGCCAGCCTTAGAATGTGTGGCAGACACATTCCTTTCCTCTTCCTCTCACATCATTGGTTAGTACGACTTACTAGCCTGGGTTTACAAAAATTAATGAAAGCAATGAAAGTGAATGAACGTAACAAGAACAACCATGCAAACTAAATGATTCCCAATGCTCCCTCTCCTTGCATGCTTTCCTTATCCATGTTATATGATTCCCCCACCCAGTTACTATCTTTTCCACAAATTGCTGTAGTTAGTGATGTATGATTTTATTTGCTGGGTTGTAAACTCACTCTTGCTGTATATCTTTCAGATGAGAACACATTGATGCCCGACAAGACAAAGTAGACCATAGAAGTGCGATTAACAGCTGATATTGCACGCAGGACTCGGGGTTGGGACTTAGCTGATTTTTTTGTGTATGAAACAGGAATTTTGGTCATACTTTTGTAAACTGTATAAAACATATATAGTGATGATTAATGATGTTTAGCATGAATGAATGATGGATTAGTTCCGCTGTATATTGTGGTTTTATGCTTCCGCAGGTCCTTCTCATTGTGGTTATGATCGAGGTACCTAGTTGGCATCCTTCCCCACCGACATTATACTGGAGTTATGATGTCGGTGGCCTCTTGGTTGATGCGCCGATTAGATCCTGTGTAGTGCGTTGAGTATTAAGACATGTAGTTTTGTTGTGAATGGTTGTAGATCGTTGTGTAGGGTTGATTTACAGGTGTTTGTATTTCGACAAACACTTGATTTATAAATGAAACTCTGGCGAATTTTCTATAGATAATAATAATTTTAATTAGGAATACTAGTTTAATTTTATCCTTGACGGAGGTTATTTACGGAGAATAACCCGGTCCGTCACAAAATCTGCTTAAGGACCGTGATGGTGAATCTCGGTGTCCTTTGAGAAAAGTGAGTATTATTGCTGATGATTGGATGTTGAGAATTTTCATATTGGGTATGTCTTCATGCATCATAGGAGTAATTGTAGGGTAATTCTCGAGTAGCTCCTAATATCTAAGTGAATGGGGTGCCATACCTTTGATTTTAGGAAGGAGAGTTGCCTCCTAAGTAGAGAGGCCATAGAATTATGAGATTAGAAACCCTCGTAGTTTTGCTTTGGGGTTATTAGGATGGATCATTTGTCACAAATTTGGGGGGAATGTTCAGATTGAGTAAATTGGCTCGTCAGTATGCCAACGAGGTGATGAGTTGTAAATATTTGGGTTTTGAAGTCTTGGTGGTGGGCTATACCAGAATTTTGGGGTGATTGCTCAAATTATTTTCCTAGGTTAGTTGTAATCTAAAAATTTTGGGATTTGCCTTAATTGTATTGATATCCTTTGGATTTTTTTTAGTTGTATAGCTGCTAGGTGTCTGATCTAAATTAATGCATATGAGTTGCAAAAGGATTCTTGTTACCCGGATGAATGGTTAATTAGAGTAGTGCAGCGGGGCCGTGTAAGCCCACAGTCCATAGATTTAAGAATGCGATTGAGGCTTCACATGAGTGATTGTTCTCAATGATTAGGATGAACTGAAGTAAGAATTCATTAGTCCGAGGGAGGTTTGAAATAAGTCGGCAAGATAGTGAATAAATTGTCTTGTTTTCAAATTTGGTGGATTATTATGAAATCTCCCATGGACCGATGATTGAGGAAGTAGGTTTGTGATCAGGGTAAACCATTGTGGGGGATTATGAAATTGCCTTATGGTACGGTTTCAATCTTGATTCTAGGTAGGAAGCATTAGATGTTGGGAGTTTGGACAATTCATATGGTTTAGGTTCTCTAGTAAGGAACATCTTGTCTAGAAAATGACTTGGAACTCTGGGAAGTATTTCGAGAGATTACCTCTAATTGTTGAATTTTTAGGTCCATTAAATTTCAAGAATGAATGTTTATAAGTGGGGGAGAATATAACATATCCAATTTTTATCCGATTTAATTAAAATTATTTATTATTATTTTGGGTAATTTGGGAATAATAAAAAAATTAATTTAAAATTATAAAATCTTGATGAATATTTGGATTAGTTAGGCTGGCATGCGAAGTGCGCCTATTCTGTCACCAAAGTATCAATTTGAGTTTTAAAATATAAGAAATAGAAATTATATAATAATAATAATAATAATAATAATAATAATAATAATAATAATAATAATAATAATAATAATAATAATAATAATAAAGGAGAAGGAAGGGGGAACGAGGAAGAAAATAAGTAGGGGTTCGGGTAGGGAGAGAGAGAGAGAGAGACAGAAGAGAGAGAAATGAGGAAATCGAGGCCCCTGGGTCCGATTCTGAGCTCGAGCTAGTGGGAGAGATGGTAGATCGGGTCGAGTCAAGTGTACTCATACCCTTTACTTCCATTCTTTTCGACTTTCATTCAATCCCCTTTGAGATTTTTGTTACAATACCCAGCCATGCTTTTATTTTCATGTTACCCATGACTTAAACATGCATATATATTGATTTCATGTCCAATTTATAAGTTTTATACAGTATTTGTGCAATCCTGAAACCCTAACCCTCACCGATACTGTTCATCCGCGCTCGGACCCTTTTACTCACAGATTTTTGGGATTTTTGTATAATTTTGGATTAGAATATCAATACTCATGTATTGTATATGTTAATTTACTGATTAAATATCTAATTTGATGGTTTTATGTGAAAATCTGTTCACTGGAACCATAAGATGCGCCTGGACCATGTCGAACCTATTATTTCAAGTCTAATGAATGATTTGGCTTTAATTATGATTTACCCATAACTTAAATATGAATATCTATCAGTTGGGTGATTGATTTCCAAGTTTTGATCCATTTGGCACGTCCGGGAGCCCCAATCGGAGTGCTGGCACTGTTCACTCGAGGCATATAAGTAATTTTACATAATTTTTACTTTGTTAATTGTTAATTAAGTTGCATATATTTGCATATGTTTGATCGTATATCCCGAAAGTTATGTTTGTTAACTAATTGTGAAGGAAATGTTGTCCGGAGGTCTCAAAGGTCATGTTTGAGCTCATAGTGGTAAGAGTTCTTTACTGTTTTTATGCTTTATAATATTCATGCATATAAATTAAGTCATTTGAAGACTTAAGCCACAAGAAATATAAAAATCATGAAGGTATATGGAGGGAATGCCATAATTTGATATATAAATGATCCGTTCTCCCGGAGTGATAACTATGTGAAAGAAGTTTCGTAGACTTTCCCTCAAAGACTAAGAAATCATAAAATTGGGACCGCAGCTTTATGTTTAGAGGGTAGTATCTCCTGGTATGCCATTAATATTATAGTGAAAAATCAAGGATTACCCTGATAGCATATTCGGGCCGCTTATTAGAGTAGGCGATATCCTTTGCAATCCTTAGGATATTATTGTGGAAGGATGAGGACTGCCTCTAGGCCCCGAGAGATATGGGGGCATATATGATTTGTTTGGCCCACCTCCGGGTAGATAATAGGAGCGTATAACCTTAGATCATGAGGTTATTATGATCATTTCCTTGTTCTCCCACACTTTTAGTCGGTAAGGCCTACTGGCCCTGGTCTGTAAAGATAAATAATTATGCATAATATACATTCTAAAGAGAAAAAGGATAAAATGTGAAAATTTAATTGTGTTTTAAAAGTAAATTCGATCACGTCTTATATTTATGCATCCTTGTTATACTCGTATATCCCTCTTTTGCTTTATTTTGCATATATTATTTATCATCTTAATTATATTATACTTGTTGTGCTTTTGGCTCACCTTTACTGCTTTCCTTGTCTCCAGATGAGTACGAGTTTATACTCGATAGGGTATGGTAAAGGATTAGAACTCGATTAGGTATGAAGATCATGCAGGATAGCTTGAAGGCTTAGAATTTGTGATTGTGTATCCCATTGATAAAGTATTTTGTATTATTTTTGGATGGTCATGTATAATGGTGATGATGATGTCCATAATTTGTAGTTTTTGTTGTCTTTTAGGGATATAGTTACTTCCATAGGTTTACATGGTTTAATTATATACCTAGTGGCATCTTATTTAAGCTGACATCATACCTGGAGTTATGACGTCGGTGACACATGTTGTTGATTATGGTTTTGGATCCTGTGCGGTTTGTTGTGATTTCTAGATATGTTGGAGTTGACTTAGAAGGATTTTTATTGTTGTACAGGATATTCTATAGGTTTTGTATTTATTTAGCAGTTGTTTTTTGCCGAAACTCTATCGGATTTTCGGTAGGAAACATGGTTTGTCACGGGCCCTATCTACTCGACGACAGGTATGTACGGCCTAATTCTGGCTGAAGAAGTATTATGGCCTTTGATTGTGTGGCAAACGCAATCCTTTTTCTTGATTGTCTCCATTAGTTGGTAAGGCTTATTGATCCTGATCCCTCAAGTTAAGTATTAACTGAAAGATTAAGAAAATTAAATACATCAGGAAAATATATTCTGTTCATATTTCATACTAATGTAAATTCCTATTCCTTTTGATGGTATATTTTCAATACAAATGTGCATATATTTGTATATATCATACCCAGTTGAGTATTTAGCTCACTCTTTTGCTATTTTACTACCCTTCAAATATGTCTCACAAGAGCTGATGTTTGACGTGTGGAAGTGAAGAAGAAGAAAGTCAGAGTTTTACTTTACATTTCAATAATGTACTCAAGATACTTAGAATCTAATGTACTTAGTTAAATTAATATTAATAGTAAGTCATGATGTATTTTATTTTTGTGACGTTAGTTTAGAATTATTTCCGCAGGTTAGAGTGAGTATTATGTATGCTTTCGCAAATTAATTTGAGTTGGATTTTGATTTTTAACAGGTATTTTTCCTTAACATGAAGCTGTCATTATATTGTTATTGAATTGATGTCAAAGCCATCAATAGTGTAGCGATGTGTTTGGATCTTGTGTATGCCAAGATTATTATACATGTATAAATAGAATTGAAGTATAGGAAAGGTTCATGTGCCCTTGATTATGATATTGATGAATAAAAGATAATACGGTTTGAATAAGGTGAATGAAGAGTTAGGACATGGGACGTCACAGACGTGTTGATATATTGGGACCGTGTATGCCGAGATTATTATTTATGTATAGGTGAATGGAAGTAATTACGGGAAATGCTCACTTTCCATTGATTATGATGTATTTAACTAGTGATATTGATGAGTAAAAGATAATATATTATGAATAAGATTAATGACGGGTTTTAAAATGTGTTTAGTCACACTAACTATAAGATGTTTACTAGTATTCTTGAATATAATATCAAATTCTGTGCTACGGATGGCGTACCACTCTCTGATGATACCCTTTATCGACAATTGGTTTGGAGTTTCATCTACGTAACTACTACCTGACTTGGCATTTCTTATGCTATGCATCTTGTAGTTAATTTATGTCAACTCTACATTTTATTCACTACACAACTATTCTTTATATTCTCCTCTATGTGAAAGGAACTTTATTTCATAAACTAAACTTTTCCTCTCACTCTTTATCGTAGCTCGCATATATTCTAATACTTGATTAGGTAGATGATCTACTAATAATTTTTTTTTACTTATTAGAGATTCACTAATCTCATAACACAAAGAAAAAGCAAATCGTTGTTACTTGTTTTAGGATCGAGGTTGAATATGGTGCTCTAACTGATGTTACATCTGAAATTCTTTGGCTTTTGTTGATATCGGTGTTCCTTAGCCTCACATCACTCTTCTTTGTTTTGATAATCATAGTGCTATCTACATTAACACATCGAGATTGATTACCAATTTATGCGTCATCACCTTATGCTCAATGCCCTTCACTTTCTCTTAATTTCTTTGACTGATCAATTGGTTAACATTTTTATGAAAGCTCATCCATCTAGTCACTATGCCAATTTTATTTCCAATCTCCAACTGGTTCCTTCAAACCCATATTGAGTTTGAGGGTGGATATTATGATATAATATTCTTTGTACTTAATGATATTATATCATTCTGAAATGAAAAGATTACTATGTTCCATTTTAAGCTGCTTATATATGTTAGATTATATATTATATCATTTCTAAATTTGTTTGTTTCCATATTCTCATTTAGATAGTTTTTATAATTACAATTATTACAACTTTTATAATTTAAGCTACCTTTTTCTCCTATAAAATGATAGCCTATTGTATAATTTGATGTATACAAAAATATAAAAATCTTTATTTATCTCTACTTTCGTGATTTCCGCATTATAGATGTAATGAGAAGTTGCATTGGATATCATGACAAATTAATTAAAAGGCTAAATAATATTGTGATGGACCACATTTTTAACTGGAATCTGACGGAGTTCTGACAGTAAAACGACCATCAAACTAATACAAACCTGTACAAAACCCTGTACTGTACAAATATACATCCACAAATCATAACATAGGATCTAAATGCCCACAATAATTTCGTGGCACCTACGTCATAACACCAGTTACAACATCAACTCAGATAAGATGCTATTAGGTACCTAAACAAACCATAAAAACCTGCGGAAGCAACATACATCCATCAAATACAGTGAAAACTAACTATCTTTATGTCATCAACATACACATACATCAATATACAAATCCATCACAAAATAATACAAAATACTCCATAAGGTATAAAGATCACAACAACTAAGTCTTCAAAAGTGTCCTCTAGTCTTTAGCCTAGTCGACTTCTAGTCCTCTACTCTACCTTAATAAGTGTAATATCCCAAATTTTTTATTCTATTTAATTGGAATTATTTATTATTTTAGATAATTTAGATGTGATAAAAATTAATTAAATATTATAAAATTGTGGAGGATATTTGGATCAATTGGGCCGGCACCTGAAATCTACGCGTATGGTTGCCCGAATATTGATTTGGGTTTTGAAATATAAGAAACAAAAAATAATAATAATAACATAAAGAAGTGGAGGGAAAACGGGGGGGTGAAGTCGGGCGAGGGTTTCGGGGGAAGAAAAGAGGAGAGAGAGGAGGGTTTGCCCAAGAAGAAGGCGGCGCGTGGGTGGTTGGTGGTGGCTAGTGACGATTGTATGTGATTGTGGCAAGTCTAGCAATGGCGCCTTTACCTGCAGAGAGAGTCGTGCAAGAGAGAGAAGTGATGCGAAGGAGAAGAGAGAGGAAGTGGAGATCGAGGTTTTTGGGTCCGATTCCAACTTCAAGCTAGTTAGAGAAGTGATAGATCAGATCGAGGTAAGTGAACCCATACCCTTTTCATTCTCTCTTTTTGATTTTCTTTTGATCCCTATCTGGTATAATTATCCCGATACCTAACCCATACAAATATTTTGTGGAACCCATGACTTGGGCATGGGTAATCATCAATTTGTTATCCGATTTGATAATTTTATACGGTATTTGTGCAATCCCGAAACCTTAACCCTTACTAGTACTATTCATCTATGCCCGGACCTCGTTTAACCAATTATTTTGAGTCTTATACATGTTTTAGCATGAGATAATGAAAACCCATATCTTGAATGTGGATAATTTCCGGTTGGGTGTCTTGTTTTGTACATACAGCACCCAGACACCCATGCCGGCACTGTTCACCCGAGCCATACGCATTTTTTTGCATGGTTCTGTTTTGTTTAATTGACATTTAAATTATGTATAATTTTATATGCTCAATTGTGTCTTCCAAAAATATTATTGTTAACCATTTGTGAAGGAGTATTCGTCGAACGCTCTAAAGTTGTGTTGGCCCGTTGTGGTAAGGAATTCCTAATTCTCGCTAAAGCATCATGTTCAATTATGCATATGTTTGAAATCATGTGAAAACTTAAACCCATAAAAAATATAAAAATATGCAAAGTATAAGAAGGGAATGCCATAATTTGATGTGTTATGATTTATTCTCCCGGAGTGAGAACTTTGTGAAAGAAGTTTGATAGACTTTCCCTAAAAGAATAAGAATCATGAAACCAGGATCTCAGATTTATATTTTAGAAGGTAATATCTTTTGGCATGCCATTGATATTACAGTAAATGTTTAAGGATTAACCTGATTGTTTATTGTAACGGGATATATTTCTTGGTATGCCTTAAGATATTACTGTGGAAGCATGAGTACTACTTCTGGGCCATGGGAGACATGGTGACATATATGATAAGGCCCCATCTATAGGGATTATATGTAAATGGTCTGTCTCTGGATCTTGAATAAGAGGCTACGGCTTTAGAATGTGTAGAAACAAATACATTCCTTTCCTCGTCCTCCTGTACATTTAGTTGGTAAGATTTACTGTGATGGAATGGCCATATTCCACCATATATGACCTCCATCAAATTATTATACTTATACCGTATTAAAATATACTCTGGTCAAAAGGTATACACACACACACACATATATATATATATAATTATAGGGGTGGACTTAAATTTTTTTCGTTTATTTTACATTACCTGCACAGGATCGCATAAGGCCGGAGCTCCTGAGTCGACCTAATTAAGTAGGTTGATCGAACTAGGTCAGTCAACATCTTGACAGTCTAAGAATATTAGGTTGGTCGGCCAGACTCATTAGTCAAGAAACGAATTGAGATGCCATTAGGAACCACAAATTCTTCCCAATAAAAATTTGGCAAAAGCATATAATTTACCCCTTAATTAATATATAGTAATTGTTTTACAAAATTTTCCAAAAGAACTAAAGAAGATTTACATCAATATACTCATGCATTGCTACATAATTCCCGATCAGTCTTTTGCCTAGCTAGTCCATTAGACTTCATTCTTTCCTCGGCATAAACTCATCATCGTCTGATTTGCGAACTCTTTTACCAAAGTCTGGCCTAGAATTCTTTCATTCCTTTCTTTCGTCTCTTACATGCTTTTTTTCTTAAGCTCCCCTCTGAAAAATCCCGTCTCTTACCCCCACATCTAGTATTTATACGCGGTGGGGTTGGTGAGAGTAGGTGGAGCAGGTCACCTACTACAGATATTTTACTCTTATTTATTTTTCTAGAGAATTCCTGAGAATTCCAGATTATTCGAGTAGGCGGGAGTAGGTAGAAGTAGTTCATCTACTCTGCTTTGACCACTTCGGCTTTAGATAAATTTTTGGCAAGTCAGTCAGGTCAACTACTCTGCTTTGACCACTTCGGCTTTAGATAAATTTTTAGCTAGTAAGTCAGTCCGGGTCAACTCTCGTACTTGGTTAATTCATTAATTATTCTAATTTAGTTGTCTTTGGCAATCTATCTTGGTCATCTTTAAATCTACTCGCTTTTCTCTCTATAAACTCTCTCGCAAATTGCCTCCGAAACTCACTCAATTGTCTCCGAAAATCATCTCCAAAATTCACTCAATTGTGTCCGGAAATCATCTCCAGAATTCACTTAATCTTCTCCAGAAATCATCTCTAGATATCCTCTCAATCGTCCCTGGAAGAAACCATTTTCCCTTATCAGCAGTCAACTGCATGTTGACCGGATTATTTCTTCGAAAATTCTTAGCCTGGTTATTTCTCATATCCTTCCTATTGGGTCAATAGGGAGTTGACTGAGTTCCTCCTCTATCAATCAACAGGGCATTGACCGGATACTTTGGCCAACGGGCCATTTTGCCTAAATACAAACCTGCAATTTGTCATTTCGACAAAGCTCATGCAAACTGGTTATTTCTTTTGTTCCAATTCATACCGGGATTTTACATCATTCCCGGCATTTAAGTATTTTTCACACCGAGCATTTTTATCATAAGCATGTCTGGCATTTGAGCATACTGGGCAATTAAGCATTCGGGGCATTTTTTTTTTATTCATTTCGCTAATTTGCTTCATTCCGACATTTTGTACCCATACTGGCAAAGTACATCATTCCGTCCCAAAGTACCCATTCTGGTCATAGGTGCAAATTGTCCTTTTTGCCACCTTAGCTAGTCAATGCGATGACTGGATATTTTAGCAAAGATGCATACCGGTCATAATCATACACCGGTCTTTTATCACATGCATACTGGCATTTTTCCTTTTTCATGCCGGGCCAATTGCCATACCGGCAAATTGCTCCTTCCACATTTGCGCATACCTGCCATTTTTTCTTATATTCATACCGCTCGTTCTCATTATTGCAAACCGGTATTTTGCCATCTTAGTCAGTCAACATGTTAATCAGGCATTTTTGGCAACTAGGTGCTTTGCCTCAAGACGCATTCTGGCAATTTTTCCATTATAAGCATATTGGGCAAATTGTAAAATTTATCAGTCAATGTGTTGACCGGTCTCTTTTTGCCTTCAATATTTCTTGATCTCTCTCTCACCTGGGTATTATACATATTATTCGGTCAATGCATGTTGACTAGATTCTTCCTCTTTTCCTGTTAGTCAACAATCTGATCAATGATTTTTCTGTCGGTCAACTATTCTTATCCTTAGATAATTTCTCGGCCATTAAGAGAACTTCTCACAAATTAATCAAGCCAAAACCTGATTATACAACCTTAATTACTATACTTGAGAACCGGGACATTATATCTGCTGGCTCTAGTCCGCAAAGATGAGTAATTATGCATGTTTTACATTCCAAAGAGAAAAAGATAAAATGTGGTAAGGTTAGCACTCGACCAATGTTCGAGTGCTAATAAGGCGCAAAAATGCAAAAGTACCGCCTGATGACCGCTCGACTGGAGCTCGAGCGCCAGTCATGTGAATTGCAAGTGACCCCCTTTTTCCTTCGTTTTAAATGGGATGTTAGGGTTTGGTTTCAGTAGCCCGATGACAGAACCAGAGGAGAGAAAAAGAGATGAAAGGGAGAAATCCACCCATTCTGATCCGATTCGAGTAAAAATAACTGTATTTCGAACTCAATCAAGTGTATTTCGGACATTATTTACTATTTTTGCAGCTTTTTAGTATCTCCTAATTTGTATTTTTGCTCTAAAATCATGTTTATTCACATTCCATATAAATAAAGTATGTTTCTCCTAATTAATCGGATAGATTTCATATTTTCATGTTTATATTGCAATGTATAACTTCGATTTCATGTATATGCATGTTTATTGTATACTGTGTGTGTATATATATACATGTACAGTGCAGGTGGTGTGTGTGCTATGTGTAAAATATGTGTGTGAGCTGCTGGTGAGAGTTGGGTGTGCAGGAGTGTTGTGTGTTGCAGCCGTGGTGTGTGTGTACACCATGCGTGTGTGTGTATATTTTGGCAGAGTAGCTGCCGTGTGGTTCAGGTGTGAGTGTGTGTGTTTTGTGTGTGTGAAGAGAAATATATATGTGTGTGTGTGTGTGTGTGTGTGTGTGTGTATATGTATGTATGTATATGGATATACATGTGTTTTCGCATCCGTTTCTTGTCCGAAAGCTTCGCTGAAAACCCTAGGAAAAAAATTTAAGGAATTGGTGTTTAAAACTCATGAATTTTAACATGTAAATGTTGATTTTTAGAGGCATAATGTCCATGTTATGATTTGTGTTCAAAAAGTTTACGTGAAATTATACTGTTGAATTATTGTGGATTTCTGAAACAATTTGAAGAGATATTTGTGTAATTCTAACAAACTTTCTGAAGAACGATAAGTTATAAGTGAAGAAATAGGAAGAAAATATTTCTGATCCTATTAATTAGGACCTGAAACTGATATACAGTTAGGTTAGGTTTTTCGGCATGCCTTAGAACGTTATGGTAATAATTGAGGATAACTCTATCTATGGAGTTATACGTAGTTCGCTCTTCCCTAGGGCGCTAACCTAAAGGGTAGTTATTATTACTAACCGGTGTCATTGTACTAAATCCCATGAGAAGGGATGTCCCACGAGAAGGGATAACTGTTACTGGCCTTGGATTGTATGGAGCGAACACAATGAATCCTCGATTATTCTCCCTCTCGACTAGTAGGGTTTACTAGTTGGGTCCTTTTTTGATAGAAAAATAACATTTCTAGAATTTTATAAATTTGATATCAATTTCTGACTTCTAATTTATGTATACCGATATATGATTTTTGAAACCTGATTATTATTGAATTACGCTTTCTCTGTTTTCATGTACTGTTCTGCCCCTAAATATTTCCATGATTTTGTATATCTGTATAACTTTTCTGCATAATAGAATTTACTACATGTTTTTACTATATATTGTTGGCTTTCGGCCCACTATTTTGTTTTTCCCCCTCTAGATGAAATAGTAGAGCTTGTCCCTGATGAGGAGTAGAGAAAGCTTAGCCAGTGAACTTTTAGGAGACCTGAATGGTACCTCGAAGATTTTTGGAAGGAATAGCTTGAATGTAGTCACTTGATTTCGTCTATGGATAACGTATATGAAATGTATAATATGCATTTCGCAGGTACATAGTTCAGCTTTCACTATATGTTTTTTGGATTTGTACAGGTCCTAGACGACATCTCTTATTCTGAACTATTAGAATAGTAGATACGAAATATTAAATGTAAGCCGTAGAGAATTATACGGCGTCTGTGGATCCTATGTCAGTGATAAGAGTACATGTTGATGGATATTATGATGTTATTCTGTATATTTGTAGGTTTTAAGCTGGTTTTATATTTTAGTTTAGCCCTATTTTTGGGAAAACTCTTTCCATTTTCCCTTAGAACTTTAGGTTGTTATTTATAGCTTCAATTTCTATTTCTGTAATGATGGAATTATCTAAGGACAAAAAAAATCCGTTTTGTCACAATTGGTATCTGAGAAATGAGATTCCTTAAGATTCATCGATCGAAAAATGAAAGCATTGGCTTAAAATTCTGTAGGGATAGGTCGCGGTAACTAAGGGAACTAGGATGCTTAGGAAGTTGATCCTTAGGCTAGGTTTGAGTTTCATTAAACCACTGATAACTCCTTCTTGAGGTTTATAATGCTGTGCTTATTCTTGGTTATAGGATCTAAGATGGATAGTAGGAGAAATCCACCCGTTTTAATCCGATCTGGGTAAAAATAACTGTAGTTCAAACCCAGGCAAGTATACTTTGGACGTTATTTACTATTTCTACAGCTTTTCAGTATCTCCAAATTTATATTTTTGCTCTAAAATCATGTTTATTCATGTTCTGTAAAAATAAAGCATGTTTCTCCTGATTAATTGGATAGATTTCATGTTTACATGTTTATATTGCAACGTATAACTTCGATTTCCTGTATATGCATGTTTATTGTGTACTGTGTGTGTACATATATACGTGTACAGTGCAGGTGGTGTGTGTTTTGTGTGTAAAATATGTGTGAGAGTTGGGTGTGCAGTAGTGTGTGTTGCAGCAGTGAGGGTGTGTGTGTACACCACGCGTGTGTTTGTGTATTTTGGCAAAGTTGCTGCCATGTGGTTCTGCTGTGAGTGTGTGTGTGAAGAGAAAATATATATATGTATTTACATTAACATGTAAATGTTGATTTGTAAAGGGATAATATCCATGTTATGATTTATTTCTGAAAAGTTTACGTTAAATTATACTGTTAAATTATTGTGGACTTCTAAAGCAATTTGAAGAGATATTTGTATAATTCTGACTAACTTTCTGAAGAACGATAAGTTATAAATTAAAAAATATGAAGAAAAATATTTTTGATCCTGTTAATTAGGACTGGACTGTGATATACTGTCAAGTTAGGTTATCTGGTATGCCTTAAAACGTTATGGTGGTAATTGAGGATAACTCCATCCATTGAGTTATACATGGTCCGCCCTTCCTCTGGACGCTAACTTAAAGGGTAGTTATTGTTACTGGCCGGCGTCACTGTACTGAATCCCATGAGAAGGGAAAACTATTTCAAGTCTTGGATTATGTGGAGTGAACATAATCTATCTTCGATTATTCATCCCCTCGACTAGTTGAGTTCTTTTCTGATAGAAAAATTAGATTTCTAGAATTTTATAGATTTGATATCAATTTCTGACTTCTGATTTATGTATACCAATTTATGATTTTTGAAGCCTAATTATTATCGAATTATGCTTTCTCTGTTTTCATACACTGTTCTGCCCCTAAATATTTCCATAATTTTGTATATCTGCATAACTGTTCTGCATAATGGAATTTATTATGTATTTTTATTGTACCTTGCTGGGTTTTAATTTACTGTTTTATCTTTTTTCCTCCAGATGAAACAGTAGAGCTTGTCCCTGACAAGAAGGAGTAGAGAAAACTTAGCCAGTGAACTTTTGAGAGACCTAAACACTATCTTGAAGATTTTGGGACGGAATAGCTTGAATGTAATCACTTGATTTTGTCTATGGGTAATGTGTATGAAATGTATGATATGCATATGATGAATCAGGAATTTATGCTTCTACAGGTATATAGTTCAGCTTTTGCTATATGTTTTTTGGATTTGTACTGGTCCTAGGCGGCTTTTCTTATTCTGAATTGTTAGTATAGTGGATAGAAATTATTGAATGTAAGCCTTAGAGAATTATACGGTATCTATGGATCTTTTGTCAGTGATGAGAGTACATGTTGATGGATATTATGATGTTATTCTGTATATTTGTAGGTTTTAAGCAGGTTTTTTATTTCAATTTAGCTCAATTTTAGGAGAAACTCTATTCGTTTTTCCTTAGAACTTTAAGTTGTTATTTAGGGCTTCAATTTCTAATTCTGTAATGACGGAATTATCCGATGACAAAAAAAATCCATTCCGTCACACGTCGAGCTGCTGTTTGCTGAACTACAACAATTTTTTCACTTTTTTTAATTTTTCTTATCCCAAACTTAATTATATCAATTTGATTACTAAAATTACTATGTTTTGGGAACTCAGGTTATCACAATTCAGATATTGGAGGATATGTTTAGGGTGTCAGTTTTTAAGATGAGAGGCAATTGAAATAATTATTTGCCTCTTGTCAAGTTCACCTATAATAATAATTATCAATCGAGTATCTGGATGTCCCCTTTTGAGGCTTTGTATGGATGGATATATAGGTCTCCTATTAATTGGAAAAAGATAAGTGACTGCAAAGTGTTGGCCCCCAATATTATTTGGGACACTTTCAAGAAGATTAGAATTATTAGAGATCAACTGATTGTGGCTCAGAGTTGTCAGAAGAGTTATACTGATAAGTGGAGATTTGATTTGAGATTCAATGTGGGCAACATGTGTTTCTAAAGGTGTCCTCGAGGAAAGGGATTGTGAGGTTTGGTGTATAGGGTAAATTGAAGCCCAGGTTCATCAGATCATTTGAGATTTTGGAGTGGGTCTGAGAGGTGGCCTATAGGTTGCCATTGTTTTCGAGCTTAGGAGATCGTCATAGTGTATTCTATGTGTTGATATTGAGGAAATATGTATATGATCCTTCTCATGTCATTGAGTTTGAACTACTGGAGAGTGATGAGAATTTGTCGTATATGGAGGTTCCCATTTAGATTTTGGGTTGAAAGAATCAGGTATTGAGGAACAAGTAGATCCCACTAGTTAATGTGTTTTGGAGGAATCATTCGGTTGAGGAAGCAACCTAGGAGCATGGAGATGAAGTCCGGGAGAAATTCTCCTACTTGTTTGAGGAATAAGGTACATAAATTTTGAGGATTAAATTTTTATAAGGAGGAAAAAATTATAATTCCCGATTTTTCCCCATTTAATTTATTGAAATTAT
The DNA here is from genome assembly GCA_033239525.1 of Nepenthes gracilis. Classification (NCBI taxonomy): domain Eukaryota; kingdom Viridiplantae; phylum Streptophyta; class Magnoliopsida; order Caryophyllales; family Nepenthaceae; genus Nepenthes; species Nepenthes gracilis. The sequence goes on from BSYO01000002.1 coordinate 11,752,256, forward strand.
TATTATTTTGGGATAATTAAATGTATTGGATTTATAGTATTTTGTAAAACTTTTGAAGGAGGTTTGACTCGCGGGCTTGTGCTTAAGGCGTGCCCAAGGGCTGCCTACAAGAGCAGAAACTTGAGGAGCCCTGCTTAAACCGTGGTTGAGGCAGCATTAAGGTACCAATTTCTAAAACATAATAAAAATGAGTAACTAAGTTAATATGAATGAATTAAGGTCAAAGGATATGGGAGAAATTAGATTGAAAAGCCCAAAGACCTAGAATTGGCAAAATCAAAAACTGGCGATGTAAACTTTGAAATGTTAATCTGTAAACAAGATTTAACTTTAAAATTACGATAATCAAAATTTATTAAGCTAATATAATAAAAATTAGAGTTCAAAGATATGAAAAATATGGTTAGAAGGGTCGAAACGGGTTCCAGACGGTGCGTGTGCGAAGTTGGCTAATGTAGGCTTGTTGTGATGGAGCGGATATTTTTTTCTTCTAATGGCCTATGTCAATAACTAAATAAACTAATGCCCATGATAAAATAATATAAATATTTATAAAAAATTGGCATAGTTTCCTCTAAAATTGGACAAAAATCAATACAAATAACCTGATCAAGGCATACAGATAAATAGACTTCCACATTTATTTATTCATTATAGAAATACAAGATCATCAAAACGCCATATTCATCCATGGCCCCAATACAATATTCTTATCCACTATATCGATTCAAAAGGGAGATGCCAATTAGGAACCTGTACAAATCAAGAGTCAAAATGCGGAAGTAATACTAAATCCATAAGGTAATCCTGTGGAAGCAAAAATAGTAACCAAACGTAAAACAGAATATGCCATGACTATAAATGCATAAATACCATCCACAAAACTTATTATTTATATTCACTATGATTAGACTCCAAAAGTTCTTCAAGGGACTTCAGATCTTCTCAAGACTTTTTTAGCTAAACCGTTTCTTTACTTGTTCCCGCCGGGAGCAGCTCTATGGTCTTATCTGGAAGGAAAAAACAAAATAGTGAGTTGAAGCCTAGCAAGATGCCATAAAAGCATGCAAATAAAATTTTCATACAAAACATGCTTACAATAGAGTAAAAGTGATGGGACTTATCAAAGAACATAAGGCACAAAAAAAGTGAGAAAGCATTAATCATCATGAAAGCATGTCAGAAGCCTTAAGTCAATTTCAAACTTCACTGGTTCTTCAAATCCAACTTTATTTTCTGAATAGACCAAAACTAATAGACCCTATTAGCCGAGAGGGTGAATAATCGAGGATAGATTGTGTTCACTCCACACAATCCATGGCCAATGTTCAATAAGTTTTCAATGTCCATAGTTCATTGTTCAAAAGTCTCTACCCTCTCGATTTAACACTCTGAGAAGAGGCGGACCATGTATTATTCCATGTATGGAGCTATCCTCGATTACTACCGTAACGTTCTAAGGCATGCTGAAAAATCTTACCTGACTGTATGACAGTCCTAGATCTGATCTCTTACTAATTTACTTAACTGAATGTTTACTTGTTCTTATTTCCTTAATCTTAACTTATTATGCCTCAAAGGTCAAATCAAACTCTTACAAACAATCATTCAAATAGTTCTGAATATTCTTGGAAAGTCTAACAGTGTAACCCTTTTTCAAATTTTCAAATAAAAATTGTCCAACAAGCTTAACGATCAAATAACCTTTTCATCACATTTCTCAAAGTTCGGAACCAACATCCTCAAATTTTTGAGCTAGGGTTTGAAGAAAATCGTCTGGATATAAAACGAACACAAAACATAAGCCAAACAACGAAATCAAAGCCACAATTTATAATAATAATATATAAACACAAAATCTAACAACGAATTTATGAGAATCATACATTATTTGTGACAAGGCTTATGGGATGAGGGTTTTAGAACATAAATATCGAAATGGAGATGTCAAAAAGCGATAAAAACAGAAAACAAAGTTAGAGGTATACTTGTCCTGGCCTGATCTACCGTTTTCCTTACTTTGATTGGATCGAAATTGGCGAAGAGTCCCTCCTCTTTCTCTTTTCCTCTCTTCGTCCTTTGTGCTCTTGCTCGTGCGTGCCCCCAAAACCCTCTCCCCTCTCCTTTTTATGAATGAAAAATCAAAGTCGGTGGGCTAAAAATGTGACTGGCACTCGAGCGCCAATTGGGCGTCCTTTGGGCTCCCAAGTTCTGTCATGGTGTCACCTTAGGCACTCATCTAGTGCCCTTCGGGAGATTGATTCTGTTAAATGCCAACGGGTGATGCCTCGAGTGCTACTTGGGTGCCACGTTCAGCAAATTGGCGCCTACTCGACGCTCGAGGCATGCTCGAGTGCCGCTCCTAGTTTTTCTTCAGCCAAGATTTATCTCCAAATTTTCTTAGTCTATTTATCCTCAACTTAATTATTTTAACTTAATTACCATGATTTACTATATTTTGGGAACACGGACCTCACAATTCTCCCCCATTTATAGAAATTTCATCCTCAAAATTTAATGAACTTTGGAGGAGACCTTCCTAACATTCCTAAGTTATTTCTTCAATTAAATGATTATCCTAGGAAAATCTCATACATCAAAATCGCCTTGATTTTTAGTACCTGATCCGTTCTATACTCATTTAAATTCATCAAATCCAAAGCCAAACCCATGTGACGGACCGGATTATTCTCCTTAAATAACCTCCGTCAATGGTAACATAAACTTATGCCCATAATTTATCATTATGGATTCTGCAGAAATTTTAGCAGAGTTTCCTCTACAACTAGACGAAAAACCAAAAATACAACCTATTTAAAATAATCTGTACAAGCACACAACTATTCGATTATGATATTTTGGCCTACAACACAATACACAGGACCACATAGCCATACCATGCATGGCTCCAACACAGTATTCCTAACTACCGTATTGGATCTGAAGAGATGCCATCTAGGACTAAATAAAATCCAAAACATCAACATAAATGCGGAAGCATAGCTAAATCCAGAAACCTACAAAAGTATAACAATAACCATAAAATAATAACAAATCACATTAATCCAACTAGACTGTTTACATTCTATTACAACAATGTATCCAAAATTTCAAGCCTTTGACATCCAGCTAATCTCCTTAAGCAAGTCCCTTTCATTGCTCTAACTAATCAGGCCCCAGCTTAATGTTCTTATCTAGAAGGAGAAATAGCAAGAGTGAGCATACAGCTCAACAAATATAATCATACATCACTAACTATAGTAATTAATATGGAAAACAGTAATTGGGTAGGGGAAACATATAATTTGAATAAAAGGAAGCATGCGAGGAGGGGGGACATCTGGGATCAGCTGGTTCGCATGTTTGTTCCGGTTACGTCCATTTATTTTCATTACTTTCATTAATCTTTGCGGACCCGAGCTAGTAGGTTGTACTAACCAACGATGTGAGAGAACGAGGAAAGGAATGTGTCTGCCACACATTCTAAAGCTGACTATATTTTAGGCCTGCAGCACTTGACCATCGGCTACATTTTAGGCCTACAGCACTCGGCTATCTCAACTCGCCCCATATCCCCCGGGGACCGGGGCAATCCTGTTCTTCCACAATAGTATCCTAAAGCGTTCCACGAACATCACCCGCTTCCACGAGCGGCCAAAATACATGGCCAAGTATTCCTTGGGTTCACACCGTGATGGACATGGCAAACCAGAGAATACAACCCCTATGAACAATGGTCCTAGTTTCAGGGTTAATCCTTCATTAAGGGAAGATCCACCACAAGTACATCATATTTTTCAATCGAAAAATCACATTCCCATCCTTATCTCCATCCGGGAGATCAAATCCATCACATATCGTACTTTGGTGGATTCCCCTCCATTTACTTGCTCGGTTCTGATCTTTCTGTGGGACTTAATCCCTTTTAGCAATTCAATCCAAGTTCACAAGAGTTTGGAATTTCGTACCTCTGATAGTCAAATATCATCCAGAAGCCTCCGGGACACATTCCCTTACTTTCGGTGTACAAATACACATTTTTGGGGCTTACAATTTAACATGAACATTTAATCATATGTTTCATCACAATTAAATAGAGGGAGAGCATGCAAATTAGAACGTTGGGGTCCTCTAGAATGCATTTCCTTGTGAATGGAGCACAAATATATATTTCGAAGCTTACATTTACTTTTAAACAATTAGACATAATTTTCATAACCATTAAATGGGGCAAAGCATGTAAATGTTCCATTCAAACTCAGATGAATAGTGTCAGGGGGTATTTTAGAGGATCCGAACGCCGTGAATGGGTCAATGCTTGTGAGATCAGACATCCGGTTGATACATATGCATAATTGGGACGTCGTGATTCAAATTTTGAGGTCGATTCAACATAATATGAAGGTAAAAGCATGTAATTTTCCCATTTCGTCTCGGATGAACAGTAACAGTGGCATTTTAGAGGGCTCGGACGCAGCGTGTGAGATCCCAACTTCATAAGAAAACTTAAAATCGGAATAAAATATTAAAACCAAGAGTATAATGAACTCTGGAGGCTGGAGTGGCCGTATGCCATTTCAAACTGGAGTAGTTTGTGCCACAAAAGGACTGGACTGCTTGAAGTCCGGAATAGATAAAGTTGACCGAAACTTATAAGGTTGACCGGCTTTAGAATATTGACCGGCTTGAGTAAGGGTTGACCGAAAATTATGATGTTGACCGGATGTTGACCAGCGTCAAAATGTTGACCAACCCAAAGAGTTGACTGGAAAAAATTAAGGGTAACTAAAAACAAGGACCAATATTACTAATTAGTTAGAACTCAACTAGACCCTAAGTAAATGAAGTAGGAGAACCACCTCGTTGGCCGTCTGAGAAGAAGACTAGAGTAAGTAGCTTAGGCTACTTACTCCCACCTAACATCTAAGAAGAAGTACGAGGTAAGTAGCTTACCCTCACTTACTCCACCTAACCCCTCCTCTATATATATTTAGCTTCGATCAAGGAAGCTTGCACGAGCAACTAGCAAGAAGAACAGTAAGGAGTAGAGAAGGAGAGAAAGTTTTCAGTCTGTAAGGGTGGGCGAACGACTGTCAGGCAAGTGTACCCCCTGTTTTTAAGTTCATGATTTAATACCTTGATTTAACTTCAGAATATTGTAAGTGTATGGGACGATCATTCTTTTAAGTTTGTGAGCCCAGATTTTTAAAGTTCATACTTAAACACTTATATTTCCGTCTCCAAAGTTCTAGCTTTAAACAAAACTGCAAGTTTTTCCTTCCCATTTAGATTAAATGCATACCGTTTTAATTACTGTTTGATAAGTTGTATTCTGGTTCAAATGCATGCTTTCTGCCTTCTGCTAAACTCATGTTTAAACTGGAATACATGAAAATGAAAATGTAAACCAGCTTGTACGACACTGGCAGTACCCAAATTTGAAACCGGCCTTATAATATAATTTGAAATCGGCTTAAGTTAATATTGAAATCAGGCTTGCACGTTAATTTGAAACCGGCCTGGCATATTAATTTGAAATCGGCCTTGCATATTAATTTGAAACCGGCCAAGAATAATTGAAATTAGCCTTCTATTCATAATTTTGAAACCGGCCAAGAATAATTAAAATCGGCCTTGTATTACAATTGAAACCGGCACTTACACAAAAATTTTGAAACCGGCCTTGTATCGTATTTTGAAATCGGCATTTATACTGTGATTTTGAAACCGGCCTTGTATCGTATTTTGATACCGGCATTTGCACTGAGACCTCGAAACCGGCCTTGTCTCATTATTTTGAAACTAGCATTTGTATTGTAATTTTGAAACCGGCATTTGCATTAGTATTAAAACCGGCATTGTATCATAATCGAAATCGGCATTTGTATTGTAATTTTGAAATCGGCATTCGCATTGTGATTTTGAAACCGGCCTTGTATTCTGATTTGAAACCGGTATCTGTACTGAAACCTTGAAACCAGCTTGTGATGAACAAAGAAAATGTGAATCGGCTTTATGATAAAACAAATAAGTTCAGACCTTAGCATTGGGAGACAAGGTTTTCTGGCATGCCTTAGGACCTTAAGGTGATAATCGAGGATAACCAAAGTGAGAGCCGTCCTCGGGGCTTTGTACAAGGAGGTAGTGTAGCCATCCTCGGGGCTTTGTATGAGGAGGAAGTGAGAGCCGTCCTCGGGGCTTTGTATAAGGAGGTATTACCGTGATTATGAGGAGATGTGCACAATCTATCCTCGATTAAAGCCCTCTTCCATTAAGCAATAAATAAAAGAAGCTAAATTGTGATCGGCCTTGTTTTATGCTCAAATATTATCTGTTCCGACTTTCTGATTAGCTTTTGTTTGGCCAAATACTACCATATGATATATATGATGCATGATTTCCTATATTTTACCGTTCTAAGTGTTCTGTATGATTTCGGCCAAATGATATTCTGTATATGTATCTGTAACTGTTGATAGCACGAACGATTTATGGAAAATCTGTATGTATATTGTTGAGTTCTGGCTCATTGTTTTCTATTTTTCCCCTCTCAAATGGAAATTTAGAACTTGTGCCTGACGAGACAGAATGATTAGAACCTATCTGAAGAGTTTGTAAGGATTCAGAAGCACCTTTTGGACAATCACCACGAAGAAGCAATTAGTGTAATGATTTGTTAGACCCGATAAACTTTTGTGATTAGACGTTCATGGCTATTTGTATTCGAAAATGAATTTTATGGGAATGAATGTAAATGCTTCTGTTGGATAATTGATTGACTTCCACTTTGTGTATGAGTCCTAGACAGCATTTGTGATCTTGTGATTTGGAAGGCACGATCAGCCCGGACCTAGCCACCAAAACTTGGTGTCAGTTCCAGGAGATCGATGGCGGATTGTAAAAAAAAAATCCATTCCGTCACAATTGGTATTAGAGAGATGAGATGCCTTAGGAATTGATCGATCTAGATGCGGAAGCATAGGTTTGAATCTTCAAACTGGATCTCTGAAAGAAGTAGGCCAATGATAACTTAGGAAATTAGAGTCCTGAGGAAACTTGGCTTTTAGACTAAGTACAATTTTATTGGGATTGTAGGGTACTCCCTTTTTGTAAGATCTTAACATTGTGCCTGTCTTGATTTTAGGATGGCTAGTGGAAGAGGAAGAAGAAATGGCCATAATATACCTTATGATTGGGAGCCTGCTTACATAGACTTATTGGAAAGAATGACCACCGTGGTAGAATCCGTCGAGCATAGGCACAAGGCTCCAGTTCCTACGACTGAGCCAGCTCCAACCATCCTAGCACTAACCACATATGATCGATTCACAGCGAAACGGGCGCCAGGCTTTTTGGAAAAACCTGATCCAGAAGAAGCTGATAGATGGCTTAAGAGGATGAAGAAAAATTTGTAGTAATTGGGTGTATGGACCAGGAAAAGGTCACCTTCGCCGTGTATAAATTGGAGGGCGAAGCAGACAGCTGATGGGACATGAGGAAGAGGGCGCTAGGAATGCCCGACAGGATGATCACTTGGGATATGTTCGAGGAAGTTTTTCTTGAGAAATACTTTCCATCCAGTCTCCGGGACCAAAAGGAGATGGAGTTTATGCGACTAAGGCAAGGAAGCATGACGGTGACGGAGTATGATGCTAAGTTCACTGAGTTGTCCCGATTCTTACCTTTCTATGTGGAAGACGAATTAAGGAAGGCGAAGAAGTTTCAGCAAGGGTTGCGGGATGATATTCGAAAATAGCTAACCACGTTAAAGCTTGAGACGTATGCTGATATATTGGACCAGGTGGTCCTTTATGAACAAGAGGTGGAGATAGAGAAATTCTACGCGAAGAGGGCAGCTAGCCGAGCAAGTGTTAGTGGTGGATCTGTTGGGGGATCTTTTGGGTCATCCAAAAATGAGGACGATTGAGAAGGGAAAGAGTGTTGTGTCGGCTCAGTCAATGGCTAATTCTAAGGCTTCAGTTGTACACTGCTCATCCTGTGGAAGGGTACATCTGGGACAAGCGTGCCGCCGGGCAACGGGAGCTTGTTTCAGATGTGGACAGTACGGCTACTTGATCAAAGATTGCCCGAAACTAGAAGAGAGAAAGCCTACCATTTCGGCTAAGGCCTTTGCGTTAGCTATTCAGGAGCCAGAAGTATAGCCAAATGTCGTGGAAGATACTCTCCCTGTTTGTGGTGTTCATGCATCTATCTTGTTTGACACCAGGTCTACCCACTCTTTTGTTTCTCAGTGGTTTGCATGTCATATTGTTACTGCTCCTTGCATATTGAATTATGTATTATCAGTATGTACCCCTACTGGACTCCCCGTAGTCACTGATGTTATATATCCTGGACGCGTGGTAGAAGTAGACGGGAGATGTTTGGTTGTGGATTTAGTGTTACTAAGCATGGGAGGTTTCGACGTGATCCTAGGGATGGATTGGCTGGCTGAGAACCATGCCACCATTGATTGTCTTAGGAAGAAGGTTTATTTTAGTATCCCTGGGATTGAAACCTTTTTCTTCCAAGGCATCAAGAAAAAGGAGATGCCAGTAATGATCTCGGCTTTACATCCTAAACATCTAGTAAAAAGTGGATATAAGGCTTACTTGGCTTATGCCTGCACCACTGGGAGTCATGAGATGCCGACTAAGGACATCCACATCGTCCATAATTTTGAGGATGTATTCCCTGAGGAATTGCCTGGATTGCCTCGACATCGGGAAATTGAGTTTGAGATTTCTATCATTCCCAGTGTCGGTCCAGTTTCTAAGGCCCCTATAAAATGGCTTCGGTTGAGTTGAAGGAATTAAGGTTGCAATTGCAGGAGCTGTTGGACAAAGGCTTTATTAGGCCAAGTGTGTCTCCTTGGGGAGTGCCAGTTCTGTTTGTGAGAAAGAAAGATGGGTCATTGCGGCTATGTGTTGACTATCGTGAGTTAAACAAAGTCACGATCAAGAACAAATATCCTCTGATGCGTATTGATGATTTGTTTGATCAATTGTAAGGATCTCGGGTATTCTCGAAGATCGATTTGAGGTATTGGTATCATCAATTGAGGATTAAGCCAGAAGATGTGACCAAAACTACCTTCCGAACGAGATATGGCCACTACGAGTTCCTTGTTATGCCCTTTGGACTTACAAACGCCCCTGCTACCTTTATGGACATAATGAATAGAGTATTCAGGCAGTATCTGGATAAATTTGTGGTAGTTTTTATCGATGATATTCTAATCTATTCTAAGGATTATGAGGAGCATGAGACCCATTTGAGGATAGCACTCCAAGTGCTGCCTGAGAAGAAGTTATATGCTAAGTTGGGAAAATGTGAGCTTTGGCTAGAAAAAGTGATGTTCTTGGGTCATATGATTTCTGGTGGTGGTATCTCTATGGATTCAAAGAAAGTAGAAGCTGTTACTAACTAGAGTAAGCCAACTTCTGTAACAGAGACTAGAATTTCTAGGCATGGCAGGTTACTACCGGCGGTTTGTGGAAAACTTTTCACAAATCGCTATGCCCCTGACGCGATTGTTAAAAATGGAAGTCAATTTTGAATGGATTGATGAGTGTGATCAGAGTTTTCAGGAGCTAAAGGATCGCCTAACTACTGCTCCAGTATTGGTGATTCTATAAGGATGAGGAGGATATGAGGTGTATTGTGATGCCTCCAAGGCAGGCATGGGATGTGTACTAATGCAGCATGGTAGAGTTGTGGCTTAAGGATCTAGGAAACTGAAGGTGCATGAGAAGAATTATCCTACTCATGACCTTGAGCTTGCTACTGTTGTCTTTGCTTTGAAAATTTGGAGACATTATCTATATGGTGAAAGGTTCCTTGTGTATTCGGATCACAAAAGTTTAAAGTATTTGTTCTTGCAGAAGGAACTTAACAAGAGGCAAAGGAGATGGCTTAATTTCTTGAAAGATTATGACTGTGAAATACAGTATAAGCCAGGAAAGGCCAACATAGTTGTAGACGCATTGAGTCGTGATTGGGTTATGTGGCACACTTGCAAGTCAAGCAAATGGAGATGTTGTATTACTTGAAGTAATGTGATATCTAACGTTATGCTAGAGGTAATAGAATACTCATGTTGTACCTTTAGATCCAACCGGAAGTAGTTAGTGAAATTAAAGAGAAGCAGGTGGACGATCCGTTCCTTATGGATATTGTTAGTGATCTGAGTAAGGAGTCCTGAGCTGATTTTAACGTCCGGACTGATGGTGTGTTGAGGTTTAGGGACCGATTATGTGTACCGGATAATAGTGGGTTGAAGGAAAAGATCTTGAAGGAGGCTCACCAGTCCCTGTATACGATCCACTCGGGGACGAATAAAATGTATCAGGATCTGAAGAAAACATTCTGGTAGAGGAATATGAAGAGAGAGATCATGGCTTATGTGGAGAGATGCCTAATATGTCAGCAACTGAAGGCTAAGAGGAGGAAGCCTTCTGGATTGTTACAGCCGATGCCAAATCCGAGCTAGAAATGGGAGGACATTGCCATGGATTTTATATCGGGTTTACCAAGGACTCCTAGGAATCATGATGCCGTTTGGGTTATAGTTGACCGGCTGACAAAGTCAGCCCATTTCTTGGCAATCAAGATGACGTATTCACGTGATAGATTGGCTCAACTGTATGTGAATGAGATCGTGAGACTACATGGAATTCCTGCCTCAATTGTATCTGATAGAGACCCTAATTTTGTCTCAAAGTTTTGAAAGAGTTTGCATAAGAAAATGGGGACTGAATTGAAATTCAGTACTGCTTACCACCCTCAAACAAATGGCCTGCTGAGCATACTATCTAGATTCCTGAGGATATATTAAGGGCCTCTGTACTGGAAATGAAAGAAGCTTGGGATACCTACCAAGTATTGGCAGAGTTTGCTTATAATAACAGTTATCAGGCTAGTATCGGTATGACACTTTTCGAGGCTTTGTGTGGAAGGAAGTGCAGGTCGCCAATTCACTCGGAGGAGACCGGATATAAAAGGATTTTTGGTCCCAAAATCGTAAAAGAAACGGCTGAGAAAATCAAACTGATCCATGGAAACTTGAAGGTTGCTCAGAGCAGACAGAAAAGTTAGACGGATAAAAGAAGAAAAGAATTAAGCTTTGAGGTAGGAGATTTCGTCTTTCTGAAGGTCTCGCCGTCCAAAGGAACGTCACAGTTTGGAATGAAAGGAAAATTGAAGCCACGATTTGTTGGCATTTTTGAGATTTTAAAAAAGATTGGAGAAGTGGCATACAGATTAGCACTACCACCAAGTTTGACGGAAGTGCATGACATGTTCGATGTATCCATGCTCCGGAAGTATGTCTATGACCCTACTCATGTGATTGAACTCGAACCCTTGGAAATCAACAAAGATCTATCCTATGTCGAAGAGCCACTACAAATTCTCGACCGGATGGTGCAAAGGCTGCGTACGAAGACGGTTACTCTAATAAAGGTGCTATGGAGGAATCACTCACTTGAAGAAACTACCTGGGAACGAGAAGAAGAAATCCGAAGCAAGCATCCTCACTTGTTTGTTTAAGGTATGTAACCCCATGTAAATTTCGAGGATGAAATTTTTTTTTAGTAGGGGAGAATTGTGAGATCCCAACTTCAAAAGAAAACTTAAAATCAGAATAAAATATTAAAACCAAGAGTATAATGAACTCTGGAGACCGGAGTGGCCTTATGCCACTTAAAATCGGAGTAGTTTGTGCCACAGAAGGACCAGACTGCTTGAAGTCCGGAATAGATAAAGTTGACCGAAACTTGTAAGGTTGACCGGCTTTAGAATATTGACTGGCTTTAGAATATTGACCGGATTGAGTACGGGTTGACCGGAAATTGTGATGATGACCGGATGTTGACCAGCGTCAAAATGTTGACCAACCCTAAGAGTTGACCGGCCTTAAAAAAGGTTGACCGGCCTTGAATAAAAGAAGTGAAAAGATGGCCGACCCAGAACACTGACCAAAGAGTTGACTGGAATACATTAAGGGAAACTAAAGACAATGACTAACATTACTAATCAGTTACAACCTAACTAGACCCTAACTAAATGAAGTAGGTGAACCGCCTCATTGGCCGTCTGAGAAGAAGTACCAGAGTAAGTAGCTTAGACTATTTACTCCCACCTAACGTCTGAGAAGAAGTACGACGTAGGTAGCTTACCTCCACTTACTCCACCTAACCCCTCCTCTATATATATTCAATTTCGATTAAGGAAGTTGGCACGAGCAACAAGCAAGAAGAACAGTAAGGAGTAGAGAAGGAGAGAAAGCTTCCAGTCTGTAAGAGTGGGCGAACGACTGTTAGGCAAGTGTCCCCCCTGTTTTTAAGTTCATGATTTAATATCTTGTTTTAACTTCAGAATATTGCAAGTGTATCAGACGATCATTCTTTTAAGTTCGTGAGCCCAGATTTTTAAAGTTCATACTTAATGTGACGAACCAGGTTATTTTCCTTAAATAACGCTTCGTTAATAAAACATCGTTAGTGTCCAGAGTTTTCTTTATAACTGGACAAAGGACCGATATACAACTTATTTAATTAGGCTCTCTACAAGCATATATTTATCATGGGACCTGTACATAGCCTACAACACATCACACAGGATCTCGAATTTGCCATATCATTCTTGGCTTTAATACAGTATTCTGACTCTACTGTATTAGATCTAGAGAGATGCCATCTAAACCTTGAAACATCAAAACAAAGTGCGGAAGCATACTACAATACCATAAACTGCGGAAGCATAATAAAACCATAAAAATAACCACAAACCATACCTAACCCCGAGTGGCGGTCCATAAGAAATTCGATGTTCAATCTTTGCTACACTTGCCGTCTGTCTAGTTCGCCATGCAAGCCCCTCCTTGTTCTAACTATTCAACAATAGCTAAATGCTTTCATCTGAGAGGAAAAACAACAGATAGCAAGAGTGAGCTTATCGCTCAGCAAGTATAATCATATGTCACTATCAAACTGTGAAGAATATAACTTGACAATGGAGAAGAGCAATCATGTATTTGAAATATCATGTGATATGAGAGGGAGGGAACATTTAGAAGTATCGATTTGCCGTTTACCATGTTTTGTATCGATTAATTGCCGTTTGAGTCATGTTTTCTTATTTACTTTAATCTTTGCGGACCAGGGCTAGTAGGTCGTACTAGCAAACGATGCGAGAGAACGAGGAAAGGATCATGATACTCCACATATCTAAGGCCGTGAGGGATTATCTTTAACGACCCTCCGGGGGGTCGTGCACATCACATTGTGCCATATCGTATCGCCCCATTCCCCCGGGGTACCAGGGCAATCCTCGTTCTTCCACAATAGTATCCTAAGGCGTGACACGGACACGACCCGCTTACACACAAGCAGCCAGAATACGTGGCCCAAGTATTCTTCGGGTTCATACCGTGATGGACGTGTCAAACCAAAGAATACTACCCGTCTAAGAGTCCATGGTCCTAGTTTCATGATTCTCTTTTCCATAATTCTTTTGAAGGAAAGTCCACCGTATCTCAGATATCATATCTCCCATCACACGGGAGGTATCTCATATTTCACATCTCCTGCCACACGGGAGGATTCATCATTCACATAGCCATTGTGGACTTCCTTCCGTTTCATTTTCTCATTCGTTCTCATCTTCACTTGGAACTTTAGCATTTTTCGTAATTCATCTTTTATAAGCATGATTAACAGTGTTCAAGAGGAATTGGAATTCCTTACCGTTGATGAGCCAATCACATTGGGGTCCTCCGGAGCCCGTTTTCAAATCTCACAATTTCAAATATTCATTAGTCATAGTTTTTATAGCAAGAGGATGCATATTTTCCATTTACTTCACATGAACAGTAATAGCATTTTGTTAAAGGATCGGTCATTGTGTACGGATAGAATTTCATGAGATCGATTGTCCGTCTATTATGTATGCATAGTCGGGATGTAGTGATTCTTCTCTTAGGATTAATTTAGGATAATACAAGAGTGAAAGCATGCCAATTTAGTTATTTATCTTTGGGTGAACAGTAACAGGGGGTATTTTTAGAGGTCCCGGGCGCCGCATCGGGTCAATTATTGAGATTTCGGACGCCCGGTCGATATGTTTACATATTTGGAACGTGGTGATGCATATTTATTTTCATAGTTTGGGTGGGTATACCCGATGAAAAATAATTAAGAATCACAGTACAATAAATAGTGAGTATGAGAATACTTGCCTCGATGTGCTTTACATTTTCTCCAACTAGCTTGAGCTCGGAATCGGACTCGAAAGCCTCCAATTCCTTCCTTCTTCTTCGTGGTTCCTCCTCTCTTTCTCTCTCTTTCTTCCTCTCTCTTCCTCTCCCCTCCTTTTTCGCGCTTGCTGGCCGCTGGCCTGGCCGCCTATTTATAGGCGCTCGGGTCGCTCGAGCGCCCGGCCGAGCGGCGGTCGGTTCTGGATCATTACGGAAAATTCGCTCGAGCGGAGCTCGAGCGCCTATCGAGCGAGAGCTTTCTAGACGGTTCGGAAGGTTCGCTCGAGCGAAGCCGAGCGCGCACGCGGCGGGGGCTCCTGGTTTCGGGCTTGAGCGGATCGAGCATGCGGCGATGGAGCTTCGGGTGACGTTTTCATTAATAAAAGTCCTCAGATTTTTACCGAATTCTTTTATTTAATTATCCAATATTCTAATATTATGTCGAGAGATATTTCTAGCCTCATATTAATTCTATTTTTGTTTGGGAACCTCACAACTCTCCCCCACTTATAAAAATTTCGTCCTCGAAATTTAACGAACCTCAAATTTTCATATTTGGAGGTAGACTTCTAGATGGTTTGGCATGTCTAAGTCACCTTATTGATTACTTCAAAAAACCTCGAGCATTTAAAATTTCCTAATTCTTATTACCCAATATTAAAGATTAAGTTTGAAGTCAACTCAAATTCTTATTTGATCAAATGTTACTAAAGTTTCGATGCAAACCTTTCATCACAATCAGACTTTAAAGTCGGAATGATTTTCATTTTCACCATTTTATTAGTAATCAGCAAACCAACATTTTCTACATAGCCTGCATCATAGACTAGAATATACGGTAACCTTGATTAGAATGCTCATAGGATAGTCACACCGAGAAGACAATTCTTATAATCGTCTTACTACCGTTACCTTTAAGGCTAATCATAACTCAAAAATCAATATAACCCAAAATCTTAACATTCCAACCATTAGGCTTAAGATCCTGTGGCCTGTGGGTTATGGGCCCACAATGCTACCGCTGCGCCATTTCTTGATTAGTTTCTTCAAACATCCAATTATCTTATATTCAAAACTATAATCATTAATCATCCCAAAAAGTGGGCAGGACCTTTAATCAATATTCAGGATTTTTCAGAATCCGATTACTTAGCAACCTCAAGAGCTTATTGGCATATTAATGAGCCGATTGAATCCAATTGGAACACGATGATATCTTCCTATGATGTTCTATCACCCAATCATTTGGATTTACCAGCGATTCATCTTTCACATTTACCTATGGAACTCCAAAGTCATTCAAATCCAAAGACTCATAACATCAATGGTCAACATTAATGCCTATATTCCCAAGAAAAATATGAATCTGTCCTAACTCTGAAGATACTATTCTTAGGTTTTTACCAGAAAACCTCAATGGCCAATTTTCGACATTCCCGTGGAAGGGTATACTAATTTTTCTACTTCTCCCCTACTTTTCTCAAAGGCACTCCCTATTAATACGTGAAAGTAATATAACCTTAATATTTCTCAAAGGCATTACATCCCATGATAACTTGTCAGACCCATCAGGGATCAACTCAAATGACATGAACATCAATCACCCTATCCGGTTACCGCAAAACTTCTTTTTATCTTTTGTGCTAATAATTACAAATCTTTTCTATGCCGAACGTCTCACTGGTGACAGATCACTTAACAATTTTTGACTTACCTCAAAATGATCATGAGCTTTACAACACTAATTAGTTTCCCCAATTATTCATCTTCAAAGTCTTGTTGATTTTCAAAATTATGTTCCCAAAGGACCCTAAGATTAGCAAAGCATTTCCTCAACTAAATTCACATTCTTTTCTTACTGGAATATGTGAGGTATTAGTAATTTACTCATACCATGAATATCTTTAAATTCGTTAATGAGGTTACTTTAGTATAAACCCGGATATGGTTTAATGATCATACCCATAAAATTTCATAAGACGCCGATGAATCACAAAACCCAACCGACGTTTTTGAACTTCATAGTGGCTATATCCATAATTTGAATGCCGTCGGGGTTACAATTTCCTTTGATCTACAAAAGTCAAGCTACAGCCCCAAAGCGATTTCAAATTTCATCAAGCCTTTACATCGCTTCACGGACTATGCCTCATCATCCTTGAGAATTTAACTAATCTTCTAATCATTTTGAAGTTCGTCCATTATCTCGAAAGTGCTGGAGTATGTTACTCCAATTCCTAAGCCGATACTTCCATGGTCTTGCTTAAGATCCTCAATAATTTATATTGATTCGACATGACCTCAAATTACTGATCAAAAGATATTCAGCTGATTCCTCCTTTTAGATCAAATGGTTTATAGGAAAGACGATATTAATCTCCTGATACCTCGATCGATTCAAACTCATGCTTCAAATTCTACAACGCAAGATGTCATCCTTTGTCAGACCAACTATATCAGCACTGTTGTTTATCTACCGAACTATTATTAAGATTAGATTAGGGCTTAATCCCTTTGGCTATCTTCAAGTTCATAACAGAAATTGTAAAAATTTCCTACTACTGGGCCCAATGTGTTTACAAGTCAGATTGTCCCAATAACTTACTAACTAAAGCATCCATAACGTCTCACAGATTGACCCAATAACTTGCTAACTAAAGTATCCATAATGTCACATTAAGATTGGTACCACAAGATGTTTCAAGTAAACCCAACCAATCGTATCTACAAAATTCTATGTTTCAAGTAAACCCAACCAATTGTATCCACAAATTCTAAAACCTTGACTCTCACAACCCCCAAGCAACATCAGATTACAACATTTACCCAAGATCCTTACAGCCCATCACGACAGGTGACCCTAATGCTTGAGCTTAAACCTTAGGACCCTAGTGTAAAACACCAATCCTTTCCATAACCAAAGACATTCTTAAATTTTGTGGTTGAACTACTACTTTTTGAGACACACTCCCAAAGGTCTTATTGGTTCCAACATTATTCCACGAAACTTTCCTAACACATGGGATCATATCTCTTAATCCTTGAGACTCGGTGGTCTTGCTTTCCTTGATTAACTAGGATCAATTTTACTCCTGATCTAACAAACATGGAGGTGACCGCAGAGTATTCCCGAGTCTTTGAAATTTATGTCTTCAGCCATAATATGACTTGGGCTACCTAAATGCCCCTCTACTGAATTATTTTCGAACCGATTTATGAATTGCTATCCTAGGACGGGATGTACCCAAAATTAATTTTCACCATACCAATCTCGAGCCGATGGCTCCACCTATTCCTTACACATTCTGTGTTAACCTGGTAACCTGCCACAACAACATTCCACCCGAAGAACTTCAACCAAGGGTCGATCAATCTTAAACGTCAAACTGAGATTAAATAGCTTATGCCTCAAATCATTACTTAATTAGTCCAAAGACCCAATTATTACCAATCAAATTCCAGTACTAAGGTGTCACAACACACCATTCTCCTCGGCCTACAGTTGGTAACCCAATTGCCTGAACTGACTAAATCGTCAAATACCTTTAGGCATTACATCGACCTATCTTATTCTATCCTATGCTTCCGCATAAGATTCAGATCAAACCTAAGGCATCTCTCCTTTTTCTCTGATACCAATTGTGACGAACCAAGTTATTTTCCTTAAATAACGCTTCGTTAATAAAACATCGTTAGTGTCCAGAGTTTTCTTTATAACTGGACAAAGGACCGATATACAACTTATTTAATTAGGCTCTCTACAAGCATATATTTATCAAGGGACCTGTACATAGCCTACAACACATCACACAGGATCTCGAATTTGCCATATCATTCTTGGCTTTAATACAGTTTTGACTCTACTGTATTAGATCTAGAGAGATGCCATCTAAACCTTGAAACATCAAAACAAAGTGCGGAAGCATACTACAATACCATAAACTGCGGAAGCATAATAAAACCATAAAAATAACCACAAACCATACCTAACCCCGAGTGGCGGTCCATAAGAAATTCGATGTTCAATCTTTGCTACACTTGCCGTCTGTCTAGTTCGCCATGCAAGCCCCTCCTTGTTCTAACTATTCAACAACAGCTAAATGCTTTCATCTGAGAGGAAAAACAACAGATAGCAAGAGTGAGCTTATCGCTCAGCAAGTATAATCATATGTCACTATCAAACTGTAAAGAATATAACTTGACAATGGAGAAGAGCAATCATGTATTTGAAATATCATGTGATATGAGAGGGAGGGAACATTTAGAAGTATCGATTTGCCGTTTACCATGTTTTGTATCGATTAATTGCCGTTTGAGTCATGTTTTCTTATTTACTTTAATCTTTGCGGACCAGGGCTAGTAGGTTGTACTAGCAAACGATGCGAGAGAACGAGGAAAGGATCATGATACTCCACATGATCTGAGGCCATGAGGGATTATCTTTAACGACCCTCCGGGGGGTCGTGCACATCACATCGTGCCATATCGTTTCGCCCCATTCCCCCGGGGTACCAGGGTAGTCCTCGTTCTTCCACAATAGTATCCTAAGGCGTGACACGGACACCACCCGCTTACACACAAGCAGCCAGAATACGTGGCCCAAGTATTCTTCGGGTTCATACCGTGATGGACGTGTCAAACCAAAGAATACTACCCGTCTAAGAGTCCATGGTCCTAGTTTCATGATTCTCTTTTCCATAATTCTTTTGAAGTAAAGTCCACCGTATCTTAGATATCATGTCTCCCATCACACGGGAGGTATCTCATATTTCACATCTCCTGCCACACGGGAGGATTCATCATTCACATAGCCATTGTGGACTTCCTTCCGTTCCATTTTCTCATTCATTCTCATCTTCACTTGGAACTTTAGCATTTTTCGTAATTCATCTTTTATAAGCATGATTAACAGTGTTCAAGAGGAATTGGAATTCCTTACCGTTGATGAGCCAATCACATTGGGGTCCTCCGGAGCCCGTTTTCATATCTCACAATTTCAAATATTCATTAGTCATAGTTTTTATAGCAAGAGGATGCATATTTTCCATTTACTTCACATGAACAGTAATAGCATTTCGTTAAAGGATCGGTCATTGTGTACGGATAGAATTTCATGAGATCGATTGTCCGTCTATTATGTATGCATAGTCGGGATGTAGTGATTCTTCTCTTAGGATTAATTTAGGATAATACAAGAGTGAAAGCATGCCAATTTAGTTATTTATCTTTGGGTGAACAGTAACAGGGGGTATTTTTAGAGGTCCCGGGCGCCGCATCGGGTCAATTATTGAGATTTCGGACGCCCGGTCGATATGTTTACATATTTGGAACGTGGTGATGCATATTTATTTTCATAGTTTGGGTGGGTATACCCGATGAAAAATAATTAAGAATCACAGTACAACAAATAGTGAGTATGAGAATACTTGCCTCGATGTGCTTTACATTTTCTCCAACTAGCTTGAGCTCGGAATCGGACTCGAAAGCCTCCAATTCCTTCCTTCTTCTTCGTGGTTCCTCCTCTCTCTTTCTCTCTCTTTCTTCCTCTCTCTTCCTCTCCCCTCCTTTTCTCGCGCTTGCTGGCCGCTGGCCTGGCCGCCTATTTATAGGCGTCGGGTCGCTCGAGCGCCCAGCGAGCGGCGGTCGGTTCTGGATCATTCTGGAAAATTCGCTCGAGCGGAGCTCGAGCGCCTATCGAGCGCGAGAGCTTTCTAGAGGGTTCTGGAAGGTTCGCTCGAGCGGGCTTCGAGCGCACATCAGGCGGCAGGGCTCCTGGTTTCTGGGCTCGAGCGGGATCGAGCATGCGGCGAGCGGTGGAGCTTCGGGTGACGTTTTCATTAATAAAAGTCCTCAGATTTTTACTGAATTCTTTTATTTAATTATCCAATATTCTAATATTATGTCGAGAGATATTCCTAGCCTCATATTAATTCTATTTTTGTTTGGGAACCTCACACTTAAGCACTTATATTTCCGTCTCCAAAGTTCCAGCTTTAAAAGAAACTGCCAGTTTTCCCTTCCCATTTAGATTAAATGCATACCGTTTTAATTATTATTTGACAAGTTGTATTCAGGTTCGAATGCATACTTTCTACCTTCTGCTAAACTCATGTTTAAACTGGAACACATGAAAATAAAAAAGTAGACCGGCTTATATGACACTGGCAGTACCCAAATTTGAAACCGGCCTTATAATTTAATTTGAAATCGGCTTAAGTAAACATTGAAACCGGCCTTGCACGTTAATTTGAAACCGGCCTGGCATATTAATTCTAAATCGGCCTTGCATATTAATTTGAAACCGGGCAAGAATAATTGAAATCAGCCTTCTATCCATAATTTTGAAATCAGCCAAGAATAATTGAAATTGACCTTGTATTACAATTGAATCCGTCATTTACACAGAAATTTCAAAACTGGCCTTGTATCATATTTTGAAACCGGCATTTACACTGTGATTTCGAAACCAGCCTTGTATCGTATTTTGAAACCGGCATTTGCACTGAGACCTCGAAACCAGCCCTGTGTCGTTATTTTGAAATCGACATTTGTATTGCAATTTTGAAACTGGCATTTGCATTATAATTAAAACCAGCCTTGTATCATAATCAAAATCGCCATTTGTATTGTAATTTCGAAACTGGCATTTGCATTGTGATTTTGAAACCGGCCTTGTATTATGATTTGAAACCGGCATATGTACTGAAACCTTGAAACCGGCTTGTGATGAACAAAGAAAATGTGAATCGGCTTTATGATAAAACAAATACGTTCGGACCTTAGCATTGGGAAACAAGGTCTCTCGGCATGCCTTAGGACCTTAAGGTGATAATCAAGGATAACCAAAGTGAGAGCCGTCCTCAGGGCTTTGTACAAGGAGGTAGTGATAGTCGTCCTCGCGGCTTTGTATAAGGTGGAAGTGAGAGTCGTCCTCGGGGCTTTGTACAAGGAGGTATTACCGTGATTGTGAGGAGATGTGCACAATCTATCCTCGATTAAAGCCCCCTTCCGTTAAGCAATAAATAAAAGAAGCTAAAGTGTGACCGGCGTTATTTTATGCTCAAATATTATCTGTTCCGACTTTTTGATTAGCTTTTGTTCGGCCAAATACTGCCGTATGATATATATGATGCATGATTTCCTGCATTTTACCGTTCTAAGTGTTCTGCATGATTCCGGCCAAATGATATTCTGTATATGTATCTGTAACTGTTGACAGCACGAATGTTTTATGAAAATTCTACATGTACCTTGTTGAGCTCTGGCTCACTGTTTTCTGTTTCCCCCCCTCAGATGGAAATTTAGAACTTGTGCTTGACGAGACGGAGTGATTAGAACCTATCTGAAGAGTTTGTAAGGATTCAGAAGCACCTTTTGGACAATCGCCACGAAGAAGCAATTAGTGTAATGATTTGTTAGACCCGATAAACTTTTGGAATGAATGTAAATGCTTCTGTTGGATAATAGATTGACTTCCACTTTGTGTGTGAGTCCTAGACGGCATCTGTGATCCTGTGATTTGGAAGGCACGATCGACCCGGACCTTGCCACCGAAACTTGGTGTCAGTTCCGGGAGATCGATGGCGGATTGTAAAAAAAAAAAATCCGTTCCGTCACACCGCGAACAGGTCAAAACATGCGAGATCAATCGCAAGGCAAACATATATACACATTTGGGCATGGTGATTCACATTTTGGGGTCAATTTTACAAGATACGGTGCAGAAACGAAAAACTCCCAATTCTCGTAGGTTAGGGTTTGGTGGAACTCTATCAACCGGATCGGTGAGTAAATCAGACAATAAACTATGAAATTCTTGGTCTCAAGTCATGGGTAATACATTTTCCATGGTTTGGGTGGGTATTGACACAAAAATACCCGATGATAAACGAAAAACATCGAAAGAGAAAAGTTAGTGAGTATGAGAACATTTGCCTCGACGCATATTACCACTTTTATAACTAGCACTCGGATGGATTCGGATTCCATGGGCTTGATCTCCTTCTTCTCTCTCTAGAATCAGTGCTCTCTCTCTCTAGAAGGGTTTGGTTTATGGAAAAAATAAAAATCGCAAATCAGCACGCGGCTTTAAAACGGGCTAGCGCTTGAGCGCGTGACGAGCGCCGCCTTATTGCCCAGGCCGGCTCGAGTGCACGGCAAGCGCGCAGTGAGCACAGACAATCTGGATTTTGTGCTCTCTATGGGCTCGGGCCCACGGAGGGCACGGGTCAGGCCCGCAACAAGCCTGCAACAAGCAGCCCATGGAGGGCGCGGGTCAGCCCCGCAGCAAGCCTGCAACAAGCCTACTTCACATTTTTGCCGTTCAGGACCCATTTTGACCATTCTAACCCAATGTTTCACATCCTTGGACCTTACTTTTGATTATATAACCTTAATAAGTCATGATTATCATAATTTAAAACCCAAAATCTTATTTATGGATTAATTATTCATGGCTTACAATTTCTGTTCCCGATTTACCAATTCTGGCTCTTTGAGCTTTTCAATCCGATTCCTCCCGTACCTTTTAACTACAATTCACCTATGTTGACTTAATTACCTTCTAATTATTATGTTCTTAACCCGGAACCTCACAACCCAATTCATTAACTACTTCTCCGACTCAGTTTAAAACCTCAAACGAGAAAAGTTCTCTTACTTTAATTGACATTAAGCCTCGAAATAATTTGTCCTTGAGCCTCAAATTGAACCTTAAAATATATGGGTTCACCATAATTTCACTGTGCAACCCTGATTAATTATCTAATTATAAATCATCCAGTTACAATTCTCCACCATATCTAATTTGACCTAACGCCCAAAATTCTCCAATCAAGTTGGCTAAGATTTTGGCATAAACCTCAAATTGCAATCAAACACCAAATCAAAAATACTCTATATCCTCATTAATTCGTTGATATGTCTTCAAACCAACATCTTCCTAAAATACAAAATTCATATTGACAAGAATGGTCGATTTAGCAGAAATTTAACAAATACTTACATGTCTTTGAAATACATGGCCATTTATTCCTAGTCTCTTCAATCACATCAAGAGACCGATGGAAATTTATGAGCCTATACACACTTCTGCTATTTTATCTAATTGTTTATATTATGGATCCAAGATGTCTATTGGCTCATATACGAAAGTCCCAAGATGTCGATACCACAAGGGCAAATGCCCACAAATCTTCAAATTACCGTCAAATTAAACTATAATTGTAATAGTCTCCCAAGAATTTGGTATAACTTTAGGTTATCACACAAATCTCAAAACCCAATTACTAGCAATCTCAAAATCTCGCTGGCATACCGACGAGCACACAACCTTAGGGACTTCTTATTTCAAAATTTCATAACTCCAATCCTTCATTTAATACAACATCTTATTACTCTAATATTGGGCTTACTCGCAATCTACCTTTGACTTCCCCTACGAAACACCGAAGGCATATCCATCTAAGATCCCCAACATCATTTGCCAGTACTAGGGTCCGTTCTCCTCAAAGACATTGAGGTTCATCGTTGAATTCCTTAGAAATATCTATCCACTTACAATATCATAGGATTGTCATTCCTTAATGAATTAACTACTTTTGCCTTTAAAAATTATTAGACGAAAGCTATCTCCAAAAGTACTACCCATAAATTATCAAAACAGAGACTTCAATTACTAATTTCGATCTCTGGTGGGATAACTCTAACTATAGACTTCTCTTTAACTCAATCCAAGGACAACCATCCACATACGAACAGGAAACATAGTCCTAAATTTTTCTTAAACACGTCTTATTACATATTTCATTCCTCCTATAGGGTACATCTCCTCAAACCTCCAAATTCATGGAAGAATCACTATCCCTATAAATAATACCAGTAATTCCTCAAGGTAAGGACCTCATCGGCTAATCCCAACTATGGACAAAACTATTTCAAATCATAAGCTCCTCCCCCACTTATATTGAGGGTGGCCACCTATTTAAAATATTATATCCCACCGTAACCTGCTAGACCCATCAGGGGTCAACTCAGACAAAACAGTCAACAATTTAGCCTTAATTTCTCGAAGGCGACCTTCGCTTATTCTATCCTTATGAATACTGATCGCTCCTAAGCTAAACGCCTCATGGCTCTATGATCCTTGGGAAATACTTATTGAATCCAAAGAAGACCATATACCTCTACAACATCAATTGGTTTTCCCAATTAGCTATCACTTTTTTCCAACAAATTCAAATTATACTATCGAAAATGTCAACTATGACAGACCTTATGTTTTGCTGAAAATCCGACAGAGTTTCCTCTGTAATACGGCCGTCCAACTTTACAAAAACCTATGAAATATCCTATACAACACATAATACATCAAATAATTTCAACCCCTGACAACCTACAACAATCACAACACAACTCCACACAGGCTCCCAATGCCACAAGCTCCATAAAGCATTTCCTCAACAAAATTTGCCTTCTTTCCCTCCGAAGAGCATTCAATTGATTACTTTCCATAATTCATAAAATCTATAAAAGAATACACAGATTATAACAGTGGGACAACCGAAAATTTTTAGAGCGAATATGATGTAACATATACCTCATAGGGAAATAAAAATATTCATAAATCCCAAATTAAATAAAATAGAAATCAAATCTCCATAAATAAAAGAATACCTTCATCCACGTTTGAGGGTGCCTTAGTATCCTTTTGGTCTCCATAATTGCTTTAGCTGGAATAGCGGGCCTCTTTGTTTTCAATTTCTTGGGTAGAAGACAATCCTTAATCAGATAACTCTGTTGACCACTATTTAAACAGCCCCCCATCCTTCGAAAGCACTTTTCTCTCGAATACTTCTTCCCACAATAATCACAGTTTACCATAGACTCCTGGGAACCTGACATTGACTAAATTTCGATGCTACTTTTCCCTTTACCAGACACTTTCATCTTTTTAGAAGGTCCTGATGGTCCTAAACCCAATTTTGTACCAAAACTTATTTGGCTAGCTGCCCTTTTAGCAAAAGATTTCTGAGTCTCAAGTTCTTTTTTAAGTATCAGAGCCCTATCAAAGATTTCAGCATGAGTTTGATGCTCCTGGGTCACCAATTGACTCCTAATCTCATCCCTTAATCCTCGTTGGAACTTCTTGGCTTTCCTCAATTCATCTTCCATAATATAAGGTGCATACTATGACAATTCAGCAAACTTCACATTATACTCTGTCACAGTGCGGTTTCCTTGCCTAAGCTGCATAAATGCTTCCTCCTTCCAGTCCTGGAAATTAGCAGGTAAATATTTTTTCCAAAAGGCTTCCTCAAACATCTCCCAAGAAATCTTCTCATCTAGCAAACCCAATGCCCTCTTCTTTATCGCCCACCAGCTATCAGCTTCTCTCTTTAACTTATAAGCTGCAAAAGCAACTTTTTCCTGATTAGAACTTTGAATGACCACAAATATCTTCTTTAGTCTCCGAATTCAAATATCCGCCTTCATCGAATTTGGTTCTCCAAAAAATTCAGGTGCCTTTTCCACTATAAATTTATCATAAACCGTCGGGGCAGGATTTACTAGGGCCGGCTTTGGTGCAGGAACCGGAGTCATATGACGTTGCTCCATTGATTCAATAATGATCGTCATCGTCCCTAACAAATTCAGATACTCGGCTTCATATCTTGGGGAGTACTAGCGCCTCCATGGGTATTTTCTCTTCCTCTACTAGCTATACTAATATCCTATAGCCAAAACATCACAAGGTTAGTTGACCTTAAATAACCCGATTAGAGGGAGGGGTTACAATCAATCAATGTACTTTAGAATTGAACCTAGGGGCTAGCACCTACACATTCCATTTAATCCGAACTACCCTTACTCATTTCAAGTCTACAAGACACGTATCACCCTAAAGTTCAAGTACCCGATCGCTACTAAATCGATCATAAATCAACATTTTTAACTTCACTACACTGGAAATCGACTCCAAGTTACACTGACCTCAAGTCATTAATTCTATTTTATTCGTTATACTTGCTATATTAACCCAAGCACACCTTTCTAATGACTTACTAACCTAAAAACCTCTACTCAGAATAGATCAAACCTAAACTTTAAACCAAGGTTGGTTACCCTAGGTTGAAAATCGATGTCAATCATCTTAAACACCAAGTCCCAATTTTAGTCCTAGCCTAAGGGACATAAACTAGGATATCTCGAACTTTACAATCTAACTTAATCGAGCTATACCTTAATCTACTTATTCGATCAATCTTAACTGATCCTAAGCTTTCACATACGATTCAAATCAAACCTACGGTATCTCTTTCTCTATACCAATTGTAACGGAGAGGATTTTTTTTCTCATGGCCTCTGTCAATAACCAAATAAACTAATGCCCATGATAAAATAATATAAATATTTACAAAAAATCGGGCAAAGTTTCCTATAAGGTAATCCTATGGAAGCAAAAACAGTAACCCAATATAAAACATAATATGCCATGACTGCAAATACATAAATTCCATCCACAAAACTTGTTATTTACATTCATTATTATTAGACTCCAAAAGTTCTTCAAGGGATTTCAGATCTTCTCAAGACTTTTTTAGCTAAACCCTTTCTTTACTCGTTCTCATCGAGTAGCAGCTCTACGGTCTCATTTGGAAGAAAAAAATAGAAGAGTGAGGCATGTGACAGAACTGTTTTTTTTTATCCTCGGATAATTCCGTCAAGAACAGAGATAGGAACCTAAACTCAATTAACTACTTAAAGTTCTAATGAAAAAACAGACAAAATTTCGCCTAAAACTAGGCTAAAGAGGATTTACAGAACCGGCTTGTAACCTGCGGATATATAGTATAATATCATAGACCCTATCCACAAACAATCTCATCACAAACATAGGATTACGGACGTCGTATAGCTCTCTACAGCTGACAATTCACATTTCCTATCCACTATACTCACAATTTAGAAGTGAGATTCCATCTAGGAGCTGTATAGAACATCCAGAAAACATATAGAGGAAGCAGAACTATTAATGTACAGAAGCATAGTTTTCTATTTCATCACATACATCACATGCATTTCTATATACTTAATCCATATACATATAATCCATATAGAAAACTATATATCAAAGTCAAGTCTTTACAATTCAGTTGCCTCTTTTCTAGGTCTTTCGAAACTCTTCAGATCCTCAAAAGTTTTTAGGTAAGTTTTAGGTCACTTCTCCTCGTCTGGTACTAGCTCAACAGTTTTATCTAGAGGAAAAAAATAGTAAAACAGTAAGCCGAAACCTAACAAGGTATAGGTAGGCATGTAGTAAAATTCTGTTATGCAGAATAGTTATGTGGTCATATTAAAGCATGAAAGCATTCGGGGTCAGGACAGTGCAAGAAAACAAAAAAAGCATAAATAAACATTGAAATTAAGCTTTGGAAATTAGAAGTTAGTAAAACATGCTTCTGTGCAAAACATAAGTGTAGGTGAATAGTTTACATAAGATTATTTCTTCATGGCGGCAGCAGAAAGTGTATGAAAGCAGGGAAAGATTAATACAACGAAATTAAGCTTCGGAAACCATAAGTCAGTAAACATAATTCACAAATCAAAAATCAATATTAAATCTATAAATTATAAAGAAAATTTTTTTTCTATCAGTATGGACCGGACCAGTAGACCCTATTAGTAGAGGGGGCGAATAATTGAGGATCGATTGTATTCACTGCACACAATCAAAGGCCAGTATCAGTCGTCCCTTCTCATGTGACATCTTGTCTCGTGGGATTCGGTACAGTATTGCTGGCCAGTACAGTATTTACCCTCTAGGTTAACACCCAGAGAAGGGTGGACCACATATAACTTTATGGACAGAGTTATCCTCAATTACCACCGTAACATTCCAAGGTATGTCGGAGAACCTAACCTGACTATATATTAGTCCTGGGTCCTAATTAACAGTGTCAGAAATATTTTCCTAAACTTGTAGCAATATAGTTCTCAAAAATCAGTCGGAAACATTTTAGTTAACCCTTCAGTTTTGCTTCAGATGTCCACAGGGATTTATCAGTATAAGTCCGTACAAAATTTTCAGAAATAAATTACACTAGGGACTTTATCTCAGTACAGATTAATTTTTATATAAAAAAATTCTGGATTAAAACAGTTAAATCCCTTCAATTTCGTGCTTAGGGTTTCATCAAAATTTTCAGATGATAAACGGACACCAAACACATGTATTTTCATGTAATCGAAGCCTGATATTGCAGTATATATATATATATATAAACATGAATCTATCCGAATAATTTACAGAAATAGGCTTTATTTATACAGAACATTGTGAAACATGCTTTTAGAGTATAAATACCATTTTTGAGATACAAAAAGCTATAGAAAGAGAAAATAACATCCGAAGTACACTTGTTTGAGCTTGATCTATAATTACCGTGACTCGGATTGGGACTGGACGGTAGATTTTCCCATTTCTTTTCTCATCCCTCTCCTTCCTCTCTTCTCTCCTTTGTGTTCTGTCGGCTGCTGAACCAAAAACCCCCAACTTCCCATTTAAATCACGAAGGAAGAAAAGATCACGTGTGGTTACATGTGACCGCTGCTTGAGCGCCGGTCAGGAGTGCTCGAGCGGTGGCTTGCGTAGAAATGAGCTCGAGCGCCTCGCTTGTAGCCGGGGGCTGCTCCCACCTTCACTTGAGTGGTCCTTGAGCGATTGCTCGTGCATTCTCGTGCCTAGAATGTGCTCAAGTGGTGCTCGAGCGGCCTGGAATCCCTCATTCCATTTCGCATCGTTTTGCTTCGGTACCAAATTTTCCCACATATTTAAGCCTAAACATGATTCTCATTCATATAATTAATCCATAATTATCATGTTTTGGGATTAGGATCTCGCATTCTCCCCCACTTAAAGAAATTTCATCCTTGAAATTAAACAGAGCTACTTACCTCAAGAAAACAAGTGGGGATATTCACTTCGAATCTCCTCTTCGCGCTCCTAGGTGGCCTCTTCCAGTGAATGATTTCTCGAGAGCACTTTTACCAGGGGAATGGTCTTAGTGCACAACCTTTGATCCTTGTGATCTAGAATCTATATCGGCTCCTCAACATAGGATAAATCCTTATCAAGAGTCAAGGACTCATATTCAATCACGTGTGTAGGATCATGGATGTACTTCCGAAGTATCGATACATGAAATACATCGTATACGCCCGCCAGATTAGGTGGTAATGCCAACCGATAAGCTACCTCTCTAATACTCTCCAAAATTTGAAATGGATCTATGAACCACAGCTTCAGTTTTCCATTTACTCCAAACCGAAACGTTCCCTTGGATGGTAAAAATTTCAGAAAAATAAAAAATCTCCTACCTAAAAGCTCAATTCTTTCCTCCTCTTGTCTACATAACTTTTCTGTCTATTTTGAGTAACTTTCAGATTATCGTGACTCAGCTTAATTTTCTCTGCCGTTTTTTCACAATTTCAGGACCCAAAATTCTCTTATCTATAGTCTCCTCCCAATGAATCAGCGATTTGTATTTTCTGCCATACAGAGCCTCAAAAGGTGCCATACCGATATTAATCTGGTAATTGTTATTATATGCAAACTCAGCCAGTGCCAGATAACTTTCCCAAGTTTGTTTCTTTTCCAACATCGAGACCCTCAACATATCCTCAAGAATCAGAATGATGCGCTCCAATTGGCCATCAGTCTGGGGGTGATACGCAGTACTACACTTTAATTACGTCCCCAACTCTTTATGTAAACTCTCCCTAAACCTCGAGACAAAATGGAGATCCCCATCAGACACAATAAAGGCAGGAACTCCATGAAGCCTCACAATTTCATTCACATATAACTGGGCAAGTCTGTCATGAGAATATGTCATCCTTATCACCAAGAAGTGGGCTAATTTTGTTAGCTGATCAACTATAACCCAAATGGCATTATGATTCCTAGAAGTCCTCGGCAGTCCTGATACAAAATTCATAGTAATATCTTCCCATTTTCAGCTTGGGATTGGCATTTGTTGCAGCAACCTAGAAGGCTTCCTTCTTTTAGCTTTTAGTTACTGACATACAAGGCATTTCTCCACATAAGCTGTGAGGTTCCGAGTTAAGGAAATAATACTTAGAGGGCAATTAAGTTAATATGGGTGTACCATGGTCAAAAGGTATGAGAGGAATCAGATGAGCAGCTCAAAGAGCCAAAATCGGTAAATCGGGAACGAAAACTGTAAACCGAATTATGTAACTTTGAAAATACGATTTCGGGTTTTAAAGCATGATAATCATGGCTTATTAAGGTTATATAATCAAGGACAAGGCCCTAGGATGTGAAAGATTGGGTTAGAATGGTCAAAACGGGTCCCGAACGGTAAAAACGCGACGTAGGCTTGCTACTGGCTTGCCGCGGCTCAGACCGACGCCCTCCGGGTGCTCGAGCCCTCCTATCAAGTGGAAAAACCAGAAGCGAGGCCGCTCGCTGGCCGCTCGAGCTGAGCTCGAGACGCGCTCGAGCGGTGCGCGTAATATAAATACGCGCTATGCGTCTTTCTCCCTCATTTTTCAGTCGGCTGAGGGTCTTTTAGAGAGAGAGGGAGCGCGGTTTTAGAGAGAGAAGAAGGGAGATCGAGGCTCGGGAGTCCAGATCCGTTCAAGAGCCAGGTATAAAGGTGAAAGCACGCGTTGAGGCAAGTGTTCTCATACCCACTTCTCGTTCTCTTTCGTTGTTTTACGTATTTTTGTTGGGTATTTTGTGTCGATACCCATGGTGAACGTTAGAATCATGAAACCCATGCCTTGAGGTCCAAGAAAATGTAGTTAGTTGTCCGAATCGTGTCCGATTCGCCCGGGTGGGTTTCGCCGAAACCCTAACCCACGAAAATTGGGGATTTCCCATTTGTCGGCCTTGTATCATGAAATTAACTCCAAAATGTAAATCCTCACATCCCAATGATGTATATATGTTGGCGGCGGGTCCGATCTCTAACGTTTCGACATGTTCGTGGCGTCCGAGCCCGTTAAAGGGGCGCTGACACTGTTCACCCGAGACCCAAGGTGGAAAATGCATGTTTCCACCTTCGTGAAATGTTGAAAGGACCCTAGAATATGAATCCCCGTATCCCAATCGTGTGTATATATCGACCGGAAGCCAAATCTCGCAAGATTTGAACCGTTCGTGGCATCCGGGAGCCTTAATAGTTTCCCGTTGTGGATAATCCAGAAATAAATGGGAAGTTGCATACTTCCACCATCGTGATAAGTTAAATCGAACCCAAATGTGAAATCTCGTGTACAAAGAGTGTGTACGAATCCACCGGACGTCTGATTTCCAAGTATCGAACCGTGTACGGCGTCCGGGTGTTCAAAATGAGATCCGATCATGATCACCCAAAACGAAATGAGGAATGTAAAGTAATATGCCTCCATAATTGTATTGAAAGTAACGTTTAAATGTTTGAACGTAAGTGTAAGCTCCGAACGTGTATCCATGTGCTGGAGGCAAGGGGATGAGTCTCCAAGGTTTTAAAGTGACTTGTGATTGTCTAAGGTATGAAATCTAATCTCTCTCGTGAACTTGGATTGATTGTTGTGATTAAGGAAATTGAGTCCCATTGGATATTGTGAACCGTGATGTGAATGGAAGGGAGTCCACATTATGCTTGTGATGAGATGCTCTCCTGGATGGACATGTGTGTGATGAGATAATCTCCCGGTTGGAGATCTTGTGATGGGAATGAGATTTCCCGAGATTTGATCGTGTGTGGCAAATGTGGATTTCCCTCTCCAAGTGTTGAACCTAATCTTGAAACTAGGACCCTGAGTCGTATGGGTAGTATTCTTTAGTATACCATGTCCATCGCGGTGTGAACCCGAGGAATACTTGGCCACATATTTCGGCCGCTCGTGGGAGCGGGTGATATCTATGGTACGCTTTAGGAAACTACTGTGGAAGAATGAGGATTGCCCTGGACCCCGGGGGTGTGGGGTGTGTTTGTCGACGCTACATATTGAGATGTAGTCGTCTGTGATGATTGTTGCATGGATGCAACCGAGGGTCGTGTGCTACCGACCGAAAGTAGTAGCCTTGGCTTTAAATGTGTAGCGAACACATTCCTGTCCTCGTTCTCTCGCATCGTTGGTTAGTACGATCTACTAGCCGGGGTTCGCAAAGATGATGTAATAATGATAATGAATAATGTCCAACCAATGTAATCATGAAAACCGTGAGAATCAAATGAATCCGAATGGTGACCAATCAGTGTAATCGTGAGAACGGTAGGAATCAAGTGATTCCAGCTGTTCCTTTTCCTTCTCCTATTTCTTGATTATGGCGAGTGCTTGTATTCCCTCCCGTTTCAGTTCTTCTACATGTCTTGGAGGGGTGTTTATGATTATACTTGCTGAGCTGTTAGCTCACTCTTGCTGTTTGATGTTTTTCCTTTCAGATGAGAACACTTAGCTGACGTCGGATAGATAGAGCAAGGAGAGAGGCTTGCTTAATGATATTGGCTAGACGGCGAGTGTGCGAAAGCTCTGGACTTAGAGTTGGATCGGATTGCGGATGGCCACTCGGGGTTGAACGTGGCCCGTTATAGTTATCGTTTTGTGGTTTTGTTATGTTTTCGCATTTATAATGATTTAGTATGCTTCCGCGTCTGTATTGAAGTTATGAATTTTGTTTCATATTAGATGGCATCTCTCTAGATCCAGTATAGTAGATAGGTGTACTGTATTGGAGCCATGGATGATATGGCAGATTGTGATCCTGTGTGGCGTGTTGTAGGCTTTGTGTGTAAGCCTTTTGTTAGATGTGTGCTTGTACAGGATGATATTTAACAGGTTGTATTTCGGTTTTCATCAAGTTGCAGAGGAAACTCTGCCGGATTTTCTGTAGAAGTCCATAGTTTAATTATGGGCTTAGGGTTGTGTTGCCTTTGATGGAGGTTATTCGATGGAGAATAATCCGGTCCGTCACATAAGCCATAATATCCCTTTTCATATTCCTCCACCAAAAGGTTTTCTTTAGATCCTGGTATATTTTATTCATTCCAGGGTGGATTGTATACCGAGACCTCTGAGCTTCATTCAAGATCTTCTCCTTCAATTCCCTATCATCTGGTAAACATAATCAATCTCTGAACCTCAATACTCCATCAGTCCAAACATTAAAACTAACTCAAAAGTCCCTACTCAGATCACTTATAATATCCACAAGGAACGAATCATTCACTTGCTTCTCCTTAACTTCGCTAATTACCTCTGGTTGAATCTGAAGATAAGACAGGAGCATCTTATCACCCTTAGCATAACGTTGGATATCATATTGCTTTTGATAATCCAACATTTCCATTTGCTTAACTTGCAGCTGAGAAACATAACCCGATTGTTGGCTCAATGTATCGGCAACTACATTAGTCTTCCCTGGCTTATACTATATTTCACAGTCATAGTCCTTCAAGAAATCAAGCTACCTTCTTTGCCTTATATTAAGTTCCTTTTGTGAAAACAGATACTTCAAGCTTTTGTGATCAAAATACACAAAGAACTTTTCACCATATAAGTAATGTCTCTAAATTTTTAAAGCAAACACAACAGCAGCAAGCTCCAGATCATGAGTCGGGTAGTTCTTTTCATGCACCTTCAGTTGCGTAGACCCATAAGCCACTACCTTACAATGCTGCATTAATATACATCCTGAACCTGCCTTAGAGGCATCATAGTACACCTCAAAGCCTCCTGAATTCTCTGAAATAACCAATATTGGAGTGGTAGTCAAGCGATCCTTCAATTCTTGAAAACTATGATCACATTCTTTAATCCACACAAATTTAGCCTCCTTCTTTAGCAATTGAGTTAGAGGCATAGCAATCTGTGAGAAATTCTCTACAAAACACCCATAATATCTTGTCATGCCCAGAAAGCTCCTAACCTCAGTCATAGAAGTCAGCCCACTCCAGTTTGTAATAGCCTCAAACTTCTTTGGATCCACAGAAATACCACAATCAGAAATTACTTGGCCCAGAAACATCACATTCTCCAACCAGAACTCACATTTACTCAGTTTAGCATATAATTTCTCCTCATGAAGTACTTAAAGTACTATACTTAGATGAGTTTCATGCTCCTCATAGTCCTTTGAATATATTATGATATCATTAATAAAAACTACCACAAATTTATCTAGATATAGCTTGAACACCCTATTCATCAGATCCATAAAAGTAGCTGGAGTATTCGTAAGGCCGAAAGGCATAACAAGAAACTCATAATGGCCATAACATGTCCTAAAAGCAGTCTTGCCATATCTTCTGGCTTGATCCTCAACTGATAATAACCGGACCTCAAATCAATATTTGAGAACACCCGAGATCCTTACAATTGATCAAATAAATCATCAATACGTGATAGAGGATACTTATTCTTAATCGTAATTTTATTCAACTTATGATAGTCGACATATAGCCACAAAGCCACAAAGACCCATCTTTCTTCCTTATAAACAATACCAGTGCTCCCAAGGAGATACACTCGGTCTGATAAAACCTTTGTCTAATAATTCCTACAATTGTAACTTTAACTCCTTCAATTCAACCGGAGCCATACGATAAGGGTTCTTAGAAATTGAACTAACACTGGGAATAATAGCAATTTCAAACTCAATCTTTCGGTGTGGAGGCAATCTAGGTAACTCCTCCGAAAATATATCTTCAAAATCACAAACAATTAGGATGTCCTTAGCAGACACACTATGACTTCCAGTGGTGCAGGCACATGTCAGGTAAGCTTTGCACCCATTTTTTATCAAATGCTTAGTATATAAAGCAAAAATTAACACAGGAACCTCCTTCTTCCTAATGCCTTGAAAGAGAAAGGATTCCATCCCAGGAATATCAAAGCAAACCCTCTTCAGAAAACAATCAATACTGGCATGGTATTTAGCCAGCCAATCCATCCCTAGAATCACATCAAAATTACCCATGTTTAATAACACCAAATCCGCAGTTAAACATTTCCCATTCACCTTAACCACACATCTAGAATACACAATATCAATAACCATAGGGGATCCAGTGGGAGCTAACATAGACAATTTATAATCCAAAATATACGGGATAGATACAATGCAGCACACAAACCGTGGAGAAATAAATGAGTGGGTAAATCTCGAATCAAACAATATAGATGCAAGAGCTCCACAAATAGAAAGGGTACCTTCGACGACGTTTGGAGATGCCTTTGGATCCTGAATAGTCACTACGAAGGCTTTAGTAGAAATGGTAGGCTTCTTCCTGTGACGGACCGGACTTAATTCCACGTGTAAAGCCGCCGTCAAGTCTTAAAAAGTTAATTAATATTAATGGACATAAAAATTTTACTTTTCTTTCTTACACATGATACTGTGATTGAGGCCGAACTGCATGAGCTGGCCTTCCGATTTTAATTTCACATCAGGCCGGCCAACGTTAAGGTTAACCGAATGTGAAAGTCTGAGATGCTTACTAAGCCTTTCATTAATATTAACCAAAAAGAAATCACGGAAATATACTATCAACACCCATAGAGTCATGAACAGCGAAAACATTTTTACAAGTCTTTTCAAAACATAAAAAGGAAATAAAAGTTAAGCTCTTCATAGATCAGCACTGGTCATCTATGTCGTCTAGCTACTTCATATGTCTTACTCAACTTTGTCCTCCATAAGCCTTTCTTCATCTGAAAATAGCAAGAATGAGCAACAAAGCCCGGCAAGATACTCACATGCGGAAAACAGAAAACATAAGCATATATATAAGCGGATCAAAACAGAGATTCATAACATAACTTAGCATCCGAAAATCATCATGTCTTTTCTTCTTTATTTCTTATTATTATTATTTTGTCTTCGAAAAATCCATAAAACTATTCGTAATTCTTATCATCTTTAGGGATCGGACGGAAGCGGACAACATCGAGGACGGGTTGTGTGTAACCCCACAACCTAAAGCCGTATCCTCTCATTATGCTCCCCGAGGCGGGAGGTAATGCCTTTAACCCGGCATACGGGGCCGTAGTCCAAAAGTCTTATGCCACCAAAAGTTCCTCCTATGGCCAAGGAGGCAATCCTCGAGTGTCACTTCAATATCCTTCATCCATCTTTTGTCAAAGCCGAAGTTCTTAAAAGCCGAAGTTCTTTATTCATAAAGGCCGAAGTTCCTTATTCATAAAAGCCGGAGCTCTTTTTCAACGAAAGCCGTAATTCAGAAATTGGAGTTCTAATTCCATTAAAAACCGAAGCTCAAATAGCCGGAGTTCCTTTAAATCCAGAGGTCTAAAAACCAGAGTTCATTTCCATTTAAAGTCCGTAGTTCTAAAAGTCGGAGTTCTTCAAAGTCCGAAGCTCTTCTTCTTAAAAGTCAGAAGTCTCTTCTTTAAACACTAATTATCAGAGTTCGTATAGATCGATAATCAAACATATACTTCAAACAGAATAAAATCTAACACCATGAATACTAGAGTTTCTTTTAAACATGCGATTAATAATGATAATTCACAGAAATAGAACAAACATCATACATACATAATTTCATAAGAATATCATATACTTATGTAGCAAATATGCATAAACATGAACTTTAAAAACATGGGGTGAGTATTCTTGCCTGGGTTTCTTCTACTTTGCCTTGATCTTTTTATTCTTGCCTGGGTTTCTTCTACTTTGCCTTGATCTTTACTCTTGCCTGGGTTTCTTCTACTTTGCCTTCATCTTTTGGCCTTCATTTACTAGAAACTCTATTGCGTGCCTCTTTCTCATTCTTCTAGTTCTTATTTATAGGCCTTGGGTCTGATAACCGTCATTAATGATTGGCAGTTCAGGGGGAATGTTTCTTATTTATGGCTCTACATTTCCCAAAAAGTTCCCTTCTTAATTAGATCATTTATGGTTTTGCATTCCCAAGGAGTTCATTAATTCCTAGTTAACTGAATTTAATGGAATTTAGATTTCTCATGTAAACACATTAAATTCCTGGTTAACTGAACTTAGTGGGATTTAGCTTTTTCATATAAACACATTAAATTCCTGGTTAACTGAACTTAGAAGGATTTAGCTTTCTCATGTAAATACATTAAATTCTTGGTTAACTGAACTTAGCAGGATTTAGCTTTCTCATGTAAACACATTAAATTCCTGGTTAACTTAACTTAATAGGAATTAGCTTTCTCATTTAATCACATTCCGGTCAACTATTGGCGTTGACCAAATTATTCTTACACGACTTCTGGTCAACACTTGTTGACCGAATCATCAACTTAGGCTTTACCAACCACAAAGTCACTCCGGCCTTCAAGGCTACTTCGGCTTTACATGGTTGGACTTAATTTTCATCAAGAAAATCCGGACTTTTTTTCATGAAGGAATATTCTGGACTTCTTTTCATCAAGGAATATTTCGGACTTCTTTTCATCAAGGAAATCCAGACTAGATTTTCATCAAGGAAATCCAGACTGGATTTTTATTAACGAAATCCGGACTTCTTTTCATCAAGGACTATTCCAGACTTCTTTTCATCAAGGAAATCCAGATAGATTTTCATCAAGGAAATCCGGACTAGATTTTCATCAAGCAAGGGCCAAACTTGATTTCATCTTAAGGCTGATTTACTTTTCTTATTATATTTTCTGATCAACTGGTGTTGACCGGATTATAAGGACTTGATGACTAGAATTTCCTATGTTCTAGAATCTGGGTCGTTACACTTCCCTTCTAGTCTCGAAGGTAATGGACAGTCTTTCACCATGTGGCCCTACTATCCACATCTAATGTACACTCCTGACACTTTGCGACATGCTTACCCCAGATGTTTTCTCCCATGGAAAGTGCACTCAGCGGCTGATACTCTAAAACCAGTCACTGATTGAGCCGAAATGATACTCTTTCCCTTATCAGCTGTCCTAGCCTTCTTAGACTGTCCAAAAGATCCCACATTAGAGCCAATACTAAATATCGCCCGACTAGCAGTCCTCTTTACATAAAATCTCTCTATCTTTGCTTCATTTTCATAAATCACTACCCTATCTAGAATTTCAGCGTAAGTCTGGAGTTTTAGGATCAACAGTAACTTCCTAATGTCGTCCCGCTGCCCTTGTTGGAACTTTTTTGCCTTTCTTAGCTCATCCTCTACGTAGAAGGGTATAAAACGGGATAACTCAGTAAATATGACGTTATACTCTGTCACTGTCATATTTTCTTACCTCAGCCTCATAAACTCCTACTCCTTCTGATCTTGGAGGCTGGATAAAAAATATTTTTCTATAAACGTATACTTAAACATCTTCCATGTTATCTCATCCTCGGGCACGCCTAACGCCCCCTTTCTCATACTCCACCCGCTATCTTCTTCACCTTCCAGCTTATATACTGCGAAGGTGACCTTCTCCTAATCGGTACACCTAATCGCGGTGAATATCCTCTTCATCCTGTTTAGCCACACATCCGCTTCTGTCAGATCAGGCTTTCCTAGGAAACCCAGTGCTTGCTCTGCTATAAATCTATTAGATGTCGTAGGAGTAAGAAATGTCAAAGCTGGCTCAGGTACAGGGATTAGAGCCATATGCGTCTGCTCAATAGATTCCACTACATTCGTCATTCTCTCCAACAAATTCACATATGCAGCCTACCAATCGTGAGGAGTATTGGCACCACCGTGGTTATTTCTTCTATTCCTTCTACTAGCCATCCTATAATCAAAGTAAATACAATATTGTAACCTCAAGAAATCAGTTAATAGAAGAGATATTTAATAACTTAATAAGATTTAAACCTAGCCTAAGGACCAATTTTCTAAAAGTCTTAGTTGCCTTATTTACCCTAACCTATTCCCACAAAAATTCAATACAGAAATTCAAGCCTATGCTTCTGCTTTTTGATTAATCAATTCCTAAGGCATCTCATTTCTCTGATATCAATTATGATGGAATAATTTTTTTTTGTCCTCAGATAATTCCATCAAGAATAGAAACAAGAACCTAAACCGAATTAACTACTTAAAATTCTAAGGAAAAAACGAACAAAATTTCCCCTAAAATTGGGCTAGATAGGATTTATAGAACCTACTTATAACCTCTAGATATACAGTATAACATCATAGGCCCTATCCACAAACAATCTCATCACAAACATAGGATCACAGATGCCATATAGCTCTTTATAGCTTACAATTCACGTTTCCTATCCACTATACTAATAGTTTAGAAGTGAGATGTCATCTTGGACCTGTACAGAACATCCAGAAAACATATAGCACTGTAAAAGCATAGTTTTCTGTTTCATCACATACATCACATGCATTTCTATATACTGAATCCATTTACATATAACCCGTATACAAAATCATATATCAAAGTCAGGTCTTTACAATTCAGTTGCCTCTTTTCTAGGTCTTCCAAAACTCTTCAGATCCCCAAAAGTCTTCAGGTATGCTTTAGGTCACTCCTGCTCGTCTGGTACTAGCTTAACAGTCTTATCTGGAGAGAGAAAAATAGTTAAACAGTGAGCCAAAGCCCAACAAGGTACATGCAGGCATGCAGTAAAGTTCTTTCATGCAAATAGTTATGCGGTCATATTAAAGTACGAAATCATTCGGGGCCAGGACAGTGCAAGAAAATAGAAAAAGCATAAATTAACATTGAAATTAAGCTTTGAAAATCAGAAGTCAGTAAAACAAGCTTCTGTATAGAATATAAGTGTAGGTGAAAAGATCACATGAGAATATTCCTTCATGGTGTTAGCAGAAAGTGCATGAAAGCAGAGAAAGCTTAATATAATGAAATTAAGCTTCGAAAACCATAAGTCAGTAAACATAATTCAGAAATCAGAAATTGATATTAAATTTATAAATTATAAAGAAATCTTTTTTTCTATCAGTATGGACCCGACCAGTAGACCCTACTAGTAGATGGGACGAATAATCGAGGATAGATTATATTCACTCCACATAATCAAAGGCCAGTATCAGTTATCCCTTCTTGTGAGACATCCCATCTCATGGGATTCAGTATAGTATTGCCGACCAGTATAGTATCTACCCTCTAGGTTAACGCCCTGAAGAAGGGCAGACCATATATAACTCTATATATATAATTATCCTCTATTACCATCGTAACGTTCTAAGGCATGCCGGAGAATCTAATCTTACTATATATCAGTGCTGCGTCCTAATTAATAGTGTCAGAAATATTTTCTTTAACTTATAACAGTATAGTTCTTAGAAATCAGTCAGAAACACTTTAGTTAACCCTTCAGTTTTGCTTCCGAAGTCCATAGTGATTTATTAGTATAAGTCCATGTAAAATTTTTAGAAACAAATTACACTAGGAGCTTTATCTCAGTACAGATTAACTTTTATATAATAGAAATTTTGGATTAAAACAGTTAAATCCCTTCAATTTCGTGCTTAGGGTTTTGCCAAAACTTTTGGACGATAAACGGACAC
Source organism: Nepenthes gracilis (assembly GCA_033239525.1). Taxonomy (NCBI): domain Eukaryota; kingdom Viridiplantae; phylum Streptophyta; class Magnoliopsida; order Caryophyllales; family Nepenthaceae; genus Nepenthes; species Nepenthes gracilis. The sequence continues at coordinate 11,792,996 of BSYO01000002.1, forward strand.
CAAACACATGCATTTTCATGAAATTGAAGCCAGATATTGCAGTATATATATAAACATGAAATTTATCTGAACAATTTGCAGAAACAGGCTTTATTTATACAGAACATGATGAAACATTCTTTTAGAGTATAAATACCATTTTTGAGATATAGAAAAGCCGTAAAAATAGAAAATAACGTCCGAAGTATACTTGTCTGAGCTCGATCTATAGTAACCGTGACTTGGATAGGGACTGGACGGTAGATTTTTTCCTTTCCTTTCTCATCCCTCTCCTTCCACTCTTCTCTCCTTTGTGTTCTATTGGTTGCTGAACCAAAAACCCCCAACTTTCCCTTTAAATTATGAAGAAAGAAAAGATCACGTGCAGTTACATGTGATCGCCGCTCGAGCACCTGTCGAGTGGTGGCTCGCGCAAAAATGCGCTCGTAGCTGGGGGCCACTCCCGTCGTCGCTTGAGTGGTCCTCGAGTGGTTGCTTGCACATTTGTGTGCCTACAATGCACTCGAGCAGTGCTCGAGCGCCCTCCACTCCCTCGGCCCATTTTGCCTTGTTTTGCTTCGATACCAAATTTTTTCACATATTTAAGCCTAGACATGATTTTCATTCATATAATTAATCCATAATTATCATGTTTTGGGATCGGGATCTCATAAGTGGAAACTCAATAAAGTACCATAAAAGCATGCAAATGAAATTTTTATAAAAAACATGCTTACAATAGAGTAAAAGCTATGGGACATATCAAAGAACATAAGAAACATAAAAAAGTGAGAAAGCATTAATCGTCATGAAAGCATGTTAGAAGCCTTAAGTCAATTTCAAACTTCATTGGTTCTTCAAATCAAACTTTATTATCTGAATAGACCCAAACTAGTAAACCCTTCTAGTCGAGGGTGTGAATAATCAATGATAGAATGTATTCACTCCACGCAATCCAAGGCCAATGTTCAATAAGTTTTCAATGTCCATTGTTCAATATTCAAAAGTCTCTACCCTATCAGTTTAATGCTTTGACGAGAGGTGGACCACATATTACTCCATAGACGGAGCTATCCCTTATTACCACCATAATGTTCTAAGGCATGCCGGAGAACCGTACCTGACTATATGACAGTTCGAGGTCTGATCTCTTACTAATTTACTTAACTGAAGGTAAACTTGTTCTTATTTCCTTAATCTTAACTCATCATGCCTCAAAGGCCAAATCAAACTCTTACAAATAATCCTTCAAATAGTTCTGAATACCCCTAGAAAGTCCAACAGTGTAGCCCTTTTTCAAAATTTCAAATAAAAATCGTCCAACAAGCTTAACAATAGATCAAATAACCTTTTCATCACATTTCTCAAAGTTTGAAACCAACACCCTCAAAATTTTGAGCTACGGTTTGAAGTAAACCGTCCGGACATAAAACAAACAAAAAACGTAAGCCAAACAATGAAATCAAAGCCACAATTTATAATAATCATATATAAACACAAAATCTAACAAAGAAATTGTGAGGTTCTAGATCCAAAAACTTGATAATGATGAGGTGATTAGTATAAGGATCAATATTAAGCCTATGAAACGAATAAAGGCACCAGGCGACGACTGCTGTGAGCCCAAGAAACGCCCGAGCGAAAAAGGGGTGGAAAAGCTGGAGTGGCCTTACGGCCAGAGTAGATTGAGAGGACGGAGGGGCCCTGAGGCCGGAGTAGACTGGCAGGCCAAAGTGAATTAACAGGTCGGACTACTTTGTAAAGGAAATAGGACGGAGTGAATTCAGGTCGGAGTACTTTGTAAAGGAAATGGGACGGAGTGAATTCATGCCGGAGTAAATTGAGAAGAGAATTCAGGACGGAGTGGCCTTATGAAAAACCGGACTGGCTTGCAAGACGGAGTAGATTGAGAAAAGCGTAAAAGCCGGAATAGCCTTACGTTTGATGAAAACTGGACCGAGTGGAAGAAGTCCCACATCGAAATAAAAAGAAACCATTGAAGCATATATAAGACCCAGAACTCCTTACCAAATAGGACGCGTGCGGGTTTTGACAAAGGCCGGAGTAGCCTTACGACTCAAGAAGGCCGGAGTGGCCTTGCGACTTTTAAAAGGACGGAGTGATTTTTGGAGAAGGAAATAACCGGAGTTGCTTATAAATCGAGAAGCCGGAGTGACATAAGGGACGGAGTGGATTTACTCAAAGAAGCCGGAGTAAACTGCCTTTGTGACTCTTAAGGACGGAGTGCTTTTGAAGGAAATAACCAGAATTAAGTATAAATTGAGAAGCCGGAGTGACATAACGGACGGAGTTGATTTACGCTCTTAAAGCCGGAGTTAAATTATGCTCTTGAAGCCGGAGTGATTTAGCCAGAAGCCGGAGTGATTTACGCCTGAAAGAAGCCCAAATCCGGTCAACTTAAGTTGACCGGAGAGAAGAATGGGAGCCGGCGTAGGAGATTAACTCCGGAATAATCACGGGAACTCCGGAAACCTCCCAAATCTTCGGGAAAGAACGAGAACTCCGGAAGAGAAGAATGGGAGCCGGAGTAGGAGATTAACTTCGGAATAATCACGGGAACTCCGGAAACCTCCCGAATCTTCGGGAAAGAACGAGAAAGAACGACTCCGGAAAAATCCGGAAATTTCTGGAAGAAATAACACCAGAGATCTCTGGAATTCTCTGGAAGATTCCTGCCCCAACCTTCTCATCCCACCGCCTATAAATACTGATGAGGGGATTGGAAGGAGGAGCAAGAAGAGCGACGAGCGAAAGAGAAGGAAGAAGAAAAGGAAGGAGAGGCGAAGGAAAAAAAAAGGAGAAAGATGTCCAAGCCAAACATGAGGACTTGACGAGCATCCCAGGCAAGTGTTCTCATACTCACTATAGCCAATCTGTGATTTTTACTCGTTCCCTATCAAGAATTATCGTTTTAATATCCATCCAAATCATAAAAATTGTATAGCCCATGATTAATAATCTATATGCATCGCTTACAATGAAATGAGCACCGGATAACTCCAAAATGATATTGACTCAATGAGAAGAGAAATGCTAAAGCCCTCTCTTGAATTTAAATTGAATCATGGAAAGGAATAAGTTCAAAGAGGAATAAGAATCGTATGAGCAATCAAAAGAAATCCATATGGCATGTGTGATTACAAATGCTTAAGTTCCCAAGCAAGATGAGAAACGAATGCCCAAGTGAAATGAGAAACGAATGAGTAAACGGAGGGAAGTCCACAATGTGATATATGATGATATGTGAATGAGGAAATCTTATACGATACATGAGATACGGTGGACTTTTCCCTCAAATGGAAATGAATATGGAAATAGAATCATGAAACTAGGGCCATGGACTTTTAGATGGGTAGTATTCTCTGGCTTGACACGTCCATCACGGTGGAAACCCGAAGAAAACTTGGGCCACGTATTCTGGTCGCTTGAGTGTAAGCGGGTGGTGTCCGTGTCACGCCTTAGGATACTATTGTGGAAGAACGAGGACTGCCCCTGGTACCCGAGGGAATGGGGCGATTTACGGCACGATGTGTACGACCCCCCGGATGGGTCGTAAAAGATAATCCCTCACGGCCTTAGATCATGTGGAGTAACATGATCCTTTCCTCGTTCTCTCGCATCGTTTGCTAGTATGACCTACTGGCCCTGGTCCGCAAAGATTGAAGTAAATTGATTAAACATGTTCAAATGGTAACTAAAGGTTCCAAAACATGATGAATGGCAAAACGATACCTCCAAATGATCCACTCAAGTCTCATTGTATTTCATGTTTCTTCACAATTTGATAGTGACGTATAATTTCACTTGCTGAGCTGTACGCTCACGCTTGCTACTTTCTCCTCCCAGGTGATAGTGTTGAAACGGCCCCTGAATTAGTAGAACAGGAAAAAGGATCTGCTTAAGCAAAGTCAAATGTCAAAAGCCTGGAGATTAGTTACATCCCTGTTAAGCTTCCGCAGGTAACTAAGTATTTAGTTCTGCTTCCGCATTTCATTTGGGTATATAGAAAACTTGTGGCATCTCTCTTGAGCTAACATGGTATTTAAATATACCATGCTAGAGCCACGAATTTTAGGTGGCTTATGGATCCTGTGATATGCTAGAATTATGATACTTATCGGTATGAGTTATTATTGACGGAGGGTTATTTGAGAAAAATAACCCGGTCCGTCACAATTAGTATCAGAGAAAAAGAGAGATGCCTTAGGCTTGATCTGAATTGTATGCGGAAGCTTAGGTTAGATTAAGATTGATTAACTAAATGAGTAAAGGAAATTGATAACTAAGTCAATCCGGATAGTTTTGGTTACCCCAGTACCAATGACTTAGGCTAGCATTAAAATTTGAAATGGTGACTTAGTTTGAAGATAGTAAAGATATGGATTTTAAGACCTAAGTAACCCCCATGACTGGTAGAAGATATGACATGTTGCCCCAGGCTGGATAAGGAAATATAGTTGACCTCGGTAGGTTGCCATAAGAAAGATCATGGGTCTCGAGGAGTACGAGATAGTATCCTGTGTGTTCGTAGAAGCTTTAGAGATGAAAGCCTTGTGTAACATATTTCCATATGGTTGGCTTAAACACAAAATTTAGGGATGTCCTTATCCATGATTGGATGGTGAATTTTGAAGAAAGGCTCTAAGGCATTAGTTTTAGGTATAAAATGTCACTGCTGTGACAGGCAGTAAGGTTCTTGGGTTTAATAACGTGATTCCTAACTTTAATTAAGGATCTAAGTTTGACACAGACGGTATCGAGGTTACAATATTTTCTTAGGTTTGTAGATCCAATTATTTGGGCAAATCTGAACCATTTTGTGGTGCCAAACTGGATGTGACAACATTAATGATTTGGTCAATAAGTTGTCGGACGATCCGAATTAAGTTAGTAAGCATATTATGCCTCGTAATTGGATTGTGCAATTTTGGGTGTGAACTTAAGTTCGCCACAGTACCAAGTCTTAATCTGATCTTATTAGTAATTCGGTAGACGAATGGTAGTACTGGGATGGATTTGTAAAGGATAACATCCGGTGATTAGGATGAGGGATTTCAAATATAAGTTTGAATTGATTGAGATATCAAGAAATCAGATATTGTTCTCTATTAATCATGTAATAAAGGATCTATACTAAGTCTAATTAGTATATGTAACCACATCCAGAGGTTATTATGGTCGCTAAGGGATTGTGGTCGTGTAACTATTTGATCGAGGATGTTATCAGAAGAAAGATTTGGCTAATTTATTGTTGGACCGGTAATTCGAGGTCGTATCGAATCAATACAAATCGTCAAGAATCTTAAGTAGGGCCGTGGAAGTAATGGCTTGAGTATTGTGGTTAAATACTCTCGAACCTTTGAAGTAAATAGATAGACCGATAAGGTTATTCAGGAATTTTGAAATTTGGAATTACCTAGGAGGTTGAAGATTTGATAAGTAGACCTTGTAAATGGATAGGCGTAGTTCGAGAATTGTTGTACAGGCTTGATGATTTCTAAGATCGATTTGGGTCCATAATATGTAAGTTCGTCGGCATGTCATGAATTTCATGAGGTAAGTCTTTTGGACCATATTCGGATCCATATGAAGAAGCTTTTATCGATAAATCAAAAGAACATAAAGTGCAAGTAATTGTTGAAGATTATGCTAAAAAGCTGTGAACGGCTCATAATCCGTATGCCCCATTGTGAAAGAAATGCAAGTTTAATGCCTAAGCTTGTGGCCCCTTGGTAGCATGATTTTAAGGTCTATAAGACTTTAAGTGATGGCTAATTAGGAAAACCAATTAATATCATATGGCCACCTTGGGACTAATTGAAATTATTCAATAACTTGACGAGTATTCCTAAAAGAATGCAGTGTTAGTAAGACAATCAGCGTAGAAAGATTTGTAATTGTCAGGTCAAAAGATAAAAAGTAATATCCAGGGAATAAAAAGATATTAAGAAACGTTCGTGACATTTGGGTTTACCCCTAATGGGTTCTATAAGGTATAGTGAAATATAATACTCTTAAGAAAGGTTAAGATTATGCTACTTTCACGTCATGATAGATGGCTACCTTGGAACTAAGTGGGGGAGGAGTTCATAATTAGAGTTGCTCCACGTGTAAGTTGGATTTAGCCAAAGAAATTCTATTTAGAAAACTTATGATGTTGTCCTTAAAGATAACCCTTATCAAGAATTTTAAGGGCCGGAATGATTATATCGCTAAGGACGATGATCTTATAATTTTGCATGTAGACAAATTTGTTTAAAAGTTGGGAAGTTAAACCTTGGAGTTTTCTTGTGGAGGATAGCAGACATCAACATTAACAATTAATGTTGGGAGTTTTTAATATGTCTTCGAGGATGAATCGCTAGTAAGTCCAAATGATTGGGTGATAGAATGTCGTGTTCTTAATTAGAAGATAGAAATGTATTCGGATTTGGTTGGCTCGTTGATATGCCAATAAGATCTTGAAGTTACTAAGTAATCAAAATTTTGAGAATCCTGGGTGATGATGTAAGTTATGTCAACTCTTTGGGTATAGTTTTGAATGTGGCGTACTTGGATAATTGGGGGATTGATCAGAGTAGCACAGCGAAAGCGTTGTGGACTTATGACCCAAAGATTTCTAGATAAGATTGAGGCCCTGTAGACAAATTCTTTCGAGGCTCGAAATAAATTAAAGAGAAAGTTCATTGGTCCGTTGAAAGTATTAGACGGAATTGGAAGAATGTCCGGCATTATAAGTCACTTTTGAAATGTAAAGGACCGTTATAAAGCCTTCCTTGTATCAATGGTTAAGAGAATTGATATGTGTCCAGGTTGAGCCATTCAGAAAGACGAAGAATTTGTTCTAAAGATTTTGTGATAAAGATTAGAATAATTCAATGCTTGAGGTTTCTAAAATAGGCATTGTTTGAGAAAATACTTTCAGAGTATAAGGAGTTCACCTCGGGTTTGGAAATTCAAGGCTCGTTAAATTTTGAGGACGAAATTTCCAAAAGTGGGGGAGAATTGTGAGGTTCCGGATCCAAAAACTTGATAATGATGAGATGATTAGTATAAGGATCAATATTAAGCCTATGAAACGAATAAAGGCACGAAGCAGCGCCTGCTGTGCGCCCAAGAAATGCCCTACCGAAAAAGGGGCGGAAAAGCCAGAGTGGCCTTACGGCCAGAGTAGATTGAGAGGACGGAGTGGCCCTGAGGCCGGAGTAGATTGGCAGGCCGAAGTGAATTAACAGGCCGGACTACTTTGTAAAGGAAATGGGACGGAGTGAATTCATGCCGGAGTGAATTCAGGTCGGAGTACTTTGTAAAGGAAATGGGGCGGAGTGAATTAACAGGCCGGAGTACTTTGTAAAGGAAATGGGACGGAGTGAATTCATGCCGGAGTAAATTGAGAAGAGAATTCAGGACGGAGTGGCCTTATGAAAAACCGGACTGGCTTGCAAGACGGAGTAGATTGAGAAAAGCGTAAAAGCCGGAATAGCCTTACGTTTGATGAAAATCGGACCGAGTGGAAGAAGTCCCACATCGAAATAAAAAGAAACCATTGAAGCATATATAAGACCCATAACTCCTTACCAAATAAGGACGTGTGCGGGTTTTGACAAAGGCCAGAGTAGCCTTACGACTCAAGAAGGCCGGAGTGGCCTTACGACTTTTAAAAGGACGGAGTGATTTTTGGAGAAGGAAATAACCGGAGTTGCTTATAAATCGAGAAGCCGGAGTGACATAAGGGACGGAGTGGATTTACTCAAAGAAGCCGGAGTAAACTGCCTTTGTGACTCTTAAGGACGGAGTGCTTTTGAAGGAAATAACCAGAATTAAGTATAAATTGAGAAGCCGGAGTGACATAACGGACGGAGTTGATTTACGCTCTTAAAGCCGGAGTTGAGTTATGCTCTTGAAGCCGGAGTGATTTATGCCTGAAAGAAGCCCAAATCCGGTCAACTTCAGTTGACCGGAAGAGAAGAATGGGAGCCGGCGTAGGAGATTAACTCCGGAATAATCACGGGAACTCCGGAAACCTCCTAAATCTTCGGGAAAGAACGAGAACTCCGGAAGAGAAGAATGGGAGCCGGAGTAGGAAATTAACTTCGGAATAATCACGGGAACTCCGGAAACCTCCCGATTCTTCGGGAAAGAATGAGAAAGAACGACTCCGGAAAAATCCGGAAATTTCTGGAAGAAATAACACCAGAGATCTCTGGAATTCTCTGGAAGATTCCTGCCCCAACCTTCTCATCCCACCGCCTATAAATACTGATGAGGGGATTGGAAGGAGGAGCAAGAAGAGCGACGAGCGAAAGAGAAGGAAGAAGAAAAGGAAGGAGAGGCGAAGGAAAAAAAAAAAGGAGAAAGAAGATGTCCAAGCCAAACATGAGGACTTGACGAGCATCCCAGGCAAGTGTTCTCATACTCACCATAGCCAATCTATGATTTTTACTCGTTCCCTATCAAGAATTATCGTTTTAATATCCATCCAAATCATAAAAATTGTATAGCCCATGATTAATAATCTATATGCATCGCTTACAATGAAATGAGCACCGGATAACTCCAAAATGATATTGACTCAATGAGAAGAGAAATGCTAAAGCCCTCTCTTGAATTTAAATTGAATCATGGAAAGGAATAAGTTCAAAGAGGAATAAGAATCGTATGAGCAATCAAAAGAAATCCATATGGCATGTGTGATTACAAATGCTTAAGTTCCCAAGCAAGATGAGAAACGAATGCCCAAGTGAAATGAGAAGCAAATGAGTAAACGGAGGGAAGTCCATAATGTGATATATGATGATATGTGAATGAGGAAACCTCCCAAATGGCGGGAGATACGATACATGAGATACGGTGGACTTTTCCCTCAAATGGAAATGAATATGGAAATAGAATCATGAAACTAGGACCATGGACTTTTAGATGGGTAGTATTCTCTGGCTTGACACGTCCATCACGGTGGAAACCCGAAGAAAACTTGGGCCACGTATTCTGATCGCTTGAGTGTAAGCAGGTGGTGTCCGTGTCACGCCTTAGGATACTATTGTGGAAGAATGAGGACTGCCCTGGTACCCCGGGGGAATGGGGCGATTTACGGCACGATGTGCACGACCCCCCGGATGGGTCGTAAAAGATAATCCCTCACGGCCTTAGATCATGTGGAGTAACATGATCCTTTTCTCGTTCTCTCGCATCGTTTGCTAGTACGACCTACTGGCCCTGGTCCGCAAAGATTGAAGTAAATTGATTAAACATGTTCAAATGGTAACTAAAGGTTCCAAAACATGATGAATGGCAAAACGATACCTCCAAATGATCCACTCAAGTCCCATTGTATTTCATGTTTCTTCACAGTTTGATAGTGACGTATGATTTCACTTGCTGAACTGTACGCTCACGCTTGCTACTTTCTCCTCCCAGGTGATAGTGTTGAAACGACCCCTGAATTAGTAGAACAGGAAAAGGGATCTGCTTAAGCAAAGTCGAATGTCAAAAGCCTAGAGATTAGTTACATCCCTGTCAAGCTTCCGCAGGTAACTAAGTATTTAGTTCTGCTTCCGCATTTCATTTGGGTATATAGAAAACTTGTGGCATCTCTCTTGAGCTAACATGGTATTTAAATATGCCATGCTAGAGCCACGAATTTTAGGTGGCTTATGGATCCTGTGATATGCTGGAATTATGATACTTATCGGTATGAGTTATTATTGACGGAGGGTTATTTGAGAAAAATAACCCGGTCCGTCACAGAAATTATGAGAATCATACATTATTTGTGACAAAACTTATGGGATGAGGGTTTTAGAACATAAATATTGAAATGGAGATGTCAAAAAGTGATAAGAATGGAAAATAAAGTTGGAGGTACACTTGCCTGAACCTGATCTACTGTTTTCCGTACTCTGGTTGGACCGAAATTTGCGAAGAGTCCCTAATCTTTCTCTTTTCCTCTCTTCCTCCTTTGTGCTTCTGCTCATGCGTGCTCCCAAAACCCTCCCCCCTCTCCTTTTTATAAAAAAAAAAATCAATGTTGGTGGGCTGAAAACGTGACTGGCACTTGAGCGCCAGTCGGGCGTCCTTTGGGTGCCCACGTTCTGTCATGGTGTCGCCTTGGGCGCTCATTGAGCGCCCTTCAGGCGATTGATTCTATTAAATGCGCCAAGGTGGTGCCTCAAGTGCTGCTTCGGTGCCATGTTCAGCAAATTGGCGCCTACTGGCACTCGAGCGTGCATCGAGTGCCGCTCCTATTTTTTCTTCAGCCGAGATTTATCTTCGAATTTTCTTCGTCCATTTAACCTCAACTCAATTATTTTAACTTAATTACCATTATTTACTATATTTTGAGAACTCAGACCTCACACCTGCCAAGGGCCTGACCGCACTCGACGTGCACTCGAGCGCCGATTCTAGTAGCATGATGCTCGAGGAGTGCTCGAGGCACCGCTCAAGCATTGATTACATAGTAGGGGTGCGCGAAGCAAGCTCGATGGGCGCTCGTGCTCCAGTTTGCCTATTTAACCATGCGCAAGCCTTCTTTTCATCATTTTATGCTAGATATGACACAGAGGTGAGAGATAGCATGAGTAAGAGGAGAGAGAAGGAGGAGATCGAGGTATCGAGTCTGTTTTCAATTTACAGCTAGTTGAAGAAGTTGTAGATCAGGATGAGGTAGGTACACCCATATACTTTTTTTTCTCTTGTTGTACTTTTTGTTCTTTTCACTTTGAGTATTTGTATTCTAATACCCATTTAAGCTTATATTTTATAATACTCATGTGTTTAGCATGTTTATTTATTAATTTGGTGTCCGATTTGGTGGTTTTACATGGTGTTGAGTTCCATTGAAACCCTAACCCCATGCCCCATTGTTTTTATGTATTTATTTTGGAAATTTTGTATGATTTGGCGTTAGAAAATTAGAACCTTAACTTATAAACGTGATTATTCAATATTTGTTCACATGTATTTTGTATATGTTATTTTGTATGTTTCGAAAATTATGTTGGATGTTTTTGTGAAGGGATTTGTTGTCTGAAAGCAATGAAATTTCATTTTTCTAAATGTGGTAAGGATTTCCTAATTTTTCCTAAACTCATCTTAAATTGTGCATGTATTTTAAGTCATGTGAAGACTGAAGTCTATAAGATTATGACAATATATATATGTAACAAAGAAATACGAGAATTACGCAAAGTATATGAAGGAAACTCCACAATTTGTTATGTTTGATGATTTGTTCTCTAAGGAGTGACAACTTTGTATAAGAATATGGTGAACTTTCTCTTAAGAATAAGTAATCATAAAATTGGACCAAAGATTTATATATTAGATGATAATATTCCCTGACATACCTTAGAATATTACAGTGGTAAATCGAAAAATTACCCTAGGTCACTGGGTATGCTATGGTGACATAAGAATAAGAACAATAGCCCAGTATATCTGGGATTTAAGGTATATAATCTACCACTGGACATTAAATACGAGGTATGTGGGTAGGCCTGATATAACACCCTGATATTTTGACTCGAATTATATAGTGATGGACTTAATATAGTAATAAATAATATAATATATTGATATTAATAAATATTATAAATAATAATGGGTATTAAATAATTAATAATAAATGACAAATGATAATAGTAATAATAAATGAGAATAACAATATATATTAATAAATATTAATAATAATTAGTAATAAATAATAGTATCACTAATAAATAATAATTGATGGGTATACTGTAGTTGGGTTGGCCCAATAGTCAAAGAAGGCCCAAATGGCCCTATTGGATGGCCAATTCCAACGTTAGCCCAACAGGAGGTGAAGGCCCAAATTTTGGAAGGCTCAAACGCGGGCCCGACGGTCAACGCCAGCGTTGACAGACTAAGGCACAGGCGGGCGGCTAACTCACGCTCAAGATGGTCAACTCAAACGTTGATCAGAATTACTATAGCAACAGGCCCAAAAATAACAAGGCTTCTACAGGCCTACCCACTTGGGCCCACGATCCAGCAGGCGATTAGCAACGGCTTTTTTCTTGACTTGCATATTCTATAAACTCAGCCAACACCCAAAAAGGATATTGACAAAATTAGCGCCCTTCCCATAAGGAAGGCGCCAGATTTTTTCAATTTCCTGCCAACTGGAGTTTTCCAACGGTAAAGTGCATGAAAGGAAGGTGAGCAGTTTAGAAAGCTGCTAACCGCCAAGAAATGAAGCAATCTCAGTAAGTTAGGCAACTTGCACCTTCCTGTAGAAGGAAGGCCGCCCAAAATGGCACAGGGATCACGCCTTCCAACCAGGGAAGATCACTCTGTCGCCATTCAAATAACCCCTAGGGTTTTCATTCCTCGGCATGCTTTCTGATATGCTCTCATTTTACGCTTTCATTGAAATGGGCAGCTACGCTTCCAACCTCTCTCTCTCAGAGACCTAATGCTCTCTGATATCCAGGCACTCTCTGCTGACACTCAGAGATCCAAAGGAATACAAATGTGCTCCCTACAGCCGTTTACTACCTTCCCACCATCCCAGGTTCAAGAGACGGCCAAGCCTCTCTTTTATCTGGACATCCAAATACTCCCTTCCCACACATTCTCTCTTGCTCTATCAATTTTAGTTCTCAGTACATTCCCAGATTTTGAAGGCTTTCTTATTGACTTGAGTGTCGAAGTGTTTTTGGTGGGACAACTTTCCACCGACACACTGACCTCCTATTTGTTTAGTGGTGTGTAGTATCTCAACTTGGTGAATGGAGCCAGAGCCAGTCAAGCAGACCAGCCCGAATCTGTTCAAAGTTCGGATCCAATGAAGTATCATTAGAGTTGTCTGTGGGAAGAACTTACGAAAAGCCAACCACACTCCCCCAGAACACCCTCTTTTCTTTGCCCGACACATCCGTAATGGTAAGTATGAGAGCCCAAGCTTGAGAGCCCGCTAGAGACGCCACTTCTCGACCAAGAGATCACACTGCTAGTACCCTGGTCAATGGGATGACGGCAAGGTGACTGCACCTTTCTTTCAACAACTGATGGAGCAGATGCCAACCAACAACCATTTGCTCCAAATACTCTGCTCTCGGCAAGAGCAGCCATAGCAAGGGGCTCCTCCCACAGCCGTCCCTGTGCCGGCCACTAGAAAGGTGGCTCGAGGAAAAAGAAGTCTGCTAGAAGGCCAAGGAGGTTGGCAAATGATTAGATCCCAGCCTCTTTGCGTGCTCCAGGCTAGAACAGGCCTGAAGAGCGCTCTGGGAGCACAACGTCGGAAGAAAGTCTGAAAAGAAGAAACCCCCGATAATCTCGGACGGAGAATGAAAACTCAATCCAGGAGGGAGCCTCTAGGACTGCTGGGTCCACTGGAGGTAGTAGCTGGCCGGCTACTGGACCCTCTGGGGAGAAAACAGAGTTGAGAGCTTACCTCAACTCTAAGAGATTTGCCAACGCTGCTTGTGCAGATCCACGAGTGGAAAAGATCTAGAACTGCATGTTCAAGGATGATGAGCACGCTATTGACTTTGACTGATCTCCCTTCACAGCGGAGATCTTAAACGTCCATTGCCCACCAAGTTAAAGATGCCTTCCCTTGACTCATACGATGAGAGAAGTGATCCAGTTAACCATTTGGATCACTTCCGCACCCATCTGAGTCTACAAGGGTTGGAAGACTCATCGATGTTCCACTGCATCCCACTTACGCTAAAGGGAGATGCCCACATTTGGTTCCATCACCTCCCTTCAGACTCTATTCAAAGCTTCAGGGAGCTTATCGACCTCTCCTTGGTCAATAAGCCTTGAGCCGATTGGAAGAGAAGCAGAAGCCAGGGAGAACACATAGAGATTCCTAGACCGTTTTGTGATGGAGGCCAGGCGGATTCCCAGAATCACGGAAGAGATGAAGCTGGGTAGTTTCATCTCCATGCTGACCTACTATGACTTCTTCAAGTACTTGGCCCACAAGAACCCCCAGACCTTCTAGGAGGCAGAATCAATCACCTGGGCTTACGTAGCAGCAGAGGAAGCCAACGAAGCCAAACGACCAGAACGGGCAGACCAACCTCGCCCATTCCCTGCAGAGGGAAAAACAAAATATAGTGGCAGTGATTACTCCCACCGAAAGCAATACAAAAATGGGCTGCCAGAATGCAGAGATTACAGGACCATCAGCTTTACGCCCCTGATGGACATGTGCTCGAATGAACTTATGCAGATCCATGGGTAAAAATTCCTGAAGTGGCCAAAACCACTAAAGAAGGACACCGAGAACCAGTCAAAATACTGTGATTTCCACCGCTTTGCTAGACATTCTACCGAAGACTGCAAGACATCGAAGAGGGAGGTCGAGGAGTTGGTTCGTAGGGGCCACCTCACTAGGTTTGTCAAGGGCCCTTGGCAGAGTTCTGGAGCCGTCGGTGGAGAAGGGTAGGAGCCGTCTCCTTCCCGAAACTGGGTTGTGGCAGGGGTGGTCAATATGGTCACCACCCAACCTACCAAAAACCCGGCCGACAACATGGAGCAGCACAGTAGGAGGAAGTAGTAGTGCACGGTAGACAATGCAATTAGCTTCAATGATGATGACTTGACTCATGTAATGTCCCCCCATGTTGACCCCCTTGTTGTATCCACGCTTGTTTCAGATGGTAGTGTTGACTACCAGCTGAAGCAAGTGTTTATTGATAATGGTAGTTCAAAGGACTTGCTTTACTTGGATGCTTTCTTTAAATTAGGCTTAAAAAAGAACCAATTAAAACCTACTGAGGGCCCATTGTATGGCCTTGACAACGAGCCAGTGCTCGTTCAAGGGACAATCCAACTTGAGGTCACCTTGGGCACGTATCTAAAAACAGCGAGTCGTACGCTCACCTTTTTGGTGGTCGACCTGCCCTCTATTTACAATGCTATACTAGATAGGCCGTGCCTAACAGTGTTTGGGGTGGTCAACTCAATTCCACACCTCAAGATGAAGTTTCCAACACCTTACGGTGTAGGAGAGGTGTTAGGCGACCAAGTTACAAGGCAGACATGCTATATGTCTCAAATTGCCCCTAGTGGCAGCACTAGAATGGTTGGGGAACTCGATCATTGAGACAAGACAAGCAAAAGTGGGGATTGATCTGGCTAGAAGCCCAATCAGGCAAAAGTGGATGAACCACTCCATAGAAAAGTTAATCGCCACCAGGCTTTACTCACAAGCCACTACCACTAGGCCGGCTAACACGTACATAGCCGCCTATGAAGTAACATAAGGGCACCACACCTATGGTAACACTATAAACTCAGTTGGCAGGCAACCGGCCAACCTAGTTGCCGCCCAAGTACAACTACAAACATGAATTAAAAGCAGTAAAAGGAAGTAGACACACAAAGTGGAAGAATGCCCATTTTATTGCTTTCAAGTATATTTACATTGTACATTATACAACAAGGGAACATAAAAAATCAAGGAGGCGGCAATGGCGGCCCCTGACGATCAGACTCTCACAGTTCTGGGTGAACCTGTTTGACATGTTAAACAGGTCCACCAGGAAGTTAGGGTCAATAATCCGCACGACACGCCGACATATATTGACCCCCTTCCACAACCGCAACAGCATCATCTACTCGACCTCGTGAGGGCGTATCCGAATACTCAACTGGTTCTCCAAGGCTGACGTATGCTCGGCGAGATGGCTGAGGCGCTTATTGACCCACTCATTCTCCTCTCCTAGGCGGGCATTCTCCTCCTTTAGGTTTGCATTCTTGGCCTTTGTGTAACGACCCAAAATTTTAAAAAGGAAAATTTTAATCATCAAGTCCGGTCAACGCAAGTTGACCGGAAAATGAAATAAGAAAAGTACATCAGCTTAAGATGGAATCAAGTTAGGCCTTAAGAACTCCGGATTTTCAGGATAAGAAGAAGTCCGGATTTGCATTGGTGTAATTCTAGTCTGGATTTCTGGATGAAAAAGAAGTCCGGATTTCCTTGATAAAACAAAGTCCGGATTTCCTTAATAAAATGAAGTCCGGATTTCCCTTGGTAAAAAGAACTCCGGATTCCGTGGGGAACAGAAGTCCGGATTTCGTTAGAGAAAAGAAGTCCGGATTTCCTGTGAATTAAGACCTCCGGCTTCTGATACAAAAAACTACTCCGGAATTTCCTTTGTTGAAAATAATCCGGATTTCCTGTGATTAAGAGCTCTGGCATTTGACACTAAAACCTACTCCGGATTTCCCATTAAAAAGCAAGTCCGGCCTTGGAGCAGGTTTTGAAATCAAAAGTTGTTCAAGAAAGTGAAGGAGCCGGAGTGATGACTCATGACGTTGGGAACACGTGACATAAATGAACTAGCTAATTCAAAAGTTTTGAAAATGCAAAGTCATAAATGACCCTCTTTGGAAAATATAAAATCATAAATGAGGCCTTTGGAAAATAGGAAATCATAAATGATGGCCACCTAACTCACGGGCTATAAATAAGGGCTTAAGAGCATCAGAAAAAGGCACCCACTAGAAACTCTTAGTAAAGAAGGAGACCGAAAGCTAAGGCAAAATAGAAAAGAATTCAGGCAAGATACTCACCCCTATTTCTAAAACTTATGTTTATTTATGTTGCTAAGAAAGTATATGATATTCCGTATGAAGTATGCCTTTGCTGTTTTGTGACTTATCGTTCTGAAATGCATGTTTAAAAAGAAATTCTGTTACGCATGATATTAGATTTATTCTGTTTATGATTAATTGTTAATTGTTTTGAATTTTGATAAATGCATGTTTACGGAAAAGAATTTAGGCCTTAAGATGGAACAAGAACTCCTGCTATTGATCTCTGATTTCTGTCAAAAAGATCTCTGAATTTAAGATAAAAGACCTCTGGCATTTTTACAGAAAATGATTTAGAGCTCCGGCATTTTAGAGAATGACTTCGGATTTAGAGCTCCGGCATTTTGGAAAATGAACTTCGGATTAGGGCTTTGATTAACAGTAAATGAATTCCAGAATTTGAAAGCTTCAGATTTTGAAATAAAATGAGCTTCAGATTTAGAACTTCAGATTTTAACAGAAATCGAACTCCGGATTTTAGAACTTCGGATTTTTGAAAGAAATTGAACTTCGGATTTAAGAACTTCGGATTTTGAAAGAAATCACTCCGGATTTACGAACTTCGGATTTTGAAAGAAAAGCACTCCGGATTATGGAAAAGAAAAGCACTCCGTCCCTTTGTTCAAAAAGCACTCCGGATTTTTGGTAAGAAAGGCACTCCGTCCCTTTGACAAGAAAAGCACTCCGTCCTTTTTAAAAGAAAGACACTCCGTCCCTTTTAAGAAAAAGAACTTCGGACTTTGTTAAAAATGTATTCCGTCCTTTATTAATAAAGAACTCCGGTTTCGATGATTTTTGGATTTCAGAAAAGAACTTCAGCTTTGACTAAAGCGAACTCGAAAGTTGACAATAAAGAAAGAACTCGGAAATTTAATAAAAGAACTTTTTATTTTGGCTTGGGAACTACGGCCTTCCGTTTGAAAAGAACCGGAAATTTAATGAACAAAACTCTGTCCTTTTTATTTAAAAAAAAAAGAACTTCGGATATTGAACTTTGGATTTTTTGAAAGATGAACTCCGGCTTTTGATAAGATGATATGGACTTCAATGAATGAAGTAAAGAACAAGACTATATGAAAATACATGGATTATGGACAGCAGGTGGAACTCTTTCGACTTTTGATGATTGGCCATTAAAGAACACGAACTAAGAACCGAGTTTCCATTAAGCTTGCTGTTAAAGATGGATGAAGGATATTGGAGTGAAACTCGAGGATGCCTCCTAGGCCACGGGAGGGGACCTTTTGGTGGCATAAGAACTATGGACTATGGCCCCGTATGCCGGGTTAAAGGCATTACCTCCCGCCCCGGGGAGCATAATGAGGGGATACGGCTTTAGGTTGTGGGGTAGCACACAACCCGTCCTCGATGTTGTCTACCCCCGTCCGGTCCCTAAAGATGATATGAATTCCGAATGATTTTGATGAATTTTCTGAAGACAAGATGAAAAGAATAAGAACTGAAGAAGAAACGATATGATAATTTTTCTTATGCTATACTATATTATGAATTTATGTTTTGATCAAACTATATGTATGCTTATGTTTTCTGCATGTGAGTATCCTGCTGGGCTTTGTAAGCTCATTCTTGCAACTTTTCAAATGACAAGCTTATGGAGGATGAAGTTGAGTAGAATCCTATGGTGTAGCGGAAAGGTTAAAATTTGGCGGAGTGATTTTGAGAGCTTTGTTTATTTTGTTTTTGAGGAGACTTGTAAAATTTATTCCGCTGCTTATGAATGTTAGTATGTTTCCATGATACTTTTGGATTAATGAAATTATAAATCTCTAGTATGCATCTCAGGTTTGAAAGAAAAGAAAAAAAAAATTATGTTCACCTATATATTTTTTTATTTATTTGTAAGGACTTTGATTTGACGATGGCTTTTGATGGTAATAAAAGTCGGGTCGTCACAGTTGGTATTAGAGCAAAAACTGAGATGCTTTAGGATAGTTTGAATCAACACGGAAACTTAGGACACGTTTAGTGATGGCAAGAAGAGTGTTATCCTTACGCTTTGGGACAAAGACCATTACGATAGTTATCTTTAGACTAATTGACTAACGAAATTGTTCTTTTCAGACGTCCCCGCAGTCATGTCTAACAGAGGAAGGAGAAATGATCAGATTAACAATACTCTTGATCGGGAGGCAAGATACGCGAACCTCTCGGATGAGAATGGCGAAGTCATAGAAGCCTTGACTCCGACAACTCCACCAACTCCGGTGACCACCCCAATTCCTGTCCATCAGGAGAGGTCGGTCTACGATCGGTTTACCAATGAACGAATTCCTGAATTTTTAGGGGAACCCAATCCACTGAAGGCTGAAACATGGATTCAACGACTGAAAAAGGTATTTGCAGTAATCAAGTGCCCTGCTGGGGACATGGTTCTATATGCCACTCATAAGCTGGCAGGGGAAGCACACCACTGGTGGGAAATGCAGAAGAGGGTTTTCAATATGCCAGAGCGGGATATTAGTTGGGAGATGTTTGAAGCAGCTTTTCTGGAAAAATATTTCCCTGCTAATCTTCGTGGGCAGAAGGAGAATGAATTCCTTCGCCTAAGGTAGGGTACTCACTCGGTGGCAGAGTATGATTCAAAATTTACAGAGTTATCTCGTTATGCCCCTTTCATGATGGAAGATGAGGAGAGGAAGGTTAGACGATTCTTTCAGGGATTAAGGGATGATATCAGGAGACACCTTTCAACTCTAACGTTGACAACGTATGGAGAGGTGCTCGCAAAGGCGGTCATTTATGAGAAAGAATTAGAAAGGGGAGCATTGTCCAGACAAAGGACTTTTAGTCAGTCATCCAAGGTCAGTGCTAGTGAAGGGCCTTCTAAGAAAGCAAGACCATCAAGGTTCAGTGGGGAACAGAGCCGTTCGGCACAGAATCCTCGATCTACGGCTGACAATGTATGTGATCATTGCGGGAGATCACATGAAGGGAAGCCTTGTTATAAGAAGCTGGGTGTCTGTTATAACTGTGGACAGGTGGGACACATGATCAGAGATTGTCCGCTCGCTAAACAAGCCCCAGGAGTTAAGTCTCCTTTTTCAGCCAAAGTGTTTGCCATTTTTGCAAAGGAGGCTGAAAAGTCTACGGAGGTTGTAGAAGGTACACTTTCTATCTGTGGCACTTCTAGTCATGTGCTCTTTGATTCAGGATCTACTCATTCTTTTGTCTCCCATGAATTTTTGAAGCATCTTACGACCCTTCTTGAAGTTCTTGACTACCTATTGATGGTTGCCTCACCGACAGGGTCGTCCGTAATTTTAAATATAGCATTTTTCGAATGTCTAATAAAAGTAAATGAATACTTAATGCCTGTTAACCTGTTTGTACTGGAAATGAAAGACTTTGATGCAATCTTAGGAATGGACTTGTTAGCCAGATATCATGCCAAGATTGATTGTTTCCGGAAAAGAGTAGAATTCACCATTCCTGGAAACAAGCCTTTTCACATTCAGGGTTTTCGACGAAAGGAAGCATCCTGCTTTATTTCGGCTCTTCATGCCAGACACTTGATTGGTGATGGATGCCAAGCTTATCTAGCCTTTGCTAGTGTGAGTACAGAAAATCAAGAATCTCTGGCTAGAGAGATTCCTGTGGTGCGGGAATTTGAAGACATATTCACTGATGAATTACCTGGATTGCCACCCCAACGAGAGTTAGAATTTGGAGTGGAATTGATACCAGGTTCGGCACCAATATCCAAACCACCCTATCAGATGGCACCGGCTGAACTCAAAGAATTGAAACAACAATTGCAGGAATTGTTAGATAAAGGTTTCATTCGGCCAAGTGTGTCACCATGGGGAGCACCTGTTCTCTTTGTCAAAAAGAAGGACGGGACCATGAGATTATGCGTGGATTATCGAGAATTAAACAAAATCACCATCAAGAATAAATATCCTCTGCCGAGGATTGATGATCTCCTTGATCAGTTACAAGGGGCTTGCGTATTTTCAAAAATCGATCTTAGATCTGGGTATCATCAGCTTCGGATCAGCAAGGAGGATATAGCAAAGACGGCATTCCGGACCAGGTATGGGCACTATGAATTTGTAGTAATGCCTTTTGGGTTGACTAATGCTCCGGCTGTTTTTATGGACCTGATGAATCGAATTTTCCAACCATACCTGGATAAGTTCGTGATAGTATTTATTGATGATATCCTTGTGTACTCAAAAAGCTATGAGGAACACGATGAGTATTTACGCACTACACTTCGGATTCTTAGGGAGCATCGGTTGTTCGCCAAATTGAAGAAGTGTGAATTTTGGTTGGAGGAAGTAGGATTCCTTGGACACGTCATCTCCAAGGAAGGAATCTCCATCGACCCTATGAAAGTGGAAGCAGTGGTAAAGTGGAACCGGCCAACTTCTGTGACCGAAGTGCGAAGCTTCTTAGGCCTGGCTGGATATTATAGACGGTTTGTGGAAAACTTTTCCCAAAGCGCCTTGCCACTCACACAATTAACTAAGAAGGATGCCAAGTTTGAGTGGACCAAAGATTGTGAAGAGAGTTTCCAGACGCTTAAAGATCGGTTAACTTCTGCTCCGGTCCTGACCATTCCAAATGGGTCAGGAGGACTGATTGTTTACTGCGATGCTTTGAAAATTGGATTGGGCTGTGTTTTAATGCAACACGGTAGGGTAATTGCCTATGGGTCGCGACAGTTGAAGGATCATGAAAGGAATTACCCAACTCACGATCTAGAATTAGCCGCAGTGGTGTTTGCATTGAAAATTTGGAGGCATTACCTATATGGTGAAAGATTCTTGGTCTACTCCGATCACTAGAGTCTAAAGTATTTATTCTCCCAGAAGGAACTGAACATGAGACAGAGAAGGTGGATTGAATTCCTGAAGGACTATGACTGTGAAATCTGATACGAGCTAGGAAAGGCCAACGTTGTTGCCGACGCATTAAGTAGGCAGCCTGGGATGCTAGCTAGAATGCAAGTCAAGCAAATGGAGATGCTGGATTGTCTCATGAATTATGATGTCTAGCGTTATGTACATGAAAAGCGGATGATTTTGGCGTACCTTCAAGTTCAGCCAGAAATGATTAATGAGGTAAAGGGATGTCAAACGAATGATTCTTTTCTTGTAAAGATCATGGGCGAGCTAGATAAAGAATCCTGAACTGATTTTCAGATTTCACCGGATGGAGCATTAAGATTTAGGAATCGGTTATGTGTGCCGGACAATAAAGAATTAAAGGAGAAAATTCTTAAAGAAGCCCATCGATCCCGTTATACGATTCACCCAGGAGCGAATAAGATGCATCAGGATTTGAAGAAAACATTTTGGTGGAGGAATATGAAAAGGGATATTGCAGCTTACGTGGAAAAGTGCCTTATATGCCAACAAGTAAAGGCGAGAAGAAAGCGGTATGCAGGTTATTGCAACCAATGCCATTTTCAGGCTGGAAATGGGAAGACATTGCCATGGATTTTGTGACCGGTCTGCCAAGGACGCCAAGGAAGCATGATGCTATTTGGGTGATTGTCGACCGGCTAACAAAGTCAGCTCATTTCCTGGCAATCCGAACGACTTACTCCCGTGATAAATTAGCCCAACTGTATGTAAACGAGATTGTCAGACTTCATGGTGTGCCTGTCTCTATTGTATCAGATAGAGACCCTCGCTTTGTTTCACGGTTCTGAAAAAGTCTACATAAAGAATTGGGTACCGAATTAAAATTTAGTACTGCTTTTCATCCGCAAATTGACGGCCAATCAGAACGGACTATCCAGATTCTCGAAGATATGTTAAGGGCCTCGGTCTTGGAGATGAAAAGGACTTGGGATGATTCATTAGCTCTTGCAGAGTTTGCTTATAATAACAGTTACCAGGCCAGCATCGGCATGGCTCCTTTTGAGGCGTTGTATGAGAGAAAATGTAGGTCGCCAATTTACTGGGAGGAACATGGAGATAAAAGGATTTTGGGTCCAGACATTATCAAGGAGACGGCAGAAAAGATAAAGATATTACATGAGAATCTCAGAGTAGCCCGGAGCAGACAAAAGAGCTATGCAGACTAGAGGAGATCTGCATTAGAATTTGAAAAAGGCGATTTTGTATTCCTAAAGGTATCGTCATCCAAGGGGAAATACAGATTCGGGATAAAAGGGAAGCTGAAGCCACGATTTATTGGCCCTTTTGAAATTCTAGAAAGGATCGGAGAAGTAGCTTACAGACTTGCACTACCTCCAAACTTGGCAGAAGTACATGACGTGTTTCATGTATCAATGCTTCGAAAGTATGTCCATGATCCTACGCATGTAATTGAGTATGAACCTTTGACGATCGACAAGGACTTGTCCTATATAGAAGAACCAGTGAAAATCTTGGATCGAAGGGAACAGAGACTACGCACCAAATCAATCGCTCTAATAAAGGTGCTCTGGAAGAATCACACACCCGAAGAGGCAATTTGGGAACGAGAGGAAGAGATTCGAAATAAATACCCATATCTATTTTCTCAAGGTTAGTAACTATATTTAAAAATTTCGAGGACGAAATTCCTATAAGTGGGGGAGGTTATAACGACCCAAAAGTTTAAAAAGGAAAATTTTAATCATCAAGTCCGGTCAACGCAAGTTGACCGAAAAACGAAATAAGAAAAGTACATCGGCTTAAGATGGAATCAAGTTAGGCCTTAAAAACTCCGGATTTCCGGGATAAGAAGAAGTCCGGATTTGCATTGGTGAAATTCTAGTCCGCATTTCTTGATGAAAAAGAAATCCGGATTTCCTTGATAAAACGAAGTCCGGATTTCCTTAATAAAATGAAGTCCGGATTTCCCTTGGTAAAAGAACTCCAGTTCCGTGGGAAACAAGTCGGATTTCGTTGGAGAAAAGAAGTCCGGATTTCCTGTGAATTAAGACCTCCGGCTTCTGATACAAAAAACTACTCCGAAATTTCCTTTGTTGAAAACAATCCGGATTTCCTATGATTAAGAGCTCCGGCATTTGACACTAAAACCTACTCCGGATTTTCCATTAAAAGACAAGTCCGGCCTTGGAGTAGGTTTTGAAATCAAAAGTTGTTCAAGAAAGTGAAGGAGCCGGAGTGATGACTCATGACGTTGGGAACACGCGACATAAATGAACTAGCTAATTCCAAAGTTTTGAAAATGCATAGTCATAAATGACCCTCTTTGGAAAATGTAAAATCATAAATGATACCTTTGGAAAATAGGAAATCATAAATGATGGCCACCTAACTCACGGGCTATAAATAAGGGCTTAAGAGCATCAGAAAAAGGCACCCACTAGAAACTCTTAGTAAAGAAGGAGAGCGAAAGCTAAGGCAAAGTATAAAAGAATTCAGGCAAGATGCTCACCCCTATTTCTAAAACTCATGTTTATTTATGTTGCTAAGAAAGTATATGATATTCCGTATGAAGTATGCCTTTGCTGTTTTATGACTTATCGTTCTGAAATGCATGTTTAAAAAGAAATTCTGTTACGCATGATGTTAGATTTATTCTGTTTATGATTAATTGTCAATTGTTTTGAATTTTGATAAATGCATGTTTACGGAAAAGAATTTAGGCCTTAAGATGGAACAAGAACTCCTGCTATTGATCTCTGATTTCTGTCAAAAAGATCTCTGAATTTAAGATAAAAGACCTCTGGCATTTTTACAGAAAATGATTTAGAGCTCCGGCATTTTAGAGAATGACTTCGGATTTAGAGCTCCGGCATTTTGGAAAATGAACTTCGGATTAGGGCTTTGATTAACAGTAAATGAATTCCGGAATTTGAAAGCTTCAGATTTTGAAATAAAATGAGCTTCAGATTTAGAACTTGATTTTAACAAATCGAACTCGGATTTTAGAACTTGGATTTTGAAAGAAATTGAACCCGGATTTAAGAACTTGGATTTTGAAAGAAATCACTCGGATTTCTGAACTTGGATTTTGAAAGAAAAGCACTCCGGATTATGGAAAAGAAAAGCACTCCGTCCCTTTGTTCAAAAAGCACTCCGGATTTTTGGTAAGAAAGGCACTCCGTCCCTTTGACAAGAAAAGCACTCCGTCCTTTTTAAAAGAAAGACACTCCGTCCCTTTTAAGAAAAAGAACTTCGGACTTTGTCAAAAATGTATTCCGTCCTTTATTAATAAAGAACTCCGGTTTCGATGATCTTTGGATTTCAGAAAAGAACTTCGGCTTTGACTAAAGAAACCAACTCCGGATTTGTAAGAAAAGAACTCCGGCAATAATAAAAGAACTTCGGCTTCAGGAACTACGGCCTTCCGTTTGAAAAGAACTTCGGAAATTTAATGAACAAAACTCTGTCCTTTTTATTTAAAAAAAAAAGAACTTCGGATATTGAAGTTCGGATTTTTGGAAAGATGAACTCCGGCTTTTGATAAGATGATATGGACTTCAATGAATGAAGTAAAGAACAAGACTATAAGAAAATACATGGATTATGGACAGCAGGTGGAACTCTTTCGACTTTTGATGATTGGCCATTAAAGAATACGAACCAAGAACCGAGTTTCCATTAAGCTTGCTGTTAAAGATGGATGAAGGATATTGGAGTGACACTCGAGGATGCCTCCTAGGCCACGGGAGGGGACCTTTTGGTGGCATAAGAACTATGGACTATGGCCCCGTATGCCGGGTTAAAGGCATTACCTCCCGCCCCGGGGAGCATAATGAGGGGATACGGCTTTAGGTTGTGGGGTAGCACACAACCCATCCTCGATGTTGTCCGCCCCCGTCCGGTCCCTAAAGATGATACGAATTCTGAATGATTTTGATGAATTTTCTGAAGACAAGATGAAAAGAATAAGAACTGAAGAAGAAACGATATGATAATTTTTCTTATGCTATACTATATTATGAATTTATGTTTTGATCAAACTATATGTATGCTTATGTTTTCTGCATGTGAGTATCCTGCTGGGCTTTGTAAGCTCATTCTTGCAACTTTTCAGATGACAAGCTTATGGAGGATGAAGTTGAGTAGAATCCTATGGTGTAGCTGAATGGTTAAGCTGGCCGGAGCAGATTTTTGAGAGCTTTGTTTATTTTGTTTTTGAGGAGACTTGTAAAATTTATTCTGCTGCTTATGAATGTTAGTATGTTTCCGTGATACTTTGGGATTAATGAAATTATAAATCTCTAGTATGCATCTCAGGTTTGAAAGAAAAGAAAAAAAAATTTTTATGTTCACCTATATATTTTTCTATTTATTTGTAAGGACTTTGGATTTGACGATGGCTTTTGATGGTAATAAAAGTCCGGTCGTCACACTTTGTCTCATCCAGAACGGCTTGCAATGCAGCAGCGTCCAGCCGGTGCTCCACCCCCGATGCTACTAGCTTTGCGTCAAGCCAGGCAATCTCCGCCTCCCTGTGGGAGATCACACGGTCCCTCTGATCGATCACCCTTGCCACGGCAGCCAACACCTTCTCCTTCTGCACCAAAGAACAAAACAATCAGAAATTTTAAAGGAGAGGATAGGCAGAAAGTATCACAGAAAATTATACCCACCAGATCCTCCGTGCGGGCCTATCTGGCTTGGCCTCCAAGTTTGGCTTCGTAGCTGGTGGGATAGAGGTAGAAAACTCGTGAGCAGGGCTAGCAGTGGCCTCCTCCAGGATGTCATCAAGGAGCCCTTCATCGATATCATCCATGGCGGCGGTGGCGGCGGGCTCCTTCTGAGCAGCAGGAGGCTCAAGATCAATCACCGGCGGATCCGCCGACTGCTGCATAATAGGAGAGCAAACCCATGGCTCCTGCAACCCCACTGGTGGCTCGTTGACAGACACAGGCTGTTTCTCCTCTGGCACAGACTGAGGAACCACCCGTGGCACAGTCTACACCAGTATAACGCCTTCGGCCTTAGCTTTCGGCATGTCTTCGAACGTCTTCTCCATCCCGGTGGCGTTGCCAGGACCACTGCAAATCTTTGCAGCGATGTAGTTTGGCCCCGAAGACGATGAGGAGGGTGCCTCTATAGTCATCCTCTTGGGCCTAGGGCCGATGAAGTCATCGTCAGTCGGGCAGGGACAGATGATCAAGACCCTTGGAGTCCTCGGCCACATCATGACCATCGGCGGCGATGCCCTGAGCTTTTGAACAAGGGAAGGCAGTCCCCAGTTCACCTTCTTGGTCTTTGCCTTAGAGACCAAGAAATCTCTCGTGAAGTCAGAGAGATGGGCTTTGACAAGTTTGGCCAGCCACTCCAAGGACGCCGTCTCCGCCACAGACGGCGTCGCCCTATAAACATCTGGCACCTGGCCCCAATCCTTTGCCAGGTTGCCAGGGGCCAGGTCTCATCACACTCACGAAGAAGAACGAGTTCTTCCAATTTTTCAGTGAGTCATAGATGCCGTGTTGACCTTTAGGCCACTACGTGGAACCAGGGAGATCCACTCTCCTCCCTGGTTTATCTTAAACAGCCCCTTCACCATCGATATCATTAGTCGTTGAGAATGCTTATGGAGAAAGATACAGAAAGTGCAAATATACCGTGTAGCACTGGTGTGGAGCTGGGTGACGGGAATGCGCAGAGTCTAGAGGATCGACTGTAAGTCGTCCGGAAGAGGAAGACGAAGGCCATTCCTCAGGTGGGCCTCATACACCGTCACGTGTCTCGCCGATAGAGAGAAGGCCCTGTCGTCCATACTTGGAACCCTCCACATGATGTCTTTGGGGATGTTAAATTTGATGCGCAGCTCTTTGATGTCGTTCTCTCAAAGAATAGAAGGAATATTGGTAACGGAGGTTGAAGCCATATTTGCAGAGGGATTAGGGTTTTTTTCTCTCTGGAATGAAAGCAGGAAGACGAAGAAGCTGAGCAGAAGGCGTGAAAAATTCTAAGTATAAGGAGGGAAACTTAAACAGCAAAGTATGAAATGCCTTAAACCTCCTCGAGAAGGCACGCCATCATGCTGCCGCATGTCGCTTCCCAACGGGCTCTTTTTTGAAACAAATCTTCTAACGCATTAATGGATGGGATCGTGATTTCACAGGTGAAGACACGTGTCCACTTTCAGCCTAACAGGTCAGCTAATGGCCACGCGTCACTCAGGGCTCATACAAAGTTCTCTAGATCTAACCAAAGACGGTCAATAGATCCGATCAACTTTTCTTTTCCGGAATCTGATCAGGATGGTCAACAGATTTGGTCAATGCCTCACTCTTTCGTGGAGTTCTTCGGAATTTTCAAGCAACAAAGGACAATGAGGAGCATCCCATCATGAACATGTCGGAGGTCAGAATTCTAGCCACGGGCATGGGGGCTAGTGATGGGTATATTGTAGTTGGGCTGGCCCAATAGTCAAAGGAGGCCCAAATGGCCTGTTGGACGGCCAACTCCAACGTTAGCCCAACAGGAGGTGAAGGCCCAAATCTTAAAAGGCCCAAACGCACGACCGACGGTCAACGCCAGTGTTGACCAACTAAGGCACAGGCAGGCGGCTAACTCACGCTCAGGATGGTCAACTCAAGCATTGATCAGAATCACTGTAGCAGCAGGCCCAAAAATAAGAAGCCTTTTATGGGCTTGGCCCACTTGGGCCCATGATCCAGCAGGCGATTAGTAACTGCTCTTTCCCCGACTGTCGCCTTCCATAAACTCAACCAACATCCAAAAAGGATATTGACAAAATCAGTGCCTTTCCCATAAGGACGACACCCGATTTTTCCAATTTCCTGCCAACTAGAGCTTTCCAACGGTAAAGTGCATGAAAGGAAGGTGAGCAGTTTGGAAAGCTGCTAACAGCAAGGAAAGGAAGCAATCTCAACAAGTTAGGCAACTTGCACCTTCCTGCAGAAGGAAGGCCGCCCAAAATGGCATAGGGATCATGCCTTCCAAACAGGGAAGATCACTCTGCCGCCATTCAAATAAGCCCTAGGGTTTTCATTCCCGGGTATGCCTTATGATAGGCTCTAATATGCTCTCATTTTACGCTTTCATTGAAACGGGCTGCTACGCTTCCAACCTCTCTCTCTTAGAGACCTAACGCTCTCTGATACCCAGGCACTCTCTGCTGACACTCAGAAATCCGAAGGCATACAAACGTGCTACCTACAGCAGTTTACTGCCTTCCCACCGTCCCAGGTTCAGGAGACGGCCAAGGCTCTCTTTCATCTGGACATCCAAACACTCCCTTCCCACGCATTCTCTCTTACCCTCTCAATTTTAGTTCTCAGTACCTTCCCATCTCCTTTACATACCGCTGGATATCACATTGCTGCATATTCTCTAGCATTTCCATCTCCTTTATCTGCAACCTTGCTAAAAGACATGTTTGGCGGCTTAAAGCATCTGCTACTACATTAGCTTTTCCGGGTTGATATTGAATCTCACAATCATAGTCTTTCAGAAAATCGATCCACCTTCTTTGTCTCATATTTAGTTCCTTTTGTGAAAAATAAGTACTTCAGACTTTTGTGGTCTGAATATACCAGGAACTTCACACCATACAAATAATGCCTCCAAATTTTTAAAGCAAAAACAACTGCTGCCAGTTCTAAATCGTGAGTAGGGTAGTTCCTCTCATGAACTTTTAGCTGTCGTGATGCATAGGCTATGACTTTCCTATGTTGCATCAGAACACAGCCTAATGCAGTTTTAGAGGCATCACAATATACTACGAACCTACCTGTTCCTGCCGGAATGGTGAGAATGGGAGCGGATGTTAGGCACTTCTTTATCTCTTGGAAGCTCTGCTCACATTCCTTTGTCCAATCGAACCTGACTTCCTTTCTAGTCAGTCGGATAAGTGGCATAGCGATCTTGGAAAAATTTTTCACAAATCTGCGATAATATCCTGCTATGCCCAAGAAACTCCGCACTTCAGTTACTGTGGTAGGTCGGCTCCAACCAGTAACTGCTTCGATTTTCTTTGGGTCGACAGAAATACCATTATGGGTGGTAACATAGCCCAGAAATATTACCTCATTGAGCCAAAACTTACATTTTTTCAGCTTGGCATATAATTTCTCCTCTCGCAAAATTTGGAGTACCATCCTCAGATGCATCTCATGCTCCTTAGAACTCTTGGAATAAATCAGAATGTCATCAATAAATACAACTACGAACTTATCCAAATATGGTCGAAATACCCAATTCATTAGATCCATGAAGGCTGCGGGGGCATTAGTCAGTCCGAAAGGCATAACCAGAAATTCATAGTGGCCATACCTTGTCCGGAAAGCAGTTTTTGGTATATCCTCCTTTTTGATCCTCAATTGATGGTAACCAGAGCGAAGATCAATCTTAGAGAATACTTGAGTCCTTTGCAGTTGGTCGAATAGATCGTCAATTCGTGGCAACGGATATTTATTTTTGATCGTGATCTTATTCAGTTCACGAATGTTTATCTACCATAACATTTAACCCAAAAATTTGAAATATGTTAAATCTAGTCCAAACTATTCCTAAGCTTCCGTCTTATGATCGATCAACCTAAAGCATCTCCTTAGATATTCTCTGATACCACCTGTGACGTCCCACGTCATACGTCATTTTACTTATCATTAATATTATTATTATCATAGATAGGATCCTAACATTAGCCATAAGTTATACTGGCTCTAATATCATATTATTCATTCATAATATTAGTCCAAATTAAGGAAGATGCTTACTAAACATCCATAAGAATTTAAATCTGACGGAAGCATATCTTCTATATCATAACGGAAGCAATTCCATTATCATCAAAATACAACATGTCTAAGATACAACTTTATACAGTACACATATTTTTTCTTCTTTTCATCATCCCAAGTACAACATATGTATCATAACAAAATTATGGCCACCTCAACTTCTTTCCTAATCCTGTTCGTCCTTCATCATTTCTTGAGACTCGTCTGAAGGGAAGTGAAAACAACAAGCGAGTGAGCCAAATGCTCAGCAATGTACATAACATACAAAGGCATGCATTTTATACAGAAGATACATTACCATATATAAATAGGAGCAGATACATGAAATGCAATGCATTTACCTTTCTTTGTTTCTCAATTTTTATTGATTGTATTTATTTTTCCTTATCTTTAGGGACCAGGGCCAGTGGGCCTCACTAGCTAACGGAGCGGATAAATTGAAGAAAGGATTGTGTTAACCCACACAATCTAAGGCAAATATCCTAGCAATAGGATAGATTGTGCTTACTTCCACAATCGGGATTGCGCTTAATTCCACAATCCAATTCTTGTCCTCCTTCTTACGCCCCGAGGCGGGCGGTACTACCTATAATCCCGGTAGACGGGGCCGAAACGGACGAACCGTACAAAAACAATTCTTCGATTTTCCACCGTAATATCCTAAGGCATGCCAGGGAATATCACCATCTGAAAAAGATCCATGGTCCAACTTTTCTTTTTCAATTTTGAAGGGATCTCATATAACCAAACTTTAGCAAAACTTAACTGAACGTCACTGGACGTAACTGAATGTTTTCATATTTTCATAGAGTCCCTTCCAAACTTTCATGAATATAGTTTAACATAACAAACGATACCCAAATATAATATTTCATAGGCCTTGAATATGCAGAAAAAATGCATTTGAAACTTTATTCTATACTTAGTGTCTTTCGATCTACTTGGTGGCCAATTAATTTACCGGAGCTTAAATAATTTAATTCAATTAGTAAGTCAAGTCAGGGAACGTCTTGAATATTTTATTCATATTCCAGAAATCTTCCGGTTCATGTGAACCGGTTCGGTTGAGGCTAGGGACCGGGTTTCATAATTATTTTGCGCCCGAAATTTTTCATAAGTATCCCAATATCCTTCTTAGGTCTATTGGTCATTGGTTCGGTCAAATTTTAGTCAAATTTGGGCCCGGTTCGGCCCTTTTTAATAAAGGGCTCGAATTACCATTTAAGTTGAATCGGTTCGGGAAAGACTTTGAGGGACCGGTTCACTGAGTTATATAGCCCATTTTCAAGCGAAATTTTTACAAAACATGAACATTGGTCTTAGCTATTTCGTGACAAAATTTGAGCCGGTTTGGTGATCGGATGGTGGCCGGTTCAGTCTGCCAACACAGACTGCCCATTTGGGTTTCAGCAGAACTGTCCAGGATAGTTCTGCTTCCCTAATTTTTTTATGGTTCAATCGGGCCTATTTTTGATCAGTTCTGGGCTTCCTCTTGTATCCAAGGGACTTATGTTTGAGAATAAATTTGGTTTAGGGCCGGTGCAAGTCAAAATATTGACTGGTTCAGATCAATTTTCCAGAACAGATTCTGCATCAGCATCAGCTGATGCAGACAGATTTTTTTCCAACTTTGAGGGTCTGAATCATATTTAATTTGGATCCGATTTTTATGAGGTGATACTTGAGTATCACCTCCAAGTCCTTAGCTAAATTCTGGCACCGATTTGGCCCATTTTGGGTTTGGGGTGTATTTTATTTAAAATTATTTTCCCAACTGCTCAAAGAAGCAGTTCAGTAAGACCCTTTCTGTTCATGGGTCCGGTTCAGTATCCGACCCATATTTTATTGGGCCGCCGATTTACATGGTGACAGTCCACATCTAATTCTAGCAAATCGAGTTGGGTTGGACTCCGGTCAATCCATTTTGGGGCGTGTTTGGCTAAATTTCAGAAACTGAAATTTCAACATCAGCAGAACCAGTAAGCTGATTCGGCAGCCGAGTTTGGGTCCGAATTTGAACCCCTTCTTGAACGCCTTAGAGGCTCATTTTTTTTCCACTTTTACTTCATTAAAGAAGGATCATTTGACCAGTTTCGGTCGTTGGCTAATTCGGCCATTTAGTGGTCGAAATGAAGCAAACATCAGGAACTGCCACAGCAGAACCCAATTTTGGACACTATCATGTGTCCAGGGCCGGTTCACCCAATTTTAATTTTTTTCTTGCAACTCTTCATGAATTTATGATAACTAAGGAAGCATATGTAAGTATTGGATTAACAATACTCAAGAGAAAGTAGCCAAAAATTGCTCAACAATCAAAGAAAGGGTCGAAGTACACTTGCCAAATTTCAGCAATTCCTCTTCCCTTCTTGCTGTTCCTGATTTCCTTCTCCTTTTTCCCTTTACTTTCTCTCGAGTTTTTCTCTCAACTTAGCCTCTCCTTTTTCTCCTCATGCATACTTATAATTTTCAGAATTGAGGGGCTGAGTCATCAGCTCAGCTGCCACCTCAATTTCCCTTTCTTGAATCCCTGCCGTGTGGCTAATGGATTGCTGAATCACCACTTGATTTGGCAGCTATTTACCCTTCCATTTGTTGCTTTCCTATTGGCAAATTTTTTTTTGCTAATGTGTGCTGCCTATGTCACTCTTGATTTCTTCCCTAATGTGGCTGTGCATGCTGGTGCCATGTGTACATATCTGAATTGAATAATTCAGCTGAACTTCAGCTGAACTTCCTCTTGGTTTCCTTCCTCTTTTTCCCTTTTTTTTTTTATTAATATATCATCTATCCTTAATTTAATATATTTTATACTTACTATAGTCTAACATGGAGTGAAAAATCCACCTAATTTCCCCGTTAGTACAGCTGCCAAATCAAATTTGTCCAAGTCCCCCTCGATTGCCGAATTTTCCCATTTTGCCGATTATCTTGAAGGATTTATTTCAAGGTGTTCGGGCATGTGTTTGTGGACATTTAGGACATGGAAGCTTAGTATAGACACTAAAGATCGTCTAGTATTAATTTTGTCCCAAATCAAATTTCTTATCATCTCCCGAATTACATCCCTGGCTTTCGGGTTTGAATAGAAATTTAAAAGATCGGGTGTCGGGGTTTTGGGAAATGACTATTTGGGAAGTTAGTCTATCTGTCAATGATCAACTGAGATTATTTACCTCAAAATCCGAATTGCCTAACACATCCAGAATGAATTCTTGGCTTTTAGGTTTAAAACTTAAATTAAAGGAATCATGCTTGAGTATATAAGAAAACTAAGACATAGGGGCTTAGTATATTTGCCAAAGACTATTTTGGATTAATTTCAACATAATCTGAATTACATAAGTCATCCCGAATTACTTTCCTTGTTTTCGGGATTGCGGTCTTTACATCCGGCCCTCCCTTGAGGCACAACAACTCTAGGATGAAGTCAGAAGTCCCCATTCAAAAGTATGAAGAAGCACTTTGAAGATAATCTTGACCTGATAATTTTAAGAATTTTGAAGATGAAATTTGATGATTGTTGAGAAAACTCTAGGATTATGTCTTTCTATGTCTCCTGTGGATTGATATTATTGGGATAAGTAGGAGAGGAATCCCTTATTAGAATTACTTTTTCATTAATTGAGATCAGTAATCGAATGTCTCCACTTAAGTAATGATCAAATGATTCACCCATGATAATTTCAAATATTGTGTTTTGGTTAAATTAATTGATTTATTAATACACCAATGAGATCTTAATTGTTAAGTGTAGAGGTAAAGAATTGGACAATGGAATCTGAAGCCACATTGAACCAGTAGTGACCATATAAATTACAGTTTTTGATCTTGCCACAGGTTGAGGGTTTGAGAAAAGTTGTTTTCCTCGGTATATGGACTTTGAGATTTTGAGGCTGTTAAGTGTTAGGGTCTCGAGTTCTTGAGCAATGGTCTAAGACTAAACCAAATCCATAGAGACTGTTGTAGTTAGAACTTCTTATTCTGTTATGAATTGAGGATCTGTGAGAGATATTTATGTGGTATGGATATTATAGAATCAATCTAAAACAAGGTTATCACATGGCTCGGATGTTCCGAAGGGAATATGGCATGAAATGAAGAAAATATAAAGTATCGTGCTTTTAAACCTAATTGTAACTTAAATTTCGTGTTGGTATTTTGGCTGAAAGAACCGAAATGCCAGGTTGTGATAGTGGCGGTAAGATGGAATTGATTAAACTAGAGCTAACCGATTGATCAAAGCGCGCGGCGGAAGGGTGATGAACCTGTGCATATAAAACGGTTTAAGTTAATATCCGAAGAAGATGCTTAGCATTGAGGTTCAGCGTGAAATGAAATGAGGCATTTTGCTAATTTCAAGGACAAAATTCCTTTAAGTAGGGGAGAATTGTGAGATCCTGAAATCAAAAAGGCTTAAAATAGGAATAAAATATTGTTACTTAAAATTGGAGTGGCCTTGTGCCACCAGAAGGTCGAATCACTCCATGGAAGTGTGAGAGGCCGAAGTGAATAATAAGAGAAATTTGACTAAATTTGAAGAATTGATCGGATTTGAAGAGATGACCGGATTCGAAGATATTGACCGGATTTGAAGAGTTGACCAGATTTGAGGAAGTTGACCGGATTTTGAAGGGTTTAGAAATGTTGACCGGCCTTTGACCGGCTTGAGGGAAAGTTAACCGGTCTTGAATAAAAGAGGCAAAATCGTGGGCAAGGAAATGACTTAACTAGAATAGGAAATATTGACCAAAAAGTTGACCGAATAAACTAATGGTAACTAAAGACAAAAGTAAACCTTACTATTTAGTTGGAATCTGACTAGGCGGCGACCAAATGGAGTAAGTAAACTAACCTTGTTACTCCCACCTACCCTCTGAAAAATAGTACCGAACAAGTGACTTACCCTCATTTACTTCGCCTACTCCCTGCTCTTTATATACCGGGCTCCAGTTGAGGGATGAGTGTGATTTCTGGCACGAAGGAAGAATAAAGAGCGAAGAAGGAGGGAAGAACTTTGAGGCAGCTAGAGTGGACAGTCAGGAAAGTGTACCTCGGACACTACTGTTTTAAGTTCTGTTTTTAAGAATACTGCTGAGTGTACCCCAGTTTTAAAAGTTCGTGCATTAAGAACTCCCATTTCTAAGTCCAGTTTTAAGAAAAACTGCTAGTGTTTCTCCTTTCGATTTAGAATGCCTACCGTTTTAAAGTTACTGCTTAAGTTGTATTTACGGTATGATGGCTATCATGGTTAGTTCATGTTCTCTATTTTCTACCTTCTGTTTCCTGCTTAAACCGAAATTGCATAAAATCCAGACTAAAAATGAAATCGGCATTGTAAGCATCAAAATCGGCCCATTGCATGTTGAAATAAAAATCGGCCCCCTTGCATGAAAAAACGAAATCGGCCCTTTGCATGATAAAATCGAAATCGGCCTTTGGATGAAAAATAAAGTTCGGCCTTTGCATGAAATCAAGTTCGGTCTTGCATGTTGAAAACAAGTTCTGCCTCCCTTGAATGATAAATGAACTTCAGCCTTCCCCCTATTATAAAGAGGTTCGGCCTCCCCTAATGATAAAAGAGGTCCGGCTTTCCTTAAGTGAAAATCAAGACCGGCCTTGTGAACATGGAAATCCAAACAGGCCTCCTCCCTTGTAAATGAAGTCCGGCTTGTGTAAGAAAAAAAAAATCAGGTCCGGCCCTTAAAGCTTGAAAACACAACAACTCCGGCCTTCCCTTGAGGCACAACAACTCCGGCCCTCCCTTGAGGCACAACAACTTCGGCCTTTGAATTTCGGCTTTTGTTGAAAAAGAACTTCGGCTTTTAAAAGAAAGAGACCTCCGGCTTTCCCTTCGATGCTAAATCAAGTTCGGTTTTCCTAGGTGAAAAATCAGGTTCGGCCTTCCTTAATGAAAAATCAAGTTCGGCTTTCCTGAATGAAAAATCAAGTTCGGCTTTCCTTAATGAAAATCAAGTTCCACTTTCTTTAATGAAAAATCAAGTTTGGCTTTCCTTCATGAAAAATCAAGTTCGGCTTTCCTTGATGAAAAATCAAGTTCGGTTTTCCTTGATGAAGAATCAGGTTCAGCTTTCCCTTGATGAAAATCAAGTTCGGATTTCCCTTAATGAAGAATCAAGTTCGGTTTTCCCATAATAAAAAATTGAGTTCGGCCTTCCTTTGTAAGAAAATGAAACCAGCCCCTTTGCATGATGAATCAAGTTCGGCCCATTTGCATGATGAAATCAAAACCGGCCCCAAGTGTATTTTATGCCATGAAAACGAACCGGCCTCAAGTGTATTTTGAAACCAGCTTAAAATATATGATTTTTGAACTAAGTTCTGTGATTTGAAACCAGCTTAAAGTATACAATTTTTTAACCGGCTTTAAGATATTTGTATCTCTGAAGGGTTAATAGTGATGTTTCTGACTGATACTGAAAATGGCTTTCAGTAAACGATAAGAAGAAAATATTTTTTTTCTGTTATTATGGACTCAGCACTGATATGCAGTCAGGTTTGTTCTCCGGCATGCCTTAGAACGTTATGGTTGTAATCGAGGGTAACTCTATCCATGGAGTTATATGTGGTCCGCCACTCCTCAGGGCGTTATAATAGGAGGGTAGAGTCTGTTCCGTTCTGGCCGACACCCCCATGGATAGGGGAAGGATCTCATGAGGTGGGATCATTTTATTCTTTAATTGCCGTTGATTGTGGGGAGATATACACAATCTATCCTCGATTATTCGTCCCTCTGCTAGTAGGGTCAATAGTACGGTCCTTTACTGAAAAAGATAAGTTTTCTATAAATTATGAAAGTAGGACTGATTTCTGCTTTCTATAATATGAGTACATTGATTTCTGATTTCCGAAGACCATTTCCATTTTCTGACAGTTCTGTATACGTCATCATATTTCTATTATAAATCACTTCCTATGGCATTTGTAACTTCATGTGCAATAGTATCTGTTTTGCTGAGTTATGTTCGGCATACATGTTTTACTATATACCTGCATGTACCTTGTTGGGCCTCGGCTCACTGTTTTCTGTTTTTCCCCCTCAAGATGAGACTATAGAATTTGTACTTGACGAGAAGGAGTAACTAGAGCTCCATCTAAGAGATTTTAAGGATTCCGAAGCATACTATGGGAGTTACCACGGAAGCAGCAGTGGATGTAATGTTCTAATTAGAATAGTTGTATTTTTAAAATTGGAACCTTGTGCCTATGTGTGCATGAATGAATTTTATGGGAATGAGTTTAAATGCTTCGACAAGTTATTAGATTTACTTCCGCTACATGTTTTATGGATAATGTGTATGGGTCCTAGATGGCATCTTGATCCTGTGTTATGAATGGCGGAATCAAAAATATATATATATATATTCGTTCCGTCACAATTGGTATCAGAGAGTTAAGATGGCTTAGGAATTGATTGATCAAAAAGCGGAAGCTTAGGATTGGTTAAGTTGAATCAAAGGGCGGGTATACATAGCCATCTGTTCCGACTTAAGGCGTTAGTACTAATTAAGTTTGGGGTAGGTTATGAATGACCGGATAAGAAATTGAAGGTGGAAGATAGACTGGCTGGGTTTATCCATCCTAGTTCGGTAAATTAGACTAATAGGACCAGGACGTCAAGGAGCGCCATGTCTTAGTTACTACTTAGAACAAATTACAATCTAACTGAATTCTTCCTGTTACAAAATTTAAAAGTCTTAACTAAAGGAATGACAAGCCGGGCTCTTGGTTACGAAAAGAAGAGGAGTCCTTCAGAAAGAAAATATCCGGCCAGAAAGGTTCTAGTGCCGGCAAGAGCTAAGCAACTAGAGTCAATGAAGGAGTCCGACAAATTAGTACAGACCTCAAAGGTATTGGAAAGGTCTTGTCCACATAGAAACAGGCCTTGTTTCAAGGTACTAGGAGTTCATTGTAATTATGGTTAGGCTGGACATAAGGTAAGAAATTGTCCATATTCGAAGAGAACCCGAGCACCCAAACTAATTGCCCCGATTAAAGAAATTGTAGATTCTGCAAAAGATGTGGGAGTATAATCAGCTATGGTGGAAGGTACGATTTTTTCAAAAACATGATGCTGAATCCTCTTTTATGCTGTGTTTCTTGAGTTTATCTTTGATTGAGGATTGCAGACTTAGTTAGCTATATTGATAATCATGGCAATTACTTGTGACTATGGATAGAATTATCCGTACTGAATTAAGGTAAAAAGCTCTAATCGGTTTCGGGTGGTAACTTTTGGCAAGCTGCCATATTGGTGAGAGAGTTGGATTAATAAGGATATTAGAACCAACATATCAGATTGTGACATTCTGAGTAAGAGGCAAGGTTAAATAAGTTAAAGGCGTTCAACCTAATGAGAATTAGGATTGCCCTTTCTGAAGTTAATAGATGACCGTTCAAGAATCTGGCTATGCAGGTTTTAAGGAACGTGTGAATGACCAAGCTAATCTGTTTTAATGAAGTGGATTAAAGGAAATTGAATTTGGCATTAGTCTCTAAGGATGTGCGTGGAATTAAAAGAGTATCGACTGGGCACTATTAATGGAGCCATAGAACCATGTGATAGTATGACTTCTTGATGATCAGATAAGTTAGCATAGGTGATGAGTTTATAAGAAAGATTGGGGTTTTTTAGTCCATATTAATAGACAATCATCCACAAGCAAACGGGAGAGGCATCCGTGGGATGGAACTGCTCCACCTATAATTAAAACATTGTGATAAGATCCTTGAGGACTTAGGAATGATCCCTTGATAGAGATTAAAGTCCTATAAAAAGTTAGGAAGTGACAGGTGAATCTTGATGTATTCGACAGAGGCAAATACTAAAATCAATAGTTGATGTCAGAAGTCCCATTCGAAAGTATGAAGAAGCACTTCGAAGATAATCCTGACCTGATAATTTTAAGAATTTTGAAGATGAAATTTGATGATTGTTGAGAAAACTCTAGGATTATGTCTTTCTACGTCTCCTATGGATTGATATTCATGGGATAAGTAGGAGAAGAATCCCTTATCAGAATTACTTTTTCATTAATTGAGATCAGTAATCGAATGTCTCCACTTAAGTAATGATCAAATGATTCACCCATGATAATTTCAAATAATGTGTTTTGGTTAAATTAATTGATTTATTAATACACCAATGAGATCTTAATTGTTAAGTGTAGAGGTAAAGAATTGGACAATGGAATCGGAAGCCACATTGAACCAGTAGTGACCATATAAATTGCAGTTTTTGATCTTTCCACGGGTTGAGGGTTTGAGAAAAGTTGTTTCCCTCGGTATATGGACTTTGAGATTTTGAGGATGTTAAGTCTTAGGGTCTCGAGGTCTTGAGCAATGGTCTAAGTCTAAACCGAATCCATAGAGACGATTGTAGTTAGGACTTCTTATTCTGTTATGAATTGAGGATCTGTGAGAGATATTTATGTGGTATGGATATTTTAGAATCAATCTAAATGAAGGTTATCACATGTCTCGGATGTTCGGAAGGGAATATGACGTGAAATGAATAAAATTTAAAGTATCTTGCTGTTATAATCTAATTGTACAATGAATTTCGTGTTGGGATTTTGGCTGAAAGAACCGAAATGCCAGGTTGTGATTGTGGCGGCAAGGTGGAATTGATTAAACCAGAGCTAACCGATTGATCAGAGCGCGCGGTGGAAGAGTGATGACCCTGTGGATATACAAAGGTTTAAGTTAATATCCAAAGAAGATGCTCAATATTGAGGTTCAGCGTGAAATGAAATGAGGCATTTTGCTAATTTTGAGGACGAAATTCCTTTAAGTGGGGGAGAATTGTGAGATACTGAAATCAAAAAGGCTTAAAATATGAATAAAATATTGCTACTTAAAATTGGAGTGGCCTTATGCCACTAGAAGGTCGAACCACTTCTTGGAAGTGTGAGAGGCCGAAGTGAATAATAAGAGAAATTTGACTAAATTTGAAGAATTGACCGGATTTGAAGAGATGACCGGATTGAAGATATTGACAGGTTGAAGAGTTGACCATTTGAGGAAGTTGACTGGATTTTGAAGGGTTTAGAAATGTTAACGGCCTTTGGACCGGCTTGAGGGAAAGTTAACCGGTCTTGAATAAAAGAGGTAAAATCATGGGTAAGGAAATGACTTAATTAGAATAAGAAATATTGAACAAAAAAGTTGACCGAATAAACTAATGGTAACTAAAGACAAAAGTAAACCTCACTATTTAATTGAAATCTAACTAGGCGGTGACCAAATGGAGAAAGTAAACTAACCTAGTAACTCCCACCTACCCTTTGAAAAATAGTACCGAACAAGTGACTTACCCTCACTTACTCCACCTACTCCCTCCTCTTTATATACCGGGCTCCAGTTGAGGATAAGTGTGAGTTTCGGGTATGAAGGAAGAATAAGGAGCAAATAAGGAGGGAAAAACTTTGAGGCGGCTAGAGTGGATAGTCGGGCAAGTATACCTCGGACGCTCTTTTGTTTTAAGTTACATTTTTAAGAATATTCTTTGAGTGCACCCCAGTTTTAAAAGCTCATGCTTTAAGAACTCCCGTTTCTAAGTCGATTTTAAGAAAAAACTACTAGTGTTTCTCCTTTCGATTTAGAATGCCTACCGTTTTAAAAATTCTTGCTTAAGTTGTATTTACGGTATGATGGATTTCATGGTTAGTTCATGTTCTCTATTTTCTACCTTCTGTTTCCTGCTTAAACCAAAATTGCATAAAATCCAGACAAAAAATGAAATCGGCATTGTAAGCATCAAAATCGGCCCATTGCATGTTGAAATCAAAATCAGCCCCCTTGCATGATAAAAACGAAATCGGCCGTTTGCATGATAAAATCGAAATAGGCCTTTGGATGAAAAATCAAGCTCGGCCTTTGCATGAAAAATAAAGTTCGGCCTTTGCATGAAATCAAGTTTAGTCTTGCATGTTGAAAACAAGTTCGGCCTCCCTTGAATGATAAATCAACTTCGGCCTTCCCCCTAGTATAAAGAGGTTTGGCCTCCCTAATGATAAAGAGGTCCGGCTTTCCTTAAGTGAAAATCAAGACCAGCCTTGTGAACATGGAAATCCAAACTGGCCTCCTCCCTTGTAAATGAAGTCCGGCTTGTGTAAAAAAAAATCAAGTCCAGCCCTTAAAGCATGAAAACACAACAACTCGGCCTTCCCTTGAGGCACAACAACTCCGGCCCTCCCTTGAGGCACAACAACTTGACCTTTGAACTTGGCTTTTATTGAAAAAGAACTCCGGCTTTTAAAGAAAGAGACCTCCGGCTTTCCCTTGGATGCTAAATCAAGTTCGGTTTTCCTAGGTGAAAAATCAAGTTCGGCCTTCCTTAATGAAAAATCAAGTTGGCTTTCCTTAATGAAAAATCAAGTTCGGCTTTCCTTAATGAAAATCAAGTTCGGCTTTCTTTAATGAAAAATCAAGTTCGGCATTCCTTAATGAAAAATCAAGTTTGGCTTTCCTTAATGAAAAATCAAGTTGGCTTTCCCTTGATGAAAATCAAGTTCGGCTTTCCCTTAATGAAGAATCAAGTTCAGTTTTCCCATAATAAAAAATTGAGTTCGGCCTTCCTTTGTAAGAAAATGAAACCAGCCCCTTTGCATGATGAATCAAGTTCGGCCCCTTTGCATGATGAAATCAAACAGGCCCCAAGTGTATTTTATGCCATGAAATCGAACCGGCCTCAAGTGTATATTGAAACCACTTAAAGTATATGATTTTAAACTAAGTTACGTGATTTGAAACCAGCTTAAAGTATACGATTTTTGAACCGGCTTTAAGATATCTGTATCTCTGAAGGGTTAATAGTATGTTTCTGTGACGGACCGGCTTTTAATCCACCACATAAAGCCACCGTCAAGTCTAAATTTCTTAATGGTCAATAATTAGGTGGACATAAAAATTTCTTTTCTTCTTTCAAACCTGAGATGCATACTAGAAATTTATTAATTTCATTTATCCAAAAACAATCACGGAAACATGCTAATATTCATAGGTTCATAATAGCGGAACAATATTACGTGTATCCTCAAAACATCAAAAGACAACATGATTAAAATCTCTTCAAAAGTCTGCTCCGGCCCACTAAGCCACTTAGCTACACCATAAAGATTCTACTCAACTTCGTCCTCCGTGAGCCTTTTGTCATCTAAAAATAACAAGAATGAGCTACAAGCCCAGCAAAATACTCACATGCGAAAAAGCAGAGAGAACATATCATATACATATAGCGAATATAATTTAGCATAAGAAAATCATCATGTCTTTTAGTTCAGAATTTTCTTAGTCTTTTTCTTCTTGTCTTGTTTATTGAAAATTCATAAAGACCATTGAGAATTCTTAT
Source organism: Nepenthes gracilis (assembly GCA_033239525.1). Lineage (NCBI taxonomy): Eukaryota > Viridiplantae > Streptophyta > Magnoliopsida > Caryophyllales > Nepenthaceae > Nepenthes > Nepenthes gracilis. The sequence continues at coordinate 11,835,601 of BSYO01000002.1, forward strand.
CATCTTTAGGGACCGGATGGGAGCGGACAACATCGAGGGCGGGTTGTGTGTAACCCCCACAACCTAAAGCCGTATCCCCTCATTATGCTCCCGGGCGGGAGGTAATGCCTTTAACCCGGCATACGGGGCCGTAGTCCATAGTTCTTATGCCACGGAAAGTCCCCCGTGGCCGGGAGGCAATCCTCGAGTGTCACTCCAATATCCTTCATCCATCTTTATGACAAGTTTAATGGAGACTCGGTTCATAGTTCTTGTTCTTTAATGGCCATTCATCATAATTCAAAAGTCGTAGAGTTCCACTTTTTGTCCATATTACATGCATTTTTCCATGTTCATATATACATAGGCCGGAGTTCTTTTTCATCGAGAGGGCGGAGTTCTGTGAGCGGAGTTCTTTTGTCAAGCGAGCTCTTTTACATAGCGAAATTCTTTTACATATTCTTTTACATGAAAAGCCGGACTTCCAAAATCCGGAGTTTGTTTCAAAAGCCGGAGTTCTTGGATCATGAGTTGTTATCAAAAGCCGGAGCAAAAAGCCTAAGTTTTCTTTTTCTATAATTGGCCAGAGTTCTTTTCCAAACAGAAGGCCGAAGTTCTTTTTCATTACCGAACAGAGTGTTTTCATCAAAAGTCCGGAGTGCTTTTCTATTCAACAATCCGGAGTGTTTTTGGAGTGCTTTTCTTTTTAAAATCTGGAGTGCTTTTCTGTTCAAAATCCGGAGTGCTTTTCTTTTTAAAATCCGGAGTGCTTTTCTGTTCAAAAATCCGGAGTGCTTTTCTTTTTAAAAATTCGGAGTTCATTTTCTTTCAATTTCTGAACCTCTAAAATCCGGAGTGACTTTTCTTTCAAAAATCCAGAGTTCTAATACTGGAGTGACTTTTCTTAAAATATGGAGTGCCAAAACCGGAGTGTCTTTTCATTAAAATCCGGAGTGCTAAAAACCGGAGTGTCTTTTCATTAAAATCTGAGTGCTAAAACCAGTGTCTTTTCATTAAAATCCAGTGCTAAATCCGGAGTGTCTTTTCTTTAAAATCAGTGCTTTTTAAAGACGGAGTGCTTCTTAAAGACGTAAGGGCCGGAGTTTCTTTTCTTCAAAACCGGAGTACTTTTCAAAAGAGGACGGAGTACTTTGTTCATAAAAGACCGGAGTTCTTTTGGACGGAGTTCATTTCTTTAAACGGACGGAGTTCTTATAAAAATGCCGGAGCTCTTTTTCTTAAAACCAGAGATCTTTTTGACAGAAATCAGAATTCATCTACAGGAGTTCTTGTTGCGTCTAAGGCCGAAGTTCTTTACCTTAAACATGCATGTATCGTAATTAATTGACAATAATCATGTTTCCAAGCAGAATAAAACTGAACATTATAAATAACAGGGCTTCCTTTTTAAACATGCGATTACGAACAATTCAAGCGATGCGATGCGAAACATAAGTTGATCAATATATCAGATAAAGGAACAGAATAAACTTTATACATTCTAAACATACTTTCATAAGAATACCAAGCATAATCATGGACTTTAAAAACAGGGGTGAGTATCTTGCCTGGATTCCTTTTCTTTGCCTTGAACTGTTCGGTCTTTCTTTACTTAGAATTTCTATTGGGTGCATTTTTCTGATGTTCTTAGTCCTTATTTATAGCCCAAGGTTTTGGTGGCCGTCATTTATGGCTCTTCACTTTCCAAAGGGTGATATTTATAATTTTACATTTTCAAAAAGTTTCGGAATTAGCAGATTATTTATGGCCGTGCATTCCCAAAGCCCTGAGTCATTAATTTTTCCTTGACCGGTTGAGTCTTTCTATTATTACTCCGGCTCCTTTATCAACATTAATTTTGGCTTTCCTCTCCCAAAAGCTTACTTCGGCCTCACACAAATCACTCCGGCCTTCAAGGCCACTTCGGCCTTACTTCACACAATTCTACTTCGGCCTTACATGGCTGTAGTTGATTTTCATCAATGAAATTCGGACTTCTTTTCATCCCGGAAATCCGGACTCATTTTTCATCAATAGAGATCCGGACTTCCTTTCATCACGAAAATCCGGAGTAGATTTTCATCAATTAAATCCGGAATGGATTTTCATTAAGGAAATCCGGACTGGATTTTCATTAAGGAATTCCAGAGTGGATTTTCATTAAGAAATTCCGGAGTGAATTTAAGGAATTTTTCGGACTGGATTTTTTTATTAAGGAAGTCCGGACTCTTTTATCAAGAAACATTCCGGACTTCTTTTTATCAAGTAAGGCCGAACTTGATTTCATCTTCACGCCAAGTTATTTTTTTATTACTTTTTTCGGTCAACGCCAGTTGACCGGATTCAATGACCGGAATTTTCTATGTTTTAAATCTGGGTGGGTGATTCTGAGTTTCTGATACTAAAAATGGCTTTCAGTAAACGATAAGAAGAAAATATTTCTGTTTTGTTATTATGGACTCAGAACTGATATGCAGTCAGGTTATGTTCTCCGGCATACCTTAGAACGTTATGGTGGTAATCGAGGATGACTCTGTTTATGGAGTTATATGTTGTCCACCACTCCTCAGGGCGTTATAATAGGAGGGTAGCTTCTGCTCCGTTTTGGCCGGGACACCCTTGGATAGGGGAAGGATCTCGTGAGGTGGGATCATTCTGTTCTGTTATTGTCATTGATTGTGGGGAGATGTACACAATCCATCCTCGATTATTCGCCCCCTCGGCTAGTAGGGTCTACTAGTAGCGTCCATTACTGAAAAATATAAGTTTTCTATAAATTATGGAAGTAGGACTGATTTCTACTTTCTGAAATCTGAGTACATTGATTTTTGATTTCCGAAGACCGTTTCCATTTTTTGACAGTTCTGTATACATCATCATATTTCTATTATAAATCACTTCCTATGACATTTGTAACTTCATGTGCAATAGTATCTGTTTTGCTGAGTTATGTTCCGCATACATGTTTTACTATAAACCTGCATGTACCTTGCTGGGCCTCGGCTCACTGTTTTCTGTTTTTCCCCTCCAGATGTGACTATAGATTTTGTACCTGATGAGAAGGAGTAACTAGAGCTCCATCTAAGAGATTCTAAGGATTCCAAAGCATACTTTGGGAGTTACCACGGAAGCAGCAGTGGATGTAATGATTTAATTAGAATAGATGTATTTTTAAAATTGGAACCTTGTGCCTATGTGTGCATGAATGAATTTTTTGGGAATGAGTTTGAATGCTTCGACAGGTTATTAGATTTACTTCCACTACATGTTTTATGGATAATGTGTATGGTTCCTAGAAGGCATCTTGATTTTGTTTTATGAATGACGGAATCAAAAAATATATATATAAATCTGTTCCGTCACAATTGGTATCAGAGAGTTGAGATGCCTTAAGAATTGATTCATCGAAAAGCAGAAGCTTATGATAGGTTAAGTTGAATCCAAAGGCGGTTATACATAGCCATCTATTCCAACTTAAAAGTTTGGGGTAGGTTATGAATGGATAAGAAATTGAAGGTGGAAGATAGACTCGGCTGGGTTTAGCCATCCTAGTTCGATAAAATAGACTAATACGACTAGGACGCCAAGGAGCGCCATGTCTTAGTTACTGCTTAGAATAAATTACAATCTAACTGAATTCTTCCTATTACAGAATTTAAAAGTCTTAACTGAAGGAATGACAAGTAGGGCTCTTGGTTACGAAAAGAAGAGGAGTCCTTCAGAAAGAAAATATCCGGCCAGAAAGGTTCTAGTGCCGGCAAGAGCTAAGCAACTAGAGTCAATGAAGGAGTCTGACAAATCAGTACAGACCTCAAACGTATTGGAAAAGTCATGTCCTCATAGAAACAGGCCTTGTTTCAAGGTACTAGGAGTTCATTGTAATTATGGTTAGGCTGGACATAAGGTAAGAAATTGTCCATATTCGAAGAGAACCCGGGCACCCAAACTAATTGCCCCGATTAAAGAAATTGTAGATTCTGCAAAGATGTGGGAGTATAATCAGCTATGGTGGGAGGTACGATGTTTTCGAACACATGATGCTGAAACCTCTTTTATGCTGTGTTTCTTGAGTTTATCTTTGATTGAGGATTGCAGACTTAGTTAGCTACATTGATAATCATGGCAATTACTTGTGACTATGGATAGAATTATCCGTCCTGAATTAAGGTAATAAGCTCTGATCGGTTTCGGGTGGTAACTTTGTGCAAGCTGCCATATTGGTGAGAGAGTTGGATTAATAAGAATATTAGAACTAGCATATCAGATTGTGAAATTCCCGAAAGTAAGAGGCAAGGTTAAATAAGTTAAAGGCGTTCAACCTAATGAGAATTAGGATTGCCCTTTTTGAAGTTAATAGATGACCGTTCAAGAATCTGGCTATGCGGTTTTAAAGAACATATGAATGACCAACCTAATCTGTTTTAATGAAGTGGTTTAAAGGAAATTGAATTTGGCATTAGTCTCAAAGGATGTGCGTGGAATTAAAAGAGTATCGACTGGGCACTATTAATGGAGCCATAGAACCATGTGATAGTAGGATTTGTTGATGATCAGATAAGTTAGCATAGGTGATGAGTTTATAAGAAAGATTGGGGTTTTGTTAGTCCATATTAATAGACGATCACCCACAAGTAAGCGGGAGAGACATCCGTGGGATGGAACTGCTCCACCTGTAATTAAAACTTTGTGATAAGATCCTTGTGGACTTAGGAATGATCCCTTGATAGAGATCAAAGTCCTATAAAAAGTTAGGAAGTGTCAGGTGAATCTTGATGTATTCGACGGAGGCAAATGCTAAGATCAATAGATGCTGTCAGAAGTCCCCATTCGAAAGTATGAAGAACCACTTTGAAGATAATCCTAACCTGATAATTTTAAGAATTTTGAAGATGAAATTTGATGATTGTTGAGAAAACTCTAGGATTATGTCTTTCTATGTCGCTTGTGGATTGATATTCTTGGGATAAGTAGGAGAGGAATCTCTTGTCAGAATTACTTTTTCATTAATTGAGATCAGTAATCGAATGTCTCCACTTAAGTAATGATCAAATGATTCACCGAAGATAATTTCAAATAATGTGTTTTGGTTAAATTAATTGATTTATTAATACACCAACGAGATCTTAATTGTTAAGTGTAGAGGTAAAGAATTGGATAATGGAATATGAAGCCACATTGAACTAGTAGTGATCTTATAAATTGCAGTTTTTGATCTTGCCATGGGTTGAGGGTTTGAGAAAAGTTGTTTTCCTTGGTATATGGACTTTGAGATTTTGAGGATGTTAAGTGTTAGGGTCTCATGGTCTTGAGCAAAGCCTAAGACTAAACCGAATCCATAGAGGCGATTGTAGTTAGAACTTCTTATTTACATTATGAATTGAGGATCGTGAGAGATATTTGTGTGGTATGGATATTTTAGAATCAATCTAAATCAAGGTTATCACATGGCTCGAATGTTTGGAAGGAATATGACATGAAATGAAGAAAATGTATAGTATCGTGCTTTTAAAATCTAATTGTACCTTGAATTTCGTATTTGGGATTTTGGCTGAAAGAATCGAAATGCCAGGTTGTGATAGTGGCGGTAAGGTGAAATTGATTAAACAAGAGCTAACCGATTGATCGGAGCGCGCGGTGGAAGAGTGATGAACCTGTGCGTATAAAAAGGTTTAAGTTAATATCCAAAGAAGATGCTCGGCATTGAGGTTCGGCGTGAAATGAAATGAGGCATTTTGCTAATTTTGAGGACGAAATTCCTTTAAGTTGGGGAGAATTGTGAGATCTCGATATCAAAAAGTTTTAAAATAGGAATAATATATTGCTACTTAAAATTGGAGTGGCCTTGTGCCACTAGAAGGTCGAACCACTTCATGGAAGTGCGAGAGGCGAAGTGAATAATAAGAGAAATTTGATTGAATTTGAAGAATTGACTGGATTTGAAGAGATGACCAGTTCGAAGATATTGACCCGGATTTGAAGAGTTGACCCGATTTGAGGAAGTTTTGAAGGGTTTAGAAATGTTGACCGGCCTTTGACCGGCTTGAGGGAAAGTTAACCGGTCTTGAATAAAAGAGGTAAAATCATGGGTAAGGAAATGACTTAATTAGAATAAGAAATATTGAACAAAAAAGTTGACCCGAATAAACTAATCGTAACTAAAGACAAAAGTAAACCTCACTATTTAATTGAAATCTAACTAGGCGGCGACCAAATGGAGTAAGTAAACTAACCTAGTAACTCCCACCTACCCTTTGAAAAATAGTACCGAAAAGTGACTTACCCTCACTTACTCCAACTACTCCCTCCTCTTTATATACTGGGCTCCAGTTGAGGGATGAGTGTGAGTTTCTCGCACGAAGGAAGAATAAGGAGCGAAGAACGAGGGAAGAACTTTGAGGCAGCTAGAGTGGATAGTCAGGCAAGTGTACCTCGGACGCTACTGTTTTAAGTTCTGTTTTTAAGAATATTGCTGAGTGTACCCCAGTTTTAAAAGCTCATGCTTTAAGAACTCCCGTTTCTAAGTCCAGTTTTAAGAAAAACTACTAGTGTTTCTCCTTTCGATTTAGAATGCCTACGGTTTTAAAGTTACTGCTTAAGTTGTATTTACGGTATGATGGATTTCATGGTTAGTTCATGTTCTCTATTTTCTACCTTCTGTTTCCTGCTTAAACCAAAATTGCATAAAATCCAGACAAAAAATGAAATCGGCATTGTAAGCATCAAAATCGGCCCATTGCATGTTGAAATCAAAATCAGCCCCCTTGCATGATAAAAACGAAATCGGCCGTTTGCATGATAAAATCGAAATAGGCCTTTGGATGAAAAATCAAGCTCGGCCTTTGCATGAAAAATAAAGTTCGGCCTTTGCATGAAATCAAGTTTAGTCTTGCATGTTGAAAACAAGTTCGGCCTCCCTTGAATGATAAATCAACTTCGGCCTTCCCCCTAGTATAAAGAGGTTTGGCCTCCCCTAATGATAAAAGAGGTCCGGCTTTCCTTAAGTGAAAATCAAGACCAGCCTTGTGAACATGGAAATCCAAACTGGCCTCCTCCCTTGTAAATGAAGTCCGGCTTGTGTAAGAAAAAAAAATCAAGTCCAGCCCTTAAAGCATGAAAACACAACAACTCCGGCCTTCCCTTGAGGCACAACAACTCCGGCCCTCCCTTGAGGCACAACAACTTCGGCCTTTGAACTTCGGCTTTTATTGAAAAAGAACTCCGGCTTTTAAAAGAAAGAGACCTCCGGCTTTCCCTTGGATGCTAAATCAAGTTCGGTTTTCCTAGGTGAAAAATCAAGTTCGGCCTTCCTTAATGAAAAATCAAGTTCGGCTTTCCTTAATGAAAAATCAAGTTCGGCTTTCCTTAATGAAAATCAAGTTCGGCTTTCTTTAATGAAAAATCAAGTTCGGCATTCCTTAATGAAAAATCAAGTTTGGCTTTCCTTAATGAAAAATCAAGTTCGGCTTTCCCTTGATGAAAATCAAGTTCGGCTTTCCCTTAATGAAGAATCAAGTTCAGTTTTCCCATAATAAAAAATTGAGTTCGGCCTTCCTTTGTAAGAAAATGAAACCAGCCCCTTTGCATGATGAATCAAGTTCGGCCCCTTTGCATGATGAAATCAAAACAGGCCCCAAGTGTATTTTATGCCATGAAATCGAACCGGCCTCAAGTGTATATTGAAACCAGCTTAAAGTATATGATTTTTAAACTAAGTTCTGTGATTTGAAACCAGCTTAAAGTATACGATTTTTGAACCGGCTTTAAGATATCTGTATCTCTGAAGGGTTAATAGTATGTTTCTGTGACGGACCGGCTTTTAATCCACCACATAAAGCCACCGTCAAGTCTAAATTTCTTAATGGTCAATAATTAGGTGGACATAAAAATTTCTTTTCTTCTTTCAAACCTGAGATGCATACTAGAAGTTTATTAATTTCATTTATCCAAAAACAATCACGGAAACATGCTAATATTCATAGGTTCATAATAGCGGAACAATATTACGTGTATCCTCAAAACATCAAAAGACAACATGATTAAAATCTCTTCAAAAGTCTGCTCCGGCCCACTAAGCCACTTAGCTACACCATAAAGATTCTACTCAACTTCGTCCTCCGTGAGCCTTTTGTCATCTAAAAATAACAAGAATGAGCTACAAGCCCAGCAAAATACTCACATGCAGAAAACAGAGAACATATCATATACATATAAGCGAATATAATTTAGCATAAGAAAATCATCATGTCTTTTAGTTCAGAATTTTCTTAGTCTTTTTCTTCTTGTCTTGTTTACTGAAAATTCATAAAGACCATTGAGAATTCTTATCATCTTTAGGGACCGGATGGGAGCGGACAACATCGAGGACGGGTTGTGTGTAACCCCACAACCTAAAGCCGTATCCCCTCATTATGCTCCCCGGGGCGGGAGGTAATGCCTTTAACCCGGCATACGGGGCCGTAGTCCATAGTTCTTATGCCACCAGAAAGTCCCCTCCCGTGGCCCAGGAGGCAATCCTCGAGTGTCACTCCAATATCCTTCATCCATCTTTAACAGCAAGTTTAATGGAGACTCGGTTCATAGTTCTTGTTCTTTAATGGCCATTCATCATAATTCAAAAGTCGTAGAGTTCCACTTGCTGTCCATATTACATGCATTTTTCCATGTTCATATATACATAGGCCGGAGTTCTTTTTCATACAGAGGGCCGGAGTTCCTGTGAGCCGGAGTTCTTTTGTCAAGCCAGAGCTCTTTTACATAGCCGAAATTCTTTTACATATTCTTTTACATGAAAAGCCGGACTTCCAAAATCCGGAGTTTGTTTCAAAAGCCGGAGTTCTTGGATCATGAGTTGTTATCAAAAGCCGGAGCAAAAAGCCTAAGTTTTCTTTTTCTATAATTGGCCAGAGTTCTTTTCCAAACAGAAGGCCGAAGTTCTTTTTCATTACCGAACAGAGTGTTTTCATCAAAAGTCCGGAGTGCTTTTCTATTCAACAATCGAGTGTTTTTGGAGTGCTTTTCTTTTTAAAATCTGAGTGCTTTTGTTCAAAATCCGGAGTGCTTTTCTTTTAAAATCCGGAGTGCTTTTCTGTTCAAAAATCCGGAGTGCTTTTCTTTTTAAAAATTCGGAGTTCATTTTCTTTCAATTTCTGAACCTCTAAAATCCGGAGTGACTTTTCTTTCAAAAATCCAGAGTTCTAATACTGGAGTGACTTTTCTTAAAATATGGAGTGCCAAAACCGGAGTGTCTTTTCATTAAAATCCGGAGTGCTAAAAACCGGAGTGTCTTTTCATTAAAATCTGGAGTGCTAAAACCAGAGTGTCTTTTCATTAAAATCCGGAGTGCTAAATCCGGAGTGTCTTTTCTTTAAAATCCGGAGTGCTTTTTAAAGACGGAGTGCTTCTTAAAGACGTAAGGGCCGGAGTTTCTTTTCTTCAAAACCGGAGTACTTTTCAAAAGAGGACGGAGTACTTTGTTCATAAAAGACCGGAGTTCTTTTGGACGGAGTTCATTTCTTTAAACGGACGGAGTTCTTATAAAAATGCCGGAGCTCTTTTTCTTAAAACCAGAGATCTTTTGGCGAGAAATCGAGAATTCATCTACGGGGAGTTCTTGTTGCGTCTAAGGCGAAGTTCTTTACCTTAAACATGCATGTATCGTAATTAATTGACAATAATCATGTTTCCAAGCGAATAAACTGAACATTATAAATAACAGGGCTTCCTTTTTAAACATGCGATTACGAACAATTCCAAGCGATGCGATGCGAAACATAAGTTGATCAATATATCAGATAAAGGAACAGAATAAACTTTATACATTCTAAACATACTTTCATAAGAATACCAAGCATAATCATGGACTTTAAAAACAGGGGTGAGTATCTTGCCTGGATTCCTTTTCTTTGCCTTGAACTGTTCGGTCTTTCTTTACTTAGAATTTCTATTGGGTGCATTTTTCTGATGTTCTTAGTCCTTATTTATAGCCCAAGGTTTTGGTGGCCGTCATTTATGGCTCTTCACTTTCCAAAGGGTGATATTTATAATTTTACATTTTCAAAAAGTTTTGGAATTAGCAGATTATTTATGGCCGTGCATTCCCAAAGCCCTGAGTCATTAATTTTTCCTTGACCGGTTGAGTCTTTCTATTATTACTCCGGCTCCTTTATCAACATTAATTTTGGCTTTCCTCTCCCAAAAGCTTACTTCGGCCTCACACAAATCACTCCGGCCTTCAAGGCCACTTCGGCCTTACTTCACACAATTCTACTTCGGCCTTACATGGCTGTAGTTGATTTTCATCAATGAAATTCGGACTTCTTTTCATCCCGGAAATCCGGACTCATTTTTCATCAATAGAGATCGGACTTCCTTTCATCACGAAAATCCGGAGTAGATTTTCATCAATTAAATCCGGAATGGATTTTCATTAAGGAAATCCGGACTGGATTTTCATTAAGGAATTCCAGAGTGGATTTTCATTAAGAAATTCCGGAGTGAATTTAAGGAATTTTTCGGACTGGATTTTTTTATTAAGGAAGTCCGGACTCTTTTATCAAGAAACATTCCGGACTTCTTTTTATCAAGTAAGGCCGAACTTGATTTCATCTTCACGCCAAGTTATTTTTTTATTACTTTTTTCGGTCAACGGCGTTGACCGGATTCAATGACCGGAATTTTCTATGTTTTAAATCTGGGTCGTTACAGTTTCTGACTGATACTAAAAATGGCTTTCAGTAAACGATAAGAAGAAAATATTTCTGTTTTGTTATTATGGACTCAGAACTGATATGCAGTCAGGTTATGTTCTCCGGCATGCCTTAGAACGTTATGGTGGTAATCGAGGATGACTCTGTTTATGGAGTTATATGTTGTCCACCACTCCTCAGGGCGTTATAATAGGAGGGTAGCTTCTGCTCCGTTTTGGCCGGGACACCCTTGGATAGGGGAAGGATCTCGTGAGGTGGGATCATTCTGTTCTGTTATTGTCATTGATTGTGGGGAGATGTACACAATCCATCCTCGATTATTCGCCCCCTCGGCTAGTAGGGTCTACTAGTAGCGTCCATTACTGAAAAAGATAAGTTTTCTATAAATTATGGAAGTAGGACTGATTTCTACTTTCTGAAATCTGAGTACATTGATTTTTGATTTCCGAAGACCGTTTCCATTTTTTGACAGTTCTGTATACATCATCATATTTCTATTATAAATCACTTCCTATGACATTTGTAACTTCATGTGCAATAGTATCATTTTGCTTGAGTTATGTTCGCATACATGTTTTACTATATACCCGCATGTACCTTTGGGCCTCGGCTCCTTGTTTTGTTTTCCCCTCCAGATGTGACTATAGATTTTGTACCTGATGAGAAGGAGTAACTAGAGCTCCATCTAAGAGATTCTAAGGATTCCAAAGCATACTTTGGGAGTTACCACGGAAGCAGCAGTGGATGTAATGATCTAATTAGAATAGATGTATTTTTAAAATTGGAACCTTGTGCCTATGTGTGCATGAATGAATTTTTTGGGAATGAGTTTGAATGCTTCGACAGGTTATTAGATTTACTTCCACTACATGTTTTATGGATAATGTGTATGGTTCCTAGAAGGCATCTTGATTTTGTTTTATGAATGACGGAATCAAAAAATATATATATAAATCTGTTCCGTCACAATTGGTATCAGAGAGTTGAGATGCCTTAAGAATTGATTCATCGAAAAGCAGAAGCTTATGATAGGTTAAGTTGAATCCAAGGGCGGTTATACGTAGCCATCTATTCCAACTTAAGACTGGATAAGAAATTGAAGGTGGAAGATAGACTGGCTGGGTTTAGCCATCCTAGTTCGGTAAAATAGACTAGTACGACTAGGACGCCAAGGAGCGCCATGTCTTAGTTACTGCTTAGAATAAATTACAATCTAACTGAATTCTTCCTATTACAGAATTTAAAAGTCTTAACTGAAGGAATGACAAGTAGGGCTCTTGGTTACGAAAAGAAGAGGAGTCCTTCAGAAAGAAAATATCCGGCCAGAAAGGTTCTAGTGCCGGCAAGAGCTAAGCAACTAGAGTCAATGAAGGAGTCTGACAAATCAGTACAGACCTCAAACGTATTGGAAAAGTCATGTCCTCATAGAAACAGGCCTTGTTTCAAGGTACTAGGAGTTCATTGTAATTATGGTTAGGCTGGACATAAGGTAAGAAATTGTCCATATTCGAAGAGAACCCGGGCACCCAAACTAATTGCCCGATTAAAGAAATTGTAGATTCTGCAAAGATGTGGGAGTATAATCAGCTATGGTGGGAGGTACGATGTTTTCGAACACATGATTTGAAACCTCTTTTATCTTTGTGTTTCTTGAGTTTATCTTTGATTGAGGATTGCAGACTTAGTTAGCTACATTGATAATCATGGCAATTACTTGTGACTATGGATAGAATTATCCGTCCTGAATTAAGGTAATAAGCTCTGATCGGTTTCGGGTGGTAACTTTGTGCAAGCTGCCATATTGGTGAGAGAGTTGGATTAATAAGAATATTAGAACTAGCATATCAGATTGTGAAATTCTGAGTAAGAGGCAAGGTTAAATAAGTTAAAGGCGTTCAACCTAATGAGAATTAGGATTGCCCTTTTTGAAGTTAATAGATGACCGTTCAAGAATCTGGCTATGCCGGTTTTAAAGAACATATGAATGACCAACCTAATCTGTTTTAATGAAGTGGTTTAAAGGAAACTGAATTTGGCATTAGTCTCAAAGGATGTGCGTGGAATTAAAAGAGTATCGACTGGGCACTATTAATGGAGCCATAGAACCATGTGATAGTAGGATTTGTTGATGATCAGATAAGTTAGCATAGGTGATGAGTTTATAAGAAAGATTGGGGTTTTGTTAGTCCATATTAATAGACGATCACCCACAAGTAAGCGGGAGAGACATCCGTGGGATGGAACTGCTCCACCTGTAATTAAAACTTTGTGATAAGATCCTTGTGGACTTAGGAATGATCCCTTGATAGAGATCAAAGTCCTATAAAAAGTTAGGAAGTGTCAGGTGAATCTTGATGTATTCGACGGAGGCAAATGCTAAGATCAATAGATCCTTGTCGAAGTCCCCATTCGAAAGTATGAAGAACCACTTTGAAGATAATCCTAACCTGATAATTTTAAGAATTTTGAAGATGAAATTTGATGATTGTTGAGAAAACTCTAGGATTATGTCTTTCTATGTCGCTTGTGGATTGATATTCTTGGGATAAGTAGGAGAGGAATCTCTTGTCAGAATTACTTTTTCATTAATTGAGATCAGTAATCGAATGTCTCCACTTAAGTAATGATCAAATGATTCACCGAAGATAATTTCAAATAATGTGTTTTGGTTAAATTAATTGATTTATTAATACACCAACGAGATCTTAATTGTTAAGTGTAGAGGTAAAGAATTGGATAATGGAATATGAAGCCACATTGAACTAGTAGTGATCTTATAAATTGCAGTTTTTGATCTTGCCATGGGTTGAGGGTTTGAGAAAAGTTGTTTTCCTTGGTATATGGACTTTGAGATTTTGAGACTGTTAAGTGTTAGGGTCTCATGGTCTTGGGCAAAGGCCTAAGACTAAACCGAATCCATAGAGACTGCTGTAGTTAGAACTTCTTATTCTGTTATGAATTGAGGATCTGTGAGAGATATTTGTGTGGTATGGATATTTTAGAATCAATCTAAATCAAGGTTATCACAAGGCTCGAATGTTTGGAAGGGAATATGACATGAAATGAAGAAAATGTATAGTGTCGTGCTTTTAAAATCTAATTGTACCTTGAATTTCGTGTTGGGATTTTGGCTGAAAGAATCGAAATGCCAGGTTGTGATAGTGGCGGTAAGGTGAAATTGATTAAACAAGAGCTAACCGATTGATCAGAGCGCGCGGCGGAAGAGTGATGAACCTGTGCGTATAAAAAGGTTTAAGTTAATATCCAAAGAAGATGCTCAGCATTGAGGTTCAGCGTGAAATGAAATGAGGCATTTTGCTAATTTTGAGGACGAAATTCCTTTAAGTTGGGGAGAATTGTGAGATCTCGATATCAAAAAGTTTTAAAATAGGAATAATATATTGCTACTTAAAATTGGAGTGGCCTTGTGCCACTAGAAGGTCGAACCACTTCATGGAAGTGCGAGAGGCCGAAGTGAATAATAAGAGAAATTTGATTGAATTTGAAGAATTGACTGGATTTGAAGAGATGACCAGATTCGAAGATATTGACCGGATTTGAAGAGTTGACCGGATTTTGAAGGGTTTAGAAATGTTGACCGGCCTTTGACCGGCTTGAGGGAAAGTTAACCGGTCTTGAATAAAAGAGGTAAAATCATGGGTAAGGAAATGACTTAATTAGAATAAGAAATATTGAACAAAAAGTTGACCGAATAAACTAATCGTAACTAAAGACAAAAGTAAACCTCACTATTTAATTGAAATCTAACTAGGCGGCGACCAAATGGAGTAAGTAAACTAACCTAGTAACTCCCACCTACCCTTTGAAAAATAGTACCGAAAAGTGACTTACCCTCACTTACTCCAACTACTCCCTCCTCTTTATATACTGGGCTCCAGTTGAGGGATGAGTGTGAGTTTCTCGCACGAAGGAAGAATAAGGAGCGAAGAACGAGGGAAGAACTTTGAGGCAGCTAGAGTGGATAGTCAGGCAAGTGTACCTCGGACGCTACTGTTTTAAGTTCTGTTTTTAAGAATATTGCTGAGTGTACCCCAGTTTTAAAAGCTCATGCTTTAAGAACTCCCGTTTCTAAGTCCAGTTTTAAGAAAAACTACTAGTGTTTCTCCTTTCGATTTAGAATGCCTACGGTTTTAAAGTTACTGCTTAAGTTGTATTTACGGTATGATGGATTTCATGGTTACTTCATGTTCTCTGTTTTCTACCTTCTGTTTCCTACTTAAACCGAAATTGCATAAAATCCAGACTAAAAATGAAATTGGCATTGTAAGCATCAAAATCGGCCCATTGCATTTTGAAATCAAAATCGGCCCCCTTGCATGATAAAAACTAAATCGGCCCTTTGCATGATAAAATCAAAATCGTCCTTTGGATGAAAAATCAAGTTCGGCCTTTGCTTGAAAAATAAAGTTTGGCCTTTGCATGAAATCAAGTTCGGTCTTGCATGTTGAAAACAAGTTCGGCCTCCCTTGAATGATAAATCAACTTCGGCCTTCTCCCTAGTATAAAGAGGTTTGGCCTCCCCTAATGATAAAAGAGGTTCGGCTTTCCTTAAGTGAAAATCAAGACCGGCCTTGTGAACATGGAAATCCAAACAGGCCTCCTCCCTTGTAAATGAAGTCCGGCTTGTGTAAGAAAAAAAAAAATCAGGTCCGGCCCTTAAAGCATGAAAAAACAACACCTCCGGCCTTCCCTTGAGGCACAACAACTTCGGCATTTGAACTTCGGCTTTTGTTGAAAAAAACTCCGGCTTTTAAAAGAAAGAGACCTCCGGCTTTCCCTTGGATGCTAAATCAAGTTCGGTTTTCCTAGGTGAAAAATCAAGTTCAGCCTTCCTTAATGAAAAATCAAGTTCGGATTTCCTTAAGGAAAAATCAAGTTCGGCTTTCTTTAATCAAAATCAAGTTCAGCATTCTTTAATGAAAAATCAAGTTCAGCTTTCGTTAATGAAAAATCAAGTTCGGCTTTCCTTGATGAAAAATCAAGTTCGGTTTTCCTTGATGAAGAATCAGGTTCAGCTTTCCCTTGATGAAAATCAAGTTCGGATTTCCCTTAATGAAGAATCAAGTTCGGTTTTCCCATAATAAAAAATTGAGTTCAGCCTTCCTTTGTAAGAAAATGAAACCATCCCCTTTGCATGATGAATCAAGTTCGGCCCCTTTGCATGATGAATCAAGTTCAGCCCCTTTGCATGATGAAATCAAAACCGGCCCCAAGTGTATTTTATGCCATGAAATCGAACCGGCCTTAAGTGTATTTTGAAACCAGCTTAAAGTATATGATTTTTGAACTAAGTTATGTGATTTGAAACCGGCTTAAAGTATACGGTTTTTGAACCGGTTTTAAGATATCTGTACCTCTGAAGGGTTAATAGTGATGTTTCTGACTGATACTGAAAATGGCTTTCAATAAACGATATGAAGAAAATATTTCTGTTCTTTTATTATGGAGTCGGACTGATATGCAGTCAGGTTATGTTCTCCCGCATGCCTTAGAACTTATGGTGGTAATCGAGGATAACTCTGTCCATGGAATTATATGTGGTTCGCCCCTCCTTAGGGCGTTATAATAGTAGGGTAGCTTCTGTTCCGTTCTGGCTGACACCCCCTTGGATAGGGGAAGGATCTCGTGAGGTGGGATCATTTTGTTCTGTTATTGCCATTGATTGTGGGGAGATGTATACAATCTATCCTCGATTATTCACCCCCTCCACTAGTTGGGTCCTTTACTGAAAAAGATAAGTTTTCTATAAATTATGGAAGTAGGACTGATTTCTGCTTTCTAAAATATGAGTACATTGATTTCTGATTTTTGTAGACCGTTTTCATTTTCTGACAGTTCTGTATACGTCATCATATTTCTATTATAAATCAATTCCTATGGCATTTGTAATTTCATGTGCAATAGTATCTGTTTTGTTGAGTTATGTTCCACATACATGTTTTACTATATACCTGCATGTACCTTGCTGGGCCTCGGCTCACTGTTTTCTGTTTTCCCCCTCCAGATGAGACTATAGATTTTGTACCTGACGAGAAGGAGTAACTAGAGCTCCGTCTAAGAGATTCTAAGGATTCCGGAGCATACTTTGGTAGTTACCACGGAAGCAGTAGTGGATGTAATGATCTTGTAAAGACCGCAATCCTGAAAACCAGGAAAGTAATTCGGGATGACTTATGTAATTCAGATTATGTTGGAATTAATCCAAAATAGTCTTTGACATATATACTAAACCCTATGTCTTAGTTTTCTTATATACTCAAGCCTGATTCCTTTAATTTAAGTTTTAAATCTAAAAGCCAGAATTCATTCGGATGTATTAGGCAATTGATTTTGAGGTAAACAATCTCGATTGATCATTTGAGATAGACTAACTTCCCATATAGTCATTTCCCAAAACCCCGACACCCGATCTTTTAAATTTCTATTCAAACTCGAAAGCCGGGGATGTGAATCGGGAGATGATAAGAAATTTGATTTGGGACAAAATTAATAGTAGACGATCTTTAGTGTCTATACTAAGCTTCCATGTCCTAAATGTCCACAAACATATACCCGAACACCTTGAAATAAATCTTTCAAGATAATCGGCAAAATGGAAAAATTCGGCAATCGAGGGGACTTGGACAAATTCGATTTGGCAGCTGTACTAACAGGGAAATTAGGTGGACTTTTCACTCTATGTTAGACTATAGTAAGTATAAATTATAGTAAAATAAAACAGCTTTCAGCTACTCACTTGAGGCAATATAATATGTATATATATAAATATATAAAGGAAATCCCACACAGCAGCTTCTCACCACCACACAGCAGCAATATATAATTGCTGATAATTCAGAAAAGAGGAAGAGACACGAAAGCAGCTCTTCACAGCTGTTGGAGCAGTCACCTTCCACGGCAGCAGTAGCTGCAAGCTGTTGAAATAGGTGGCAGCAGCTCCTTCCAACAAGAGATGAGTAAGCCTCTCAATTAATTTTATTTAAGGTCATGTTAGGGAGTTAGAGAGGGTAGAAAGGAGAAGGGAATCGTGAGAAAAGAGAGGAAAACGTGGGAGAGAAGAAGGAAAGAAAAACAGAACAGAATCAGAAGGGAGAAAGAAAACCAAAGACAGCAAGGGTGTATCTGAATTTTTACTGGCAAGTGTACTTCAACCCTTTCTTTGTTTGTTGAGCAATTTTTGGCTACTTCCTCTTGAGTATTGTTGATCCAATACTTGCATATGCTTCCTTAGTTATCATAAATTCATGAGGATTTGTAAGAAAAAAATTAAAAATAGGTGAACCGGCCATGGACACATGATAGTGTCCAAAATCGGGTTCTGCTGTGGCAGTTCCTGATGTTTGCTTCATTTCGACCACTAAATGGCCGAATTAGCCAACGACCAAAACTGGTAAAATGATCCTTATTTAATGAAGTAAAATTGGAAAAAAAATGAGCCTCTAAATCGTTCAATAAGGGGTTCAAAATCGGACCCAAACTCGGCTGCAGAATCAGTTTACTGGTTCTGCTGATGTTGAAATTTCAGTTTATGAAATTTAGCCAAACATGTCCCAAAATGGATTGTTCCGGAGTCCGACCCGACTCGATTTGCTAGTATTAGGTGTGTACTGTCACCATGTAAACCGGCGGCCCAATAAAATATGGGTCGGATACTGAACCGGACCCATGAACAACAAGGGTCTCGCTGAACTGCTTCTTTGAGCAGTTGGGGAAATAATTTTAAATAAAATACAACCCGAACCCAAAATAGGCCAAATTAGTGCCATATGTTAGTTAAGGCCTTGGAGGTGATATTAAAGTATCGCCTCGTAAAAATCGGATCCAAATTAAATATGATTCGGACCCTCAAAGTTGGAACAAAATTTGTCTGCATCAGCTGATGCTGATGCAGAATCTGTTCTGGGAATTTGGTCTCAACCGGTCAATATTTTGATTTGGACCGGCCTTAAACCAAATTTATTCTTAAAGTTAAATCCCTTGGTTACAAGAGGATGCCCAGAACAGTCAAAAATAGGATCCATTGAACCATAAAAAATAAGGAAAGCAGAACTATCCTGGACAGTTCTGCTGAAAACCAAATGGGCAGTCTGTGTTGGCAGACTGAACCGGCAGCCATCCGATCACCAAACCGGCTCAAATTTTGTCACGAAATAGCTAAGTCCCATGTTCATGTTGTGTAAATATTTCGCTTGAAAATGGGCTATATAACTTAGTGAACCGGTCGCTCAAAGTCTTTTCCAAACCGATTCAGCTTAAATGGTAATTTGAACCCTTTATTAAAAAGGGCCGAACCGGGCCCAAATTTGACAAAAGTGTGAGGACCGAAACCGAAAACATCATAATTAGATGTAATTAAGTTGATTAAAATTGATAAGAGATTATACATTTAGTGAAAAAGTGGAAGTTAAAGGTGAAAAGTTGGAAAATGCCCGAAATTCGGCAAACAGCAGCATTCCGCTCGCTGGCCGCTCGAGCGGAGCTGGAGCGGCAGGCGCAGTATATATACGCATCAGACTTCGTTCCTCTCACTTTTTGCACACTTTCTAGGTTTTGGAGAGAGAGAGGGCACCGACTTAGAGAGAGAAGAAGGGAGAACGTGACCTAAGAGCCCGAATCCAACCCCAAGCCAGTTATAAAAGTGAAAGCCCACGACAAGGCAAGTGTACCTCGGACGTTGTTTTACGTTTTTACCGTTTGTTTTGCTTTAAATTGGATGAAAATGATGTTGATGCATGTATAGATTAAATGAAGCATATTTCCTTCGGTTAAATCGGTTAAATTTCCATGTGAATTTATAGAAGGGCTGAATGTATTGTGGAGATTTGATTTCGAAAAAGAGATTTTAGATAAAGAATTAGTTTATGTTACCGTTAAATTAAACCCGGACTGACTACGGATTCGGATAGGTTCTCCGGCATGCCTTAGGACTTTTCGGTGGTAATCGAGGATAACTCTGTCCATGGAGTTATTTGTGGTCCCCGCCCTCGGGCGTTACCGTCTGAGGGATACAGTCTGAGTCTACCTTCGGGTAGTATACGGCTGAGATCCGTGAGATGGGATTTCTGGACACTGTGCCTTAGATTGTGTGGCTTGAACACAATCTATCCTCGATTATTCGCCCCCCCAGCTAGTAGGGTATACTAGCGGGGTTGTATTGTCTATTGTTTTACGGATATGATATGTTACCACACGGATTACGAAAGTGATGTCTTATTCTGAGACTTACGGATATGATATATTACCGTACGGATTATCGAAAATGATGTCTTGTTACAAATTTACGGATATGATATGTTACCGTCGCAGATTACCCAAAGTGAAGTACCGTTCTTGAATTACCAATGGCTGCTTTTAGTTTTACGGAATATTGTACATTGTATCTTGTTCACCGATTTCGATTTATGGAATTTAATTTGTTATAGCATGATTTCTGTTTTATGGATTATATTCGATTTCTTATTTTATCTCGTGTATAGATGCATGACAGATTACGCATCATGGTTTTACTGTTCATATGCATGTACCTTGCTGGGCCTCGACTCCTTTGTTTTAGTATTTTTCCCCTCGGATGAGACAGTAGAGCTTCGCTCGATGAAAAGAACAATCGGAAAGAGAAGCTTCGTGAAAACTTTTGAGGACTACATCAGGGTTATTTTGAAGGAAACTGTTGATGTAAATGCTCAAATGAAATGAAATTTTGTATACTGATCTAATGTGTATGGATATACTAAATCATGTGAATTTTGTATAGATAACATATGATATATATGGTAAACAGGAAAAATGTTATGCTTCTGCAGGTTCTTAGTTTACTTCCGCTATACTCTGGATTTATTGTACAGGTCCTAGACGGCATCTCGTATATTGAACTGTTAGATATTTATATGGACTTGTGCCATGGATGGCACAAGTGATCCTGTGAACATTTGTTGTAAGAATTGTGTTTGAAGTATAGTTGTGTGTTTGATTTAAATGATTATTACAGGATTGTATTTTTGGGTTTTCATCCGGTTACAAAGGAGACTCTGCCAAAAATTCTGCAGAAGTCTTGCCTTATGTATTAACCGTTAATGGTGTTCCTGTTTTTGACGGAAGCTTTTAAAAAAAAAAAAAAAAATCCGTTCCGTCACAGATCTAATTAGAATAGATGTATTTTTAAAATTGGAACCTTGTGCCTATGTGTGCATGAATGAATTTTATGGGAATGAGTTTAAATACTTCGACAGGTTATTAGATTTACTTCCGTTATATGTTTTATGGATAATGTGTATGGGTCCTAGATGGCATCTTGATCCTGTGTTATGAATGACGGAATCAAA